>JBBELK010000245.1:2400000-3023844 GCA_037783545.1 Henricia sp. BOLD:AAB3569
TAACAGCGCGGGTTTAAAGCTCACGGCTATTCCAAAACGCGCGTACGCCGTGTGTATTGTACGCGTTCCTATGAAGTATGGGCGATGGACGCACGACGCTCGCAAAGCGGACTGACAGCGCGCACGAGAATTAATTGTCATGCTTCCAAACTACTTCTAAAAAAAATAATAAAAATTCATAAACAATTAATATATTACACATGCCATTTTAATATACATGTAGGCCTAGCATCTAAAAGCAAATTCAAACCTTGTCTGCATCACCCAGCTGAGCTCCATATTGCACTTTTAATCTGCTGTTGTAATCCCGTAACTATATAGCCATTCATTATCGCTTTACGGTTACCGTAACTATAGCCACTGCGTAGTAGTTCTGAATCCGTTGCATCACCAAATACACACGCAGCGGCACGCATAGTGCACGCGACGTCAACTCAAATTCTCGAAACAATGACGAATCATACCCGACGATTAACGATAACGTCCGGACGTGCATTCGGGTAACTTCGGGAACCTTTGCAAAAAGGAGCAATTCCTCCTGTTTCAATGTGGCGGGCAAACGTGTACATCTTACGCGTGTGGTCTAGTGGATATGAGGCGGGACTCCCAATCAGAGGTTGGAGGTTCGAACCCCACTTCGACCAACGTGTCTGTGTCCCTGGGCAAGGCACTTAATCCCAGTTGCCTCGTAAACCCAAGCGATATATGGGAAGCTGTTAAGGGGAATGCCACAATCTAACTGCTGGTAGTGTTGTGCGCCTGACAAGCAGCCACCTAGTTGAAGCGAAATGGTTCTGGTGATTCCCTGATGGCAGCGGTAATAATGGTAACAGCGCCTTGAGCACCCTGCTGGGTGGATATGTGCGCTATATAAATCTCATCACTATGATTCAGATGCCCACATGCTTTGACCTTTGACTGTTTGACCTATTGGTCAAACAGACTCTGCTTGTAGTTTGAACGTGTTCAGAGCTAGTCTACTGTTTTATGGTTCAACTAGGGTAGGGTATTCAAAACTATGGTGTTGACCTTTGACCTTGCTCTACCGGAAGTGCATTTAAATAAACCTATTTTGTAAAAGTGGTCAACGATGCCGAGATCGGGTTGGCAGTGTTAGTGTCTAAGGTAAATGCTTTCCAAAAAATGCGCCCTCTAGCGGCGAAATTACCAAATCTTAAAATTACCCTTTCATAGCAATGTTTGCGCAAATTAGCCCATAGTGGTGCTTATAGAGTACGTCGACCACCAAACATGTCTGTAGTTAAAACATTGATTACGTCATCAGTCCTTTAAAGGTAACGCATTAAAGGTTAATATTTTAGGTTAAATAGTTGATATGTTAACAACATCTAATTTTACAAGGTAAACATGCTCATTTTTCAAGTAAAAAAATTTGAAAAAGCCCTACGCCCTGTTCATAGAACAGACGTAGCTCTAGTTTTTTTTTTCCGTTTATTAGGTGATCGGGCTCAACCCGATCACCTATTGATATCGTACGATTTCTTTGTCTTTTTTTTTTTTTTTTTTTTTTTTTTCTTCTTTTTCCACTCAAACGTTTCCAGAGCTTTTCTTCGAAACGGTTCAAGCTATCAACTTGAAACTTGGTAGGAACATCAACCCCAATGTGAAGGTGTGCATACAAGTGTGACGTCACCATGACGTCATCGGGTATCAAATTACAACAAATAAATGACCAAAATATGCATGTTTTAAAATGCTTCCGTCTGGAAAACCACGTGACTCATGATCTTCGTATTTGGCAGGCTTATATATCAGATCATGGCCAACAATTTTCTTTGTGTGGGCATTTTCATCTGACCCTTCCTTCTGGGGTCAATCTGAGGTCAAAGTTCAACGAAAACGAAAATCTCAATTTTTGCACTTATCACTGCTTATTGAGCAACAATGCCCATCAAACCAAGCTGAATCTTTAAGTAACTAGGTACAGGCATAGGTCCTATGGCAGACTTTCACCAGCGTGTATATTATTATGATGGCATCAAGCGTGACGTCATCGTGACGTCATCAAGTATCAAATTACACCCTCCAAAAAACCAAAATATGCATATTTCAAAATGCTTCCGTCTTGAAAACCACGTGACCCAGGATCTTCGTATTTGGCAGGTTTATAGATGACATTCCGTGCTACAATTTTCTTTGTGTGGGCATTTTCATCTGACCCTTCCTTCTGGGGTCAATTGGAGGTCAAAGTTCAACGAAACTGAGAATCTCAGTTTTTACACTTACCAGCAACAATGCCTATCAAACCAAGCTGAATCGTTAGTAAATTAGATACAGACATAGGCCCTACGGCAGACTTCCACCAGAATGCATAGTATCATGATGGCATCAAGTGTGACGTAATCATGACGTCATCAGGTGTCAAATTACAAAAATTCAAAGGTTATTATTTCAAAAATTCATATCTCAAGAACCGTAATAGATACTTGAACAATTCTTTCACAACATGATCAGTCTAAATGAACTGAACAAATCATACAATGTCATGACCCCTGTGTGACGCCTACTTCCGGTCCAAACCGGAAGTTGTTCGAAAATGTGCATTTTTGTAAGCGTTTTGAATGCAAATAGATTCAAAGTGGTAGTGAATTTGACCATATTTCTACGGAACGAAATGTTTCCACACATTTGGACTTTTTGACTATACCATTGGTGACGTCATCACATGGACGGTAGTTACGTAATGTGGTGTCAAAATACGCAAATTTGGAGCTGAATTGTTTTAAAATGCTGTATCTTGAGAACTACAGCAGATATTTGCATGATTCCTTCGCCACATTTAAGAACTTGACGTTTATCAAATTGTTGAACAATTTGTGCACAACATTGTGACGTCATGATATCGTCACAGGTGTCAAATTACAAAAATTAAATGGTTATTATTTCAAAAATTAATATCTCAAGAATCGTAATAGATACTTGAACAATTCTTCCCTCACATGTGGACTTTATGACTACATATATACCACTGATGACGTCATCACGTGCACGGTGGTTACGTAATGTGGAGAAATTATTTGTTGGGTCTCTTGATAATTAAGCTAACTCAGTCGTTTGAGGGCGCTATGCCAAGCCTCCACTAATCTGACGATTTGCGCCCATATATAGTGCTCGACTTCTAATAAAAGAACTTGTATCTGGGCGCCTGTCTCGGGTCAGAGGTCATAATGTATCTTTTAGTAGTGAATAAGTCAGACAGACGAGACATAATAAGCAGGGCTTGATTTACAACCCAGAAAATTTGACTTTTGAAGATGTAAAACTGCTCGTTGCCGTGGCATCATCGCCATGAAAGTTGAATAAACACTAGATAGCACAAGGGCATTTACTTTTGGTGACTTAGCTGTTGTATCTTTGGTGTAATTATGTACGGCTAGCCTTAGTCGGCGGACCAGAGTAAATATGTCTTCTCCCCGAAAACTGTGAATGTGACATGCTGGAAATCGTTGCTGTGTTGGAAATAAAATGGACATGGTGGACCGCAACTCAAGTTGACTGGAGCGTCAGTTTATTCTAGATGCAATTGAACCCCAACTCCCCACACGGCGATATACTACAGTAATATGATCTCAAATGACAAAATCTTTAGAACTGTAATAGATATTGTAAAGATTCTTTCACCACATATAGGCCTAGGCCTACATGTCAAAACTTGTTCTTCAGTAGATACTTTAACAATCTGTGCACACAATAGTAACGTTATGATGAGATTGACAATTATGACGTCATCAGTTTTTCAGTTCGATTGTACGAGACTGAAGCCCTCTGCACACACAGCGCACAGCCCGCACCAAAATCTTACTATTTTTCATCTCAAAAATTCATCCACTTTTACCTGTCCAAATCTAACGAGCAACAGTTCATTAGAAAGCTTAGAGTTTCAGTCATTCACTAACGTACATAAAACAGCCGTCGGAGGTATGACCGCAGCCCAGGCTTTTATGAATGAACTACTCTCGCCCCGACCGGCTTTTAGCCCAGACTTTTATGAATGAACTACTCTCGCCCCGACCAGCTTTTCCCAAAGCGTTGCGATCGCGAGTATTCGGCCCATAAAAATTGCCGCTCGGCTGGGCGCGCATGCACTTCGGGTGCTTTCCGCGGATCCGAATACTTCTGACGTACATGAAAAGGGTTTCCCTGAATAGCTGAAGGGGTACTGTACACGTCATTGCGTCCTTGTTATCGGTAGGTGGTCTACAACCAAAGTTACGAAAAAGGGAAAAGTAAACTCAATTTCTTGAGGTGAAATCTTCATTTTGAAAGGTAGGAGGTTTCACTGAATGAATTTTACATGTCTTAACAATTATTTGTGCGAGTTTGGAATGTTAAATGTGTTTATTTTTTTTACGGAGAGCGTATTTTCTATATCCTTTCAAAAGCTCTTTTGATAGACACGAACGCCACGCTGTACGTGTGTGTGTTGGCCTATTGAATGGGGCACTCGCCCGTAAAAGGACGGCGTGATACATGGCGTGACCCCAATCGTTGGAATCTGGTTGTGTCAACCACTAAGTCTTAAAATCATGCTGTTTTGGTAATTTTATAACAAAATACACATCTCACATATATGCCGGATATATTTCTAGGGACGTCAGAATTACAATTAGCCGAATTTTTTAGGCCTCGTGTCCGTTAAATTTTAAAAGGAAGGTATAACCCTCCCCATATTTAAAAAAAAATTGTACAATCGTAGTTCGTACATAGGATGCACAATGCCTTTTTTTGGGCGATACCATTATTACTAGAGGTATGTTTTTCCGCATTCCTGGAGGGGCAGATCTAAGTAATCAAAATTCAAATTGAATTTTTTGTTTTGGTTGTCGAATTGATATGTTTTATTTTGTTCACTATATCAGCTGTAAATACAATTAAAACAATAAATACAAACCAAACTTTAAGTATTAAAGAGAATAGGCCTACAACTTACAAGTTTTTAAAAGTCATACTCATAGCCGCCCTAATTGTTTCAGTCAGGTCATTAAAAAAATAAAAGGAAAAAAAAAGGAGAAAGTTAACTAAATCTTAAGTGAGGGCATGGTATAATAACATATCCTGTTGTCTCTACTTAATAAACTATCCTGTTGTCTCTACTTCCAGTATCAAGATTAAAGACTATGGCCGAGCCAGAAGAAAACCAGGAAAACCCTCCACCTCGGAGTATCACACTAGCATCCGCATCCTCCACTTCTTTAAATTGACTTTTGACCTTGAAGATGAGTAATACAATACCTCAAATAATGTTACTGGCCTTTATTTATCACTTGTTCAGCTATATCATTGCCAGTAACTGTTATTTCATCTGAAGTTTGTGGAGACGTCAAATTATATTGTTTTCTTTGGAGAAAATGTGCTTGTTTCCATGGCAACCATTAATTTGATTAAAATAAAATGCTTGTTTCCATGGCAACCATTAATTTTATTAAAATAATTTATACTTTTTCTAAAAGACCATACCACATTACCCTTATGCAGAAAGTTTTATGAGAATACTTCAATTATAGCAGAGGTTATACTGATTTATGTTACTAAAATTATTCAAATTATGTCGTTTTGGGGCAATTGTGGGGTATACGCAGTGAATGTATGGTCGGGCTTCATCGAATGATAGATATTTTAATACATATAACAGGATATCTCAAAAAGTACTTGTCCGATTTTCTTCATTTAAAGAGCATTGTATTTCTGTCATCAAGAACTTTCATTTGATATATAGTTTGGGTGTTTGGGGCAAGGAATAAATGTTGGCCTGAAAACCTAGTAGTACAATTTTAGCGTTGAATAGTCAGAGTCATGTCTTGAGAATTCTAATACTTTTTTCAACAACAAACAACTCAAGTTTTCAAACAATCTCAAAACTGTGTCGTCATCATCATTTCAATGTTTATGTCACCCGATCACCTTGCGTTTGTAAAAAACACAAACGCGAAGCTCTAGTTAGGTGATCGGGCTCAACCCGATCACCTATTGATATCGTACGATTTCTTTGTCTTTTTTAGGTGATCGGGCTCAACCCGATCACCTATTGATATCGTACGATTTCTTTGTCTTTTTTTTTTTTTTTTCTTCTTTTTCCACTCAAACGTTTCCAGAGCTTTTCTTCGAAACGGTTCAAGCTATCAACTTGAAACTTGGTAGGAACATCAACCCCAATGTGAAGGTGTGCATACAAGTGTGACGTCACCGTGACGTCATCGGGTATCAAATTACAACAAAAAAATGACCAAAATATGCATGTTTTAAAATGCTTCCGTCTGGAAAACCACGTGACTCATGATCTTCGTATTTGGCAGGCTTATATATTAGATCATGGCCAACAATTTTCTTCGTGTGTGAATTTTCATCTGACCCTTCCTTCTGGGGTCAATTTGAGGTCAAAGTTCAACGAAAACGAAAATCTCAATTTTTGCACTTATTGAGCAACAATGCCCATCAAACCAAGCTGAATCTTTAACAAACTAAGTACAGGCATAGGTCCTATGGCAGACTTTCACCAGCGTGTATAATATTATGATGGCATCAAGCGTGACGTCATCGTGACGTCATCAAGTATCAAATTACACCCCCCAAAAAACCAAAATATGCATATTTTAAAATGCTTCCGTCTTGAAAACCACGTGACCCAGGATCTTCGTATTCGGCAGGTTTATAGATGACATGCTGTGCTACAATTTTCTTTGTGTGGGCATTTTCATATGACCCTTCCTTCTTGGGTCAAATGGAGGTCAAAGTTCAACGAAAACGAAAATCTCAATTTTTGCACTTATTGAGCAACAATGCCCATCAATCCAAGCTGAATCTTTAAGTAACTAAGTACAGGCATAGGTCATATGGCAGACTTTCACCAGCGTGTATAATATTATGATGGCATCAAGCGTGACGTCATCGTGACGTCATCAAGTATCAAATTACACCCCCCAAAAAACCAAAATATGCATATTTTAAAATGCTTCCGTCTTGAAAACCACGTGACCCAGGATCTTCGTATTTAGCAGGTTTATAGATGACATTTTGTGCTACAATTTTCGTTGTGTGGGCATTTTCATCTGACCCTTCCTTCTGGGGTCAATTGGAGGTCAAAGTTCAACGAAACTGAGAATCTCAGTTTTTACACTTACCAGCAACAATGCCCATCAAACCAAGCTGAATCGTTAGTAAATTAGATACAGACATAGCCCCTACGGCAGACTTTCACCAGAATGTATAGTATCATGATGGCATCAAGTGTGACGTAATAATGACGTCATCAGGTGTCAAATTACAAAAATTCAAAGGTTATTATTTCCAAAATTCATATCTCAAGAACCGTATAAGATACTTGAACAATTCTTTCACAACATGATAAGTCTAAATGAACTGAACAAATTATACGATGTCATGACCCCTGTGTGACGCCTACTTCCGGTCCAAACCGGAAGTTGTTCAAAAATTTGCATTTTTTAAGCGTTTTGAATGCAAATAGATTCAAAGTGGTAGTGAATTTGACCATATTTCTACGGAACGAAATGTTTCCACACATGTGGACTTTTTGACTATACCATTGGTGACGTCATCATATCGACGGTACTTACGTAATGTGGTGTCAAAATACGCAATTTTGGAGCTGAATTGTTTAAAAATGCTGTATCTTGAGAACTACAGCAGATATTTGCATGATTCTTTCGCCACATTTAAGAAATTGATGTTTATCAAATTGTTGAACAATTTGTGCACAACATTGTGACGTCATGATATCGTCACAGGTGTCAAATTACACAAATTAAATGGTTATTATTTCAAAAATTCATATCTCAAGAATCGTAATAGATACTTGAACAATTCTTTCACAGCATGATAGGTCGCAATGAACTGAACAAATCATACAATGGCATGACCCCTGTGTGACCCAAACCTCCGGTTCAAACCGGAAGAGGTTCGAAAATGTACACCTTTTTAGCATTTTGAATGCAAATAGAGCCAAAGTGGTAGGGAATTTGACCATAGTTCTACGGAACGAAATGTTCCCTCACATGTGGACTTTATGACTACATATATACCACTGATGACGTCATCACGTGCACGGTGGTTACGTAATGTGGAGAAGTTATTTGTTGGGTCCCTTGATAATTAAGCTAACTCAGTCGTTTGAGGGCGCTATGCCAAGCCTCCACTAATCTGACGATTTGCGCCCATATATAGTGCTGGACTTCTAATAATAGAACTTGTATCAAGGCGGCCTGTCTCGGGTCAGAGGTCATAATGTCTGGGTCACACGGCCAATGATATACACGTACGTGCGCGAGTAGTGAATAAGTCAGACAGACGATACATAATAAGCAGGGCTTGATTTACAACCGAGAAAATTGGACTTTTGAAGATGTAAAACTGCTAGTTTCCGTGGCATCATCGCCAGGAAAGTTGAATAAACACTAGATAGCACAAGGACATTTACTTTTGGTGACTTAGCTGTTGTATCTTGGGTGTAATTATTTACGGCTAGCCTTAGTCGGCGGACCAGAGTAAATATGTCTTCTCCCCGAAAACTGTTAATGTGACATGCTGGAAATCGTTGCTGTGTTGGAAATAAAATGGACATGGTGGACCGCAACTCAAGTTGACTGAAGCGTCAGTTTAATCTAGATGCAATTGAACCCCAACTCCCCACACGGCGATATACTACAGTAATATGATCTCAAATGACAAAATCTTTAGAACTGTAATAGATATTGAAAAGATTCTTTCACCACATATAGGCCTAGGCCTATATGTCAAAACTTGTTCTTCAGTAGATACTTGAACAATCTGTGCACACAATAGTAACGTTATGATGAGATTGACAATTATGACGTCATCAGATACACAATTTTAGCGTTGAATAGTCAGAGTCATGTCTTGAGAATTCCAATACTTTTTCAACATCAAACAACTCAAGTTTTCAAACAATTTAAAACTGTGTCGTCATCATCATTTCAATGTTTATGTCACCCGATCACCTTGCGTTTGTAAAAAACACAAACGCGAAGCTCTAGTTTCTTCTTCTTCTGATTTTTTTCCCATAGACAAAGCGCATGGGCGTTGTCGGCGCTTTTTCAGGTTGTTCCCAAACATTGATCTTAACCAAACTTGGTGACATCAAAGACATAGTATAAGAGGTGTGCACCCAAGAATGGCTTCATTGTGACGTCATCAGTTACGTCATTATAACACTTTAAAAATGCCTAAAAAGCGGAAAATTGCCGAAATATGCAAACATTTAGATCAGATCATGAGCTTCAATTTTCTTAGTGTAGGCATTTTCATCTGACCCTTCCTTCCTGGGTCAATCGAAGGTCAAAGTTCAGCCAATTCAAAAATCACATTTTTTGTATTTGTTTGTACTTATGAAGCAATATTAGCTATTCAACCATGCTTGATTTTCATAAAACTAGGTACAGGCATGGGCCCCATCACAAACGTCCACCACCATGTAAAACGTCACCATGACGTCAAGGATTACGTAATTATAATAATTTTAAAATGGCACAAAAGTGGATTTTTATCATGAAAAGTACCAAAATATGCATTTCGTAAAACGCTTCCCTGTATGAACCCACATGACCCAGGATCTTCATATTTTGCATACATATATATCAGATCATGGGCTACAATGTTCTTCGTGTAGGCATTTTCATTTGACCCTTCCTTCCTGGGTCAATCGAAGGTCAAAGTTCAGCCATTTCAAAATTCACATTTGTTGTGTTTTTGTGTACTTATGAAGCAATTTTAGCTATTAAAGTACGCTTGATTTTCATAAAACTAGGTACAGGCATGGGCCTCATCACAAACTTCCACCACCATGTACAACATCACTATGACGTCAATGATTACGTAATTATAATTATTTAAAAATGGCAAAAAAGTGGATTTTCTTCATAAAAATTTGCAAAAAATGCATTTCGTAAAATGTTTCCCTCTATAAAACCACATGACCCAGGGTCTTCATAATTAGCAGACATTATAGATCGGATCCTGCGCTACAATTTGCTTTGTGTAGTCATTTTCATCCGACCCTTCCTTCCTGGGTCAATTGAGAGCCAAAGTTCAGCCAAGTCACAATTTGCGTAAAACCATGCCAGGCCATGCACTCGCATTTTGCTACCGTGAAAGTGATATAGCGCCCTCATAGTGATACACGTATAGCTAAAGAGAGAATGCGCAATACGTGTAAACATATAGTACATGTACTTATCTGATTACGAAATTGTCCTCCTTGGCCAAACTCTTTTTAATCTTAACAAATTATGTGCTCTGATTTCTGCCTTTGATGACTAATATATGTATATTAGTATTTCGAGTAAACATCGCAATTTCCATCCCAAATGTGAACAAAACAAACTAAAAATGAACAGTTTATAATTCGCAAAGGGAAATCAAAATTGCCTCTAAACTGAGTTTTCAGGATAAACTTTTTAAATATTTAATTTATAACGCCATGTGACATTATTACAAATAGTACTAATTTTACAGTAACTTAATTGATGTTTTTAAAAGTGCAAAAACTGAAAATTGCCATATTTTCAAATCTAAACAAATTTTTTCTCAATCGATGAAGGCTTCTGTACTATTTACATAATATACATGTTATTTTGTTTTATATGAAATTTAGCTCAAGACTCTCTTAGTATAAATCCTGAACCTACATGTTATGATACTCCTCAAGGAGCTAATTAAGTAATCAAAAGTTTTTACCTGCACCATGACTTGGTATCTCACAGTTCATCGAACACCTTGAAGTGGTAGATCTGTATAGCAGTACTTCCCCACCCAGGCAAACTGACACAACTCAAAAACTGTTCATCATCAGTTATAAGATTAAATGAACATACAATTTAATGTTTTCCATATTCAAACATTCGTAACAAATCAGCTGATTCACCTATGATCGTGATTCCTGCGCCATATACTGTCATTAACAAAGGTATTTAATTGATGATCCCATAATGACGTCATCACGTGTCAGATTAAAGGTGATACAAATATTATAAATATAAAATATTAACAAATGCGAGCTACAACCTTGATTCCTTCCCATATACGATCACTAGCAAAGGTCGTTAACTTTTGGCTTTTCCGTTTATTTCTTCTTCTGATTTTTCCCCCATTGACATAACGCATGGGCGTTGTCGGCACTTTTTGAGGTTGTTCCCAAACTTGAGGTTGTTCTTAAACAAACCTGGTAACATCAAAGACATAGTAGAAGAAGTGTGCACCCAACAATGGCGTCATAATGACGTCATCAGGTTAAGTTTAAAGGGGATGAAATTTAATGTTTCCATATGCAAAATTTCATAAAAAATCAACCTTTGACCTACGATCTTGATTCTTTAGGCATATACGATAATTAATAAAGGTCTTTCAGATTCCCACATGCCTTCACATTTGACCTCATTCCCTATTGGTCAAACAGACTTTGCCTCGCCATTTGAAACTGGTAAGAGGTATTTGGATGGGGTCAAAGGTGTTTGAGTTCGACTAGGGTGGGGTATCCAAAAAATATCGCCATAACCTGTGAACTTGCTCACTTCCGGTAGAAACCGGAAGTGCATTTAAATGAACCTATTTTGTGAAAGTGGGGAAAGCTGCCGAGATGCGGGCGTTAGTGTCTAAGGTAAATAGGGTTTCCAAAAATGTAAGTTTCTACGTCATTCCATAAAAGGGCGCCCTCTAGCGGCGAAATTAAAAGTCATAAAATGCTCTTTAAAAGCAGTGTTTGCGCAAATTAGCCCAGTAGTGGTGATTATAGAGTGCGTCGACCACCAAACATGTCTGTGTTGTTAAAACATTGATTACGTCATCAATCCTTTAAAGGTAACACATTAAAGGTAAACATTTTTTAAATTAAATAACATCTAATTTTGCAAGCTAAGCATGCTTAAAAAAAGTTTTAAAAATTCGAAAAAGCCCTACGATCTGTTCATAGAACAGACGTAGCTCTAGTTTTTTTTTCTTTTTCTTCTTCCACTCAAACGTTTCCAGAGCTTTTCTTCAAAACGGTTCAAGCTATCAACTTAAAACTTGGTAGGAACATCAACCCCAATGTGAAGATGTGCATACAAGTGTGACGTCATTGTGACGTCATCGGGTATCAAATTACAAACCAAAAATGACCAAAATATGCATGTTTTAAAATGCTTCCGTCTGGAAAACCACGTGACCCATGATCTTTGTATTTGGTAGGCTTATACATCAGATCATGGCCAACAATGTTCTTCGTGTGGGCATTTTCATCTGACCCTTCCTTCTGTGGTCAATTTGAGGTCAAAGTTCAACGAAAACGAAAATCTCAATTTTTGCACTTATTGAGCAACAATGCCCATCAAACCAAGCTGAATCTTTAAGAAACTAAGTACAGGCATAAGTCCTATGGCAGACTTTCACCAGCGTGTATAATATTATGATGGTATCAAGCGTGACGTCATCGTGACGTCATCAAGTATCAAATTACACCTGCCAAAAAAACAAAATATGCATATTTTAAAATGGTTTCGTCTCGAAAACCACGTGACCCAGGATTTTCGTATTTGGCAGGTTTATAGATGACATTCTGTGCTACAACTTTCTTTGTGTGGGCATTTTCATCTGACCCTTCCTTCTGGGGTCAATTGGAGGTCAAAGTTCAACGAAAGCGGAAATCTCAGTTTTTACACTTAACAGTAACAATGCCCATCAAACCAAGCTGAATCGTTAGTAAATTAGATACAGACATAGGCCCTACGGCAGACTTTCACCAGCATGTATAGTATCATGATGGCATCAAGTGTGACGTAATCATGACGTCATCAGGTGTCAAAATACAAAAATTCAAAGGTTATTATTTTCAAAATTCATATCTCAAGAACCGTAATAGATACTTGAACAATTCTTTCACAACATGATAAGTCTAAATGAACTGAACAAATCATACGATGTCATGACCCCTGTGTGACGCCTACTTCCGGTCCAAACCGGAAGTTGTTCGAAAATGTGCAAATTTTTAGCATTTTGAATGCAAATAGATTCAAAGTGGTAGTGAATTTGACCATATTTCTACGGAACGAAATGTTTCCACACATGTGGACCTTTTGACTATACCATTGGTGACGTCATCACATGGACGGTGGTTACGTAATGTGGTGTCAAATTACGCAAATTTGGAGCTGAATTGTTTTAAAATGCTGTATCTTGAAAACTACAACAGATATTGGTATGATTCCTTCGCCACATTTAAGAACTTGATGTTCAACATATTGTTCAACAATTTGTGCACAAAAGTGTGACGTCATGGTGTCGTCACAGGTGTCACATTACAAGATTTCAAAGGTTATTATTTCAACAATTCATATCTCAAAACGGTGCAAGCTATCAACTTGAAACTTGGTAGGAATATCAACCCCAATGTGAAGGTGTGCATACAAGTGTGACATCATTTCCATCTGATCCTTCCTTCTGGGGTCAATGCATAGTTCCGACCTGTCAATCAACCGAACCCGTGCTTTCAAATAAACACAAACACTATTTTTGAATAGCTTCCAAATTTCTACCGGAAGTTCAGATCACACAGAGATCAAGTTGCGCGTCTTTGTAGGGTTGTGTGCGCGCAAAGGCGGGCGCGTCGCGTGTACGCAAAGGCGGGCGCGTCGCGTATACGCGAAGGAGGCTCGTTCGTGCATGTACTGGATGAGCGCTTTTCGTTCTAACAGCAACACAAAACGCACAGCCCATGCACTGGCTATGGCGGATATGCAGGGAGGAGATATTAGTTACCGGATTAGTGTATTGACCCCTTTCGAACACGTGCGAATATGCCATTTTGGGAGTCAAATAATGCTGAGTCATTGTGGAAGCAATGTGCGTGCGCGTTGTGTGTCTCTGGTGGGCGTAACGCGCGGTTTAGTTCACCAATGGGAGCCTCAGCATAGCGTGTTACGCGCGCTATGGACACACACAACGCGCACGCACATTGCTTCCACAACGACGCGGCATTGTTTTACTCCCAAAATTACGTCATTGGCACGAGCTCAATACAGCAGCCGATTTCACGAAACTTTACGCAATTGCGCAAGTCCACTTACGCCATAAGTTATTGCGCAAGTAATGGCGTAAGTGGACTTGCGCAATTGCGTAAAGTTTCGTGAAATCGGCTGCTGAACTTCCATTTTTGCCATTCCACAGGTGATAACAACGTCTGAAATTCATCACAAAATGTTCATTTATCCCGATCACCTGGCGTTTGTAACAACAAACGTCATACCTCTAGTTCAGTTTGGTATTGACCGTTGCAGATGAACTTGAAAGGAGAGAGAAAATAAAACGACTTTACCAACTGTAATGTTATATTAAACACTGTCCTTGTGCTGAATGGTTACAGACTCATATATACAGTGGATAACACACTACTGGTGCCTTCGGGTTTAAATGACCAGTTTGCATTTGAAACGCACTTAGGCTACTAGTTACTACACTAGGCCATGTGGTGTCTCTAGTCAAATCCGAAAATATCATGTTGTGCATCCACAATATCGAGGACCGACTGTCAGGATCCTCATGTTTCCATAACCCGTTTACGTACCGAACGCATTTAGGCTACACCATGTTTCGTGACTTTACTCAACTCCGCCACCTTTATACATCCACCGAGGATGACCGACTCTGGGTCTTCGGGTATCCATAACCCGTTAGCGTTCCAAATAAAAATGTAACGCCTTTGTACATCCACCGAGGATGACTGACTCAGAGTCCTCGGGTATCCATAACCAGTTAGCGTTTCGAACGCATTTCAACTCCTAGATTACACCACGATTCGTGACTTTACTCAAATGTGACACCTGTACACGAGGATGACTGACTCTTGGGGTCTTCGGGTATGCATAACCCGTTAGCGTTTCGAACGCATTTTAACTCTTAGATTACACCACGAATCGTGACTTTGCTCCCCAAAAAATGTAACACCTATGTACATCCACCGAAGATGACTGACTCACACGGTCGTCGGGTATCCATAACCCGTTAGCGTTTCGAACGCATTTCAACTCTTAGATTACACCACGAATCATGACTTTGCTCCAAAAACAAAATGTAACACCTTTGTACATCCGCCTTTGTACATTACACCACGAATCGTGACTTTGCTCCAAAAAAAACCCCCAAATGTAACACCTTTGTCCATCCACTGAGGATGACTGACTCTCAGGGTCCTCGGGTATCCATAACCCGTTAGCGTTTCGAACGCATTTCAACTCTTAGATTACACCACGAATCGTGACTTTACTCAAATGATACACCTTTGTATATACATCCACCGAGGATGACCGACTCTTGGGGTATCCTTAACCCTTTAGCGTTTCGAACGCATTTCAACTCTTAGATTACACCACGAATCGTGACTTTACTCAAATGTGACCTTTGTACATCCACCGAGAATGACTAACTCTCAGGGTCCTCGGGTATCCTTAACCCGTTAGCGTTTCGAACGCATTTCAACTCTTAGATTACACCACGAATCGTGACTTTACTCAAATGTGACACGTTTGTACGTCCACCGAGGACGACGGACTCTCGGGTCGTCGGGTATCCTTTATTATTATTATTTCTTTCTGGTATTCATACCAAGGATTCCTCAATAGTGCTCATTGCACTGTCACTCGCAAGCGTGAGGAAACCCATGAAGAATTAGAATTAGAAATGGCCAGAGACACCGGGGATGATCCCCCTTGCTCTTCACGAAAGAATGCTCTGGGATCTTTAGAGTGCGTTTCCATTACCTAACACACTGGACCAACGGCTTTACATCCCTTCCGAAGGATGGAGCAAGTGTGGTTGAGTGCCTTGCCCAAGGGCACAGGTACCGTAGCCGTGGGGAGGTTCGAACCTGCAACCCCAAGTTTTCACCTATGATTGCGAGTCAATGACCTAAACCGCTCGGCCACGGTAACCGTTAGCGTTTCGAACGCATTTCAACTCTTAGATTATACCACGAATCGTGACTTTACTCAAATGTGACACCTTTTGTACATCCACCGAGGATGACCGACTCTTAGGCTGCGTTCGGGCGTGCAGTTCTCGTTACTCGGGAGTAATGCGTGCGCATTGCACTCGGGTCACATCACGCGAACGGCAAGTCCGCATTCCGCATGCGCAAATGGCAATCAGTGGAGATGGCCGTCTCTTGCCATCACTGCACAAAAAAACGCCGTTTTACTGCTCAAAAGAAACTGAGGAAATACAGGCCGTAAGTCGTGAGAACCTTTGATGCAGTCCAAAATAAACCTTAGTGAGTTATTGTTTCAGTTATTGAGTTGACACGTTAAGCAAATTCACCAAAAATCCCACCCATATTCCACCATTTTCGTACAAATCACATGACACTTGACAGGAGTACGAGCACACTCCCCATTTGTTGGGGAGTGGCGAGAGCATACTCTCACTGACCCGAGTGTCGTTATTCTTGCCGTTCACGCGCGCAGGAGTATAACTCGTGTTAACACGAGTACACGCCCGAACGCAGCCTTAAGGTCCTCGGGTATCCATTCCCCATTAACGTTTCGAACGCATTTCAGCTCTTAGCTTACACCACGTTTCGTGACTTTTACAACTTCGACACTTCTAAGTCGTACTGGACTGTCGAGATCATATAAACGCAAGTGCAGTATTGACATGTGGCACTCCGAGTGCCTAGCTCAGGTTTATTTAAAACCGTTTTGTTCTGAATTACGAGTTTCACAGTCTAGCACATAGTACCCCGTCTTCAACATCGACGGTGGCTAATTATAAATTTGAGAAAAACAATAGTCATTAAAATGATAATGCCATCTTAAATAGGGCACATTATGTGTCATATGCGGGATACTCATAGTGCCGCCCTAGTCATTGGCATAACTGCCCGCATAGTGGGTAGAACGTAGCCCCCACAGCGTGACACACAAATGCTGAACGGCGCCCGCTGCGGGTACTCGCTTGTTCGTGGGTGCATGAGAGGGGCAACTTATTTAGTGCCTTGGCCACACAACCGTAGAATTTCAACACGGTATATTGCATAATATGCACAAATGTGGCTTTCTGGGTGCTGGATGTACAAAAACTCCAGCCCTACAATGTAGTTCCATAGAACAGTAAAAGGCCATTGTCATTATCCTTTATTATGCACGAATAACAGTACGGAGCCGGCGGAGAAATGCCAGCCGGCATGTTGGCCTATAGTGGTCTTTATCTGAAGTCGACCCATAGGCCCAGTATATGCTACCCATTTGTCTGGGAACAAGAAAGCGTTAGTACAGCGACCCGTTAGGGTATTTGTCTCGTAAACTATAACCGATTAGACAGATTCTTGCATGGGAATCAATAAACATGGTAAAGGGTTAACACGATTTCCCAAACGATAAGTCATCTATCGTGAACTGGATTCAATTAGCATTTTGGAATACTTTACTAATAATACGCAGCTTGTTCTTCTCGCTACACAGCAATCATTGACCACTGCTGAAAAAAACATCATGTATGTAGCTAAAAACGTTTCAAACCATGTTGAATCATGGAGGAAGAAACATATTTCTTCCTCCATGGTGGACAATGTAAAATAATGTTTTTCATGATTTTTATATATAAAATAATCATGAAAAAATAAACACTGATTTTAAATGAGGGGATAAAGAAGAAAAAAGAAACAAATGGAAAGAGCAAGTTTCATTGCGGCATATTGTTATTCTATTTCGGTAAATTTTCACATTTTAAGTACAGAATAACACATATATGCCTAATTTTACTGTCGAAAACCTCATTTTATAATCAAACTTTTATGTACATTCAATTTTATTACAAACGCTTTTATAGAAACAAATACGAACTTGCAACTCGCTTTCATTAGCGTTAATAGCAAACATCATACAGAAAATTGAAAGACAGTTAAAAGTTTTAGGTAATTTGCTTCTTTTTTTTGGAAGATTAATAGAAGCAGGACTTGTGTTGAACA
The DNA here is from genome assembly GCA_037783545.1 of Henricia sp. BOLD:AAB3569. Classification (NCBI taxonomy): domain Eukaryota; kingdom Metazoa; phylum Echinodermata; class Asteroidea; order Spinulosida; family Echinasteridae; genus Henricia; species Henricia sp. BOLD:AAB3569. The sequence goes on from JBBELK010000245.1 coordinate 2,417,984, forward strand.
GTGTTGTACTGACTCGGACTCCAGACTCTGCATCGACTCGATTCCTGATTTTCATTGACTTGGCTTGACTTGGGACTCGAACGCAGTTTGACTTGCCTCGACTTGACTTGAGACTCGAAGACAGTTTTACTTGACTCGACTTGACTTGACTTGACTTGACCAGGAACTAGAAGGCAGTTGACTTCACTTGGGACTCGAAGGCAGTTTGATGACTTGACTGGAAGAGAGTTTAAATTGATGTGGGGGTTTAGTTTGACTTGACATGGCACTCGAATGCTGTTTGAATTGACTCGAGACTCGGAAACAGTTTGACTTGAGACTCGAGTGCAGTTTGACTGGACTTGGGACTCGAGCAGAGGGAGATAATAACATGTTACATTAGAGGAATATCTACATAGAGCTAGCCCAGGCAACAGGCCAAACCAGTGATTATATTGTACATATGCCATAAGTATAAATGTTTTCACTTATAAAAAATACAGACCTCTCCGTGTTACGCACGAGTTGCGACAGATACGTTACCTACATTCCCCTAACATCTGGAGAAACCCAGCGGTGTCAGCCCTCTTGCAACATACCAAGTGGGCTGGGCCATGAACAATCAAGGAGCGATAGATGTAGTGTAAGGTAGTAGAGTTTTCGTTAATGGCCGGCGAGATACGTTGCCGAAACCAGATACGTTAGCAAAAAGAATTAACATTTTTGAGTTTTCTACCTTTTCGTGACCAGTTGCTTAGTTTATGGCGGTTAATAAAAAAAACATGCAAGACGGGGAGCAATGAATAAAGCGAGAACAATTATGTCGACGGCCATTTCAGACAGACTTTACCCTGACTTGTTTCAACAACACACGGAAAAAACATGTTTTGGATTATTTACCAGTAACTTAAAAATTTAATTAAAATGACGTGTTTTCAATGTGTCGGATAGGAGGCCTATAACACCACCATTCACACAGTTTAAACTTTATCATACTCAATTCACAGACATGCATTTTCTACAGTCAAGTAGAATTGTGGTAACGTATCTTTTATGTTGTTAAAACACGTTTTACAAGGTTTGACTTTGTGTTCGTATTTATAGAAATAGACGAGTTAAAGATCACCCATGCCAATAGTTTGTTTAATATTATGGAGCTATTACACTTTACGATTTTGGCCATATTTTGTTTTTTTGTTGCTGTCAATATTTCGCCAATATTTTCACTCCTAACTTGAACACTTTAGCGGAGAATGGCCCTTACGTTTCTTATTACAAATTACAGTTCTGTAAATAGGTGCTTGGCCCTCATTTTTGATTCTGTGTTTAGTTTTGCGCGTACTGCCAGTCTCACAGCTGCTTCCTCAACTTTGAATACTGTTTTTACGTGAGCTGTTCAGAAAAAGGAAATAAAACAAAAGGTACAAATTATTAAACATGCTTGTACTTTCAAGATGTATTGTCAATGCCTTAGTGCGAGGCGCAAAAAAGGCCGTATAAAAAGGGCTTTTTTCACAGAATTTCCGATGTCTATATAATTTTTTGGGATAAAATACAGTAGTTTTATAGATTCGTTCGGAGAAAGAAATTTATTTGCCGAGAATCATGGACAATATAGCTTTAATACAAACGGATAGTGATCAATTACTAGTACAGTAATTTACAGGCAAAACATTACTGTTCTTCAAACTCTAAATTTCGTGGCCTGACAAAGACGACTACACTTTGAAGCGCCAAAGCACTTATTTTAGTTTGGTTTATCATCCTACTGGTTGGTAAATTATGCCAGAGTCGGCTGCCAATGGCGCCATCCACCTATGTGTCTCGATGTTTAGGTGGAAGACATGTACTTGTATAAGTTTCACGCAATTAATATGGCTGCAATTTGAAGTTCATTGGCAGTAAAGAAAAAAGTTTGACCACCATATAATCATACTGAAACAAAAGGTGTATGACCAAACTAGATTGGCGTCACACCTGGCAAATTTCGAAGAGGGGGAAATCCGAAAGAGGCACTTTTGCTAATAAAGTAAAAAACATATTTCCTTGGGTCTGTTACTTACCGATCAAAGGACGAATGATGTCCTTTGGTAAAGCTGGCTTTGTGTGTTTATCTTTATGTGCGTTACTATTCGTTCCCGATAAAGAAAACGTCGCCAGCTGTTCTCGAGTAAAAAAGTAGAGCAGGGCATCTGAAGTGTATTTTTGCAGGTTACCCTGCGTCCACATACTTTTTACAGTTTTCGGTACTCTCAGCTCGCCATGGAGAGTTATCTATGGATATAAATAAAAGCTAATATTTAGGTGCTACAAAAAAACACGTTTCAACCTATAGACAAAAATTAGAAATGGTATAAAAGTGTATCGAAATTTATTATCATTTTAAAGAAAGCTAAAATGCAGTTAAATTAATCGCCATAACATACTTCGTCTGGGAGAGCTGAATCCGCGATCCTGTTTGCTGGTCCGGCTGACGTTGCCACAGGATCGGCTCTTTTTGTGGTTGCATTCAACCCCTGCATTTTATGAAGCAGTCCAGGTAGATCTGCAAACAAATTGATCAACGTATGTACAAGCCATTTCATCTATTGCATATGACAAAATAGATGTATGATTTAATGAGGGACTATCTATAAACTCGATACACAATCGTACCAAAACTACCAAATCGTTCCTGATCATTCGAAATTCGTTGTAAAAATCGCACAGTGCACGAAGGCGCGCTTTAAGCGGGCCTCCCACTGTGCGATTTTTGTCACGAATTGGGTACGATTAGCTACGATTGTGTGTAGAGTCTATGGACAGTCGTACAAAATCGTAGCTAATCGTACCTAATTCGTGGCCAAAATTGCACAGTGGGAGGCCCGCTTAAAGCGGGCCTCCCACTGTGCGATTTTTGTCACGAATTTCCTACGATTGGGTACGATTGGGTACGATTGTGTGTAGAGTCTATAGGCAGTCTCCGATAATCGTATCAATTCGTAGGAAATTCGTGGCCAAAATCGCACAGTGGGAGGCCCGCTTAACTCGTAGACCACTCGTATCGAAGTCGATAGGGATTTGCTACGAGTTTTACGAGTTGCATGAGTTTGCTCCGAGTTGAACGAGTTTGGTACGAGTTACTCACGAGTTGGCAACTTTTCCCGAGTGTATAAGCATTGTGACCCCAAGGGTTTTACCAGGTGTTTCCCGAAATTGCTAACTGTTCAAGTGAAGCACACGAGAACCTTAAGCGGGCCTCCCACTGTGCGATATTTGCCACGAATTTCCTACGATTTGGTACGATTACCAGAGACTGCCTATAGACTCTACACACAATCGTAACAAATCGTACCCAATCGTAGGAAATTCGTGTCAAAAATCGCACAGTGCAGGGAGGCCCGCTTTAAGTGCGTTTCCCAGGACACGCTAAAACTCACAGCGTGCTAGGGCGGGACTCCTCCATTATAGGCAGACGTTTTCACACAGAAAAAATTATAAATTCACCAAAAATTGTTGTAACAGGTGTTCCAATATCTCTTTGAAGATGCAGTTTGACGTATATGTATGTACTTGAATCGGGTCATCATGATTGATTATATATAAACTTATTATCCTAAGTGATTTAAACAGTGAAACAAAAACTTACTTTCTAAACAGGATAAAGCATCGGTCAGTGTTGCAACTTTCCTTTGCAGCGTCATGTTTTTTCCCTCCAGTTCCCGGACTTTTTTCTCCAACTCTTGGACCTTGCTGTTGCTTACCTGAAAATTAAGTCAAATAACTATACGCTATTAAATGAAGTTGCACTAGCAATGCCACTGTCGCGCGAGACTCACGACTTTTTTCGAAAACGATTTGCTCTTCACTTTGCAGCTTTGGATATCTTTCATTTTCTGCTGAAGATTTCACTCGACACCCTAGACGACCGAATAAAACTGACATTCATGGTTTGTATTCACAAACGTACATTATTGTAGTTCCATGGCACTGTACCGGTTTTGGGCGGGAACGTGTGTGTGCCATGGGGCTAAATGTCACATTGTCCGGTATATAGACTGTCCACGGTTGAACTCCTTCGGTTTCTTGGACTTTGTGTCAAAATTTTTAATGTTCGATTGTTTAGAGTTATGTTTCATAACCTGAATAAATTTAGTCTCTTTTGTCAAATACTCATAATAAATCAGAGCTGAATTTGATGTAGTACTGCAGTACATGTACTAAATTTTAGGAATAAACTGTGTCTTACACGGCCATACGGCTGGAAATAATTCCGATAAATCACGTGACCTCGATTTGTTTAGAAAATACTCAAAAACGGCCAGATTTTGTGGTTTCTTTTTAGGTTCTCTTCAGTCTTAATTTCGGAAAGAATTTCAGAATCATGTATGGGTCTATTTCGAGCCCTTTAAAAATGATTATACTACCGACTAACCACCTCTCTCCCCCAAAAAAACTTACACTGTCGGTGTTGGTCTTTCCAGTGTTCCTTGTCTCCTTATCTCGACGTTTCCGTTTATGCTTTGGTGGTTTGTATGTATCCTGCAAAATTTGGCAAATATTTAACATCTACTTGCAAAAATCACTGCAGCAAAACCCAATTTATATTGCTCAATATAAACTAAACTCAAAAAGAAACTTATAATTTTTGACATGGTCATATCTTAAAATCCTGTCCATCAAAATGAACAAAAATGACACACAGGATTACTCTACTCTAAACACATGTCAGTAACCAAGCAGTTGCCCAACTGACACAACTTACAGCAAAATGCACTGACATGGAACAGATTCCGGGACCACTTAATGAAACAGCAGCAGCCCAAATTCAAATGAGTTAGCAATGCTAAAGCTGACAAAAATTGCATTTTTTTGAAGGAATTATAATCGTCAAAAAGTTAAAAACTATGGATTAGAGAAATGAAGAAGAGTTGGTTGTTTCCACAAAAGTGAAATTAGTGCAAACAAGTCAGTTTTACAGCTGTTAAGGTTAGTACAAAAATGGGTGTCCTAAAAGTAAGGAATGCCGAAAATACAATCATGATTAAACAATTATCTTATAATGCACCTACATCTGCGTCATCAGATTCCGTCTCGGAAACAACATATCGTTTGTTGGGTGTCTTGGCTCGATTCCCTTTTCCAAGGGGTGTTGTTTCGTTTCCACTGCCAAGGCTACCTGTCAGGCAGGATGTACCTGTTGCGTTTGTTTGACAACATTATCTTGCTACCTATAGAAAAATGTGCACAAATGAGATTTTCATGTTTTAAATTCGGTCGTAATTTTTCTGTTATAAATTTTCTGTATACAATGCCTCACGCGAAAGCGAATTTAACAAGGACGCGAATTTGATTTTTAATGATATTAAGTTCGGCGCGACTCTGCTGAGCCATATGAAACAGATCAACAATTTCGTCGTGGCGTGGAATTTGCGTTCGCCTTCGCCAACTATGAAGTTGGCCGGTTTATACTTCATGCGAAAGCGAATTCCATGTATTAAGAGGAAGTTAAACTATGCTTTCAACTTGCGCAAATGTTTGCCGCGAAAAAAAATAGTGTTAAATTTACGTCAGATTCACATTAGCGTTCGCTTTTAGTTTTACATGCAGTATGACGAGAGAGAATGTCATAACGATAGGCCGGTTCTTATACATGGAGGAAGGAAAAAACCTTCCTCCGGGGTTCCTACTTTAATCGGACGTAAATTGGACGTCAAGCTTTTTGCGGCGAAAATTCGCGCAAGTTGAAACTAGTTAAGGCTAAAACTGAAATAAATGGATTAAATGAAACCAATCATGCGCTGTAATGTCAAATTCGCATTGGTGCATTAACAAAAGAGTGTGCTGAGCTAAAGGGGCTTAAGGGGAATCCTTTGGATATAACGCAAACTATAGCAATGCAAATTTCCGTCAGTGTTTGCACTGCAAGTGATTGCATCTAGGCCTATATATAGTCTGGAAACTATAGGCTTAACTTTCAGCATTTAACATTTTGCAAAGTTTTTGCGAGATTTCGCCATTACATAAACAAAACAAGGTTTGCGCACAAACTTACCACTAAAGCCCAAAATTCGAGCTGCACATCTACAGATACGTGACATCGTGGCCGTGGAAGTGACCGACACTTTCCTGCTCCCCCGCCAATTGCAGATCACTTCCTCTCCAATCCAGTTGTGGCAGTTATCATCGTTAATAACCTCGTCATCAAGTTCCAAACATGTTGTCTCCGCGACTTCAACGCTCGGTGGTGACTCGGTAAAAAATTCAAGGAGTACAAATTTACACCTCTCCATATCGCGATCTGACTAGCTACTAACTAGAGCAGTTAAAACGAATCGTGCATCATGGTGAAAAACGCGCTTCGATGTACCCTGACGCATCTCGCGTAAGACGCAAAAGGCGCTTGTGTGTGAAATGTAAACTTTGAATGTTGGTGCGTGACATTGCGTTTTTTTACGCGCGCGCCATGGAAGGATTCAAATTCAAATCCGTACGCACAATGACGCGTGAAGTGACACGAACGTTTTCTACAGTAGACGCAGCTAGGCCTACTCAAGCCAGCTATCTAGCTAGCGACATTGGCTGCTGCTCGATAGAAGACGTAAAAAGGTTAGTGTATTTTTATACAATTTTGTTTAGACCTACACGCTAATAAAAACACTTTAAAAGCTTATACGCTTGTGGGATTTCACGTTAGGACCAAAGTGTCGGAAAGAAATTTAAACTGCGTCATTCAGCCGTATTTTCAAAGGCGCGTTTTTAGTCCCTTTTCCGTGCAGCACATAGGCATGATTACTAGGCCTATGCGCCTGTGCACGGTATACGATACGCCCATTGACGGGACTGAAAAATGTACACGTGGGAAATGCGGTTTAATTTAATTTTCTTTTTGTTTTGGCTTTATAGAGGAGACTATTTAGGCCTCAGGTTGGACTCCCTATATACCGCATGCCTTAGTATAGGCATACATAGACTGGTTGATGGCAAAAATGTTTATAACAACGCCAATATGGACATTAATTCGGTGTTTATTAAAAGCTAAAATATAGGCCTAGCTCAAAAGATTATGTGCAAGTTCCGGTCGTCTTATGTAGAGACATCGTAACCGACATCGTAACCAACCTGGGCCAATTTCATGGCGCTGTTTAGCACAACAATATGTTTAGCACAACATCTCTTTGCCTTTTAAAAATTGTTAGCAAATACAAAATGTTAGATTTCTCCCTAACAATCTATTTTTTTTCTTATCGACTTAGGCGCAGTATGGCAGCCATAAGTACCCAGCCAGTTCGCCGTGGTTCGTACAAACGGTACTTGGTCGATTTAAATGCACCAATTCCAAGGTCAAGCAGAAACTCACTAAAGAGGTTTCGTCGTAATGAGCAGGAGTTAGTTAAGGTAGGTATTGACAAATTTTAAATTAGCATGCACTGGCATGCCTTGTTTCAGATGCACGCGTCTTTTCATTCATTTCGAGTAAGCGAAAGTATTACATCACCTGCATGGAGCCAATTTCATGCATGGCACCGTTTAGCTCAAACATTTACTTAGCACAGAATTTCTTTGCTTTATTTTCTTTGTGTATTTACTGATATTTTGTTCCTGTTCCTATAACATTTTGGCTGGTAACCCATTTTACAAAGCATGCTAAGCAGCGCCATGAAATTGGCCCCTGGCCGAAAGAAAGAAAAACGGGCGTTCGGATTAATATACGTTTCGACGAGGAAAATAATAGACCGTGTAAGTCTCGTTTTATGTAACGTTACCGTACCGCGTTTGTAAGCGCCTAAATACCAATAAATGGAAAAGGCAACTTAAACTCTTACGTTCCTTCTTTATTAACCTTCTAGACACGTGAAGATGGAGAATTTATCCAAGCTGCCAGTGTGCAAGATGTAGAGAGTTATAATGATATGTCCCAGGTAATGTATTCACATTGCTTTAATAGGTACCATACAGTGCAAAATACAATCTTAAAAAAAAAAATTAACAAAATACAATTTTCTTTATATTGGTGAACCATGAACATACAAATTGTCAAACTTAACACACAACCCCTTACGTTGGATTACATTTTGTTTATACGCACTGAAGAAAATACCCATACGTGAATAATGTGCCAATTTGTATTTCATCAGGAATCCGACATTGACAGTGACGACGACACCAATGAAGAAAACGATGAGTATGGTGACACCATTGGAGGATTACCCGTACTCCCTCAAAATATGTTATCGTTTGAAGATGACAACACAAGCGTAAGTTCACACATACATGTAGTTCAGTAAACTGTTTTTCAATCAACTGAAGTTATGAAATCACTCTTGTGAATTTTGAAATTGGGTCATCTTGCCTTTAATTTGTGCTCAGTCAGCTATGAAGAGGGGTGGGGGAAACATTTGATAGGTGCATTACATAGAGGAATATGGCGTTGACAAATATGGATATTTATTACAGTTCAATATAAATTAGATAAAATAACTACACATGGTATAAATGTTGGACAAAGATACGTTTTGTGAAAATTATGTTACCCCAAGTGCTCAAAAGTTAAACTGTGTCTCTTTTAGATAATTCTGTTTAGCTAACCGAAAGATTCTATTATTATTATTATTATTTAACCACTGAAAATCAAAATATTTATTTGAGTCATGTAGGAACGTCCGTTTTCATTTTTCTTTGTAGGAAACTGACATTAATAGTGACGACGATAATGATGAACGAAATGAAGAATGTGACGATGGATCAAATTTCGAAGATAACACATGTGTAAGTATAGACCATGTCGAATAGCTGTCATCTTATGGGTCACATTTGTTTTCAACAATGTAGGCCTAAGCACAAAATGTGCTAAATAAGGAAATAAACTGCCCCACAAACAGATCTCTGGCGATGATTCAGCAACACAAAAAAGATGATTCCAAAAGAGCAGAGCTTAAAGCGGGCCTCCCACTGTGCGATTTTTGCCACGAATTTCCTACGATTTGGTACGATTGTGTGTAGAGTCTATAGACAGTCTCCGATAATCGTACCAATTCGTAGGAAATTCGTAACAAAAATCGCATAGTGGCCGAGGCCCGCTTAATTCTCATTCTTGCATTCTGCTTACGACATCATCTGTGTCTAGGATGCCGTGCAAGACCTGTTAGACTTGTTACACCTGTTCTGCGGCAATGTTTTAAAAGTTCACAGCTTTTGGTAAATACTAGATAATGTAGCAGATACTACCCAAAACATAACGAGAATGAATCAATAAACTAGTGTGATCTTCTAAATGCAAGTGTGACAATTTTAAACTTTTCCTCGAAATGTAACACATTTCGCTCATAATGTAATTTGAATCAATACATGGGTAAAATCAGCAACTATACCTATTACAGAAAGAAACTGGTCAAAGTGTTACAAAAATGCCTTACAATACCTCCTTACGTCGTGAAACAATTGTCTTGAATATTTTCAAGACTATGATACCAAGACATGTCTAACCGTTTGTAAATTATTTTAAATTTTCTACATTATTAAGAAATTGCACAGAAAAATTGGGTCATCTTGCCTTTAATTTGTGCTCAGTCAGCTATGAAGCAATGGACGACTGTAATTTTCACACAACAGTTATCTAACATAAATACAGTCTGGTTTGTCACCTCTTAAAACAAGTATTTGTTTCCTCTCTTCTTTAATCACATATACAGATATCTGGCGATGATTCAGCAACACAAAAAGATGATTCCATCGGACCAAACTCGGATGTTACAAAAGAGCAGAGCTTAATTCTCATTCTTGCTTTCTGCTTACGACATCATCTGTCAAAGGATGCCGTGCAAGACCTGTTAGACTTGTTAAACCTGTTCTGTGGCAATGTTTTTCCCACAACAAAGTATGTTTTTTTTAAACACTTCACAGATTACAAACAATGTGTTCAAATCCACTACTACTGTAAGTACTGCTTAGCTTATGTTGGTGAGGCAGACCACTGTGTTGGTGTCACAGGGTGTCCAGACTGCGATGAACCGTTTTCACCGGATGTGAAAAGTGGCAATTTCTTTTTGGTCTTTCCAATTGCCGAACAACTCAAGCAGAAATTTGAAGAAGAAGATCTTACTACAAAACTTGTAGATAGAAATGAGATAGAGGATGATGGCAAACTCCGAGACATCATGTGGGGCCAGCAGTATAAACAACTGTGCAAGGATGCAAGGCTAGGCGCTGACGATGTCAGTCTTCAGTGGAACTGTGATGGGGCTGCTGTATTCAAATCTAGTGGTTACTGCATCTGGCCTGTTCACTGCTTGGTGGTTGAGTTGCCCCCACATTTAAGGAAGCAGAATAGACTGTTGACAACATTGTGGTTTGGCAAAAGCAAACCTCGCACAGAAACATATCTGAAACCATTTGTCCAGGAAATGGAGCAACTAGCAGCAGCAGGTGTAACATGGAAGGATGGGAATTCGGGCTGGGTCAAACGAACCAGGGTTGTGACTGCAGTCTGTATCGCAGACACAGTCTGTCGACCAATGATTAGAAACTGCACACAGTTTAATGGGCACTTTGGGTGTGACTGGTGCTATCATCCAGGTGTAGTTGTAGCCAAAGGTCAAGGCCATGCTCGAGTCTATCCTTATGAAGAACTTGTCTTGCGGAACGATGAAGAACACCACAGACATGCCTATCAAGCCTTGGAAGAAGGGGTAAGAGTTTCCGGAGTGAAAGGACCATCTGTACTGATGCACCTTCCTCACTTTAACTTTATCAGTGGATTTGCCCCAGATTATATGCATGCCGTTCTTCTAGGAATCTGCAGACAGATGACAACATTGTGGCTTGATTCCTCCTATCATCGCGCACCATGGTATATTGGGAGAAGCATTGAAAGGTTGGATGAACGGTTGTTGACAATTTGCCCTCCGAAAGAGGTGACACGACGTCCACGCTCCCTGGTGACCAGGAGATACTTCAAGGCCAATGAATGGCGGGCTTTTTTGCTCTTTTATTCAACAGTTGTTTTGGATGGAATTTTAGATCGGAAGTACACGAGGCACTGGGATTTACTGGTTGCTGCAATACATGCCCTTCTTCGTGATGAAGTGACAACCACATCGATCGACCTGGCCGAGAGACAGCTTTCAGACTTTGTAAAGCAGATGGAAGAACTGTACGGTCAAGAACACATGTCCTTTAATATCCACCAACTGATGCACATTCCACAGTCTGTAAGACTTTGGGGCCCCCTCTGGGCAATATCTGGGTTTGTTTATGAGGACCAAAATGGAGTTTTAGTAAAGTTTGTCAAAGGAACACAGCACGTCCCTGAGCAGATCTACAACCAGTTCGTACTTAAGGCAAGTTTGCCATCAGAGGCCAACAAGATGACTGGAGCCACTCCACCAGTGTGCTTAATGTATGAACAGCTAACATCAACTCTGAAGCACCCAATTATCATTATCATCTTTCTGTTGATGTTGTGGTCTGTGGTCGACCAGCGCTGATGATATTGAAGCCTGCAGAGCAGATTGCCATTGAATCATGTCTTGGCAGAGTTTTGGATGTTGGTCGTGCACAAGTACAACACTACAAACGTTTCATCGTGAACCATACGATGTATCACACATTGAAGTACAAGCAGTCTCCAAAATCTTCAAACTACACATTCATGTCTTCAGAGGGTACATTCTGGGACATTCAGAGTTTGGTTTCAATGAAGGTATGTGGTCACAAAGAATACTGTGATTGTGAGCATGATCGGTTTGTCATTGCAAGGGAGCTCAGACCAGTGTCAAGATCAGGCCGATGTTCAAAGATTAAACAGGTAGAGGTTCTCCACAATTTGAGGGCTTTCTTGGTCACTGAAATAGAAAGAAAGGCGGTAAGAATGAATGTCGGGGAGACTGTTTTTGTTGCACCTTTGCCAAACATATTTGAAAATGATTAAATTACTGTAGACGGGTGTGTGGCAGCTGGGGTTTGGAGCTTTAGTTTCTGTAAGGGCAGATTCTGTGGAGAGTGATCTAATATTCTAGTGATATAGGATGGACTGGACCACTTAATTACCTTTACGAAAGGCTTTGATGCATCTCAGAAATTATTAACGTGGGTCACTCATACAGTAATCCCTAAAACAAACGGAGTAGACCTGAAAAATGCAAAGACTGTCAAATGAAGCGTTTCTAAAAAATATTCGTGCCACTTATACAGACATGGGCTAGTTTTTAATTTTGTACATAGTAGGCCTACCTATAAAGTTTTTGTTCAATTGACTTTCCCCACAAATAATAAATGGGGTTTTAAGACTTTTTAAATCGCTTACTACAGAAATTGCTTATTATGACGACATGCGCTCATTCGTTGTTTCCGGGGGCCGATGAATCTCGCAGCACGCAAATCAAAGTAAACGGTCTATTAAATTTAACGTCTGTGTTTACGTCAAGTGGATGTCAGCTTGATGAAGTTGTCATGGTTGCACGTATTCCTCTTGTCTTTCGACTTCTGCGTTCGTTCACGTTTAGTGGATGTCAACTTGATTTGATGAAGTTGTAAAGTTTCTTTTCTCCGACGTCTGTTCACACATCTTCTTAAGTGTGATGCATTTAATCTCGCTTGTATTAATTCAGATCTGACGGGTTTGTGCTACCTTAATTTCCAACACATTTATTTAATTATAAACGGTAACCAAGCACTCTATTTTTAATTTCAAATAAGTTTCCTTTCTAAGACTGATGAACAAAACGCAGAAGTCTTACAACCTATACTATTATTGTACATTGCACATTATTTCCTATACATGTACCTGTAGACATGGACATTATTCTCACTGTTAAAACAAACTGTGATTTATCTTAAAAATAAAGAGTGGCAAAATGGTTTTAAAATATCATCCATGTGATATATCTTTGAATTTATGTTGCTGTCATTGGAAATAAAACATGTATATATTCGCATTAAATTTAAAAGAAAATCAAAGTTTCGTTTTGTGAATTGTTTTTGTGCATGTGATTTAGAACACTAACAAGTTGTAAAAGGGTAATAAGGTACCGGGTATGTCTGGAAAATGCAAATGTTGAGCGCTATATAAAACACACTGTAAAGGTATGATATACCAGCAGGAAGAGTTCTATAGGATTCCAAAGCCATCTTGTACGACAATAAAGACCTATATAGGCATCGTATAGGTATAATACAGGACACAACATTGTCAATTAGGATTCCTATAGGAATCCTATAGGAATCCTATAGGACACAACACAGTCCTATAGGAATCTATACAGTTACCAACAAATCCTATAGGATTTTTTGAAATCCTATAGGATTTTTTGAAATCCTATAGGATTTTTTGAAATCCTATAGGATTTTTTGAAATCCTATAGGATTTTTTGAAAATCCTATAGGATTTTTGAAAATCCTATAGGATTTTTGGAAATCCTATAGGATTTTTGGAAATCCTATAGGATTTTTGGAAATCCTATAGGATCCTATAGGATTCCTATAGGACTTTTTTGTAAGGGTTATTCCAGGGGCCGATTCACAAAGCTCCAAGATTCGTCCTAGGAAGTGTAACTCGTCTTATCTTGGAACTAATCCTAGGACTGATTTCACAAAACGAAGGATGTGTTCAATTCGTTCTATTTCCCATGGCAACACGGCCCAACTCTTCCTAACTAAAGATCGATGTTTGGGTCGTCTTATCTGTACGAATGCATGGAGTAAATGCAGTGACCGAAGGCACTTATCTTCTGCTTGCCGAACGTGAAGCTAGCCCGGCATACGGCAGCGCTAGCAGGCGGTCATACAGACAATTTTCCTTTGCCGCGATATGCGAAATTCTCTTGAAAAGGAGGCGTAATTTAAATCGCAGAAAAGCACTTACCGAAAAAGGTTGAGGCATTTGTATGTCCATGCACGTGAAGCCATAACTTGCTGTAGCCCTATATAGCTAGGTTTCTCGATGTTTACACGCGTATAAGCACGGATTTATATTTCGGCAAAATATATCCATACAATAAAAACCACGAAATATGTACATTTGTACTGTACTAGTTATACTGTTGATTGAGCACAGACTGAAAGTTACTTAGTGCGCGCGCGTGCTAGTACACACGCGCGATGCAATGCTCCCGAAAAAAGATACAACGGTGTGAAGTGTTTACTTCTTGTTTCGTTCCAACTCGACGGGTCTAGGAGAACTCGGTGTTGTAGACACATAGTCCATGGGCCAGACCAGATATTGGTACCACCCAAGGTGGCAAAACATTAAGGGTGCCAAATGCTTTGTAGGATCGACCTAAGTACAAAACCATGTGATAGCAACTCTAAATGAGCAGCTTAGTCTCTGTTTTTCAAAGTTTTGTGTTTTGCCATTGAGTTACATGATAATTCCATTATATGTACATCCTTTGGCATATGGGTTGGCATAATATTAATTACGCTGTTACTGCAGGTGGTTATGGCAATAAAATACAGACAGGCAGTTGGTGAACAATGAATCATATGCCAGTATGTTGATTGTTACTATAAATTTGTAAGGTGGGGGAGGGGGGGGGGGGGGGGGGGGGGGGAGGTGAAGGTGAAGGTGAAGGTGAAGGCTCTTATATACCCATTCAGTGACACGGGCGTTCTGATTGACTTGTTTCGATTTTATTTTATTCCAAATTTTTACGGGGTTAATTGTACATTGGTGGTATGGGAGAGTTTCCCCGGTTTTTGGTTGTGCGAGTAAAGGAATGTTTTTCAGTTCCTTTAGGTTTAGCAAGAGCTAGCTTTCTGGGCTTTCGTCTGCCCTTCATCAGTTGCGGGTTGATTTAAATCAATCGGATCACCTCGCATTTGGGTAAATCTTGAGAGCGATAGAACCAGCTTTTGTTATTTTGTTTAGTTAGAGCAGGATTGTTTAGTGTTTAGTGACTGCTCTTTTTATAGTTCTGGGTTGTTACTGGTATTGTTATGGATATTAACACTGAGTGGAGTTTTGTCCTTTTGAAGTGTCCTTTCATTATTTTGATCCGTTGGCTTGTTTAGGCGTGTGCCGGCATGCTTTCTTTTTGTCGCTGTTGGTGTTAGAAATGATTTTTGCATGTTTAACATATTGGCCATTCTCATTTATGGGTGTTTTAAGGTTATCTACCGCTCATAGATTTTTCGCAACGTTTTAGCAATTGTCGGAACAAACTCTTAGTTGTTTACCCAAAGCGGTATATTTTTCAGTTCCTGAAGGATTTGCTTTGGATAGGTTGGTAGTTGTTCACAGGTTGTTGCTAGTTAGGTTTTTACAGTTTGCGTTCGCATCCATTTGTAGTACGTTGGTTTGCTTTTTTTCAAAGTTTGGTGATCTCTATTAGTTTCTTTGAGTTTTGTTTAGCCTTGGCGATTTTTAGGCGTTTCGGTATGAATATAACGATATGCTGCTGTTTATGTTATATTCTGTAGTGTTTGGGTAATTTTATCTCTTGTTTTGAGTTTAGAGATCTATTTTTTGCACTTTTTTGCGCAATCTCTGCTTTTAGTTGGTCTATGTTATGGTAGGGACTGTCAAAGTTTGGTGATGTGTCTGTTGTATATACGGTTAAGTTAAGACACATTGCTGGCTTGACAGGCCTGGTGTGTTTCGACCACGTCATTGTTGCAGTTAGTTGGTTTGGTGTGGGTTTCCCCAGTTCTTTATGCGTCGTGGATGCATCATGCTTTGCGTGACCTCCCATTGTTTGGTTCCGTTGTCCAATGAGCGTTCGTGTTCAGCAGAGAGGAAAATCCAGATATCTGCGTGTGTTCCGTATAGGTGGAAATTTATCATCGGATTGTGTTTCTATTTTGTGGAAAAGGACCTTTTTAGGGTAGGCCTATGTGCAATCAAAATCTAGTTAATTGCAATGTGTTGCAGTCCTTTATAGTTGGAGTTTTACCGATTTGTTGTGTTATTTTTTTATTTTTTATTTCCACAGTTTATATTTTTGGGATTTTGTGTCATTCGTACACGTTAAATTTAAGAATCCGTTGGGTAGGATAGCTATTTTTGAGGTATAGTTTTTGTTTTGGTAATTTCAATAGTTTTTGGTAAATTACCTGATTTTTGTTGTATGGGCTATCCCGATTAATTGTATGTTTTGGATTATTTTTGATAACGAATTGGTATTTTTTCTTACAGAGTTTATAGGATCAGTGACGTGTTCCGTTATTCAAGTGTATTTGGTGGAGATGGATTTTCCAAATATTTTGTTGGGTTAGGGAGTTGGTTACTCCGTGTGTAAAGGACAAGAATGGTCAAGTCGGTTTTGAGATACCAGAGGTATCTCGGATCTGAGAACGGTGTAACCTGAAGATTTTGGTATCTCCCGTGATAGGCACTCGGAATTCTCGGGCAGATTGAGGTCACGCTGTTCCCTAACACAATGAAGTTAACCCTGCAGCTAAATGAATTGGCTGTTTTTATTAGTAACCCTACATTGTAGCTGTCATTTTTCATATACAATTTGCCTTACAATGCAGCTGGCAAGATGCACCACTGAAGAGCAGGTTATTTGTAACTATTTATGTGCACAGGATATTGTATGGTCATACAAGTTGCTCTTATTTAGTGTCATATACATGTACAAAATAATCATCCAAGTATAGCGCCCTCTATAGATAGTTGCCATGGCAATAAATTTTTCATCATGTGAATTTTATCATCACGTGGAGTATGGTTACTTAATTTGTGATGTCTTTGGAAGCACATTTGAGACATAGCTGATAACAGCATACATGTACACATGGCGCTAATATAAATACTACAATGTATATGTATGATGTATAGACAATACTGTTACTCAGACAGGTGCTATACTGGCAATTTGTTTAAATGTTACCGTATAAATAGTTAAAACATACCTAAACCAACACTTTTAAACCATTAATTAAGTTTGGTTTGTTTCACAGGGGACACTAACAAAAGATTAATGTTTAAAATACTGTTTAGCATCTAAACAAAATTGTGTAATATATGAACACATTATATACGTCTATGAACAGCGCCCTCTAGAGAAAGAAATATATGTTTACGTGACGTCGGTTTTAAAAGCTACAGCTAAACAACAATTTGACCAAGTTTCATCATCATACAACAAAGCATAATGGTGTAATTGCAAATTGTTCAACCATATCCTAACCCAAGTGCTAAGGATTTATGAAGAAGCTTCATTCTGACTAGGCTTAAAAAGTGGGCATTTTCTACCACTAAGCTGCCAAACTGGGATTGCTATCACATCAATTTATCATCCCTAGACATAGACCTTTCAAAAAAATGCATTTAGATTTTGCCACCTCAGGTGGTACCAATAAGTGAAATTTTGGCCTCTGGCCCATGGACTACACAGTAATAACCGAAGAACATTGTTCCGAAAAGTTCTCCAAAATAGCATCAGTCAAATTTGAGAATTTGAACGATCAAAATCGGCACTATAATAGACAGCGACGGAGCACTGTTTATAGTTGTTATGCGGTGGCGCTTTACAAATATATGCGCATCGGCAGCACGTGATGCAGATTGCCCAATCATAATCCGGGATTCGGCCGGTCAAAGGTTAGGCAACTAGGCAACTGTTGCCATGCCGTGTACAGTGTGAAAATGGCGTCCACCGACACGACCGACGTGAGTTTGCCGAAATGTCTGATCCATCTACATTCGGTAACGACAGAGAATCCGCAGCTTTTATCTGAAGTACGTTGGTCAAAAATTGTTGAATGCTCCAAAAAATGGATCGATTTTCGCGGAAGTGATAAATTACTCGCAGAAAAGTTGGACAGTTTAGGTCACTTGGACGTTTCGTTTGCGGACGCTCGCCAGAAACAGCCAGACATGGGGTTTCACCCAACGTGCTATCGCCGGTACATCGATTCCAAACGGCTCAGGGCTGCAGAAAAACGATTCCAAGAAGAAAGTGCACCATTAGCAGAAGCACATTCGCCTCCTAAAAGACCTCGGCTCCGGGCAGCGTCTTCTTCGTGCGGGTCGCTTTTGGCAGCGGGTCCAGTACTGCCTGCGAAGTGCATCATCTGTAAAAAATCTGAATTATTGATCAGCGTCCAAGGAAAACGAATAAGGGACAAACTGAGAAAGGCTGAAACCAACGATGGAGGTAAGCAGTTTTTACTCTGACAAGGCCTAGTATAGTAGTAGGCCTAGTAGTAGAACATTTTATAAATTCCTCATGCTTAGGGATGTCAGACAAGTCGACCGTTGAGACAACTCGACTTGAGACAAGTCGACCGTTAAGACAAGTCGACCGTCGAGACAACTCGACCGTTGAGACATCTCGACCGTTGAGACAACTCGACTCGAGACAAGTCGACCGCTGAGACAACTCGGCGGACACACTTAAATTTTGAAATTAAAATAACACATTTTATTTTCAAACAATAAAAACATGTCGACCAGAACGGCCGTGTTACTGAATGGGTAAGCACACGTCCTCCCCTTTTACTTGTCTCGACGGTCGACTTGTCTGAACGGTCGACTTGTCTTTCCATTTATCGCACATACGGTCGAGTTGTCTCAACGGTCGAGTTGTCTCAACGGTCGACTTGTCTCGAGTCGAGTTGTCTCAACGGTCGACTTGTCTGACCCCCCTTTAGAGAGTAGATTTATAATTATAAACTAGAGATTAATTATCATTATCGATTATAAAATGCACGAACACCAAGGATTTTGCCTTTTTTGTTAAGCAGTAGCAAAGAAAAAGCCTGCAGGGGCCTATTTCTATTTGTTGCGGCTAGGCTGAGTTTATAGGTAAAAAAACTTTTAAAAAATAAATTTTGGTATTTTTTTCTTATACATTGAACAAAGATTGGAAATTACTTTATTTTCTCCTTTGCATAGACCTTATGCGTAGCGGCCATGATAGAGGGCAGTCACACAGTCACATTGGCGGGCACATTGTGGAAATTGTCACATCATTTAAATATGAAAAACTGCCCTCTATCATGGCTGCTACGCATAAGGTATATTCAGTTAGTGCACAAGATAACCATTCCCGCGCGCACAGCGCCCCCTGTTGTCGCGCTTACGCACAGACCGCTCAGCCCTGGCCCGTAATTTTTGCATTACTTTGTGACAAAAGTGCAAGTGGGAAACTATATGTTAAAATTTGATCTGTTGAATCCAGGTGGTAATTTCATTAAAGTCTTTGTTCAATGTATAAGGAAAAAATACCGTTAGTTTGATGATAAAAATATAGGCCAGTAAAATTAAGCTTAAAAATGTCATGATTTTAGGGTGTGGTTGAGACCCGGAGGTCGGAGGTAACCCGGGAGGTATAATTGTTTGTGACCGTGTAGTACATGCTATGCCAGCTGTTTCAACCTACCTCCGGCTTATTGTTGTAGCGCAGCTCCGGTGCCACCGTCAACGCACCAACTACACGTTAGCAAAAACAATCCACCTTCGGGTACCTCCGACCACCGGGTTTTATAAATTTCCATGATTTTATACTACATGTACATGTATGAACAATTTGGAAAATTTTCTGATCTAGCCTAATTCCATAGTTTTGTTAACTTGGAAATTGCAACTAAATTTGATTGCAGTTTGTGTCCATGTGCGTATTTGTGATTTTACTTTAGGATGGGAATTTACGGTTAATTCAGAAACCGGTTTGCATTTCTTTTAAGTGTCTATTAACTGGTTAACCGTCCGGCAGACACTAAAGACTGTTGCTGGTTAGCTGGTAAACCCGTTAAACGTCTCATCCTTAATATTATTACATTTTTTTAAACAGCTAGGACATGTATGTTTTTTCCCCCAAAGGTTTCTATGATGTTGTTTTGAAGTTACTAAACTATAGTGCAAATATTCCTCAGGTATGCTTCGAAGGGCTGCTCAGGCTAAAAAAGATGAGGATGTTCTGATCCATATACGGGACAAAGATTGCGTTTCTCTGGAAGTAAGATACCATGCATCATGCTACAAGAACTACACTCGATTTTTGACACGGAAGCGAAAGAACCTTGAACAGTAAGTTGAATTTAATGAATGATAAAAAAGAAATAAAAACAAAGCACACAAAATGAAAAGGTACACAACAAAATAATTGAATGTGCTCAAATTTTAGTGTAATTATGTGCGTTTCAATTTCAACATCTAAAACACAAACTTGTGCAAACTGCTTACCAACCATCAGGATGTGGAATATAAATTTGCTTTAAAATTAGTGCCCTCACATTTTTACCCTACAAGTCTTTCTCAAAGGCAGAGACTTGAGGAGAGCCTTTGATAGGGTAAAATGCGAGGTCACTAATTTGGCAGCATGTTTTTGTTTTTTTGTTTTTTTGTTTTTTTGTTTGTTTATTTTTGGCAAGTTTCAGAACTTCAATAATAACAGTGTACCCTACGGTAGGTCTGATCCCTTTGTCAATTCATTTACTGATTTTTGGAATAAAATATATAGGCTCTGCATGACTTTCCAGGTTGGGGCAGGTAATAGGAAACACAACTATATTTTTTCTTGGCCTTATTGAAAATGCAGGGTTCAGTGCAAAGAAGCAGAGTTGTGCTGGCAATAATATAAGATCCTATTAACATGCAATGCCCGTTTGTGAAACCAGTGTAACTGTTGATTCTAATGTTAAGTGTTTTTTTGTTTAAAAGGTCTTGCAACATTGTGCTAGATAGCACAATTGACCAGCACCAGGATGGATATCAAATATTTTGCGAGACAGTTATCCATCAGCGAATAGTTGCAAATGAAGAGGCCCTGAGGTTGTCTAAACTTACCCAACTTTTGACCAGGGTAGTTAGCACACAGGAGGGACTTGAACTGCCATGCATTAGGTAAGTCAGTATGCTTTTAAACTAAACATGTGAGTGAAATAATTCCTTGCTCTATGGTGAAATGCACCTATTCACCAAGTTTTCATTTGTTTATTCACTGAACACAGACTTTATAGCAATCTGAGCCCCTGGTTTAACACTGGGGTTAGAATCCCTGTTGTGCAATACATGTACCTGTAGGCGTATTCTTTTTAAAATGTTTAAAAATGTAAAATGGTCTTCTCTAACCTTTCAACCAAGTTCACGTGCCCTCCAGATTGCCAACCAGGATTTAAATTTTAAATGTGCACTGGCAGATTATAAATGTATATCAATAAAATAACTTTTCTGATATCAGGTGGGTAAAAAACTTAAAATAAAAAAATGAAAACAATAACATGGATTTGTATTTTTCTCTGCACTGACCTCAGTAGGCTACCGGTATACCACTTGCCACAATGCTCGCATTTCGAAATTGAGAACATTAAAGGAGCGTGTTCAGAAAAACTAAGAACAAGAAATTTGGAGATGCGAATGCAAAAATGTTTGTGTAGTTTACTGCACTGCTTTATGAAACCAGATGAGTTACCATAGGTATTTTTCAACAATATCGTTGAAAGTATACGGATTTGGAATGCAAATTTCTAAAAAATCTCACAACCTGTGGCTAAAAAATGTGATCTGGTCACACTCCTTTAAATAAACTTGTGATTTTGTTTCTGCTCAAAACTGTAGTGCAGCTGATTTCTTACTGTATTTGTTTCCTTTATTAAGGGCTGACACATTGAAACGGCGCCTTGAGAAGGATTTTCCTCAGCTGGTTTTTCACAGGCCATGCAGGCAGAATGAAAGCACGATTGTTTACTACTCGGAAGTCTCAGCGGGAAGTTTCATTGACCGATTTGCATTTTCTGAAGAGAGCAGTTCATCTGAAGCATCAGAAACAGATAGTGAAATTCCATCACAGCAGTCTTCAAGTACTTGTCCTGACAATGACTTGGCAAGGACTATGTACATGGCAGGTAAGATAAGTTTTACATAGTCACCAATGAACACTCTTGCGGTCCAAAGCATTAATTGTTTGTTTTCTTGAAACAAAGGGCTGTTGCTCACATGTCATTGTACAGTACTGTAATAATGGCAACAGCGCTTTGATCGTCCAGTTATAAAGCGCTATATAAGAATAGCTATTATTTATTATTATTATTACACTATTCACCAAAAGTTATGTGTATTGGTGTGGTTCAATTTTAGTGACTGTTTTCACCTATTCTTGTGACAAGGCGTGTATGTCAAGTAGATACAATTATGTAACCACACACAAAATCATTCAAGCAGAATGCATACCGTCAGTAATATACTGACTGTATCTGCATGTACACCTCATCACAATATCTCTAACTTATTGTGAGTGTTGTGTGTTTTTCATATTATCACTGTTCAGGGTTGATTGTAAAAAATGCCATCAAAGCATCACCAGGCCTGACAGGACCCTGGCCACCAAGAGCAGATGACCTAACGATGGAATGTGTGGAGAAGTCTGTACCACGTGAACTTTTCAACCTTCTTGCTTGGTGCACTGGTGCAGCCGAGGACCCATCTTTAATTGATTATGCAACTGTGGACGATATCATGTATCTTACTTCAAGGGGTAAGAAGCAAATGCCTAAATCACTCTGTCTGGCATTGACAGTTCGGCATGTTACAGGCTCATCTCATCTGCTGAAGCTTCTTCACAACTTGGGCCACTGCTCATCATTGGATACCGTTATGTCTTTTGAGACAGGTTTAGCTCTACTTCGGTTGGAAACTACAAATGACATACCACCTGGCTTTGCTCCAGGTAATCTTACTAGTGTTGTTTGGGACAACATAGATTTTGGGGAAGAAACAGTCAGTGGACACGGAACAACTCATCACACCAATGGCATTATGATACAAAAAGAGATAGCTGAGCAAGAGTTTCAAAACAGACCATGTGTGAAGAAGGGCGTTCGCTCACTTAAGCCTCAGATCACAGCTCTTGAAGACTACAGAAGAAGTAAGAGACAAGGCCCAAAATGCGAAGTGGATGCGTCAATTCTTGGCAGACAACACTATGAGCCCTTGATCATGCCTGCTCTCAAGAAGGACTTGGCTTACATCATAGCTAAGCTAAACGATGATGGACATGAAGTACCTGGGTGGACTGGGTTCAATATCAATTTGCTAGGGGAGATGGAGCTACAGAAATCAGCAATCCATTACCTACCTGTCATTGAAGCTTCACCAACAGAAATGTCAACCATCAACACAATCATAAGGCGGAGTGTGGAACTTGCAGATAGGCTGCAACTGGAACACATTGTCTTGGTTTTTGATCAAGCTATCTATGCCAAGGTGCAGGAAATTCGCTGGGGAGATGAACAGCTGAAAAAGCGTCTGGTTGTGCGTCTCGGTGAGTTTCACACCTGCATGTCATTCATGTCAGTTCTCGGCAAAAGATTTGGTGATGCTGGCTTGAGCGATATATTGATCGAATCTGGCGTGGTGGCTGTTGGATCAGTTAATGGCGTTTTATCTGGTCACCACTATAACCGGAGTGTTTACGCCCACAAAGTTCTGTTCGAGGCACTGCAAAGGATCAGATTTGGTATGTTTATTGAAGCTTTGTCAAAGGAAGACCTTGAAAAGTATGAAGATGTGCTGCACATGAAGAATGTAAGCATGGAAAATCTTGAAAAATCAACTGAGCTGGATGACCTATTAGTAGAGTACGGCGACTATGTAAAAAAGAGATCAACAGAGGATCCAACATTTGCACTGTGGAGTTCGTATCTGGAAATGGTGTCGCTTCTCCTTACATTCATAAGAGCAACGAGGGAGTCCAATTGGGAGCTTCATGTTGCTGTCTTGCGACTGATGATGCCATGGTACTTTGCCTATGACCGGACCAACTATGCCAGATATCTTCCAGCATACTGGCTTGAAATGGTAAATCTTTCTTCGTCCCACTCATCGTGCTTTAAAGCTATGACTAGATGTGGCGGATGGACAGTCCAACGGCAAGGCCGTTATCCATTTGCATCTATTGCTTGTGATCAAGCTATTGAAGAAACAGTAAACCGAGATAGCAAGACACGGGGCGGCATTAGAGGCATAACTTTGAAGCGTGCTGCGGTACAACGATGGATTCTTGCCCAGCCTGAGCGAGCAGCCATTTCAAGACAGTGTGAGCGGCTTGCAGGGTATGGTACTATCAATCGGTCTCCAAAGGAACTAGACAGTACGAGGACAAGGAGACTTGAGAATTCTGTCTTGTCGGTAATGTCAACAGTTTCTAGCATGATCAATCCTTTCGATAGTGTATCAGAGAGGCTTGTCTGTCTAAGTTCGGGAGCAGTCGCCACTAGTGATGTGCAAGAAGACCTCCTCAATGCATCTAGTTGCGGAGAAGCAGCAACTGTTGAATTACTGAAAACCAGGTTAATCAACAACTCCAAAGACCTGTTTGATCCAATCAAACAAAAGAAACTTAAAACATTCAAAGACAATGTCAAAAGCCAGAAAAGGATGGGCAAAGAGGTCATCAGAAACAGCAAAGCCTTTTTCGCTCGTTTGCTTGTCATTGGGCAAAAACGCAAGATAGATCTACGAGAAGTACTACAGTACTCCCTTGGCAACGTGTCTTTCCCACTGGCAAATGCAAATGGCTCACTGGCAAAGACTGATAAGTCTGCACTGATGCGTGTGCTTGAGGACAAATGTGACAATATTTATGTCACTGATATTCCTGATGGTGCAGCAGTAATGGTAGATGCCATGGCCCATTTGCAGTCTATGAAAGACATTCCGGAGACCTTCGGAGACCTATCTGATGCTGTACTTAAGCAAGTGTTGGGTATTGCAACATCAAACAAGTGCTCCAGGGTTGATTTCGTGTGCGACACATATCCATCCACGAGTATTAAGGACATAGAAAGATCTAGGCGTGCAGGAAAAGGTTCACAGGCCATCAAGATCTACAGCAAGGAGCAGAAGACTCCAAGACAGTGGAAAAAGTTCCTGGCAGATGGCACAAACAAGGAAGCACTGGCTGAATTCCTCTACGAGACATGGAAAGGAACAAACTATCGATCAAACCTAGTGATGATGATGGCTCATGGACCAAACTGCCATCAACTAAAGTGGAGTGATGCAATCTGTGAGGCATCCGAGTGCCTAGAGCTTCGTTGTGATCACGAGGAAGCAGACACCAGACTCCTCTTGCATGCGAAACATGCTAGTGAATCACATACGAGCATCATCATCAGAAGTCCAGACACCGACGTTGCAATTATTGCACTTACTCTACTGGGGGACATAAATAACCAAGTCTTCTTCATGACTGGCAAGAAAAATAGAAGTCGAGTGATAGATCTCACACGCATGTACAGTGAACTGGATCCATCCATTTGTAAATGCCTCATTGGACTTCATGTTTTCACGGGATGTGATTCAACTAGTGCTTTCTACGGAAAAGGGAAACGCCGAGCCTTTCAAGTTTTGAAAGATTATCCCGAGTTTCAAAGCACCTTTACAAAGCTTGGACAAGAGTTTCAGCTGGATGACAATGCCATTAGTGCTTTGGGGAAGTTTGTCGGCCTGCTGTATGGTCAGAAGTCCACGAGCATTAATGATGCCAGGTACAAGGCATTTTGTTCAACACTCAGTGAAAGAAGTCTTCCTCCCTGTCACAACGCACTCACTCAGCACTGCAAGCGTTCCAATTACCAAGCTGCAGTCCACAAGAGATCCCTACAGCAACAAATACTTGCTCCAACGCCTTCTGGCTACGGTTGGAAAATACAGAAGAATGAGGTCAGCATTGTCTGGATTACCCAATCACCTGCTCCAAAAAGCCTGTTACAATGCACCAGCTGCAGCTGTAAAGTAGGGAAGTGCCTCAAAGGACGATGCTCCTGTCTTGGGGCTGACCTTCCTTGCACAGATTTGTGCAAATGTTTAGACTGTGAAAATTCAAAAACAGCTGAAGATGAGATTGACTTCGAATGTGATACAGATGAAGAAGACTCAATGGAAGAAGATGTATGAATCAAAACTTTTGACAAACAAGTGGGCCAAATATTCCTTGTAAACAGAAATTATCTCCAGGGAAATTATCATTTCATTGAAGAGTTGATCGATTCCATTTGAATATGGTTTGCCGGTCAAATGTTTGATGAAATGACGCCTATAATCAACCAACAAAAAAGTTTTGGGGGATGCGTACATCATATCTTTATCACTTCGGTTACTGTTGAGCTTTCCATTTTCTGAAGGCTTCCATCAATCTTGGAAAAGATTTAATCATTCGGCTGGATGCTTAAGACAATTATATATTTTGTGCGCGGACTGAAATGTAAAATAAATGGAGTATCAGAACTCACTCTATATTAAAGTTAAGAATGGATGTTCAATCAAAAAATTTAAAATATTGTTACTAATTGGATATAAATATCATCCTAATGTCAAGATTTGCCACATTCTGACTTCCCTGACATAGGAATGGGATCACGGGAGGACAGCTGCGCTGGTGATTGGATGGGCTCAGTGTCACCCCTCGTCACCCGGAGGTATGCGGACCTGAGAAAAGTACCTGGTGAGGGCCTTGTGCTCTCACTTGGGAAACGGCCGGCCTTGCGGGACCCTCTGTGACATTGTCGTCCAGAAGATTACCAGTGCTCCTCCTTCCCTGTACATATGATTTTTCCATTTTCTTTTATTTCAATTTGTGGGGGGATGGTGCCAGTCAGGTTTTTTTTTATTACCAGTCAACCCTGTATACATTTTATTGAGCATGCATGCACCACTAAATAAAAAATACGGATGTCTGAAGAAATTCTTCTGAACTTGATTTCTGACGTGCAATTGCATAACAATGTAACTAGAATTGTGTTGCCACATTTAAAGTCTTTCCCAAACACTCTGAATAAAAACAAAACTTCACTGATGTGAACAAAAAAATAATTGTTGAGGAAATTTGTTTCATCCAAAATACAGCAGTGATTTCTGCTAGGGCCAACTGATCTATTTGAACAAAGTAGCTCCAATGGTAATTTGACATATTTTCTGTTTATGATGAGGGTCCTGTAAAAGGGATCTCGGAAAACTTTTTTGGTTTGGTTTTTAGCCCGACACCAGCGTGAGATGAGCTGACATCTGGATCTACGTGTCTTCTAAATAGCACTTAGAAGCGTCAGGGAGTCACTTGGGCTCTTCAAGCAGAGTGGTGCATTCTTCTTCAGCAGCTGTTATGAAGGATGGTACAGCCTTCTTGATCAGAGTGTAATTTGCATCATTTCTTTTGTTTTTCCTTTTTTCCCCTCTCTTTCTCTTTAACCATCAATTTGCATATAAAACTGTTAAAGAATCCGTGCGTGACATGCAGTCACATGCTCATAAATATTCACGAGTTGCCTTGATTAAGTTGAAATGGTTTCCCACAGCAGTAGCACTAACATTCCGTCGCCGTCCTACAAATCTATTTAAATTAACGCGGAATTAACGCGGAACAACTCTTAAACAACTGACGTGGTGCAGAAATACCCTTTTTTTACTTTGTCCAATATGCAAATTTGACTGGAAATTTTGCGGAGAACTTTTAGCATAGCAATGAATATGCATTAATTTGCATATTTACGCGTCCAAAAAGTAGACCCATTGGGTTGGAACGAAAATCATTTTTCAGCTTTCTTTTTTATTACACCTTATGGCCTAAACATAGTACATGTAATTTCGAGAAAACGGTCTTCTTTACATATTCGACATCGTCAATAATAACACCCAAGCATTTAAACGATTTAACGTTATGCACAAGTTTGATCATTATTAATGTGTACTCTGAGCTCATGCGCGCTTATCTTTTTCTTTGAGCCAATTAGCATACATTTAGTTTTACTGGCATTAATTTTGATTTTATTTTTAACAGACCACAGATGAATCATGTCTAATTTCCCACTCTTAGCTCAACTATGTTTATTTACCACCATATACGTTCAGCAAGCTTTACACCGAATTAGCTTATTTATATGTATTTACACAAATTTATGCATATATACAATTATTTATTTACAAGTACATGTATTTTGTATGCGTTTCAATTTTTATTTGCGTAAAAGTGTACCAACTCGACCGTGTACCAACTCGACCGCAAACCAACTCGACCGCGTACCAAACCAAAAAACAGCAAGACTTGCCAACAAACCCGCGGTCGACAGTCACCGCAGACAGCAACCCGGGCGCCGGCAAAGACATGCCGACAAACCCGCGGCCGGCCGCGTGTCATGTTCAGTGTGCGATCGAGCCGACATTCACCGGCCGAATCTAGCGACGCGACACGGCTTCTCCTGTTTTGCATTTGTATGGTCGAGTTGGTTTGCGGTCGAGTTGGTACGCGGTCGAGTTGGTTGACGATAGATTTTTTTCCCGGTCGAGTTGGTACGCGGTCGAGTTGGTTGACGATAGATTTTTTTCCCGGTCGAGTTGGTCCGAGTCGAGTTGGTATTCGGTCGACTTGACTGACATCCGGTGCGACTGCCTATGAAATAGATGCCACTATATTGAACCACCACGTCAGTTTGGACCACATCACACGCTGCAAACCACCATCATATATTGTGTGATACAGTGAATGAACCGACACATCTGGGAACAAGTACAGTTCCCCAGTCAGCGATCTGCTAATTTTTATGTTTTCTGCTAAAATCCACAGAATCAAGCAGAATTATGTAGCACGATGTGACAGAAGGTACGCCCCCTTCCATTGTTTTCCCATTAAGTCTCCAATATCCATGGAATTATAAAAACAAATCTTTCATGTTTTAGGGGAGTTGGTGTGTTGAGGTATAGGGGGCAGTAGGGGGAGTGCCTTTGTCTCATACTGTGCATGCTATAGAATCAAGCAGAGACTGAAAACCCATGCAATCCACATGACCCGGATGGGATTCGAACCAGGGCTACAGAGGTGCAGTGAAGGCGAGGAAAGTACCACTATACGCCAACCTGATTCCTTGTGATTTATGTACGTTTAATCAAAAAGCAAAGCTATAAAAAAATTAGAGGTTTGTTGAAGATATCTTTACGGTCTTACTAAGATCACAGTTGTCACAGAATTCAGACGTTAAATTTTAGATCCAGGGTGTCCAGAGCTTGCTGAACTGTCTCTAATGGAAACTGGGGGAAATGAAACTTGAAAGCTTCCAACAGCTCTTCCTGATTAGAGAAACGTTTCTTGTGCACCACGCCGGTGGCATCCTCCTCGAGCAGAATAGTGTCCCTGATTGCTTTGAGCTTCCCGCCTCTGTAGACTACAGCCCTCAGAGAAGTCAGAAAGGGTGACAAGACGTCCGGGCCGCGCTCCACCGTGTGCACGTTCTCCATACTCCGGGTGAAGTACTCGATCGGCCGGGGCTGGAGGTCGGACGCGGCAAAGACGCGCCAACCTTGCACGGGATCTGTCATCGCCAACTCGAACAAGTCTCCGCGCTCAGCGTGCATCCACCGGAGGGTACCATCCTCATCCCTGACGAATTTGTTCCGGAGGAAGTTATCTTGACGGACCGGAGACTCGCCGATGAAGTCCAGAGGTATAGGCTCCTTAAGGAAGTACCCAGTGCCTACGTCCACTAGGTGGTGATCGGCCGGTTGGACTAGGCCATTTACTACCGTCGCGATGTGACTGTTAGGTGCTCCGTTCACGTCGAAGGCAACGTGATGCACGTCGTACCCTAACCCCTGTAAGAGTTGTTTCATGAAGTAGTTGCACTCGCAGCACACTCCTCCCATTTGCGCCAGCATCATTTTCTTGATCTCACCGAATGTCAAACCCCGCCTCTCCGACCTGGGCGTGGCAATAGCCGTCACGCTCTGGAAAGGAACACGTGCTAAGAAGGATGTTATGATGTCACCCAACAGGGCTACGCGGTCGGCTTTGAACCGAGCGAAAGGCTGTTTTATTTGCAAGACTTTCTCGAGAAAATGTTCCACTTCCGTACCGGTCATGTTTTGGGCCATCTGAAAAATACCAGACGCAACTGTTAAGCTACATGTTCTACTTCGTAAACCAGAAACGTGTGGGGTATAATCAGTTGCTCAACTGGGATTTGACCAGGCAAACTATATTAGTGAGGTTTCGGTGTGCACGGTTAGTGATTACGACTACGATTAGCCAAACCTCAAAATCGTTACCTTTCGCTGTCCGTTTCTCACTAAGGTGTAGAGGCGTTGCTATCAGTGTAAACAACAAAACTACACTTGGAATATTTGTGTAAACGCCACAAGTACGCACAAATCGATGACGTAAAATTCACTAATAGTCGTCGTTTTGCCTAACCGTATGCGACCGAAACCTCCCTATTAACGATTGCAAACGTGTAGTTGTGCATTGACGGACGCCCAAAGAGAACGTCAAACGAAACTATACATTGTATGCCGCGCCGTATAAATGCGCGTGACATAAGAGCGCCACCCGTACTCTCATTGGCCGGGCCTCCGTAGAGGCACACCAACTGTACGTTCGCAAAAAAAGACCACGTCGAACTTTGGCGCGACTCCATACTGGAATCGATTAGAATGGGTTGTCCTGGACGGGTGATACTATATACCGGAAATCACCGGAAAACACCGGAAAACTCACCGGAAAACATACTAAATACCGGAAAACACACTAAATACCGGAAAACACCGGAAAACACACTAAATACCGATAAACACACTAAATACCGGAAAACACCCGAAAGCACTTAAAACACCACCCCCACAACCTACAGAAAACACCATAAAAATACTGTTTTCCGGTGTTTTCCGGTATTTAGTATGTTTTCCGGTATTTAGTATGTTCTCCGGTGTTTTCTGGTGTTTTCCGGTAAATAGTACTACCGGTCCTGGACACAATAAGAAATCGCAATGTACACGTATGTTTTCATACGAAAAATGGAATCGATCTGGAATAGAATTTGGATTCTTTTTTGGAATCGGAGTCGACTCCGAAAATGCTGGAGCGCCCCCAAGCGTTAAGCCTAGCCAACTTTATTTTAGCTGGTCACATCGTAACGAAAGATTTCTTCGTAGAAGATTGTCGGTAATAGACGTTTTTTATTGAAAAACGGCAATGTAAGTAGTTCTTTTTTGTTTGTTTTCCAATCAAGAATATCTAAAACCAATGCAGGACACAACCAGCAGGAAATATTTGGGTGTGATTCTAATTTCGAGGCAAAATGACCACAATGCACTGTATGAAAGGAAAGCTCACTGACTAACTAAACACCAAGTCAGAGCAACAATATTTGAGCAAGATAACACTACAGGGCCGTAGGCATAAAGGGGCCGTTTAAAGCCCAAAACGGAGTTGTAATGTCCCAAATTTTATTTAACAATTTAATGAGAAAACCTTACTCAAATGAAAGACGGATTCTAACTGTCCATGCAATGCAGGGAATCTGTCAGCCTAAATTAGACAGTGGCCTCGCCGCACAATTTTTCGAAAGCATGGACACGGTTTTTCACTGTTTTCTCGGAACGTTAATGAGGTGGAATCATACGCATCCTCATGCACTCACACATGCAGATAACGCCGTTTGTACCTCCATGGTAACACACAGTTTTCTAAACGTGTATTCCATCTAAATAACTACTCACACCAGACTTTTTTGTGCATGACACTAAAACATTTTCATTAAAAAAAATTAAAACTTATATAATTATCGTGTATGTTTTTTACTTACGGCTACTAGATGTTGGGTACGTAATAAATGTGTGCAGCAGTGTCGAGTGGGTACTCGTCACGCACTTGTATCGTAAACGGGTTGCATATTTAATGGTCCAGATTAAATTAAAAATGCCGATAACCTTGGAACAAAAACCAGTGCAAATTCTGCAGCCACGCCATCTTTGTGAATAGGCCTACATGTACGTGCCAGTAAAACGTACTGGTTCCCTCATTCCCAATGCTGAATGTGATTGAATAGACCTGCTCGGGGTTACAATGCCATGGAATTAGCATAAATTATACCAGAGAGATTTCCTCTAGGTCTCTAGCCTTGATCAAGGCGTTGGGCTTGTCTTCTAGACGGCCCGCTGAAGATAAAACTGAACAAAGCGCTTACAAGCTACGGAATCTGTTGCACGTACGTGTACGTATTGGCTCACTCACAACGCGCCGCGCCGTACGACTATGCACACATGCACGTACATGTATCGGTACGGTCCTAAACCCAACGCCTATATGGTTATCCTTTTAACACAATCAACGATCACACCAATAGAATTATTGGGAAGATCACGGCTTGCAGCTGTGACCTGGTTTATTCAGTCAGCTATACCTCACATGTCTTATCATGTACAATCCAGTCACTTTGATCAAAAAGTTGTTTAAAAGCGACAATCGTCAATTAAGACAATTGATGATTGTTACGATGCAAAGTAAACTTATCTGTTAAGCAAAACCCCTTAACAAACGAAGATCATCGCCGAGTGTGATCAGACTGCTAAAAATGTGCACATTTTAACAGTTGCTGTGTTGGTTGCCAGATACGAAAAACCACAAACCCATTGGGAAAAATGGAAACGTACGCCTGACCTATGCAAACCAACGGCTTCAGGCCCAGCAATGCAACTGATACAATTCTGAAAAACACAAAATTTTAGCGATGTGCGCTGCAGTATGCAAGCAACGTGAGAATGCCCAACACCCGTGAACACCCCTTATTTATCAACCCCCTAGAGCACTGAACCGTTGCTCTTACATAACAAGGATAAAGCAGATTTATTCTAATTCACCGGGGCTCAAACGAATAAATCTATATTTTTCGGCATAACATGACCGAATTGATTAAATTACATCAAAATGACTTGGGCTTGAGTTGGCTCAAGACAACAGCCGGCTCACTTCACAGATTTGCGTGGATTTCCTCAGTGTATTGTTACGTCGCTTTGCAGAGTGGAAATTCCCTGAGATCTCAGGATGGTCAGCTGATGGCGTTAGGAAATCGCATTTCAGTATTATTCTGGCTGCACGTTTGAGGCATTTGTTCAAGACAGTGTTATGAGATGCGTAACGGTCACCCCATACTGTGCAACAATAATCTAGACTAGGCATGACTAAACTTAAAGGGACACACCGGCTTTGTTGGGCTATTTTGGGCTCGAAATAGACCCATACATTATTCTGAAGCGCTTACCAGAGTAAATTAGATATATCCTGAAAAGACGCCGTCAAATTTGGCCGTTTTTGAGCTTTTTTCAAAAATTCAAGCTCACGTGACTTTTCGGAACCAGATTCTGGTTCCGAAAAGTCACTTGGTCTTGTGAGTTAGTTGTATTTCCAGCCGTAGAAACCAGCGCAAAGTGCGAGATGCCTTTGTCATCGCGGTTGGTTTCTCTTGTTGGAAAATAGTGTCCTACGAACAATATATGTACATCCGTATTTTCCAATATGTACACAAAACCTGCCAACAGATTTCATAAGAAGGGTTTCTGGGTGTTGATATGGACGAGAGAATCTCCCAGATTTACGTGTCTTCGCTTCGCGTTCGCGGCGATAAATATACGAAGAAAAAACAGCATAGGCCTATTGAGGGCGCTAAAGACACCAAAACGATGCTTTCGATGTGCTTTCTCCGATTCAGCGCTGACCTGAGGGATCATGCAAGGTGTGATGAGTCAGAGAAAACAAGGAATCGAGGTTAAACACGTGTCGACCCATATCGAACGCCACCTTTATTTACAAACATTTGATACATAATACATCGCGACGGCTGGTAAAGCGTATAGCCCAACATTTGTCTCTTTTGTTAATTTTAAAAATGTCTAGTTTATTACGTGACATTTTGATATTTTTTGTTCAATTATCGAAATATTATTGTCAAGGATGCTAGATTGCTACTTTATGTAAACAGTAAGCCGGTGTGTCCCTTTAACATAAGGGTGTTCATGTGCTTTTGAGTTACACAGTCGCGAATTATTTTTAACATAGTACATGTAATTTCGAGAAAACGGTCTTCTTTACATATTCGACATGTTGGTTCCAACTTAAGGTTTCGTCAATAATAACACCCAAGCTTTTAAACGATTTAACGTTGTGCACTTGATCATTATTAATGTGTACTCTGAGCTCATGCGCGCTTATCTTTTTCTTTGAGCCAATTAGCATACATTTAGTTTTACTGGCATTAATTTTGATTTTATTTTTAACAGACCACAGATGAATCATGTCTAATTTCCCACTCTTAGCTCAACTATGTTTATTTACCACCATATACGTTCAGCAAACTTTACACTGAATTAGCTTATTTATATGTATTTACACAAATTTATGCATATATACAATTATTTATTTACATGTACATGTATTTTGTATGCGTTTCAATTTTTATTTGCGTAAAAGTGTATGTTTTTTTTTACTCACACTGTATAGGCCTATAGTTGGTTACGGGCTCGTTAATTCACGTCTCCCCATGGAGGAGTTGGGTTTTTTTCCTCCGTAGTCTCCCATATTAAAGTATATCCCAACAATGTTCTATGGAATTCAGATATACGGTGACCTAGCTGGCCAGTCCATATAACCTTTATGCCCATCCTCTAGGAAGAAGTAACACGAGCAGTGCCGGGATGGGTATTATCCCGCAAAAAAAACATAATCCTTCTTTTACTGCA
Source organism: Henricia sp. BOLD:AAB3569 (assembly GCA_037783545.1). Taxonomy (NCBI): domain Eukaryota; kingdom Metazoa; phylum Echinodermata; class Asteroidea; order Spinulosida; family Echinasteridae; genus Henricia; species Henricia sp. BOLD:AAB3569. The sequence continues at coordinate 2,452,383 of JBBELK010000245.1, forward strand.
GCAGCAAAAGTTCGTACGATTGGTTCAAGGATTTCATCACAATGTCTCAGTCCAGTTAGGGCACCTTCAAGTACAGGTCGGTGCGACTGCCTATGAAATAGATGCCACTATTGAACCACCACGTCAGTTTGGACCACATCACACGCTGCAAACCACCATCATTGTGTGATACAGTGAATGAACCGACACATCTGGGAACAAGTACAGTTCCCCAGTCAGCGATCTGCTAATTTTTATGTTTTCTGCTAAAATCTACAGAATCAAGCAGAATTATGTAGCACGATATGTGACAGAAGGTACGCCCCCCTCCATTGTTTTCCCATTAAGTCTCCAATATCCATGGAATTATAAAAACAAATCTTTCATGTTTTAGGGGAGTTGGTGTGTTGAGGTATAGGGGGCAGTAGGGGGAGTGCCTTTGTCTCATACTGTGCATGCTATAGAATCAAGCAGAGACTGAAAACCCATGCAATCCACATGACCCGGATGGGATTCGAACCAGGGCTACAGAGGTGCAGTGAAGGCGAGGAAAGTACCACTATACGCCAACCTGATTCCTTGTGATTTATGTACGTTTAATCAAAAAGCAAAGCTATAAAGAAATTAGAGGTTTGTTGAAGATATCTTTACGGTCTTACTAAGATCACAGTTGTCACAGAATTCAGACGTTAAATTTTAGATCCAGGGTGTCCAGAGCTTGCTGAACTGTCTCTAATGGAAACTGGGGGAAATGAACCCTGAAAGCTTCCAACAGCTCTTCCTGATTGGAGAAACGTTTCTTCTGCACCACGCCGGTGGCATCCTCCTCGAGCAGAATAGTGTCCTTGATTGCTTTGAGCTTCCCACCTCTGTAGACTACAGCCCTCAGAGAAGTCAGAAAGGGTGACAAGGCGTCCGGGCCGCGCTCCACCGTGTGCACGTTCTCCATACTCCGGGTGAAGTACTCTATTGGCCGGGGCTGGAGGTCCGACGCGGAAAAGACGCGCCAACCTTGCACGGGATCTGTCATCGCCGACTCGAACAAGTCTCCGCGCTCAGCGTGCATCCAGCGGAGGGTGCCATCCTCATCCCTGACGAATTTGTTCCGGAGGAAGTTATCATGACGGACCGGAGACTCGCCGATGAAGTCAAGAGGTATGGGCTCCTTAAGGAAGTACCCGGTCCCCACGTCTACTAGGTGGTGATCGGCCGGTTGGACTAGACCCTTCATTACCGTTGCGATGTGACAGTTAAGTGCTTCTCCCATGTCGAAGGCAACGTGATGCACGTCGTACCCTAACCCCTCTAGGAGTTCCTTCATGAAGTAGTTGCACTCGCAGCACACTCCTCCCATCTGCGCCAGCATCAAGTTCTTGATCTCAACAAATGTCAAACCCCGCCTCTCCGACCTGGGCGTGGCGATAGCCGTCACGCTCTGGAAAGGAACGCGTGCTAAGAAGGATGTTATGATGTCACCCAACAGGGCTACGCGGTCGGCTTTGAACCGAGCGAAAGGCTGTTTTATTTGCAAGACTTTCTCAAGAAAATGTTCCACTTCCGTACCGGTCAGGTTTTGGGCCATCTGAAAAATACCAGACGCATGTGTTATGCTATACATGCTCTACTTCGTAAGGCCAATGAAATTAGATTACTAGTTTCTCGTCAACCATTTATCAAATTTTGGTGAGATGTTTTTTTTTCATTATTTATTATTTAATCCAGGAAAAATACAATCCTTTACACATACACAAATTGCCATTTAAAAACTGGTTATTAAAGGGACACACCGGCTTTGTTGGGCTATTTTGGGCTCGAAATAGACCCATACATTATTCTGAAGCGCTTTCCAGAGTAAATTAGATATATCCTGAAAAGACGCCGTCAAATTTGGCCGTTTTTGAGCATTTTTCAAAAATTCAAGGTCACATGACTTTTCGGAACCAGATTCTGGTTCCGAAAAGTCACATGCCTATGGTCTTGCGAGTTAGTTTTGTGTCCAGCCGCATGAAAGTTTCTTACTGCAGAACTGCACCAAATTTAACTCTGATTTTCCCCCAATATTTATAAGTACATGTAATTGACAAAAGAGAGACCATTTATACAGGTATGAAACAAAGTTGAACATAGGTATGAAAATTCAAACATAAATGTTTGTTTCAAGAGTCTGGAGAACGGGATCGAGCGCGTGCTACGGCAGGCTACCGTGGAGTGTAGGATATTTGCCCCGCGCAGCACGGCAAAAAAGCCCGAGTGCACACACGGCCGGGTTGGTTGCTCCGGTGTACGTTCGTGAAGGAAAAACATGATGCCAACTCCTCAAAAGAAAACAGAAATTCCTATTCGGTCGTCCGGGCTGTCCAGTGAAATCGTGAGCAGAAAATTTGACATATCCTGAGTAGGAGAAGAGCGAATCTTTGTGACAAAGTCGTGAAGCTCACGCGTAGTTGCAACCGTTTTTACGGCTGGTAAAGCGTATAACATGTCTTTTGACCGTTTTTGTTAATTTTGCACTTCTTTAGTAAATTACGGGATATTTTGATGATTTTTTTTCACAACGACCATCAAAAAAGTATTGTCAATGCTGCTACATCACTAAATAATGTAAACAGTAGTACCTTTAATCTAATTTCATTGGCCTAAACCAGAAACGTGAGTTGCTAAACTGGGATTTGACCAGGCAAACTATCCAGATGACATAATAAATTGGTACCGCAACTGCGTCAGACTAAACACTAAGTCAGAGCAACAATATTTGAGCCAGATAACACCACATGGCCGTATAGGCATATATAGAAGGGGCCGTTTAAAGCCCATAACGGAGTTGTAATGTCCCAAATTTTATTCAACATTTTAATGGGAAAACCTTACTCAAATGAAAGACGGAAGTGGTTCTAACTGTCCATGCAATGCAGGGAATCTGTCAGCCTAAATTAGACAGTGGCCTCGGAACGTTAATGAGGTACTGATCTGATACCACATAGGTTGTGAAATCATACGCATGAATGCACTCACACATGCATAACGCCGTTTGTAACACCATAGAGGAAGATCTTCCTCCATCTCCATGGTAATACACAGTTTTCTAAACGTATATGGGTCTTTCCACGCTAATGGGCCTATTTGAAAGATAAGTCAATAATTCCTTTCAAATGTCTTCAGTTTATCTCAAACTTAAAGAAATTTCCTTGTACTATTCTCAGGAGATAACTTTTGCCCAAAAAGATAAGAAATTGCGGCCAAAACATACATTTCTGAAAAGCTTGTGTACAAATTGTCTATTACGTATGTAACGTGGACGGACCAATTTGTGACATTTTTTTTACATACGTAAGGCCAATGAAATTAGATTACTAGTTTCTCGTCAACCACTTTTCAAATTTTGATGAGTTTTTTTTTTCATTATTCATTATTTCTTATCAATGAAAAATGCAACCCGTTATACATATACTAACTGCTATTTTGAAACTGATTTAGGCTCTAAAAGTACTGTCGCCCAGAAAGTTAGTGCCAGTATCAGTTCCATGGAGTTATACATGTAGCTTGTGTTTGAAGGAAGAACTTGAGATGGCAAAAGTCATGGGAAATGACAAAGGAGTTTTGAAAGAGCAATACGTTTTAATATGGCAGGCCTTTACGGCCCCCAAAGAGGGTGTGCATTCCATAAGATCGGTACAGTTCCTACCCATAATCATAAAAAGTTGTTGTTGTTGTTGTACGTTTAATGGCACTTATGGCAATCCGTGTGCCCTTTGTGCCATATGCGCATGCTCAGCTCAGCTCGTCAGAATCGATACTATCTTATCGATTGTCATAGAACTTATTGGACCCAGAATTTCAAAGAGTGAATATGGTTGCAAAGAAGAGCGATGAGAGACTGAGAGTGCTGAAAAAAAAGGAATTAATAAGAAAATGCATGGGGTTAAGGGGGGAGGAGCGCCAGTAATTGTTCAGACAACAGTACGTGCCACAAGGGGTCTCGCAAACCTTCTCTAGATGCGCGTGTTCCAAAATCCGTGGACGCTGCTGTCACTCTTTCTGTATAGTGTCAACCAATGCACAGTTCCGATTGCGAAACCACTCCGTTGCTTCGTCAATGCCATCGACCAAACCGGCCTTCAGTTCGTCGAAAAGTTGAATACAAACATATGAATCGCTCACATCCCCGATGTCCACAATTTTCTATTTAACCACACACATGTCTTCATGATAAACCGCCAGGGAAAACATATTCTATAGCGGGAAAAATCCACACAAAACTGCAAAAGACACAAATCTGCATGCGAATGCGCGCCAGAACAAATGGAATCGATCGGTCCAACCTCGTGACCACGGCAAAAATATACAACCCGAGTTCCATGTACAAAGGCCTTGCAGATAACGCGATCTGGAAACGAGGTCACAAATACCGTATGTCGAATTCGGGCGGTCGATTAGTCTTGGCCCAAGACTACTCTAGTCGATATTGGTTTGTGTACGCGTTGGCCATATAGTGCGCCCTCTTGCAGCACTAACGGACCAGTCTTTGCCCACTAGAGTAGTCTTGGGAACTTCTCCCGGAAGTTCAGCATTGGGGGCGGTACCGTTTTATGTAAATAGCTGCAGAGGGTTTTATGATGGCACACAAGGGACATGGCATACCACAGATATCTTTGCAAATATTTGCAATGTCGCAATTATCTTCATAAACAAATGTATTTTGCGATGTCATACGCCTTTGCAAACATGTTTGTAAATATATTCGCAAACATTTGCCAAGAAACTTATGCCACCGAAAATATTAGCAACAATAAAACGGTCATGTTCGATGATTCTTGTAAGCCGCCTTATATTTTTCAAACCATTCGAAGCGCATGCACGCGGTGTATTTGGGTCACGCTCTGCGGTCGACGCGCTGTATTTGGGTCGCTCGCTGCATTCCCACGCTCTGCTGTATTTGGGTCACTCGCTGATTGGTTCCCTAGGAAAGCCTAGGCAAAAACAAAGAAAAAGTTAAACCTTCCGGGAGAAGTTCCCAAGACTACTCTAGTGGGCAAAGACTGGTCCGTTAGTGCTGCAAGAGGGCGCACTATATGGCCAACGCGTACACAAACCAATATCGACTAGAGTAGTCTTGGGCCAAGACTAGCGGTCGATCTGTTATTGACACGCAAACAGTGTTCTCGCGCCCGAACGGCGGGAACGCGACCCGAGAACATTAACACTGCACTTGGAACAGGATCACACATCATCTATCCGTCGAGAAAGAGTTACCCGTGTTAAAGAACAGACCGCCCGAACTCGACCTGCAACAAACGGTTTTCGCAGGTACCCACTGGGTGCAGGGCATGGAGCTAGCGATGATATGCTGTACGGTTGGTATATCTGCATTCTGTGATACATTTTGCGAAGCTAGCTGCACAACACTGACCGCGCAACTGAAACAGAAACTTTGCTTGTGGGAGTAGTTTGAGTCGGATTTCCTCCGTTTTTTTGCAAAATAATGAATAATGAAATTGTTTGATGCGGGGTCAAAATCACATGCGGGCGCTGACGAGAAACTAGTAATCTAATTTCATTGGCCTTAAATGGGAAAATTTGTGCACGGGGTTTTCAGAAATGTATGTTGTAGGACTATTTTTCTTACTCCTTGGGATAAAAGTTATTTCCTCGGTTTAACTGGATAATGTAAAGATAAAATTAAGACATTTTAAGTGAACTCGGACCTAAGATCTTGTATGTCACAGAAATGTACCCCATTACTGTGGAAAGACCCATATACAGGGTGTTTAAAAAAAAGGAAACCGAGATTAATTTGTTAATTTCGTGGAGATGGCAAAATATTTTGGAAATTGGCAACCACCATCTATTAGCTAATGATGTCCTCTTTCTTATGACACCACGAAATCCAATTTACGGTCACACATGACTGAGCACGGAGCAGTGTAATCAACCATGTCAGAACTGGTCTTGCACCAAAAAGATGTTTTCATAATGAACCATGTCTGCCCAGTGCAGGGCTTTTGTTGGGCCTCCAAATTATGCAATCCTCAGCCTGTTATTTCATTGCACACTCCTTAAAAGTTGGAAAGGTTGTTCATTTTCTCAGACCAGCAAAATGCAGCTAACAACTGAGCAGCGTGTGTTTGTGGTACAGAGTGGTTGAGGACTGAAAGCGTCCAGCAAGTAGCAGATGCTAGATGCCTTTGATCAACGTTTTCCTGGCCGTGCCATTCCCGCCAAGTCGACAACCACATTGTTACCACTAACACACGCTGCTCAGCTGTAAGCTGCATTTTGCTGGTCTGAGAAAATGAACAACCTTTCCAACTTTTAAGGAGTGTGCAATGAAATAACAGGCTGAGGATTGCATAATTTGGAGGCCCAACAAAAGCCCTGCACTGGGCAGACATTGTTTATTATGAAAACATCTTTTTGGTGCAAGACCAGTTCTGACAAGGTTGATTACATAGTCTAGGCCCTAGACGTTGTTATTGTTTCGTTTTGAACGTCCGTCCCGAAAACCGATCGCCGCGAGACAGTCAATAACAAAACGATATGGTGATAGGACTACGAACGAGTCTATTGCGTGATTACGCCCTCTTGCGGCAGTCGGGTATCCAACACATAATGACCGTCTTACACTGTTCCGTGCTCAGTCATGTGTGACCGTAAATTTGATTTTGTGGTGTCCTAAGAAAGAGGACATCATTAGCTAATAGATGGTGGTTGCCATTTTCCAAAATATTCAGCCATCTCCACGAAATTAACAAATTAATCTCGGTTTCCTTTTTTTTTTTTTAAACACCCTGTATATTCCATCATGATCTAAATAACTACTCACACGAGATTTTTTTGTGCATGACACTAAAAAAATTGTATTAAAAAAAAGGTTTAAACATATATAATTATCGTGTATGTTCTTTACTTACGGCTACTACTAGTACTAGTACTAGATGTTGGGTACGTAATGTGCAGCAGTGTCGAGTGGGTAGATCGTCACGCACTTAAAAATGCGGATAACCTTTGAACATAAATCAGTGCAAATTCTGCAGCCACGCCATCTTTGTGAATAGGCTATAGGCCTACATGTACCAATACAACGCACTGGTTGACTCATTCCCAATGTTGAATGTGATTGAATATAGACCTGCTCGGGGTTTACAATGCCATGGAATTAGCATACGCCTTTCTTAATATTTATTCATAAACGGACCAAAGCAAGGCTATAGTTCCTCCGAAAAGTAAACAAACCATTCAACGCACGCACGATGCATGGCAGCTATCGATGTCAACGCAAGGGACCTTAGCTTAGCCTCAAGTTTCGTCGATTTATGGTCGACTCCAGGATTATATCAAAAGACAGACTGTTTGGCAAAGAATGCAGGTACTTCTCAGCGGCGTAGGTGCAAGATTTTGAAGGTAGGAATGCTGTAAAATGATGGTGTTTACATCCGCATAATCTGATGAAAAATCGTAACGAACGCCTATACACTACAGTAAATGCAGATTCACTCGTCATGCTCGTGTCGTGCCTTCGTGGTAAAATGTTACTGAAATGCCTTCACTACATTTTCCTTTATTACGGCATATTAAAATCAACCACCAAAACGTGAAATTCTGTTAAGAAATCGTAATATTAGCATGGAAATGTTAACAAATTTCGGAAAGAATTGGGAAGTTGATCATGGATAATTCATACATTGTTGTATACTGTGCAAAACATGAAACATTTGTATGATCAACTTCCCAAACTTGTCAAGGTGACGACCGTCCCAAGTTTGTCCTCCATATGTTTTTTTGGGGTGGGGGTGGGGGTGGGGGTGGGGGAGGGGGAACAAAATAGCCATGTGGGGAAACGCACGTAGCTGCTAGCAGAAAAACATGGGCTCTATTGTTCACACTTCCAATCTGGAGGACAAATAGCGTAAATTCGGTCAGGAAACTTGATTTTAGCAATGAAAACACTTTAATTATGTCATGCTCCATTGCATTCTAACAATTTCTTTCTCTTTCGTTTTTGTACTCCTCAGACCCACAAATTAGCAGAGTTGCAATAAAGTACGGCATGGAAGATGGAATCTCTGTCGGCAAAGTATGTATGCGAGGTAAAATTTGTTGTAATTTAGGGTCTTTTTTCAACCAAAAATTCCAATGTCACATTTAAGATAGCAGTCAATCCACCCAATCATGCTGGCACACACAAACCCCGGGCACAAACCCATGTTGAGCATAAAACTAGTACATATAGTCGGGTATCTATGGGGGACCCCCCGTGCACCCCCCCCAGTACTAAACCAAACCAAGTTTTTTAGGTGCATTTTATGGTCCTAAAACACATTTTTGATGTTAACAGTAAAAAAAACCCGATGCACTCGGGTTATTCAAAATGGCGGCCAAAATGGCGGCCAAAATGGTCAAAAATCATATATTGGCCAAATAATACGATGAAAGCACTTAAAAAATGGCTAGTTATATGTTTTTTACCCTCGCAAATTTATTTCTGGGGTCCCTTTTTTTCTATCATGTTTCAAATTTAAAATGGCGGCCAATATGGAGGCCAATATGGCTGCCAAAAGTGGCCAACTGTGAGCAAAATGATATATAATGGACAAAAATAATGATAAACACATACATAACAAAAGTTATATGTTTTTGACCCTCGCAAATTTATTTCTGGGGTCCCCTTTTTTCTATCATGCTTCAAATTCAAAATGGCGGCCAATATGGCTACCAAAAGTGGCCAATATGAGAAAAATGATATACATGTATAATGGACAAAAAAATACATGTACATTAAATGCAATCCCCAGAATTAACTTACAACCTTTTAGGGTGTCTTTTATGATCCTGAAGCATATGGGATGCTAACAAGAAAATAAAATGCTCTGGAGATGACCAAGATGGCGGCCAGTATGGCCGCTAATATGTCCCAAATGGAAAAGATCATATATTAGCCAAATATAATATGATAAAATCATTTATAAAATTGCTAGTTATGTGCTTTTGACCGTTTTAAATTTTGTTCTGGCATCCCCTATTTTTCTATCATACATCATGCTCTAAATTCAAAATTGGCGACCAATCACCGCTGTTCCAGCTGCTCGGCCGGCGACATTAAGTTCATGCGCATGCGCCACTTTTACCATGAGGTCAAATCAAATGCATATTCATTAGTGCGTGACCTCAGAACTGTTTCGCTCCGACTCGTTGGAGAAAAAGCCCTCCCATGAAATAAATATACATCAAAACTAAAATACCAAGCCAGTAGTGGGTGTAGAAAGAAAATATTTAGCATATTTTTCCCGCTTGGTGATATGTGAACGCGTGATGAGCGAGAATTCGGATGATTTTGAGCTCCCATCCTTTCTTGGAACGGACGGCTCGCGATCCGAAGGAGGGCCACTTTGCGGAGGAATTTCGACACGAGTAGAAGTTTTGCCAATGCTTGTGATTACTTTAAACAAAAGAGGACAGTTTAATTTATGTAATGACTGTATTTTCTAAATTAAAAACCTCTTCAGCTTCCCATGAAAAGGCGATTTTCGCAACGTGTGTGTACGGTAAAATACGCGTGTTTATGCATGTAGGCCTATGCTGCTATGCATACGTACATGTACGTACGCGCAGTCGTATAAATCATGGTCGACTAGGGGCTAGTCTATGCAGTTTGATTCGCTATTCCCGAGTATCGTCCTTATTCCGAATTATGAAACTGTACAAATTAGTGTTCATGCTTTACTAAGTGGGTTTTATGGGACAACTCTGAAAAATGTGTTTCTTTAATTCCGTTTTTATCCTCAACACAGCATCTGCACTTGGTTTATACAAGGCAAATCCTGGGTGTCCGTACACGTACATAAGCCTAAATGTTCATGCAGGTTCTGTGCAGTACATTTACTTTCCATTTAGGTTTTCAAGTCTGATTTTACTATAAACGTAACGTACAAAGACTAGTCTTTCAAAGCATATTTGAATTTTTGTCAAGAAAACTTCCACAGACTTCCTGAACAGCCACAAAGAAACCCATATATTCCTCTCAAAGAAATTGGCGCACAAAATTACGATTTTGTGACGCATTTTCAGGGTCATTTTTCACCTCGAGTTTGCCACGGACGAGTCCTCGAAAGACATCCATATTGTAGTGGCGGGGTCGGGTCTTTGAGAACAGCGTCCAATTTGTATATTCATGAGGTAATTAATAATAAACAATACTTGAGAACACTCCGCCCATCGTGCGCGCGACTGCTTTGCATTGGCCTGAACATAATTCCCCACAAGAGGGCGCTACATATTGAAAGCAGACGACGCGCAGCGCTTGGACTACGTGTCGCAACACTAACAGCGGTGCAATATGGCTGCCAACAGGGGCCAAATGTAAGAAAAATGATATACAATGACAAAAAAATAATGCATAAATTAAATGCAACCCCCTTCCGCTAAACTAACCTCACCAACTTTTTATGATGCCTTTTAGAGTCCTGAAACAGTTTTAGATGTTAACATTATTAAAATAAAATCTTCTGGAGACAAAGATGGTGGCCAATATGGCCGCCAAAAATGGTCTAAAATTAAAAGCATATCATAAGGCGAATAATTAGCATTTCTAAATTGCTATTCATATGTTCTTGACCCTCATTTATTATACAACCAATATATGGCTGCCAAAATATGTTAAATAAATGAATTCAATGACCACCACCCCCACCCCCCTCCCCCCACACACACACCCCAATAACAACCTTTGGGTGCGTTGATCCACGAAAACTATTTGGATTTTAACTGAGAAAAGCCCTGCGGCCCTTGAGATATCCAAGATGCCGGCCAATATGGCTGACAAATCATATCACCCATATGATGCAATAAAAATTAATAAAATGGTTAGTTACTGGTATGTTTTCTACCCTCAACAATCATCTTTATGCTATCCTTTTTTACTTCAAATTCCATAATATGCGATCAGCATGGCTGCCAAAAGAGGCCAAATGAGAAAAATGTCTACTGTGCTGGCTGGGCTAGTGCGTTTTCCCTTGCTCGCTTAAAGGCCCTGTAGATGATCTGTTTTTGAGCGATTCTGCGAATAAAACCATTATAAATCAAAAGAAAGCCATCAACAAACTCATCCGAAGAAATTTCAGCTTTGTCACACGTTTAAAAAAAACATGAAAATCCATATGCGTTTTCCTGGTCTTGGTGGGGTGTTTCAAATATTTGTTCTCAGTTGATCGGGTACTATGTGGCTTGCGTCATGCACTCTGTGGCGCACATCATATACTGCATCGCGTTGGAACACGCACACGCAGTACACAGTGCCCATGCATTTTGGACCGCGTAGATCTATGCGAACCAAAAATAAGTAAATCGTTTGCAAACGATCTAAATAATTTCATCTTTACGGATTATTTTCTGGTAAAATTATATCATTTTGAGCGGAAACCTTTCATTGGGTAGTTGCTATTAATTCAATCTTTACTTTCAGAACTTTTCTCCTGTAAACTCGTCGATTACTTTTTGAGGTCGTTGCAAATGATACACTGGGCCTTTAAGGGATCCTCCACTAAGAGATCCAGTGAAACTGAAACTTCCCTCACTGTAGCATTGGCATATTGGATAGGTGTGTCTCCAGTACATGTAGACCCAAGGGATGCATCTGTATGGAAATATCGCACAGGACAACTGCCCATCCTAATCCTTCTGCATGTTGCTTGCTGGTTTCTATCATGTTGAGGAGTGTACGATTAAACTGCTCTATAAGCACATCCAAATTCGAATTGTATTGAGTTGTTCACATTTTGTGTACCCCAATAATTATGCCCACTTCAATACCGTTGATTTTTCTGGAATCATTCTTTCCCACTTTAGACTCCCTCTTCACGAACAACAAACACCCCATTGTCTCATTATCCCATATCTGTGTATCTTAGATCATATTTGTTGTGATCATGGAAAAAAATACTGAGGATATTTATAATTTTTTGTAGACCTGAAAAACCATTTTGGTGGTCATACCAGCCTCATTTAACTTCAAACACGATAAGAATACCAAGATGACAACTGATAAGGGTGAACAACATCATTTAATTTATGTTTTATAATTTGTTTTTGGCCGATTAGATATCATTTTTCTTACATTCAGCTACACTTGACAGCCATATTGATCGCTGTCTTGAATTTAAAGCGTGGTAGCAAAGTAGCACGTACACCAGATAAAAATTTGTGAGTAAAAATATATATAACTAATCATTTAAATCATTATTTTGCTATAAATATATGACCTTTTCTATTTTTGAAAATGTTTGGTGACCATATTGGCCACCATCTTGGATATCGCCAGACCATTTTTTAATTAACATGTTTTTGTGACATCAAAAGGCACCCCAAAAGTTGGTGTGCGTTAGTTCTTGAAGGTGCAACAGTTTTTTTAATTTTTCTCTTTATTATGTGTCATTTTTTCTCTTTATTATGTGTCATTTTTTCTCATATTTAGCCACTCTTGGCAGCTACAGTGATCGCCATCTTCAAGCTGTGGGTTATTTTTGGCCCATTATATATCATTCTCCTCATATAATGGCCACTTTTGGCAGCCATTTTTAATTTGGAGCATGGTAGAAAATCCTAAAAATAAAATTTGCGAGGGTAAGAAACATAACTAGCAATTTTATAAATGATTGTCATTATTGGCTAATATACATGTATGATCTTTTTCATTTTGGACCATTTTTAGTGGCCATATTGGCCGCCATTTTAGATATCTCCAGAGCATTTCATTGTATTGTATTGTTAACATGCAAAATATGCTATATATCACAAAGGGCTCCCCAATAAGTTGGTGTGGGTTAGTTCTGGGTGGTTGCCTTTAATGTATGTGTTTATCATTATTTTTTGTCCATTATATATCTTTTTTTTCTTCATATTGGCCGCCATGTTGGCCGCCATATTGGCCGCCATATTTAACTTGAAGCATGATAGTAAAATAGGGGACCCCAGAAATAAATTTGCGAGGGTCAAAAACGTGCAACTTTTGTTATGTGTTGATTATTATTTTTGTCCATTATATATCATTTTTCTCATATTTGGCCAATTTTGGCAGCCATATTGGCCTCCATATTGGCCGCCATTTTGAATTTGAAGCATGATAGAAAAAAGGGGACCCCAGAAATAAATTTGCGAGGGTCAAAAAAATATAACCTTTGTTATGTATGTGTTTATCATTATTTTTGTCCATTATATATCATTTTGCTCACAGTTGGCCACTTTTGGCAGCCATATTGGCCTCCATATTGGCCGCCATTTTGAATGTGAAGCATGATAGAAAAAAAGGGACCCCAGAAATAAATTTGCGAGGGTAAAAAACGTATAACTAGCCGTTTTTTAAGTGCTTTCATCATATTATTTGGCCAATATATGATTTTTGACCATTTTGGCCGCCATTTTGGCAGCCATTTTGAATAACCCGAGTGCATCGGTTTTTTTTTACTGTTAACATCAAAAATGTGTTTTAGGACCATAAAATGCACCTAAAAAAGTTGGTTTGGTTTAGTACTGGGGGGGGGGGGGGTGCACGGGGGGTCTCCCATAGATACCCGACTATATGTATTTACTTTTGCAGTCTCTATAGGGAAATAGTGACAACAATTATTAATACAAGAATAGATCCACCTTTATAAGAAGCTTTTCATGCTGATATTACAAAAATCCTGTTAAAACGGGGCACTTTTGCAGTGCCTATACACAAGTGTTTAGTTCAGCTGTACTGTGTGTGCACGTACAACTCATACCTGCTTGATACAATGAATTTAGTAATTACAATTAAATGCCGTTTTACTTTTAGGCAGATTCCTAACAAAAGCGATTCCTCTGCTTTTTTTCAGAAAATGGGGAATAAGATTGACCTCCATCTACACGGGATTCTCATCAGTCCGTATAGTTCCTGACTACTTGCGGCTTCTCCGGACAGAAGAGTGTGCAATCCCATATGCTTTGGTCTTCTTTAAGTAAAATGTCCCGTTGCTACTTCGTGTCTGGGGCTTCCATATTTAATTGTTTTGAGCTATGAAGGTACATGTACATGTATATTCCTGCTTAAGCTTAAACAGCACCCATGGGGTCAAAGACTTGCGACGCGTCGCAAGTATACCAAATCATTGCATCTCGCAACAGGTTCAGCGAGTTGTGATGGATTTGGCTATATCTGCGACGCGTCACAAATCTTTGTGATATCGACCCCTGCTCCTGTATAGACAAGTGTACATGTGAACAAAATTTGGAAGCATGCATGCCTCTGACTACACAAAATAAATGCTACATACAATTGAACTCTGACCTCCAAGTTTGTTTATTCTTTACAATTTACATGTATAGACTATAGTCATCACAATTATTTTTCTGTTAAAAAATTAGATTTGTGGAAAGACTGACGTGCCTGCATTAGCAACAGCAAGCTGTATACTAATAATGTCAATTATAAGATTAGTACTAATTACTATAGTAAAACAATCTGCTTATCACAAGAAAATTTTCAGGCCCTATCTTTCAATCATTGCTTTCATTCATTAGGTTTAAAGACATGATTGATTGGTAAACTTTTAAAATGGTACGCACAGCATTACAGAACTAAAGTTGCCTTTTAAAATTTCACTCATTCATAATTCAAAAACCTTTAAAATACATGCTGCTTTGATGCATGATTTTTTTAATGGTAGGCCAAAAAAATTGTAAAAAAAACCTGTAGTTGGCAATTTCTTGCACAAAGGTACTCGAAAGAATTGAGAAGTTGATCATGGCTTCAGAGTCAGACCTTGTGTGCAAAACATATGAGACACAGGCTGAACAAAATGTTAAGTGTTTTCCCACAAAATCTTAATTTGTTTCCACTTGAAATTTATTCCATCAAATCTGCACATTCCAATGCTAGATGGGTCATGTTAAAGAAAATAAATTCGGATCAACTTCTCAACCCTTACCAATGGTACCATTTTATATGAAAAAGGAGAGAATTTACAAGTCAGACTTCTTGTAGTGATTTTTGTACTGCCTCATAAATTATACGAATACGAGATCGGCTGAAAAATGGCAAAGATTTGTTCGAACATGAATCGTAATTTCTTCCTGCCAAATTTTTGTTTTTCGATCAGATCTGCACTAACTGATGACGGCTAACATTAGTTAGTCATTTTTCAACTTACATCGTGATGTCCGACTTGTAAATTCTTACCCGTAATAAATCAACAGAGGGAGGGAAAAAGAGTCATCGTCGCTGCATGGCCCAATTTCCGGACACGGTTCAAAATAATTTTTTAAAAATGTCCTTTGAAGATCTGTCCTTCGTCTCTCCTAATTTTGATGTGCCCTGCTTCTGTCGGTCATTATCACTCAGAAATCTACAAAGGCAAACCTAAAAAGGTCCAACGACGAACGTTTTACGCTGTCAACTTTGAGCACATCGGTACGTTCGTATAGGCTTATCGCACGCATACAATCCGGCACTGAAATCAGAGGAACTATAGCCTCGCTTTGGTCCGTCATGAATAAATATTAAGAAATAGTCGGGTATCTATGGGGGACCCCCCGTGCACCCCCCCCCCCCCCCCCCCCCCCGCCCCCCCCCCCCCAGTACTAAACCAAACCAACTTTTTTAGGTGCATTTTATGGTCCTAAAACACATTTTTGATGTTAACAGTAAAAAAAAACCCGATGCACTCGGGTTATTCAAAATGGCGGCCAAAATGGTCAAAAATCATATATTGGCCAAATAATATGATGAAAGCACTTAAAAAATGGCTAGTTATATGTTTTTTACCCTCGCAAATTTATTTCTGGGGTCCCTTTTTTTCTATCATGCTTTAAATTCAAAATGGCGGCCAATATGGAGGCCAATATGGCTGCTAAAAGTGGCCAACTGTGAGCAAAATGATATATAATGGACAACAATAATGATAAACACATACATAACAAAGGTTATATTTTTTTGACCCTCGCAAATCTATTTCTGGGGTCCCCTTTTTTCTATCATGCTTCAAATTCAAAATGGCGGCCAATATGGAGGCCAATATGGCTGCCAAAATTGGCCAAATATGAGAAAAATGATATATAATGGACAAAAATAATAATCAACACCTAACAAAAGTTGCACGTTTTTGACCCTCGCAAATTTATTTATGGGGTCCCCTATTTTACTATCATGCTTCAAGTTAAATATGGCGGCCAATATGGCGGCCAACATGGCGGCCAACATGGCGGCCAATATGAAGAAAAAAAAGATATATAATGGACAAAAATAATGATAAACACATACGTTAAAGGCAACCACCCAGAACTAACCCACACCAACTTATTGGGCAGCCCTTTGTGATATATAGCATATTTTGCATGTTAACAATACAATACAATGAAATGCTCTGGAGATATCTAAAATGGCGGCCAATATGGCCACTAAAAATGGTCCAAAATGAAAAAGATCATACATGTATATTAGCCAATAATGACAATCATTTATAAAATTGCTAGTTATGTTTCTTACCCTCGCAAATTTTATTTTTAGGATTGTCTACCATGCTCCAAATTAAAAATGGCTGCCAAAAGTGGCCATTATATGAGGAGAATGATATATAATGGGCCAAAAATAACCCACAGCTTGAAGATGGCGATCACTGTAGCTGCCAAGAGTGGCTAAATATGAGAAAAAATGACACATAATAAAGAGAAAAAATGACACATAATAAAGAGAAAAAATGACACATAATAAAGAGAAAAATTAAAAAAACTGTTGCACCTTCAAGAACTAACGCACACCAACTTTTGGGGTGCCTTTTGATGTCACAAAAACATGTTAAATAAAAAATGGTCTGGCGATATCCAAGATGGTGGCCAATATGGTCACCAAACATTTTCAAAAATAGAAAAGGTCATATATTTATAGCAAAATAATGATTTAAATGATTAGTTATATATATTTTTACTAACAAATTTTTATCTGGTGTACGTGCTACTTTGCTACCACGCTTTAAATTCAAGACAGCGATCAATATGGCTGTCAAGTGTAGCTGAATGTAAGAAAAATGATATCTAATCGGCCAAAAACAAATTATAAAACATAAATTAAATGATGTTGTTCACCCTTATCAGTTGTCATCTTGGTATTCTTATCATGTTTGAAGTTAAATGAGGCTGGTATGACCACCAAAATGGTTTTTCAGGTCTACAAAAAAATTATAAATATCCTCAGTATTTTTTTCCATGATCACAACAAATATGATCTAAGAGACACAGATATGGGATAATGAGACAATGGGGTGTTTGTTGTTCGTGAAGAGGGAGTCTAAAGTGGGAAAGAACGATTCCAGAAAAATCAACGGTATTGAAGTGGGCATAATTATTGGGGTACACAAAATGTGAACAACTCAAATTCGAATTTGGATGTGCTTATAGAGCAGTTTAATCGTACACTCCTCAACATGATAGAAACCAGCAAGCAACATGCAGAAGGATTAGGATGGGCAGTTGTCCTGTGCGATATTTCCATACAGATGCATCCCTTGGGTCTACATGTACTGGAGACACACCTATCCAATATGCCAATGCTACAGTGAGGGAAGTTTCAGTTTCACTGGATCTCTTAGTGGAGGATCCCTTAAAGGCCCAGTGTATCATTTGCAACGACCTCAAAAAGTAATCGACGAGTTTACAGGGGAAAAGTTCTGAAAGTAAAGATTGAATTAATAGCAACTACCCAATGAAAGGTTTCCGCTCAAAATGATATAATTTTACCAGAAAATAATCCGTAAAGATGAAATTATTTAGATCGTTTGCAAACGATTTACTTATTGTTGGTTCGCATCTACGCGGTCCAAAATGCATGGGCACTGTGTACTGCGTGTGCGTGTTCCAACGCGATGCAGTATATGATGTGCGCCACAGAGTGCATGACGCAAGCCACAATAGTACCCGATCAACTGAGAACGAATATTTGAAACACCCCACCAAGACCAGGAAAACGCATATGGATTTTCATGTTTTTTTTAAGCGTGTGACAAAGCTGAAATTTCTTCGGATGAGTTTGTTGATGGCTTTCTTTTGATTTATAATGGTTTTATTCGCAGAATCGCTCAAAAACAGATCATCTACAGGGCCTTTAAGCGAGCAAGGGAAAACGCACTAGCCCAGCCAGCACAGTAGACATTTTTCTCATTTGGCCTCTTTTGGCAGCCATGCTGATCGCATATTATGGAATTTGAAGTAAAAAAGGATAGCATAAAGATGATTGTTAAGGGTAGAAAACATACCAGTAACTAACCATTTTATTAATTTTTATTGCATCATATGGGTGATATGATTTGTCAGCCATATTGGCCGGCATCTTGGATATCTTAAGGGCCGCAGGGCTTTTCTCAGTTAAAATCCAAATAGTTTTCGTGGATCAACGCACCCAAAGGTTGTTATTGGGGTGTGTGTGTGGGGGGAGGGGGGTGGGGGTGGTGGTCATTGAATTCATTTATTTAACATATTTTGGCAGCCATATATTGGTTGTATAATAAATGAGGGTCAAGAACATATGAATAGCAATTTAGAAATGCTAATTATTCGCCTTATGATATGCTTTTAATTTTAGACCATTTTTGGCGGCCATATTGGCCACCATCTTTGTCTTCAGAAGATTTTATTTTAATAATGTTAACATCTAAAACTGTGTCAGGACTCTAAAAGGCATCATAAAAAGTTGGTGAGGTTAGTTTAGCGGAAGGGGGTTGCATTTAATTTATGCATTATTTTTTTGTCATTGTATATCATTTTTCTTACATTTGGCCACTGTTGGCAGCCATATTGGTCGC
This sequence comes from Henricia sp. BOLD:AAB3569, assembly GCA_037783545.1. Lineage (NCBI taxonomy): Eukaryota > Metazoa > Echinodermata > Asteroidea > Spinulosida > Echinasteridae > Henricia > Henricia sp. BOLD:AAB3569. The sequence goes on from JBBELK010000245.1 coordinate 2,471,165, forward strand.
CAATTTTGAATTTAGAGCATGATGTATGATAGAAAAATAGGGGATGCCAGAACAAAATTTAAAACGGTCAAAAGCACATAACTAGCAATTTTATAAATGATTTTATCATATTATATTTGGCTAATATATGATCTTTTCCATTTGGGACATATTAGCGGCAATACTGGCCGCCATCTTGGTCATCTCCAGGGCATTTTATTTTCTTGTTAGCATCCCATATGCTTCAGGATCATAAAAGACACCCTAAAAGGTTGTAAGTTAATTCTGGGGATTGCATTTAATGTACATGTATTTTTTTGTCCATTATACATGTATATCATTTTTCTCATATTGGCCACTTTTGGTAGCCATATTGGCCGCCATTTTGAATTTGAAGCATGATAGAAAAAAGGGGACCCCAAAAATAAATTTGCGAGGGTCAAAAACATATAACTTTTGTTATGTATGTGTTAATCATTACTTTTGTCCATTATATATCATTTTGCTCACAGTTGGCCACTTTTGGCAGCCATATTGGCCTCCATATTGGCCGCCATTTTTAATTTGAAACATGATAGAAAAAAAGGGACCCCAAAAATAAATTTGCGAGGGTAAAAAACATATAACTAGCCATTTTTTAAGTGCTTTCATCGTATTATTTGGCCAATATATGATTTTTGACCATTTTGGCCGCCATTTTGGCCGCCATTTTGAATAACCCGAGTGCATCGGTTTTTTTTTACTGTTAACATCAAAAATGTGTTTTAGGACCATAAAATGCACCTAAAAAAGTTGGTTTGGTTTAGTACTGGGGGGTTGGGGGGTGCACGGGGGGTCCCCCATAGATACCCGACTAAAAGGCGTATAGATCATACCAGAGATATTTCCTCTAGGTCTCTGATTACACAGTAGTCTTGGCCCAAGACTACTCTAGTCGATATTGGTTTGTGTACGCGTTGGCCATTCCCAGTAGTACGCCCTCTTGCAGCACTAACTGGCAAGCCCTTTGCTCACTAGAGTAGTCTTGGGAAATCCTCCCGGAAGGTTTAACTTTTTCTTTGTTTTTGCCTCGGCTTTCCGAGGGAACCAATCAGCGAGTGACCCAAATACAGCAGAGCGTGGGAATGCAGCAAGCGACCCAAATACAGCGCGTCGACCGCAGAGCGTGACCCAAATACATCGCGTGCACGCGCTTCGAATGGTTTGAAAAATATAAGGCGGCTTACAAGAATCATCGAACATGACCGTTTTATCGTTGCTAATATTTTTGGTGGCATAAGTTTCTTGGCAAATGTTTGCGAATTTATTTACAAACATGTTTGGAAAGGCGTATGACATCGCAAAATACATTTGTTTATGAAGATAATTGCGGTATTGCAAATATTTGCAAAGAAATCTGTGGTATGCCATATGTCCCTTGTGTGCCATCATAAAACCCTCTGCAGCTATTTACATAAAACGGTACCGCCCCCAATGCTGAACTTCCGGGAGGATTTCCCAAGACTACTCTAGTGAGCAAAGGGCTGGCCAGTTAGTGCTGCAAGAGGGCGTACTACTGGGAATGGCCAACGCGTACACAAACCAATATCGACTAGAGTAGTCTTGGGCCAAGACTAATTACACAGCGGACCTTTGACATGTATAGACCGGTTCCAGGGGGGGCGTGGGGCGTGCACGCACCACCACCCCCCTTTTAAAAACAAATAATAAAAATAATAAAAAATCCACTTTTTGTGCACACTTTTCCTAACTCTTCGACGCGCGTCCATTTTATTTTTACACGAACGCGCGTCCGTACTATTTTTCATAGTCGCTTGTATTTCGTGTAATAACCCCAATGCTGTTCGGTTGTATGGCTTCATATGTCAACACATGCTTTCCCATAGTGTATGAATGTAATCCGATCCCAACTGGTATTTTTGATTTTGATTTTACAAGAACGCGCGTCAGTACTATTTTTCATAGTCGCTTGACCTCAAAGGCCCCTTTTTGTACACAAAGTAATGCGAGAATCTTGGGCCAGCACTTTCCTTTGCAAAAAGCTGGGTCACGGGTTCAACCAGGGTTAAAGCGGCACCTACCATGTTGTTTGGCTTGCTTTAAACTAGGAATACATGTAATATGAGATTTAAATTTTTTTTTACGGCGAAGTGACTATGAAAAATAGTAGTATACAGTGGCACGACGGAGTGGTTAAATATTGCCCCAGATCGCACCACAGAGCATCTAGAATCCATCTAGAAGCCGTTAGGGTTTTGCGCTACGCGCTCGCTATTCCATTGTCATCAGCATTTCATGCTTACAAATTTCACGCACCCCCTTCAACCCCCTCCCCCCTTTTCAAAATCCTGGATCCGCCCCTGGGTTCCCGATCCTATCGCTTATAGACAAGTCTCGTTTCGGGTCACATGTCCGGAGACCAGGCAGGGAATGGCAATGGGGTTTTAACGTTGTGACGATCTTCTTTGAATTATCACTTTACCGCGTTTGTAAGCGCCCAAACGCCAATAAAGGCACCTTAAAATGTATCGATTCATTGAAGAAAATTAAGAAAATGTTGTACGAGTTTGTTACAAACAATTAAAACAAATTTACTTTTTGTTTCCGGTTTGCAAGTACCTTTACGAATGGCAGGCGCGGGCTTGGTGCATCTCGGAAATATTAACGTGGCTAAACAAATACCTGGTTTTAACGACAACTTGAACATGATACATCCACTGATTACTGAACAAGCGTCAACAATCTAGGCTCAATCAAAAACACTGCCTTTATTGCCTGGACTAAGATTAAGATGGCTAATACTATACAGGGTGGATAAAAAAAAACGAAACCGAGATATTATTGCTAATTGTAACTGAAGTATAGGGCACGTATGAATGAACGGGAGATATCATCTGTTAGGGTGGAATCTCCTCTTTAAAATGATACCCTGATCATGTCATTATGTTTCCAGTTGACTGAGCAGTGACCAGTGTTAATGTTATGCAAGGGTCCAGTTATGGATTTGCGCCACTTTCTTTAATGCATGGCATAGCCTGTTTGGACGCCGGACCAAGTATCCAGTAGCCAACTTAAGGACGCCTCGGAAATTAACATGTCGATACAAATGTTGGTGGGAAAAAATCTGCATTTTCTTAAACAGAACATTCAGTTCTACATGGGAATGCAGCGAGTTTTTGTTGAGTCCAAGGTATGGGCGAAGGAGAACTGGTCGGTAATCCGAAAACATTAACGCAATTCAGCAAGCCCTGCATGCAGCAGGGAGAACGCAGCAGTCATATACGAAATGGTTTAGCCGGGACTGGCCCTAACCATGTTCAACACAATTGTTCGGTGGTACCTTTACAGAATTGTGGCTCGTAAGACATCAACTGCTTTCTGGCGATCTTCAGAGGCAACTTAGGTTTAGCCAATGGATACTTGATCGTCCAAACAGGTCATGCCATGGTTCAGGCCATGACTGGACGCCATTGAAGAAAGTGGCGCAAATCCCAAACTAGACCCTTGCATACATTGATCACTGCTCAGTCAACCGGAAACATGACATGATCAGGGTGTCATTTTAAAGAGGAGATTCCACCCTAACAGATGATATATCCCGTTCATTCATACGTGCCCTACTTCAGTCACAATTAGCGATAATATCTCGGTTTCGTTTTTGTTTATCCACCCTGTATATAGCCATGTGTTCTTGTACACTCATTCATTGTTTATAAGTCAGTGCCTATTATCATGTCCGAGCTAATACATTGTATTTACCCAACACGATATGTGGCTAAGGGACTTCCCCCTATAACGCCCCTATACCTAAACTGTTCACTTGACGCCGGAGGACGTTTAAACACGCCAATATTTCCACATCGGTGTAGCGGAGGACTTATATACGTTTAGGAGAAATTCACTTGTTACTGCTTTTAACGTCTCCGCTCGCAGTAATTTACAAAGAAAATGGGCAAAACAGTTTATAACAAAGCGGCATTGGGGTGTACAATGACGGTGTATCGACATTACCGCGCAAGGTTAATGAGCTCAGTTGTTTTCCGCCATGCTTCAACTAAAAATAAACCCGCGCCTGCAAACAGCGATGTTTGAAATTAACCTGGCGTTAACTGCATGGTTAACGCACCAACCGCCCCTCTCTCTAAAAACTTAAAGGGATTCCTTTGAAATTCATTGGATGTACGAGACACAATGGGGGAACAATAGAAGGGGGCTGGGTACCATCTGCCACATATCGTGCTGCATAAGTGAGCTAATTAAAGTGCGCATCATCAATATGACACAACCAATGGAACGGAGTGAGTTATTTGTATACCACCACGCTTCTCAAAAGTTTCCCTTTTGGCAAGTTTAAAAATAAGACGTTTTACAACTGATTACGGCTCTAATACAACATTGAGAAAGAACATCGACTTTCTTTGCACCGACGCTGTACTGGATTATTTTGTACATGTATTACATGTAATTACTTCCCTTTGTTAAAGGTACTCTTGTAAAGTCTTTCAATTTGTAAATTGTTCATTGTTTAAAATAAATAGTACAAATCTAACTAAAAAAGCTAAAAACAAGAAGTTATGTACCCGTTGTACCGGCGGCCACGACAGGGGGCAGGTGATGTAACAATATAGGTCCACGTACTCGTGCATGACATACGGTAACAATGTCACATGGCCGCCCGTGCAAAGGGTCCATATGCCCTACTCATAATAAGTTAGGGATATTGGGTTTTTTTCTTCAAATTACTGTTTTTACCTATTCCTGTGACAAGGTGTGTCTGTCATGCAGATACAATAAATTGTCTAACCATATACAAAATCATTCAAGCGGAATGCGTACACCCCACAATATCCCTATGAAAAAAAGTTTGCAGACGATTTTGTTACTATTCATTCAACACAGAAACCATGCATGAATTTTTAAGGTTTTCTAAAGTATTACTGCATCTATGTGGCTGAAATTTCTACAAAGCAGTTTATGAACATTATTCTTTAGTTACGTAATGATGTTCCTGTTTTTAAAAGTTTCCCAATCATGTAATCAGTCTTTAATCTAGATGACTTAAAAAAGAAAGAAAGATACAAATTAACTCTTAAAGACGCAGCTCGTCAATACACCACAAACAAATTCGTGCCATGAATTTCACAGCGCTCCATACCTTGCCCGAATAGGGCAGCTGCTCTTACAATCCAAGAGGGTGAAGGCTCAATATTTATGTGAGCTCGCCAGTGTTTTTATGCGTTGCTTAGTCTTTCGGAAAGACTGCCTTTTTGCGCGCAATACACGATGTACATAGACTATTCACCATTGGCCGCCAGAGGGCGCACCCGAAATACAGTCGAAAAGACAGTCTTTCATATTCCGTATAAATCGCTCGCAAAATACCGAGCGAATTCCTGGCATACCTTTGTGTGACACGTGAATTATGGAAATTAGATGACGTCACGCATTTCAACAACAGCTCTGGTCTGTCTGGTACCCAGAGTACACACTGGACAGGACAGTGCATACAAATGTCGCTGCTTTTCCAGTCGCTCATCGATCGATCGATCAGCAGTCAGCGGGCAAACATGATATGAGGCAAACACGTTGTCCACGGACAAATAAAAGCTATCTTGCGCGTTGCACTCAGTGGCTCGCCTGTACCGTACGTCCGGGCCTTGCCGCTTGCCGGCCTGCGTTGCTCGTACGGTGGGGTTAGACCCGTGAACGGGTCTACGGTCGGGTGTGATGATTGGGCGGCCAGTGAAGACGAAGCATTTTCGTTCCAAGTTGGGAATCGAAAAGTTCAAAGGCTATCAAAGACTGGCATTTAAAGATTTTCTTGGGGCATTTTCTGCTTGGTCACGATTTTATTTCATCGCTTACGCATGGAGGAAGAAAACGACTGGGATTGTTTTCTTCTCCTCTATACTATGGCATGCTTGTCATATTATTGGCTTCGGTAAAAAAAAAAAGTGCTAAACGATTTCAGAGAAGTTATCCACTACTATTTTTCACTAAAATGACTTGCAAGCATCAGTTAGTTCAGATATGATAGAAAAAAACCAAAATTTAGGAGTGAATTAATCTGAGTGAAGAACCACCCACTTTCTTAAAAACTACTAATTTCACTCACTATCACATGCTTTGTACACAATGTTTGAAGTAATTGTACATTACAAAAGTAATTGTACATTTTCTAAAGTCAAATATGACCCATTTGATTTTCATTTAGGCCAACAAAAAATAAGGCAAATTGTTGTGACCCAAGGATCGACCTTTTACGGCCTATTTAAAACAATACTTTTTTTTCTGATTCTTCGTGCATGTTTTTGTTTTTACAGCAAGCAGAATTGCAGAAAATTAATTAGAGCAACTTGCTTGCATAAGCCTCCGAAAATATACTGGAATAACGTTTAATGGAACAAATTTAAATTTGATGTTTATTAGTTTACTAAATGTTTAAAATTTCACCATTTTCAGTGCTTTGAGGAGAATGCTTTGAGAAGGCCCATTAATTTTGTGGATATGAAGCTGTTTTTACGAATTCCAGGGAACAACAGCAAACTACTTTGTAGATGGGACAGAAGCCCTTGAAGTAAATTTGCACAGTTTGGTTAACTAAAAACAAAATGGAAATGTTCGTCAACATTGTCTGATTCATTAGTTTAATATTTGCAGAAATAATTTGAATTTTTAGGTTGAATTCCATATCCGACCACTTATAAACGTCTTTATTCTGTAAATGAAAAATAAACAATGCATGTTAGAACAAGTTTGATGATAAAAATGAGAAATAAAATTATGACATGTCTGATTTTAGGCCCCCAGCCTGGATTTCCATTGTTATAAAACCATGTAAAATTTTAGTTTAGTTGTAAAAACCATGGTGTAAAAACTAAGAGAGAGAAATTTTCATGATTTTTAGATTTTTTCCCACTGCTGTCCAACATTGTCCAAGGAAATGTTCGTCAACATTGTCTGATTCATTAGTTCAATATTTGACTTCAAGTGCAGAAATAATTTGAATTTGTAGGTTGAATTCCATATCCGACCACTATACACGTCTTTATTTTGTATTAAATGAAAAATAAACAATGTATGTTAGAACAAGTTTGATGATAAAAATGAGAAATAAAATTATGACATGTCTGATTTTAGGCCCCCAGCCTGGATTTCCATTGTTATAAAACCATGTAAAATTTTAGTTTAGCTGTAAAAACCATGGTGTAAAAACTAAGAGAGAGAAATTTTCATGATTTTTAGATTTTTTCCCACTGCTGTCCAACATTGTCCAAGGAAATGTTCGTCAACATTGTCTGATTCATTAGTTCAATATTTGACTTCAAGTGCAGAAATAATTTGAATTTGTAGGTTGAATTCCATATCCGACCACTATACACGTCTTTATTTTGTATTAAATGAAAAATAAACATTGTATGTTAGAACAAGTTTGATGATAAAAATGAGAAATAAAATTATGACATGTCTGATTTTAGGCCCCCAGCCTGGATTTCCATTGTTATAAAACCATGTAAAATTTTAGTTTAGTTGTAAAAACCAAGAGAGAAATTTTCATGATTTTTAGATTTTTTCCCACTGTTGTCCAACATTGTTCAATGTTTTGGCCATGGCATTGGGTCTTAATCTACACGGACAGGCACCACCGGCCGGGGACAGGAAGTCACCGGGCTGGGCTGGGCGCGCACTCGTACCGAGAAATGCCGCTTCTCGGCAGGCAATGCACCACGGTCACTGCACGAAAACGGCCCGATATCATTTTCGCGCGGCACGGTGAATCACTAGCACTGCACACGTACAAAATGTACACGGCAAGTTACCATCCCACATGACCTAATTATGGAGGCATCGCTTTTTTTTCTACGCAGGCGCCCATAATTTTTGACCTTGCTGTTTAATTATTCATGTCTTCCATTAAGGTTATCGAACTTTTTTCTTACGGAGTAATCAAGACCGAGTTTTCGAGTTCACGTTGTAAGTGTAGGTAAAATGAACAATGTGGGGATCGCGAACTCGGTCTTGCATCAAGACTATGCGTTGCTAGGCTAATGGGCCAGTCACAAATCAGTTGCGATGCGTCGGCGATGGGTAAAACCGGGAAATTTGAACAAAATCTTGAGACAGATCTCACGATTTTGCACCCGTCGGAGGCGCTCTCCGGACGCCTGCGGCTTGTCGCAGATTTTTTTGGCATCGCCACACCCGTCGCGGTCCCCAACTTTGAACTTAAACTTTTAAGATTGCTCGCAAGATTTTTCACCCATTTTGGGCATCCCAGACACAATCTCTGATGACCTACGATGCCCTCCGATTAATCGGAGGCGTCCTCCGAATAATCTGAGACTAGTCGCAAGATTCTGTGTGGGATTGGAAATTCAGGTTGAGATTCAATGTCTGCGAGTGGTCTCCGGCGCCCTCCGACTGAATCGGAGGCGCCCTGCGACGATTCGTACGCTTTCTGTGATCGTCTCCGACGAATCGTACGGTGGAATCGTAGTAAATCGCCGTGTATATAAGGGCGCCTCCGATCGGATCGCTAAAAGTTTGAGACGCTCTTGCTGCAGTGTACAGGGAGAAATACAGATGACCAAGGTCAGAAAACCCTCCTTTTCCCCCACATATACCCGGGGGGGGGGGGGGGGGGGGGAATTAAAAGAAAAGATGCTCGCAGATATCGTCTCCGATGCAATCGGAGGCGATCGGAGGCTAATCCCACGATTTTTCGACAAAACCGGGTCAAAATCCTTGAAAAAATCTCAGACAATGTAACTGCTCCACTTTTATTAGGATTATTGCTAGGATTGTTCAAGGCTTCTTTATTTTCTACGACGACCCCCCGCCAAAACTAATCCCCGACAGATCGCCGACATTGTGACTGGGCCATAATCGAATCACACGCGCGCGCCTAGTTGTGTGTTGTTGCATATAGGAAGAAAATGGTTGTTGTATGTCGTTTGTACCAAAGAGTTCCCATATACGGTCAATTCAACCATCTATATGACACCTTCTTGAAGAAACCATATCTGTAATATACATGTAATGTGAATATGGCTGAAAATAAATGTCATGAATTTACAAAGGGTTTGTTAAATATTTGATTTCGATAAGATACACACGAGGCTATTACTAGCCTGCACCATGGCCCTACACCCTCTGGGACCGTAAGAGCGGCTGCCAGGGCAAGGTATGGAGCTCGGTGAAATTCGTGGCACGAATTTGTCTGTGGCGCATCGATGAGCCTCCGTCTTTAAGATGTCTTATCTAAGACATGGTTATTTTGACTTTAAATAAAATGCGTGTGTCATAACTTGTACCTTAAAAAAAGGTTAAAACACGATTTAAAACACCTACGGTATATTCAGTTGCGACATCTTATATTTAAAACTGTTATAATAAAATCCACCCTGGACTCTTCCATCCGTACGCCCCTCCTTGAAAATAAAAATGCGGGTTCCGTCTGAGCTGCTTGTAGATTGTATCTTGAAAAATATAACTTGAACAAAATGTAGATAATTTCTTACTATGCCAAAGTTATCAGCTTTTGAATGAAAACACCCAACAATGGGAAGTTATGTGCAAAAAAAGTGCAATTTATGAATTTTTTACAACATTTTTTTGCCACATCAATTCCATTCGAAAAATTGTAAGTTAAAGAAACAAAAGACCTTGTTTCAACAAGTACAACTCGTAAATTATTTTAATGCAAAGAACAAGAAATATTACCAACTGAAAAGCGGATATGAACTTCACAAAGAATGTCAATTTTAGAGATGCGTCGCACTATGGGCGCTGCCATTGTGTCCGAATACTGGGCAAAAAAATGACGTCTTTGTGTACAAGTCCTTCGTATGGAAAAAGTTGTCCGCAAAATGTCATTTGCCCAGTATTCGGACAAAATGGCAGCGCCCATAGTGTGATGCACCGCTAATAAAATTGCCATTCTTTGTGAAGTTCGTATCCGCTTTTCAGTGGGTAATAGTTCTTGTTCTTTGCATTAAAATAATTTATGAGTTGCACTTGTTGAGCACAAGGTCTTTTTTTTCCTTGGGTTTAATTTTCCTTTAAATGGTAAATTCAGGAAATCATTCATTTCTCTAAGTGAAATCATCCAGGTGTACTGACTATATATTTATAGTGGTGACCCTTCATACGCTGGTTTCGGTCATTTCTGGCCCATCAGGTTCACTTTTGTCCCCTGCAAAAAAATATATACAAACTACATCAATACAATTTCACAGTGTTCAGAATTTCCTACCGATATACTGTTCTGGTTGTTAATAATTAGGCCTGTGAAATATTCTATAAGCAGTTGGAAATAGGAAATAATACACTACTGTAAAATGTGAAAGTGATGTTAATGTGTGCAATTTTCTCTGCATGCTATTACACTACGAGTATGAGCAACTAACAATGGAAATTGGGCACACACCATTGTTAATAACAATGGTTTGGTCTGTGCCCAATTTCCATTGTTAGTTGCTCATAGTGTTACTGGCCTACATGTGTGCAAGTTTGCTTAAAGATAAATTTGTTTAGCCTGGATACATTTTTTTCCAGAACGCCCTGTATTGTATCATATTTCATCCGTGCTTATTACCGCAACAGCACCCAGGAGCTCCTCCACGTTTTAAAGGTACCTCAGCCAAGCACTACATATGCAATGAGTGAAATTTCTTGGTCTATATTCCAAATTGACCACTTGACGCCGGAGGACATGTAAATATAAACACGTTCTGGCAATGTATAGTCACAGGGGTGGCTGACTTGGAGTGTTGCAAGGTAATATCTTTTGGTGAGAAGATTCATACAACTTAATGTAGAAATGACTCTCAAGGGTCAGTATTTGTGGTGCTTGACCAGGGGCCTATTACATGGCGCTGTTTAGCACAAAAATTTGCCTAGCACATAATTTCTTTGCTTTATATTGCAAAAATGGATTGCCAGCCAAAATCGCATGTGATATGTATACGTATTTACTAATATTTTGCTACTGTTTCTAAAAACACAATTTGACATACAATTTTGGCTGGAAAATTATTTTACAAACCAAAGAAATTATGTGCTAAACAAATTGTTGTGCTACACAGCGCCATGAAATTGGCCCCTGGTCTTAACTTTTGGCAGCTAATCACATTTGCCTTTTAAAACATTGTTTGTTTTGGCCAAAAATAATCCCAGCTGGTTAAATTAGTATTTGTTTATTAACTCATCTTGTTTATGAGCGCAATAGACTAATAAAGTGTGCTGTCAGTGGCCATGGTAAATGAGTCTAAACATTTACTGGTAACCTGAAACGTTCATTGCTAAAGTACAGGGAAACAGTTCTCTGGTTTTAGTGCAGACCCAATGACCTTCGTAACACACAAAGGGTGACATTTTCACTTTAATTCCCCTTCAATGTGCAAATTCCACAGGTGACTACTGTAAAAGCCAATATTTTCGCGTACAGATATTTTCGCGCATTTCAACATCACTGACATTTTCGCGAGTTGTTATTTTCGCGGATGGAAATTATGTTTTGTTTCAGGGATCGCCACAATTGTTGCAAACAATATTTTCGCGGGTTGTAATTTTCGCGGGCTTTGTCTGGTGCGCGAAATGCGCGAAAATAAAACCACCGCGAATATTTCAGCTTTTACAGTAATCTAATTTGGGGACTCTATCAGGGCTACTGGAATGCACATTAGCTTGTAGACATGTCTATGAACTTATTTCGAGAAAATATTACCATTCAGAGGGAAATATTCAGGAAGTAAGTCCTCGTATATCTGGACGTCACTGTCCAGAAACAGGCAAAAGATGACCCTTTCAATCTGCAAATAGAACATAACAGTCAAAGCAAATCAAAACATTTGTACATTTTTGTTTTCACCACAGCAAAAAATGAAGTTGGGGTCTGCTTTTTTAAAACTTTGCTCAGTTGCACATCCATGCAACACTAAAAGAAAAATTTGGTTCTCGGGGAGTACATGTACACAATTGTGCTTTGTAGCTCAGCTGATTGACCTGGGGCCAATTTCATAGAGCCGCTTGACTGCCTGTTTTCTCTTAACCGAGTGTCAGAATATTCCATAGACATCGTTAACAGTAAGCAACTGAAAATGTGCCTTAACTGCAGAGCCGAACTTAGTGACGCAACAACAGCCGTCTCCAAGCACGCCGTCGCGCATACTTAACCATGCCGCGACCATGAAATAACACGTAACTCGTCTGCTACAGTAAGCATGCCGATACTGCTTGTGCTTAAACTCTTATTCATAAATACCTTGGACAGTTTACACATCCATATTGGCCGAGAGCATGTCACATGGCCAGTCTTGAACAAATGATAAAGACAGGCCAGTCTTAAACACTTTAACCCTGGCCCGCGCTATTTCAGCGCTAATGGAACATGCACACGCACACAGAAACTGCACGCTCCCGAAAGCAAAATGTGCACTGTGACAAAACAAATAATTACCCAGTCATGTTCGTGCACGTACAACACGCCTGCATTCGCGTAACACGCACGATAGAACAAAAACAACTCGACGCACAGCAGTTTGAACGAACGCAGTCATGCATGTAACTAATGCAAAACATTGCAAAATGACAAGAATATCGAAGAATTTTAGGAGTTTTACCGATTTAAACAAAAAGGTATTGATGAATGGGAATAAAAGCGGGATTGGCCAGTCTAAAACACATGTTTAAAACCGGATAGGGGCCTGGACGAGTAATAATGCATAGTTCCAATTTTGCCCAGTTAACCCCGCCCCCTTCAAGATTGTTGCTATGGCTCACACGCTATCGTCAAAATGGCGACACACAACGCACAAAGCAATGGGACGTTCAACGGAAAGCACAGATTCATTGGAGAAAACGTAAATATATTCATGTTTTAGGGTCGACAGTTATCTTAGAACACACCGAGTAAAGGGCCAGTAATACAGGGATGTCATATCATGAAATATGTGCTTTCGTACCTTTGAACAACAAAACGACCGGCCTTGAAACCAAAAATTCACCCGGAACATCGCATACAACACTGTACAAATTGTATGGGGCAGAACATGCACTTTGACCTATGTGGGTGATCTCTACTAGCTCTGTTGTGATTGGTCGGCGGGTTCGGTTGATTGACAGGTCGGAACTATGCATTGGGGCGAGGGTCATTATCACTCGTCCCCCTGATATAAAGCTCATCCTTATATAAAGCTTCTTTTTTAAAGTCCCGGCCATTACTCTATTAATAGTGTATGCATTGATTGTTGCGCCCTCTATAAGGCTCCCATTAGTTTGGTCTCTTGAGGAGTGTTATAATGATAGTTTACTGTAGACCTAAAAAACGCAACCTGACAGGCATCAAACTGCAAACAATTGCAAAACACTCACATCACACTTTTCATTGGCTTGAAACCACTTCTTTACAGTTGACAATGCAACATGAGCTGCGTCCTCTTGTGGGTAACCTATCAAGAAAAAAAACAATAAAGTTTGTAAATTAGGGGTTAAAAGTAGGTATGGCCAATCTTAAACACCCCTTTAAAGCCAGCTAGGGATCCTGGGCACTGATAATGCCTGAGCCGCCAGGCAAGGGCATTATCAGTGCCCAGGACCCCTAGCTGGTTTTAAACGGGTTGTTTAAGATTGGCCAAACCTACTTTTAATCCCATTCATAAATACCTTTTTGTGTAAATCGGTAAAATTCACCAAAATTAGCTTGTCGTTTTGCCATGTTTTGTATTCACTTTCCTATGCCTACAGTCTAGTGTCAACACGGCGTTCGTACAACTGCGAGCTGTGCGTGATGTTGTTTTTGTTCGATCGCGCGCGTGACGCGTACGCAGGCGTGATGCTGGCGCACGCACACGACTTGACATAAGTGCACAATTTGCTTTCAGGCGCGTGCAGTTTCTTTGTGCATGTGCGTGTTCCATATGGGTCTTTCCACAGTAATGGGGTACATTTGAAAAATAAGTCAATAATTCCTTTCAGATGTCTTTAGTTTATCCCCAAATTAAAGAAATTTCCTTGTACTGTTCTCAGGAGATAACTTTTGCCCAAAAAGGTAAGAAATTGCTGCCACAACATCCATTTTTGAAAAGCTTGTGTACAAATTTTCCTATTACGTATGTAACGTGGACAGACCAATTTGTGACATTTTTTTCTGTCTTTGTTACACACGTAATAGGAAAATTTGTGCACGGGGTTTTCAGAAATGTATGTTGTAGGACCTTTTTTTTTCACTCCTTCGTGCAAAAGCTATTTCCTCAGTTTAGCTGGATAATTTAAAAATAAAATTAAGACATTTGAACTGAACTGGGACCTAAGATTTTGAATGTCACAGAAATGTACCCCATTACTGTGGAAAGACCCATATACGTGCTGACTAGGGCACAAACGCAGGACAGCCAGCCGGGCATTATCACTATTCTTTATCGCTATTTTAAGACTGCCCACGTGACGTGCTCTCAGCCAATAGGGATGAGTAAACTGTCCAAGGTATTTATGAATTAGTCTTATAACTATACATGAGTTCTTTGTTTACTTATTTTATGCAAAGATTGGCATAATTTTCATCAAATGTTACCATTCCTACTTTGTTTTGAAACGTTCAGCACCAGCATAACAATTTGGGGAAGAGGGAGGTCAAATATTGGGATGGGGGGAGGGGGGTGGGAAGGGGGAGGGGGTGGGGAGGGGGAGGGGGGTGGGGAGGGGGAGGGAGGTGGGGGTGGGGGTGGTTATGCAGGGAGAGAAAGGGAGGGGGATGGGGGAGGGGAAGACGGGAATGGTGGAACAAATGTTTTAGGAAAATATTAGCCTCTTATAATAGATTTATCAACAAAATGCCTACTCATGCATGACCAAAAAAAAACAATGTGTTTGTCCCCACCAAGATAGTCGTCGAGCAAAGAGTCAATAGACCGATCCAGTAAGCTCCGCCCATTTAACAATTGCGTAGCAACTTGCCACACATGTGAGGCACATGTGCAGTAGAGTCACTTGTGCAGTAGAGTCGCGTGACCGCACCATGCATCAGCGTCCGCGCCCTGGTCAGCGCGTATTGAAACACGCACACAGAAACTGCACGGTCGAAAGCAAAATGTGCACTTAAGTATCCGGTCGTGTGCGTGCACATACATGTACAACACACCTGCATTACGTGTAACGCGCGCGATCGAACAAAAGCCCGGTATACACTGGCACTTTTTCATCTGACGCGACTCAACTCAACTCAACTTGTCGGCTAGAGTTGGTGTCAGTCGGTTATAGTCGGGCCTAGTTTTTTAACACTGCTGAAAAACTTGTTCAGACAACTTCAGACTAGAAGCAACTGACTCCGATACGAGTCGTGAAGTGGTATACACTTACCGACTTTCACCAACTAGTTGGCTCCAGTTGAGTTGAGTCGCGTCAGTGGAAAAAGTGCCAGTGTATAACCGGGCTTTTAAGTGTATGCTCGTTGGCTCAAAGAAAATGATGAGCGCGCACGAGCTCAGCGTACACATCAATAATAATCCAGTACAAAACGTTAAATCATTTAAATTGCTTGGGTGTTATAATCGACGAGACCTTAAGTTGGAACCAACATGTCGAATATGTGTCTGTTTTCAATACTGGAGAGACCTTTTCCTCCAGGATTATATCTCTGTACAATGTCATTCATCTTCTCTCAAAACAAAAGAAATATCTTAAGATATATCTAATTATAAGGAGATAACTTCAGCTAAAGAACTGCAACGAATAGTGCCACAACATACCTTTCTGAAAGCCCTGTGTGCGAATTTCCAATATACATAACTTAAATAGGAAATTTGTACACAGGGTTTTCAGAGAGGTATGTTGTTGCACTATTTGTTGCTTAAGTTATATTCTTAGATCTGTCTTTTGATTTGAGAGAAGAGAACTGCCACTGGCATTGCATAGAGTTATGATTCTGGTGAAAAAGTCTCTCCAGTATTGAAAACAGACTTATGTTAAAAATAATTGGGGCTGTGTAACTCAAAAGCACATGCACACCCTTATTGTAAGCTTAGTCATGCCTAGTCTAGATTATCGTTACACATCTCATGTCTCAAAACATGCAGCCAGAATAATACTAAAATGCGACTTTCTAACTCTCTATCCAGTGGGAGTTAAATACAAAAATGCTGTTCTTGTTTTCAAATTCAAAAGTATCAATTCCTTAGCCATGTGGCAAGTCTATTTAAACCACATGTACAAACTCGAGAAACTCGTCAATCTGCCGAAAAGACACTGAAAATTCCCTTTGCACGAAAGGAGTTTTATGACTCGGGTTTTGCTGTAACTGGTGCCAAAATTTAGAACAACCTTATATGGTGCACACCTTGAGAAAGTAGGGTGCAATGACACCCCTCGATTCAGAAAAACTGAGGGGAGGGGGGTGGGGGGAAGGCAACAAATATGAACAGAGACTTACCAAATATTCCTGTTGATATGCAGGGAAAGGCAACAGATTGAATTAATGGCTCTGGCGCAAGCAATGCATCTTTCTGAAGCACATCCTGTTTTTTTCTCTCTGCTGTAACACTTGGCTGACTTTCTGTTTTTGAATCTTTGGCTCCGTCCACATTCGGCGACTCTCTCTTAACAGATGTGTCTTTCTTAACAGGAGCGTCTTTCTTAACAGGAGCGTCTTTCTCAACAGGAGCGTCTTTCTCAACAGGAGCGTCTTTCTCAACAGGAGCGTCTTTCTCAACAGGAGCGTCTTTCTCAACAGGAGCGTCTTTCTCAACAGGAGCGTCTTTCTCAACAGGAGCGTCTTTCTCAACAGGAGCGTCTTTCTCAACAGGAGTGGTCTGTTCTTTCTGTACAGTGTCGACACTGGTTCCCTCTCCTGCACAGACAGCTTCCTCGGTTTTCCCACTGTTATCTTTTTCTTCACTGGTACTCTGTACTGAATTCTCCGACAGTTTTTCTTTGTCCAACTTGTCTCCTGATCCTCCAGTACTTTCACTGATGTCATCTCGTCCCTCCTCTACTTTTGACTGGTCTGTTTTTGGTTCTTGTTTGTCTATTTTTTTCACTTGAGCTTGCTTTTCTTTCAGTTTAGCAATAACTTTTTGCTGCTGTCGCTGCTTGTTGTTGTGCTTTTGTGCCTCCTCGAGGCAGGTCTGATAGCACTTTGATAGCTCATCTTTGCGTTCCTTTGGTATGTGTCCAGTACCGGATGTGCGGACGATAGGTCCCACGGTGTGGATGACATCTATACAGGTAAAACAAGTTCAAAGGAGCGTGTCCAGATCCGAATTTTTTAGCCTCCCAGTTTTCCAATGAGTGTTGAGATTTTGATTATCATTTGTTATATTTTTCTCATTACCATTCTGAAATTTTGCACTCTCAATCCCTACAGTTTAAAGGATATCGTAAAAAACCACCGATATGTTTTGTAAACATTTGTGTCCATTTCATAAAACAATTTCCATTCCATGAAGTAATGCAATAATCACCAACGTTTTTGCTTCCACAACCAAATACAGGATTGCAAACTTCATGTTTTTTCCTGTGGATGGTATTTTGGGGAGGTTATTAGGTTAAACCAAAATCCAATTTCTAGAAAAATTTGAACAAGCTCCTTTAAAAAAACTTTAAAAAAATAAATAAAAAAAATAATAAAATCTATCCTGAGCAATAAAACAAACAAAATTTTCAGTTGATTCAAAATTTGAAAATTTATGTAGTAAATAAGTCGTTAACCCTGTGTCGTTCATTTTGCATCTTCTGGGGGCTTCCCCCGGTTTAAACCCCCTGTTACACGGTGTAAGCATCTAGAACGCCCCTATTGTATACAGTACTTACAGCGTGCCGGAAGAAGATAACCTGCATAGGTGATAATGAAAAAGACAAAGATAAATGAAATTTATTCAGCTGTCAAGAATTTTTCACAAACAGTGAAAACTTCCGATTTGACCCACAAAAATCCCTAATTTGACCCACAAAAATCCACTTGCCACATCTTTTTACTTCATAAACTGCATTGCAATATACATTTTCTACATGGACATGTGATTTTTGAATGTGTATTTCTGCTAAAACAATGAATATTACACCTGTTATTACAACTTTTATATGTTTCAGTCAGTCAAGGCCATCTCTACTCTCGTGCCCAGACCTGATGCTAGTGTATTTCTCTTAAATGACGTCACTTCCTACAAATTGCCACGTGCATCAGGATCCTGAGCGTAAATTTGTATCACTGCCCCGTAATTCCAACAAATTTTGAGCAACACGCGCACATGTTGAGAACTTTTTTCGTGTACGCGTACTTGATGACATTTAACCCTTTCAATACCGCATTGTTTTATGGGGTCACACTGCCCTGTACCGCATTCTTTCACACAACGCACTGTTGTTGCAACTTGCAATGTTTACTATTTGTAAACCTAAATTTTCCATTTGAAGACTTCGTTTTACAGAAATTCATTGTGTATATTATTTGTAGGCAATGAAATGCTCTTTCATATGATACCAAACACTTGATTTGGTGGCGTTTGTTACCCTTTTTACGAGCACAAGCTGCTCTTCCACCTTGACCGGCGACACCAGCTAGCTACCCAACGCGTCCACCGGCACCCCGTCCACGGCGGACCGTTGTAGTAGAAGCACTCGGACCAGGCATATCGTTGTCATCCGACGACATAGACATGGAAGAAACTTCACTAGATTCACCGGAATCCTCACTAAGTTCTCTTCAGAACTTTCCAAATCTATATCGGAGTCACTATCAGCAAATAACTCTGCTATTATTTACGCGTCACGATCAGCCATAATGGTGATATTTTGTCCCAAAAAAACAGAAGAAAATTTGTTGCGTGTTGTTTTTCTCGGAAAATCGTAATGGAAACCCCACACGTGTTATACACCATTGTAAAGCTAGGTCAATGGACTTCCTGACTATATAAAATCCAACAACAGAGGGCAGCAAACGCAAATAATGCAGCTTTTCGAAAACAGCAGCCTTCTGTTGTCGAGTAAACTCGACATTGGTACGGAAGCACACTGCGTTGCGCTGTCGAGTAAACTCGACATTGGTATTGAAAGGGTTAATACGCAGTTGTATTTGTGAGAATGGTCTGTGAGAATTAGGAAAAGCTTACCTCCAGTTATCTTGGCATCTCCAGTGTCACAACCACCCAACAGCTTGCATTCCTGATAAAGTTTGTTTCCAGCTGTTCTGTGTATGGCACCATCAACTATTAAAGTAAAAAAAGTAAAAAAGCATTATCCATACAGGGGCGGATCCAGGAGGGGGTTTTGCCACAAGGGAGGGGTTTTGCCCGTCAGATTTTTATGTCAGCTTGTTTCGGACAGGCGGACACACAAAAAATGCATTACATTATATTTGTTGGTGTCGGAGCAGGGAGGGGTTTTGACCCTCAAAAACTGCCCCTCTGTATCCGCGCCTGCCATATAGGAAAGCATCATTTTCGAGATCAATCTGGATGGGTGGTTTCACGTATGCCACATACAGGTCACCGGGCCATTTTTGGCAAAACGGTAGAAAGCGTGGGGGAAATACCACTTGGCTAATTCGATTCTCCTGGCAATTCCATAGACCAGGGCCATTTTCACAAAACATGTAATGCTTAAGCGGATGTGTCGCATTACTTTTCAGAAGTAAAAAAGAGTTTTTGCTGATTTTTCACCTTTTCCGTAATTAGCATAAATTTCAGTGCCATGTACATGTATATTATTTTTTGTTGTAATGTTATTTTTCTGAAACTTTTGTTTTGTTCACCTTATTGCGGCATGTTGATGATGTAGTTGTTGTATCTTGTTCAAGTTTGTGCTTGTAAATACGACAAAAACTTGGCCGCCCAGACAAAAATAATCTATTTTCTCCTCTAAAACACTTCAGAAGTACGGCCGGCCAAGTCATTCAAATAATGTGAAGTCACCAAACGTGTTTCGCTGGCCACTGGTATTATTATCGTTCACTTACTATTGCGTTGGCAACCCAATCAGCGGTTGATAACAGCCGTGACAGCTACATGCATCTGTTTTGAACAGCGCCCTCACGCGGAAAAACACGGGGTTGGTCAGAGTTGCCGCTTGAGGGAGCTGCTCAGCGCACCCAGACAAAATGTTTAACAGTGGAGAACACTGATTTATTTTTTTTATTTTTTTTTATTTATGTGTTTGCTGTTAACTTTTTGGGCACACCCTGGGTAAATAAATGGAATAAATTAATAAATATAAATAAAAAATAAATAGCAAGAAAATCAGCTCAAGCGAGAACTCTTTTATAAAACTTGATGCCCAAGAGCAACACGTTCTTTTGCTTTGCTCATGTAAGCCTCCTCCAAGGTTGTGGGCTTTTCTTACTGTACCACGAACAAATTTAGGACCGAGGATAGCCTCGATCAACCCGGCCCAGTTGCATGCAGCGACGTGCTCGCAGCGAACATACAGCGAACAGGCTGGTTACCGGAATATTTTGGTCTTGAAACCAGACTACACACGTGAGGCTCAATCACAGCCTTGTTCTTTTTGTCCATGCCGTGTTACTAGTGCGTGAACAAGAAAAGTCTGCTAAAGAAAATACAAATCAGAAATTATTCTTGGTACAAACCTCCACCTCCACCCATGAGTGACGAGTTGGCAGCATTGACAATTGCGTCTACATCCAACCTGGTGATATCACCTTGCCACATGGCAACCTTACTCCCAAGGCTCACACCCTTAGACTCTGTACAAGAACAAAAATTATTATATAAAATGAAGCTGTGAGCGATACCGCGCATTTCTGTTACTGTACGCCACTGTCGTGAGTTTTGTACGGATCTGCATTTAGAATTCTGGAGTTTTTTGTATTTTTTTTACCAAATAAAATTTAGTTAAACTATTCTTGATATTAGCAAGCTTAATTTTGTAGAAAGTGGGCAGGGTTTTGATTTTTGAGGGAAATTACGGGGTAAACAGATGCAAACTTACGCACAAAGCACACACTAAACGGCACTGACAGTATGGTTTATACTAGCGCCCTCTGTTGGTGGAAAATGTCACACACTGTACAGTAACAAAAAATACTGTACAACGGTAACAAAAGTGCATGCATTTGTAAACTGACATTTTCAACACCAAACAGACAAAAATCTCGCGGAAATCTTTCAAAACAAAGCTTCATTTTATATAACGATAACAATATTGGATGTCTTTTCGGGTGATATGAGAATATACCGCACTGTCATAAGAATACCGAACTCGCCTTTGGCTTGTTCCGTATTTTCATGACTCATGCGGTATATTCTCATATACCTTTTGGACTAACTTGCGAAACCGGTTTGACCAGGTCTCAGTGGCAAGTTGACACTTTTGAACTAACTCGCAAAACCTGTTTGACCAGGTCTCAGTGGTTAGTTGAAACATTTGGACTAACTTGAGAAAACGGTTTGACCAGGTCTCAGTAGTTAGTCGACACTTTTGGACCAACTTGCGAAACCTTTTTGACCAGGTCTCAGTGGTTAGTTGACACTTTTGGACTAACTTGCAGAACCTGTTTGACCAGATCTCAGTGGTTAGTTGACACTTTTAGACTAAATCACGAAACTGGTTTGACCAGGTCTCGGTGGTTAGTTGACAGTTTTTGACTAACTCGTGAAACGGGTCTCAGTGGTTAGTTGACACTTTTGGACTAACTTGCAAAACCGGTTTGACCAGGTCTCAGTTGCTAATTGACACTTTTGGACTAACTCGCGAAACCTATTTGACCAGGTCTCCTCAGTGGCTAGATGACACTTTTGGACTATTTCGTGAAACCTGGAGCAAGTTCGATCAAGCAACTACAGTTAACTATAGTCGACTAGAGTCCCCCGAACAACGGGTAATTTCAGTTGTTCAAGGGACACTAGTCGACTGTAGTTAACTATAGTTGCTTGATCGAACTTGCTCCTGTTTGACCAGGTCTCAGTGGTTAGTAAAGACTTGGACTCGAGACTTGGGACTCCAGTCAACTCGAGTCCCGATTGTCACTGACTTGACTTGAGACTTGAAGGCAGTTTGACTTAAGTTGAGACTCGAAGGCAGTTTGACTCGACTCAAACAGCGGGAGACTCGTTACAACCTTTGAAAGCAAAATGAGGTTTTAAAAATGTCAAATTACAGTCCCTGTTTTGTGTAGTAAGTACCGTGTTTCAACTTACCCCACAGGTGGGATAAGTCGGAACAGCTGACATGGTCGTGTTTAAGGTTGATTATACGAGAAACCATCAATTTTACAGGCTCCATTTGTAGCCCATATATGTATGCTTAAAGTGGTATAGTTGTTTTTTCTATTATAAATTCTGTTAGTGTTTTACAGACGATTTTGTGAAAACTGCTCCAACTTACCCCACGCTCCCCTACATACCGGTACAGTACATTCACTAAAAGTTGTTGTTTTGATTCACTGTGTGCGACCGAAACACCTCGCTATTAAATCATACAAACACTTACTCTTTGGGGGTTGAGCTCCAATTCCATATTTAGCTGCATACTTTGGCCAAGTAGGTACTTCTTCTAACATCGTGATTGCAGAGCGCTTCCATCTTGCCTCTTTAGCTTTTTCTTCTAAAGTCTTATGAAGGTATTCCGCTGATAAAAAAATACAATATTTAAAGCTTGTCAGTTAACTACGATCTGGCAATGTACATGTATAGTCACACAGTCGGTTGACGAGTTAAAATGTCAGCTTTTTTTGTTGCCGTCTTCCACAGTTGACATGACGTAAACATGTCCATTGTCCACCATTCATTTGTACACACCGTGTTTTGAACCTAAACTTGACGTCTGTGGACGGCCTGTCGTGTCAGTGGAAAAGAAATGGGTTTCTTTTGTTGCTCGGCATTAAATTGACTCTCAAGAGTCAGCATTTGTGATTCTTGACCTGGTCTTAACGTTTGGCCAATCACATTTTATTGGTCATTCTCAGCAGCAGTTTCTTTTTGGACTAGCTGGGGAAAATAATTGTGTGTACAATAGTCACGAGTCAAAAAATACTAGACAAACTCACGAATACAGCACACTCCTACGCTGACATAAACACAGTAGATATTGACGATTTAATAAACCAACAAAACCAACAAAATCCAACAAATAAGCGGTTAAAAACGGAGTGAAAATCCAAAGGTGTGGCCAAGATAAAGGGTGCCCTTACCTCTATTTTTTCTCACACTGACTTGCGGATGATTCGAGGAAACAAACTTTTTCAGAAGAGGTGGAGAAACATCATCGTGATCTGGCCCCTGTGAAGTCATCTTCACAAAGATTCTTCTGCAATCCTGTTCATGATATTGAGAATGAAATGCAGCTTTATTGTACAGTAATTTGTTTAGACCTTACACAACGTAACTGATTAGCACTCCCCTTGTGCTTCCACCAAGACATGCTAGACACTATGAGAAAAACTTCTCAGAGTGCCTGGGTGGGACTCGAGCCCACAACCCCATGCATACTAGGCATATGTCAGAAGGACTTGGAGAAGTTAAGCATTGATTTTTTTTAAAATGACAACTTACTCTTTCGCGTTTAGGTCGACCGGTTATGGGTAAAAACGGCGTATTAGGACGACCGACCGCATTAGGGCGACCGATAGCCGGTCGTCCTAACGCCAAGTGCTTTTATTAGGTTCTTAACCATTTTTATTAGGTCACAAACCATTTTCGTCTAGGTCGCAAAACATTTTTTTCAGAGAATTAGGTCGAGAAAATGGGTGTCAATTCATGAGTTTCTTTCCGACAATTTTGTGGTTTTAGTGGTCTCTGTAAGCACTCTACCCAAAACGGTCGTCCTAATACGGGAAAAATAGTTATTTAACTTATCAAGTATCAGACATTGTCAACAAAACATAAGATTTTCACATAAAATTTTCAAGTGTTTTCTAAGAAATTTTTAAATTTGTTATTTTACCACTACAAAATTTGGGTTTTTCCAATTCTACCAAATCTGTAGTTACTGATAATAAATGTTATAATAAAAATATTTCCAATTTATATGGAGCACATACTGTAAAAGCCAATATTTTCGCGTACAGATATTTTCGCACATTTCAACATCACTGACATTTTCGCGAGTTGTTATTTTCGCGGATGGAAATTATGTTTTGTTTCAGGGATCGCCACAATTGTTGCAAACAATATTTTCGCGGGTTGTTATTTTCGCGAAATTTTGTGCGCGAAATGCGCGAAAATAAAACCACTGCGAATATTTCAGCTTTTACAGTATTGACCCCTTTCGAACACGTGCGAATATGCCATTTTGGGAGTCAAATAATGCTGAGTCATTGTGGAAGCAATGTGCGTGCGCGTTGTGTGTCTCTCTGGTGGGCGCAACACGGTTTAGTTCACCAATGGGAGCCTCAGCATAGCGTGTTACGCGTGCTATGGACACACACAACGCGCACGCACATTGCTTTCACAACGACGCGGCATTGTTTTACTCCCAAAATGACGTCATTGGCACGAGCTCAATATCCATGTGTCCATGCTTAAGGCGCTCTTACATTAATATTACCCCTGGTCATTGGGCTCTTGATAACATTCCATATTTAAGCCTAGTCAACTCCCTTAGGAGTATGCAGCCCCGGCAACCTAGGCGCTCACAACTTCTTTCACTGTCCTCACAGGTACCCATTTACTCCTGGGTGCAGAGAGGCAATGCATGGCAAAGTCCCTTGCCCAAGGACACATGCACCATGGACGTGAGCAGGCCTGGGGCGCGTTCAATAGCACAATACGTACGCTGGTATTGCATACCGAAAACGTTGAACGCAACCGAACACACGGTATTCCCAATACGTATTGCATCCCAACAATCCCAACCCGAACGTGGTACGCTTTCCATACCAAGATGGCGGACGGATAAATTGTGACTACGGCCTCAAGGTTTTAAGTCAATATCTTGCTTCATAAGAATTCAACATTCAGCATGTCGAGAAGAATTTCGAAGTGTTTATTCTTCGACTGTGGAAGACCACTACCGGTTGAGTTAATAAGCGAGTTCGGCATTTCGATGCGCGCAAAGGGTTGTGGGTAATGTCAAAGGTCAAGAGTTCCTAAACTCCGGTCATGCCTGCACGCGTGCATACGATTGTGCATACTCGCGTGTTCAAATGTCTCGTTTTTCAGCTTTTTCTTTCTTATACGTGGTTATAACTTAACATGAGTGACGAACAGTATAAGAACTTAGGTTTGGATGATTTTCTGCGTTGGAAAGTTTAGGCTTTGAAGAGATTTTTGGCGGATAGATCAGAGGACTGAAACGAACGGGACGGAAAGAAGAACTTGCAGCATTAGCATTTACTGCTGCAACACAGTTGAATGTGTACCTGTTCTTCCAAGTGCTAGCGAGGAAAAGCAGTTGCATACTCGACAGTATCGGCAACTTCTGAAAGTATTGACACAATGACTTGCTTCCGCGTTTCTTTGTTCCAGGGCAGTGAAATGGATTAAGTCGGAGAATAGACTCGAAAGTGTGGATTCTTAAAAATAATGGGCTCGGCTTCGCCTCGCCCATTATTTTCAAGAATCTACACTTCTCGTCCATTCTCCTTGACAGAATGTACCATAAGTCATGAAAATGTTGAACAAAGGCTGGTTTTGTATTTGAGACAAGTGTGATATATTGTCATAGCACCAGAAAAGACATCCAATATTGTAAAAATTGGTGAAATATTTGCCCTAACCATGGTTTATATTCAATCTTCGCCAATAAACTAAAGCCAAGGCCACTACAACATTGTTATTTAAGGGATCTTCATAAAACGTTGTGCACATATACAATGTATGACAATTTCAAGACTTTAATGTAAAAATGCACATAAAGTACTACACGTATGCATATTAAATGTACATGTAGATAATATATAAGTTTTGCTTTGGTAACTCTAATAAATATCTTTGGTACTGAAAATAAATAAGTTACTATACATACATACATGTGTTAAATAAGTTACTCTTTTCAGGTTATAAAAAATATAAAGTTTTCTCTGGTAACACTAACAAAAGATCTTTGGTAGGCCTATGCTTTAGAGAGACATTTTCTCTTAAATATAACTCATAAATATGAAAATATAGGTAACATAAACGTATGTATGTATGTGTGTTAAATAAGTTACTCTTTCCAGGTTTGGATAATAGTTTTTATAGACGTTTTCTTTGGCAACACTAATAAATAATAAAGATCTTTGGTATGCTTTGGAAAGACTACATTGTACTTTTTTCTTAATTATAACTCATAAATCTGACAATAAATAAATTCGGATTTATCAAAACAAAGGAAGTTGCCACTGAAGGTGCTGTTATACATATTTTTATTGCCAATTTATGCTACTTGAGTGAACTTGTACAAAAGACAAACTGCATTATGGGAAGGAGTGATCAAACAACACATTTTGGTTTCAAGACTGGCAACCCTGTAAGTGGATCACTTTCTCTTTTTGGCAATGGGCAAGACGGGATCAGGATTACGTTCAACATGTTGTGGCCCGCATCATGCCTGTGCAAGAGACAAAATAAATTTAAACGGGAAAATTTTTTATTTGATGATAAACTCAAAAATAAGAGTGGAAAATGTCACAATTTTTCAAAGGAAAAACCTTTAAAGACCATTTGAGAGTTTTCCAAAGCTTTGGTTTGGTGAGAAATGTGCATGGGTCCCAGTGCCAGTAGGTGTCCGTGCATGATAATATTTCTTACAGGTGTGCAGCTGTCATTACAAAAAAGGAGGAAAATGCACAGAATCTTAATCTTTGTAGGCCTGCAGTATTATTTAAAAAACAAATATCAGATAGGCCTAGGTGAGGAAACAAAAAAGAGGCAATCGGCTGATTAGCTGAAAAGTTGCATGCCTGTTCCGAGTTTCTGTTGAGGATCCCCAAATTTCTGCAAAAGTGCGGACAAGATTTTGTTTTTTCTTCACATTTTCAAGGTCTAAATTCACTTTAAAAAGTAAAGGTTGCCATCTGATAAAGTTATAGTCACTCCCAAATCATTCGCGAAAACAGCTGTGTATAGTAGACAAATATGCACAAATATTTCTCCATACGTCTCTGGACCATGGAGGAAGAAAACACATGTCTGGACCGAGCTAATAAAGCAGGGTTCTTCGCGTTAACGTTATTAAATCAATGTGAACGAGTCGCAAAAAGTCGGTCTGTTTTATCGTGGTTTTCCCGGCTTTTTGCGCATTCCAGGATCGGGAAATGCTGCACAAACACTTTCGGTAGTATAAAACAAAACAATAATGCTAATAATTTAGGACCTGCCTTATTCTGTTATCTTAGGGAGCATTTATAAGACCGCAGTCCATCGTGTCCGCATAGCGATAACACAGTCAGCAGCGAAAGTTAGGAACTCTTGACCTTTGACATTACCCACAATCCTTTGCGCGCATCGAAATGCCGAACTCGCTTATTGTCAGAATCTTTGCGTTAAGCGTGCAGCCATAGTATTGCAAACCACGTTGTCTACAGTAGCCATGTTTGATCGTACGTTTTGGAATGCAGTCGTTCAACAAGCCATTTCGGTTGCAGCATACCGACACTGCCATTTCGGTATTGTGCTGTTGAACACGCCTCTGCCCACGACCTGAAGATTTAATCAGATCTTGTGTATACGACTCAATCATGTCAATAGCACTCCATGTTTGATATTCATTTAAAAGAAAAATATTAGGCCTACTGATGAACTGTTCAATTCATAGGCCTACCACATTTATTTTGCTTGAAATGTTTTCAAAATTTATTGTATGTTCAGTAACATAGTTTCTCACCTTTTTCAACTTGAAAGATAAAGTAGGTAACGAATTCCAATGTAATTTGGCTCTAAACGTGCATGAAATAACCGGATTGCCACCCAGGCCTATCATTATCGAACAGATCAGCTGAAAAATCCCCCAATCGACGTATAATGTTTGGAGTTCTGCTGCCGGTGAGGGCGTCGTAATCGGGTTGTTGTAACCACAGACATATATAATCTATAGACTGAAAATAGGGCCTAGGGGTGCAAAACTGAAATCAGATTGGGGTATGACTTGGCATTTGACAAACGTTGCGTGAAGCTGACGCGCAAGACGCGTATGGCGCGCACGACGAACATGACGCGCTGCACACATTTTTAAACACAACTTCCAGTTTTTGATCAGTTGTAAAAGACAGAGGCTCGTCAATGCGCGCGTAAGACCAAATTCGTGCCACGAAATACGCAGCACCATGCCTTTGCTAAGGAGCTGCGCATTGACGAGCCTATGCCTTTAATTAAGCAGCTTGTTTAGCTCTTTTTAACAAACTACCATCCTTTTCATGCTTCAAAACTACTTCAACAAAATGATGGTGAAATTTCGCAAATGAATAAACTATGTATTTTGTTTGGTCAGAAAATTCAAACTTTTTCTCGGCGCCCCGTTACGTTTGTAAAAAATTCCCCTGCACTCCCCAAATCTGCCAAATAGTCGGGCGCCGTCCTAATTACAGTCGCGGCAACATTATTTGAATAGGGACTGTCAATCTATAAGTTATATATGTCTGTGGTTGTAACAGTAAATGTATCCCCCGATCGACGTATAAGATATTCTCAAAAGAAAGGATATTAAATTTTCGATCCCTGCTGACCCATCCTGCTGAGATATCCGGGAATTTCCACTCTGCAAAGCGACGTAACAATAGACAGCCGAAGTGTGACGTGCGTTGCCATGACAATTGGATCTAAATTATCATGGCCGTCGGGAAAAGTACCATTGGAAAAGCACTGGGACACGGTTGAGTGATTTTTAGTTTAGATCCAATTGCCTAGGCAACCAACAAAAGGTGACGTATTCACTTCGGCAGCCTATACCCTGAGGAAACACACGCAAATCTGTGGAGTGAGCCGGCTGTTGTCTTGAGCCAACTCACGCCCGAGTCATTTTGATGTAATTTAATCAATTCGGTCAGTTATGCCGAAAAGAAACGATTTCTACACTTGTATTAGGTTCCGTTCCTTACGACTGTCCCATTCCTACCAAACTTTCAAACGACGATCTTAATTTACTCCGCAGTTTTTCAAATTAATAACAGGGATGCATGCTGACGAATGTAATGGAACGGATTCCCCAGTATGCTTTAAATAGCAGCCAATCGTCGACGCGGACAACGGCCAGCATTAACGAGTACATGTATCACATGCATGCACGGTGTTTACAATCTGCGCGCGTTACATTTGAATGCCTGCAATCATACTGCAATACACTGCCAAGCGTCCTGATTGGTCCAGCAGAGGCGACAAGATTTATGTCGCTAGTCCCACCGCGAAATGGGGCCTTTTTCAACAGGGCCACTGTACGCAGGAGTTAGGGAGTGCGTTAAAGGGGCACTGTTGCAAGAGGATGCTGCTGACCCTGCCCTGGGCAAAATCATCTGTGACGTCGGTGAGCATTTGCACAAATGTTTCCCCCATCCTGGGCTACCCCACCTAAGAGTGTTACATTTGTTAACACTAAATGCTGGTGTTAATTTACACTATGGGTGTTGTCTTATATAGATACCGGAAAAGAATCAAATTTAACACCAAGGGTGTTAATTTTAACACCCGAGCTTTTGCAGTGTACCTTGCAAAGGGGAAGACAACCCCCATCCCCGGCCCAACCCACCCACGGCAACTTTGTACGCGTATACGGCGTATTGACCCCTTTCGAACACGTGCGAATATGCCATTTTGGGAGTCAAATAATGCTGAGTCATTGTGGAAGCGATGTGCGTGCGCGTTGTGTGTCTCTCTGGTGGGCGCAACGCGGTGGACACACACAACGCGCACGCACATTGCTTCCACAACGACGCGGCATCGTTTTACTCCCAAAATGACGTCATTGGCACGAGCTCAATACGGTAAAAACGAAACCTCGGTTTTCCCGGCCAATTTCAGCAAAACAAAGTTCACTTTAAAGGCCCAGTGTATCATTTGCAATGACCCCAAAAAGTAATCGACGAGTTTACAGGGGAAAAGTTCTGAAAGTAAAGATTGAATTAATAGCAACTATACCCAATGAAAGGTTTCCGCTCAAAGTGATATAATTTTACCAGAAAATAATCCGTAAAGATGAAATTATTTAGATCGTTTGCAAACGATTTACTTATTTTTTGTTCGCATCTACGCGGTCCAAAATGCATGGGCGCTGTGTACTGCGTGTGCGTGTTCTAACGCGATGCATTTTTATGGATCGCGCGCACACGCAGTATATGATGTGCGCCACAGAGTGCATGACGCAAGCCACATAGTACCCGATCAACTGAGAACGAATATTTGAAACACCCCGCCAAGACCAGGAAAAATATAGTTTCATTCGGTTGAATGATCGTATAACGGCTTTACGGTCCTGTGTATTCTGTATCGGTATTGTGTTCACAATTTGCTATGCATGACTGGTCATTATTGGCATTCTAAGTACAACGTATATAAAGGTACAGTTAAGGTCCTTTCTTCATTCAGGTCGCGTCTACTCTCTGCCGAGCACGTTAACAGTACACTATTACCGTACCCAACTTATCGCAATGGAATTAGTTATAAATTCCTGCTAATTTGTTCGCCCTTAAGCTGAACTATTGTACACATTTCCCGACTGTCTTCTTATGCCTATGAATTAGCAATCCCCCCCCCCCCCCTCCCACCCTATGAGAGCATTAATTGCTTGTCTTTATCCGCTGAGATTTTCAATTTTGGGCTTATAATTTACTTTATACGCACCAACTTTACGTATGTTGCATCAGTGATTATCCACTCTGGCCTCTAAAGCAATGCTGTGCTTTATTAAACAGGTGTTGTGCTAATTTGTTCGCCCTTAAGCTGAACTATTGTACACATTTCTTCTGATGCCTATGACTTAGCACCCCCCTCCCACCCTATGAGAGCATTGCTTGTCTGTTGTCGTTTTTTGTTTGTGATTTCCCCCCAGGTTCGACGCTTTAAACGTCGGTCTGTTCTTCACGAGGTGAACACTGATGAACCAGGCTCGGACAGTTAAGCTATACGTAAAAGACAACTCGATGTAAGGCTTTTTGTCAGTAATGTCATTTTCTGTCGTACGGAAATTTAAGGGCATTCCAATAAGATATTTATTGATCTGCATCTCGTTTGAATTACTTATTGCAATTCGGTCGAAGTATGCACAACTGATGTAAATTCCTCCCGTATTTAACACGAAAGGCACTTCAAAAATAGTACGTAAGTCCCACTTCAGCAAAATTAGTTATTTTCTACGTTGTATTTCTTTCCATACTTTTCAGTATCTTATCCATTTAAACGTACCGGTAATTCATATTTTTAGCCCCGTGAGTATTTTACGGTCGATACGGGCTTATAGGATTATACAAATCGTACTGTTTCGCACTTAGAATTGTCCTTGAACTGTCTTGAATTTGCACAACGACTGCATGCGTCAATATCCTCTGTTCTTGGAGGTGAATGTTTTGCTATTTGGCCAAATGTATGTTTTACCTGCGCGCGAATGATATATTTTATACGCTAGTAAGACGATTTCTAGTCGTGTAGAACTAATATTGAAATATTCCGGCCCTGGATTTCATTTTCCAATAAACGCTTTCTTATATGATTCATATTCAGTTTGTTGTATAACGTTCAAACTGTACTACAACTCTGTGTAGTATTCATGATGCGCTATTTATGAACAGTCCTTCCTTAAAGTTCGGTTATTGAACCACGGCTTTTAACACTAACGTAGTTGGGATTTTAAGACCATCTCGAGTCTATTGTGTTGGTTCTTGAAGTATGGGATGGTTGTTTGCCTGTAGAGGGCTATCTATATCCGCTGAGATTTTCAATTATGGGCCTATAATTTACTTTATACGCACCAACTTTACGTATGTTGCATCAGTGATTATCCACTCTGGCCTCTAAACCAATGCTGTGCTTTATTAAACAGGTGTTGTGCCCCGTTCCTTTTTATCGACATACTACTTCTGCTCATTCAGTCAAATTGATATTTCATTTTCGACTAGTGAATGTAATTATGGCTTAATTCACTCCCCGATCGTGCGTACCGAGGCCCTGTTGTAACGTCGCTTTTTTAATAGCAGAATAAAAATTCCCCGAGATCTCGGGACGATCATCCATCCGCCGCAGCAACATGCCTGCTTCCCGCAAAATGCACGTATAGCTGGCACAACAAGCTTGATCACCCTAAATTAACTGCTGGTAACATATTGCAGTTCACTGTACTGGTCAGAGCGCATACTATTGTGCATCTGCGCATGCTCGAGGCTACAATACCCATTCATTCAATAAACCTAAGCTCGTTGCATGCTACCCGCAAAATGCACGTATAGCTGGCACAACAAGCTTGATCACCCTAAATTAACTGCTGGTAACATGCAGTTCACTGTACTGGTCAGAGCGCATACTATTGTGCATCTGCGCATGCTCGAGGCTACAATACCCATTCATTCAATAAACCTAAGCTCGTTGCATGCTACCCGCAAAATGCACGTATAGCTGGCACAACAAGCTTGATCACCCTAAATTAACTGCTGGTAACATGCAGTTCACTGTACTGGTCAGAGCGCATACTCTATTGTGCATCTGCGCATGCTCGAGGCTACAATACTCATTCATTCAATAATCCTAAGCTCGTTGCATGCTACATGTACCTGTGCAGAAGCGTGCTGCCTCCGGTTGTCAGCTGACCAATTAGCGCGCAACATTCTGAACACGTCATTCGTATCCCGCATAATTTTGTTTTCTCGATAGCGTCACCGACACAATCTTGTGTTTTGCTCCGAGTGCAAGTCGAAAAGATTTAGCATGTCTTTGTTTTATTATAATTTGCAGTACCAAACATTTATTCAATTATATTTGAAGATTACGCTGTTCTGAAATTTTCTGGAATTATTATTGCTTGAATTGGAATAATTTTCATAAATACTGTACTGCGAGTATGAATTCCTAATTATAATATATTTATACATGTACATGCATGTACCTCGGCGAGCCTATCGGGCGTAGTTTACTGCTTCTGTTCTTGTGTTCGGTCCTTCCTGTAGATAATTCAAGTCGAATCAAGCTAAGAACAGTACGACGTTTTAGTTCAAGTACATATCATATACATTGGTGTTAAAAGCTGTTAATTTCCGTTATAAGGGTTGTAACGTGAACGAGACCAATATTACCGGGTGAATTTTGAAAGCCTAAGCGCTTGGTTTCCAGAATAATGGCTGTAGTACTATTGTTATGCAAAATGCACATTCGAAACTTGGAAAGTTTAAAGGGCTGGTTAAGAAGGAACCTATTCATATACACTGGTGTATATATGCCAGAGAATAACTCGTCGAGAGTAACCTGTTGTACAGTTATATGAAGAATTTGAATATTGAGTTGAAACGAACCGGACAATGTCCAGAGGCCTCTTGGGCTTGGTCAGGTGGGACCAATATGTTGTGTTTTTCGTTGTCTTTATGTGGATGCATGCATGTTTTCACTTTAGCTTAACCCCTTTGACAAATTCGGATTTGTTTCAAAACCCCGGGAACAAACCTAGGTAATGTGGTAATGATAAGGGGAGTGCGCCTCCTTTTGGTGTCCTAGGATGCACCCACGTTTCCTCCTAAAAACAAAGAAAAGATAAAAAGGAGGTTTTTCGTGGCCTCCGAGCGCCAGCAGTTTTTGCTGCATGGACTGACGCCAAAAGCATTGCCATGTTCCTGGGCGAGTTCTCGATCCCAGAGATTTCTCTGATTGTCGTAGCACATGGAAATCTGTCATGCTTACTATTTTGCCTTTTTCGTGTTGTGTTCAGACATTCTTGATGTATTTATTTCACACGATAGACCTTTTCACTTTGTTGTTCAGTACGTTTTGGTGTTTACAATGTACTAATCTTACTCTTAATTGTTAAAATGTAGCCTATGTTTTTGAGTTTGAGTTGTTGAGAGCCGGACGATGTCCGAAGAGCCTAAAGGGCTTGGTTCCAGATGGATACCAGGAGAAGATGCTTTTTCGTTCTAATTACATGCACTCACAAGATGCTTTTGTTTTAATTTTCTCGACCTTCCACAGGTGGAGGTATTACTAATACCATTTAGCTTGATGATTATTCGTTGCAATGTACATTGTAGTTTTTTATAACATGTACTGTTGAAATAGGTTGAAAGGTGCTCGGCAATAGAGTTCCCGGCCACTATCCCATGCTGTATCAATAAAACATTTAAATAATATGTTCTTTGTTATTCGACTCATTCATTAGAATCAAACTGCTTTTCATTCGTATGAGCGAAGCGAAGGAGAATGAAACGCATATGGATTTTCATGGTTTTTTTAAACGTGGTACATTTGACAAAGCTGAAATTTCTTCGGATGAGTTTGTTGATGTCTTTCTTTTGATTTATAATAATGGTTTTATTCGCAGAATCGCTCAAAAACAGATTATCTACAGGGCCTTTAAGTGCACATTTTGCTTTCGAGCTTGCAGTTTCTGTACGCGCTGACCAGGGCGCAGACTGCAATGAGGGGCATGGTTAAGATTATAGGCCCAATGTGATCTCGAAGCCATGACTATGCCCCGAGGCGGAAGCCGAGGGGCATAGTCATGGCTTTTGCTTAAAACGTAAAGCAGTTCCGACCCTCTTCACCCGAAATTCTGAAACGCTCGAGGTCACTTGGTCTGTTTATCAACAGGGTTTTGACGTCATCCTGAGAAACATACAAAACGGCCTGTGCAGTATTGAATAGAAAATACACGAAGTGAATGTTTATCATGCCTGTTTTGTCCTTGTAATTTAAAATACAAACGTGAAAAACACTTCATGTAATATGACAACAATCTACTATTACCTGTTTTGTGAAAAAACGGTGAAATTGTGGATCACAATGAAGCTCTTTTGAAGTAAATACTGGTGCATTGCGACGGGTGGTTTTGTCACGGAACGAACGGCATTCACAGCGGTCTGTCTGCAGCACTGAACGGGCCGTATAGTTCCCACGTGTTACATCGGCCGGTACAAGTTAGAATGAGCGACTCATTTTTCTCTCTCTTGGTAATAGAAAAGAAAATCTTTCTGCTCTTTTTTTTTCATAGTGTCTGGTAAAACATACAACCACGCAGCTACTGGGCATATATCTGGCTTTTTGGACAAACAAAATTCTTCAAAAAACACCATCTGGGTCTTTCTATAAATTAGGGGTCCAGTGTTGGTGTCCCCCGTTACATTTTACATCTTGTTTTTGTAAAATCAGGACACATTCTTTAAATACTTTCCATCTCAAAGAGTGAGTACATAAAGTACAATTCATACAAAATGGTTTAAAAGCCATTTTAATGATTTTTGTACGAAGAATAACACATATTAGGTGTAACAGGGGACACCAAATGTCACACGTTTGGACCCCTAATTTATAGAAACACCCATCTAACAGAGACGGTTTTTTCAAGTTTTTTGCGTGTAAACGTATGGAGCTAACAATCGTGTAGTGACTTCTCTTTCTCAGGATTGCGTCACGGGGTCACGCGCATATCATGAATGCCTAATGAGCGTTTCAGAAATCGCGAAAAACTCATTTTCGAAAAGCGCACTTTTGCTTGCAATTTATCCACTTAAAACCGACAATTAAAAAATAATAAAAATCCACGTCGGCAAGAGAGATGTTTGGACTATCAAAAAAAGCCTAAATGCTGGATTTTCGTCAAGGGGGATTCTTCCTCTTAAATATTAGGGAGGTTTCGCACCGTCACGGATACCGATACTGATACGGATACGTCATGACTTTATGCGCTTCTCGTGACGCGTAACCGTAGTACACATGTTTTCATACGCGTAAATAACGGGTATCGGCCTCCATACACGTAGCATAAAAACGGATACCAGTTATGCGGATTTTTCGCTTTTTCCGTGATGGATTAATAAGTTTTATGCATTTTGTTTCTTTGTGATGTATCCTCCAAGAATACCGATCGAATTTAATGAGTCATTCCCACGTGAAAGTGAGGAAAATCAGCTGGAAACAAAGCCACTAAGCGCAAAGCAGATTTAGCAGATAAATGTACATGCGCGTAGTCACACAGTGCGAAACCCAGTTCAGTGAGCGCATCAACGTGAACGGTTACCGTTATCATATCCGTATTCGTAACCGTAATCGTCACCTTGCGAAACCTCTCTATTATCACGTACGTACATGATAAATTATCACGTACGTACGTATTAAATTATCACGAACAAACGTACTATTATCACGTACGTACGTAGTATTATCACGTACGTACGTATTATTATCACGTACGTATTATTATCACGTGTACGTATTAAAAAAATAACAAAAGGAAAATACTTAAATGTCCCCTCTGGGTCTTCGTAGATATCTCTGCGGTTCTTTGGGACCGAGTTGCGACCCGGGACCGAGTTGGTTTGGACTGCACCGGACCATCGATCGTGCATCGCACATCTATATCTCCATACATATATGCATCGCGCGCGCTATGCGGAAGTTTTTACAATCGTCATCACACACCATGATGCTTGATTGTTGTTGATTGTCTCATTTCAGACCAACCTCGCACTTGCAGTGTCATATGCGTCAACATATTCATGGCTGATTAGGGAATGAGTGGACGTTTTCACGGAACCGAAGCCCCAAACATCCAAAACAACACTCACGAATTGAACTCACCATAAAACAAGTACCACCGCACCGAACTGCAGCACTTGGCAGTGCAGTGTAAGTTTTATATACTGAGTGCATGGAGCTATAGCTCCATGATAGGCCGCACAGGCCTAAATAATTTTTAAAGGAACGTGACCTACGGCCCTCTGTGAGTACTTTTAGAAGGTGAATTTTTGACATTTACATGTGGACGTAGCTAAGATAATCTCAGCTCTTTTTTTATCATTTTTCATTGGGATGTGGTCTTTTCACCAGTAGAGCTGAGAAAAGTTAAGAACATGAACACGCTATCACAAAACAAATGTGTCATTTTCTGACCGTGACACACTAATTCCCCCTAAAACTCACCCAAACCTTGTCAGGCATAACCACTACGCAGGTCCTTGAGGGAAATAACCAGCCACGATGAATATTTAGCCAACAATTCCAGTGAAACAAACCGGTATGCTCACAGCCTAGCCGTTGTCATGTTGTGTTCAAAAAGTCTATCTGCCTAGTCTGTGTACAAAGGAATACCAATGCGCATTGGTTACCAGACGTGATCTATTTTTAGATCACGTCTGGTCTTCCAAATCGTGAGAGAACAATAGAGCCAAGTGGGGAAACGCACGTGGCTGCTACATGTAGCAAACAAAAACGTGGCTCTATTGTTCTCACCCGATCTGGAAGACAAGCAATAGTGACCCGTGACATTTTGACCCCCTGTGCAAGCGCCCTATTCTGGAGATTCCAAGGACCTCCATGGTGTTTTTTCAATGTTTGGTTTGGACTGTAAGGTGAGATTTCAGAAATGTGCTTTTTTACTATAAAGCGTGTGCAAACAAATTCAACATGGCAATCGGGAGTAAATAGCAAATCAGATAAGGCCAATGAAATTAGATCACTAGTTTCTCGTCAGCGCCCGCATGTGATTTTGACCCCGCATCAAAAAATTTCATTATTCATTATTTTGCAAAAAAACGGAGGAAATCCGACTCAAACTACTCCCAAGCGAAGTTTCTGTTTCAGTTGCGCGGTCAGTGTTGTGCAGCTAGCTTCGCAAAACGTATCACAGAATGCAGTATACCAACCGTACAGCATATCAGCGCTACCCCTGCACCCAGTGGGTACCTGCGAAAACCGTTCGTTGCAGGTCGAGTTCGGGCGGTCTGTTCTTTAACACGGGTAACTCGTTCTCGACGGATAATTATATAGATGTGTGATCCTGTTCCAAGTGCAGTGTTCTCGGGTCGCGTTCCCGCCGTTCGGGCGCGAAAACACTGTTTGCGTGTCAATAACAGATCGACCGCCCGAATTCGACATACGGTATTTGTGACCTCGTTTCCAGATCGCGTTATCTGCAAGGCCTTTGTATATGGAACTCGGGTTGTATATTTGTTCTGGCGCGCATTCGCATGCAGATTTTTTTGTCTTTTGCAGTTTTGTGTGGATTTTTCCCGCTATAGAATATGTTTTCCCTGGCGGTTTATCATGAAGACAGGTGTGTGGTTAAATAGAAAATTGTGGACATCGGGGATGTGAGCGATTCATATGTTTTTATTCAACTTTTCGACGAACTGAAGGCCGGTTTGGTCGATGGCATTGACGAAGCAACGGAGTGGTTTCGCAATCGGAACTGTGCATTGGTTGACACTATACAGAAACAGTGACAGCAGCGTCCACGGAGTTTGTAACACGTGCATAGCGCATATAGAGAAGGTTTTTATGGGTAGGAACTGTACGATCTTATGGAATGCACACCCTCTTTGGGGGCCGTAAAGGCCTGCCATATTAAAACGTATTGCTCTTTCAAAACTCCTTTGTCATTTCCCATGACTTTTGCCATCTCAAGTTCTTCCTTCAAACCATGTTCAAACACAAGCTACATGTGTATGTATAACTCCATGGAACTGATACTGGCACTAACTTTCTGGGCAAAAGGACTTTTAGAACCTAAATCAGTTTCAAAATAGCAGTTAGTATATGTATAACGGGTTGCATTTTTCATTGATAAGAAATAATGAATAATAAAAAAAAAACCTCATCAAAATTTGAAAAGTGGTTGACGAGAAACTAGTAATCTAATTTCATTGGCCTAAAGTGAATCATTCCGTCCACATGTAAACTTAAACAATAGACCTTATGCGTAGCAGCCATGATAGGGGCAGTCACATTGTCACAGTGCCTCATGCACGAGTAGGCACATTGTGGATCTATTGTCACATCATTTAAATATGAAAACCTGCATAAGGTCTATTCACTTTTAGCCTTCTAAAAGTACTCTGCGAGTGCCATCCTATTGTTTAAATACCGAGATAATTTATCTTACCAAGTTGAATTAGGCCTATACGTGGATTATGTCGACTTGGCGAGATGCTAAGCCGACGTCCTAGATATAATAAGACATACCATAGGCCTATAAGTCGACTTGGCGAGATATTTTTATGTCGCCAATTGCCTTCCTGAAATTAATACGTCAATTAAAACATCCTGTAATTCACCCACAGGATATTCATTGCACCTCTGAACTAGATGATATGTTTAGTTTGATCTGGGCCGGTTTGTACATTTAAAAAAAAAGGTCATACCTAATATTCAATTAAGTAAAATGATATTCGAACATTCGATGGAAGATCGAATATTCAAATATTTGTTTGGCACACCGCTAAAGGTAGGGTATCGTACGATGCCTACTTTCCGAGATAATACAGCGGGAATTCCACCCAAGTTTTACCTTTTTCGTGCAGCGCTTCATGCATCAAGTACTGCACATGCATGTTGCACTTCTCAGCTCTTCAACGGCGCATGCGAAATACCTTCTGTGCGTACAGTATTTGATTCAGTATTTGAAATAATGTAAGGCAGTGCAGTGACCAATCTTTTTGCTTTCACATCCAGATTGGAGATTGCAAATTTCATGTTTTCTTCCCATGGATAGTATTTTGGGGAGGTATTTTATGGATTTTGTACACTCGGCAAAAGAAGTTCTTGGACACTTGTAAAAGTTCAAATAATTTTTAAAAATAATTCATAAAAAGCACATTATTGTATATCAATATGACCACACAATAGTTCTCTACCAGCATGATATGGAGTTAACGCGTGAGCAATCATGCATGGCTGGTTACACGCATTAAACAATAGCAAGTACAGTAACAGAAAATTGCAAGAAATGGAGCATTCAAATGCTATCATGTCCATCCTGCAGGCATACATTCTACAATTGCAACAGGTGTTTATGATTGGAATTAAATGCTTACAGATGCATCATGAGATGCATCATTTGGACATACACTTTCAAGATGAAGCTTTCCAACCAAGAGCGGGCAAGAGCAATAGGAATGTTGCAATCTGGACAGTCATTTAGACAAGTGGCTCGTTTTTTTAAAGTTGCACCATCAACAATTTCAAATTTGAACCAGCGCTATTTGGCTACTGATGATGTTAGCGACCGCCCTAGGACTGGTCGACCTAGGGTCACCACCCCTGCAGAAGACAGGAGAATTAGGATGCTTGCACTGAGAAGGCGATATGTCACTGCACCAACTATCGGATTATGCCGCATAAACTGTTTCACAATTGAATAACTGAATGCTCCATTTCTTGCAATTTTCTGTTACTGTACTTGCTATTGTTTAATGCGTGTAACCAGCCATGCATGATTGCTCACGCGTTAACTCCATATCATGCTGGTAGAGAACTATTGTGTGGTCATATTGATATACAATAATGTGCTTTTTATGAATTATTTTTAAAAATTATTTGAACTTTTACAAGTGTCCAAGAACTTCTTTTGCCGAGTGTATATGTTTAGTACGAAATCCATTTTCTGGAAAAATCTAAATTTTCTTCCCCACTTTTCAAAAAAAAGGTTTAGGCCAGAAAGACTGTCTGATTACATGTACCTCTAGAAAGCTCTGAGCCTCATCAGCTGTGAAGATGGAAAATGAAGTTGTTTCTACATCTGCTGACCATTCATCGACCACGCCACCCGGTGAAAACAAAGTCACCAGTCACCGAGTGTCCAGCACATGCAAGCAGGTTATGTGCGCTGTGTGTGGAGACCAGGCTACAGGACGATACTTTGGAGCTCAGATATGCGAGGCTTGCAAGGTAATACTGTACTACAGGGGTTTTTCAACTGAGTGAATGCACACGCGAATCTAGAGCAAATGCCAGTTTCCATTTGTCAGAGTTGGCATGGCTGTACAGTACACTAGAGTTGGGAATTGAAAAAAAATTTTTGATTGTTTGGTTTTGATTTTACTAACAGGTTTCATATGTGGAAACACACACCAAAAAATAAGTGATCTTCCATTTTTAACAGGAAAAGTACATGTAATTGAAACAAAAATCTAGTTGAATGATCAATACAAAATGAATGATCAATACAAAACACACTTATATTTTAGCTGTAGTTTGTTCATGCCAACAAAACAATGTTGCCAAACCGTGCTTACCAAACGGGCATCTAAGAACAAGATCAAAATTGCCAACTGAAAGTACTTTACACTTTTTGTGACCATTTTTCACCACAAAGATATTTTGTTTTCTGAAGTATTACTGTATCTATGTGGTTGAAATTTCTACAAGGCAGTTTATCAACATTACTCTTTAGTTATGTAAAGTTGTCCCTGCTTTCGAAAGTTTTCCCGATCTTAAACAACATTCTATTGACCGATATTTTCCTAAAAATCAATACGTGTGAGACCAGATATGTACATGTATAGGGCCTCCTACCTGTACATGTACATGTGTATGTGTATGTACATGAATGACCAGATCATGTTTTATCTTCTGTGAAAGTGTTGCAGTCAGGAGCATACACTGTGCATATAATAAAATGGCTAAACTCTGCAGTCAAACTACATGTACAGTAGATAAGATTTTTTCCTACACTACTGTCCAAAATGCATAGTTCCGAGATTGCCCAATTAACCCCGCCCCTTGGATATTGTTGCTATGCCTTACACCCTATCATTAAAATGTCCACACACACTGCACAAACCAATGGGACTTTCAACGAAAAGCACAGATTCATTGGAGAAAACTCAAAGGTATTCATATTTCAGGGTCGACAGTTACCGTAGCACGCACTTAGTAAAAGGCCAGTGATACAGAGATGTCATATATTCATAAGAATTTGCTTTCTTACCTTTGACCCGGCCTTGAAACCAAAAATTCATTCGGAACACCACATACAACGTATGGGCAGAAAATCGCGTGATGTTGTTTTGTCTGCTAGCTCTGTTGTGATTGGTCGGCGGGTTTGGTTGATTGACAGGTCGGAACTGAAGTTGAGTTTGCATGTACTATATATGGAAAAGTTTGTGATTAAATTAAAGACAGATTACGTGATTGGAAAGCCTTTAAAAACAAAACAGGAACAGCATAACTAAAGAATAATTGTTGATAAACTGCCTGGTAGAATTTTCAGTCACATGATGCAGTAGTACTTTTAAAAACCTGAACATTTTATAACAAAAACAATTTCTGCCGACAAAAAAAAGAAAGAAGCACATTGAGTTGGTAATTCTGCCCACAAAGGTACCATTTTACACTTGAAAAATATCATGTGGTGCTTGTTACCATTGCTATCAACACTTTTAGTCAGGTTTTTCTTGTCAACTCGTGAGTTAACATTTTGGGTAACTGCAAATGATGTATTGGGCTTTAAACGTGTGTATTACATTTTCTGATGGTTGCTACAGAGTTTCTTCATTCGGAGTACCAAGAAGGGGATTCCCAACTTCAGGTGTCAATCATCTGGGAAGTGTGCAGTCACGCCCACCTCCAGGCTTCTCTGCCAACATTGTCGATTTCAGAAATGCTTAAATGCAGGAATGTGCAGGAAAGGTAAATGTGGCAGCACACTACAGTCGAATCTTGTTAATAAGAGGTCCTTGGGATTTGGCAGATTACATGTATCTTGTTTTAACAGGAATCAAAATCAGTGTTGCATGCAAATTTTACAGGATGGTGTGCACATTGTAAAATATGGACATTACTACATATTTGATAATATGTAGTAATGTAAAGTTTTGGATCACATTCCACATAAGAAAATCATACAGATTCATTGTGAATGGTTAGTCAGGCAAGGACTCTGGTGTATAGCGGTGAACCAAAAAAATGGCACTCTAGAGGCTGGATTCACACTGAGCCTTTTTGCGCGTAAATTTGACGCAAAAAGCTTTGAGAAAAAGCGGCATGCATGGAGGGAATTAGGAG
This sequence comes from Henricia sp. BOLD:AAB3569, assembly GCA_037783545.1. Classification (NCBI taxonomy): domain Eukaryota; kingdom Metazoa; phylum Echinodermata; class Asteroidea; order Spinulosida; family Echinasteridae; genus Henricia; species Henricia sp. BOLD:AAB3569. Next base: position 2,513,974 of record JBBELK010000245.1, read on the forward strand.
TGAAATGATGCACTGAAAATCACAGAACCAATTTGGTTGGAAAGTGTTTTTGTGATTCTGTGATTTTCATTACGTCATTTCACTCCCAATTTTTTCCACACCGCTTTTTCTCAAAGCGAAGTACATCAAATTTGAAATTTACGCGCAAAAAGGCTCGGTGTAAATCCACTCTTACGGACAGTGACACCCCCTCCCCAGGGGTCCTAGGGTGTGTCGTACAATTTATAAATGTATGAACTTGCAACCTTGTGTATTTTGTACTGCAGTGAAGCTGCCTACCAAAGAGCCACAGCCAGACAACATGCCATGCAGAGTGTGTGGGGATATGTCCTCAGGGATCCATTTTGGAGTCTTTACATGCGAAGGATGCAAGGCAAGTACAAGTGGGTCTGTCCACAGTAATGGGGCACATTTGAAAAATAAGTCAATAATTCCTTTCAGATGTCTTTAGTTTATCTCAGAATTAAAGAAATGTCCTTGTTTTGTTCTCAGGAGATAACTTTTGCCCAAAAAAGTAACAAATTGCTGCCACAACATACATTTTTAAAAAGCAAGTGCACAAATTTTCCTATTACGCATGTAACATGGACAGACAATTTTGTGAAATCTTTTTCCGTCTTTGTTACATGCGTAATAGGAAAATTTGTGCACGGGGTTTTCACAAATGTATGTTATAGGACTATTTTTCTTACTCCTTGGTGAAAAAGTTATTTACTCAGTTTAGCTTGATAATTTAAAGATAAAATTAAGACATTTGAAGTGAACTGGGACCTAAGATCTTGAATGTTACAGAATTGTACCCCATTACCGTGGACAGACCCAAATACAGTATTGAAATAATTTTGCTCAACTTCCTGTTCATTTTTTGTCGCACAGTAATCACCCAGCAGCGCTGTTCAGTTATGAATAACATGGGTTCATTTCCAATTTAGTCCAGTGACAATCTCGCATTTGTACAAAGTATGAATGTAATAGGCCGACGTTGGATGTACAGCATTGGGGGAAAAACTTAGATTACATGATTATGAAACTATTAAAAACGACACTATCCCTATGTGTGATTAAAGATGTGTATGATAAAAACCAACCTGTGCGTAAGTCAGCTCAGTACCTTATCTACGTCCCGAGAAAATGAAGAACTGTGTCCATGCTTTGGGGAAATTGTGCGCAATTTAGGCTCGTTCCATGGTTATACTGCACAGACAACAAAGTAGTGAGTCCGGTGGAAAACGGGTGTTGTCAAAATATATGTGAATGTACACGATTTTTCGTGATCATAGGTGAAAACAACCTAATTAGAACAAATTCTCCCTCGTCAAAATTGCCTATAAATATAAAGGCTTATATAAAGGTGCATTAGTGTGGCCGTTTTCTAAACACTTCCTTCGTCTATACGTTCCGGCTACATGCAATTCACAATACAGTGCGTGAGCGCATAGCATAAAAACGACCGGGGAAAAGACTAGGGGGTATTGCGATTGAGCAATTGGATATCCTTTTAGTCTAGACCACCGCTGTACATGTATGTTGTGCATGGATACATGTACAAACACGTGCATGACTGTGTGTAGAGATCGCAGAGGATCATGAATGCGCTGTATTCATACGTAAATTTGCGAGCGATATTGTGAATCATCCGACTTTCTAAAACCAGGTGAGGGTATCACACTTTTGAAGTTTTTTTTTGTCATTGATAAAATCATGGAGGAAGGAAATTCCATGATGAATTAAACAAACAGCGAGTTCCAATAATGACTGTACAAAAAAATGCATTTTATTGAACAAAACAAAACAACACCATTATTAAACAGCGAATACATACATGTACATAAATAACTCTTTTTTGTTATTATTTGGGTGCACACTTTTTGTGCATGTAAAAGTTGTTCTGTGCATGTAACCTTTTGAGGCATACATACATGTACAGTACGTCATGGATCGAGGGAATGGATTGCATGCGTGTGCAACGCGCGCCAGAGTACAGTAAAAAAAAATAGTGTACAACAGTAACAAAAGCGCAGTAACAAAAAAAACGGAGGTTTTCAACACCAAACAGACACAAATCTCGCGGAAATCTTTCAAAACAAAGCCTCATTTTATATAACAATAATAATATTGGATGTCTTTTTGGGTGATATGAGAATATACTGCACTCGTCATGAAAATACCGAACTCGCCTTCGGCTCGTTCTGTATTTTCATGCCTCGTGCGGTATTTTCACAAAATCGTCCATAAAGCGCTATAATGCGCTTTCCTACCTTTGAACAGCGAATCACCCGACATTGAAACCAAAATTCACCCAGTCACTGGCGCATACAACCGTACAAACTGTATGTGCAGAAAATCGCGTGATTGTGTAATGATTGCATCACTTTGACCTATGTGGGCGCTGTCTGCTAGCTCTGTTGTGATTGGTCGGCGGGTTCGGCTTGATTGACAGGTCGGAACTATGCATTGTTGCTGGCGCAAAAAAAGCCGTTTCATATTCCTTACAATGTACATTGTAGCTTGAGGTCTTGCTTATCAGACAAAATCATTAAATCAGCCGTTATCACATTCATGCCTTACTCTGTTGGAGATGGCCAGGATAAAGGGGCCATTTCACCAAGGATTGTTTTTTCCAATCGGCCCGATCTGGACCAGATTGTCCCCGATGAATCAATTTTTTTGATCGGCCTCGCCCTGATTGTCGTCATGAATCGCCTCCAATCGTCCCCTTTTATTACCCGATTGAGTCCCGACCAATGGACCATGGCGGGGGGACAAATCACGGAGGTTCCTTACGCGATCGACACGTTTCCGGGGCGCAAGTATGCGAAAGTACGCGCAAGTACCCGCAGGTACACGGCAAAGGCCCTGTAGAGACCCGCTTCTCGCGCGCAAGTGAGAGATCTTCGCACGTTGTTTGGCCGAGAGAGGCAGAGAGAGGCCGAAAATGGGCGATCCCGGCTCGAGAGAGGACGCTTTCGGCCGCTCTGCGGCCGATGTCCGCCGTTCTTCGCGCGAGAGTGGCCGAATGTAGGCGTATGTTTACGCAGGGAGCCGCAGGAAGCCGAAAGTAAACGGTCTTTGGACGATTTAAACGATCATCGGACGTTCTTCGGCCGACCAAATTTGCCTAGATCGGCCGGAGATCGGTGTTTTTGGGGCCCGACTACATGTATATAAATCGAGCCAGATCGAAGCCTTTCATCACTTTCTGACCAGCCATGTAGGTCGGTCGTCCGAGGATCTGGTGAGGGTCGGGTGCTTACACTCCGCCGACACTACGCACAACCCTCGGTAGAGAGCGGCAGAGGCTATACGAAAGCTCCAGAGGGCGGGCGAGACAAGGGGACCTTCAGGGCACTTTTTCGGTACCCGACCCTCGGAGGACTGAGGCGATCGCGCCAGATTTTCCCCCGAAGGTATAGGGTAGTGCTCGACAGTGCGCGCAGGTTCCCGACTATTTTCGCAAAAATTCGGCCGATCGACCAAAAAAAGGATTGGGTACTATCGGGACCAAAACAATCCTTGGTGAAATGGCCCCTTAACCCAGAGGTGTACAGAAGCAGGATTAAATGGGAAGAAATCTCACAAAAAACTATTGCAAACTTTTTTTGTTTCAACAAACAAAATGTCCGTAAGGGAATCATTGCTGGGGCAAACAATTCTTGTCTGAAGAATGGCACATGTACATACACAGTTACATGTTATTTACATATTAGCCAATGCTCAAATAATCATAACTCAAAAACTGTAAGAGTGCCCATCCCAAATCTTTCTGGAAATGTTCCTTGCATCTTAAGCTAACAGATAAAAATAAATTACGCATTTTGAAAAATATGCACGTTTGCAAATCAAGGTCAAAAGTTATAAATTTACATAGCTTTTTTTTGGTACGAGATACAATTTTGATAATTTTATAAAGAGAGAGTTATTTTTATTTCAAGAGCTTCAAAATGATATAAAGTTTACCTCTGTAGGTGCATTACTTTGTCATGCTAATTAGTCAAAGTTCGTTGACCCGTATCTAAAAATATATTGACTGAAGGAGTCCAATCAGCACACCAAATTTCATTTCAATCAGTGATGGTCAGGTCCAAATGCATGTTGAATTGACACGGAATGACCAATTCATGTTTTTTAGTACAATATTTCTATTGTGCTTGCTTTGGCAACCTGAAATGCCCCACTTTTTTTTCATTGCCTACTTATCATGTATTTACTCTATTCTGCAAGTTAACCCTCCCCAGGGTGTGTGAAAAATCATACTGATTTTGGATAATTAAGCATGATGTTAGGCACAATAAACCAACATCAATGTTGATCTCACATTTGTTAGCAGTTTGATGAAGGGCGGTCACCACCCAAAACAATAGAGGTCTAAAACAATGTGTGCATCAAAGGGTTAAAACATGACTTTCTGCAGCCATTTTTGAAAATGTGTGTGGATAAAAAGCAAAACTTGCGTCTAATAATAATAATATAATAACAGCTGTTGCCATTACTATTGCTGCCATCAGGGAATCATCAGAATAATAATATAATAACAGCTGTTGCCATTAATTACTATTGCTGCTATCAGGGAATCATCAGAATCATCTCGCTTCGTCTAGGCGTGCTGTCCGGCCGTGGTGCACGACCTATCAGCACTTACGTAGATTGTAACATTCCTCCTAATAGCTCCCCAATTATCGCAGGGGTCAACGAGGCAGTCGAGATTGAGTGTCTTGCCCAGAGACACAAACACGCTACCGGTAGTTTTAAAAAAAATTTGTTTAATGGGTTTAAATCAGTTATCTCCGTGGTTCTTTTTTTCACGAAAGATAATTTATGTCAATTATTTACTTAGCAGCACAATGTTTGATAATTTTGTTGTGCGTATGGTAATTTTTCATGAGTTTCGGACCGGAATCTCAGCGAAACAACTTTTAAAAAAAATACATTCAATGCATTCATTGACGTCCTTATATCGTTGACAAATAAATATACATTAGTGTCAAATCTTTATAAGCGTGTTTCGTTTAACTATTGGTAAAATTTGTAAACGGTTTTTATTTTTCTTTCGGTTAAACTGTTAAACGTCCATCTTTAATAATAAAAGATCATTTTATTTCTCTACTAATATCTTCAGTTAAATTGTGACCACCGCATTTACCGTTTGGATCCCCTACATGTATGAAAAAATCAGCCATAAAAGACATTGAAAATGTACCCAAAATTCTTCATGTGATTTCCCCCAAGGACTTCATTAAATCTTGAGGTGGTATACATGGTACATTAATCAAGCCCAAGTAAGTAAACAAAAGCTTATAAACGGATAAAGTGCAAACTAAATGTTAATTTGATATAGAAGCTGAGATATTTTAATCTCTGAGAACAATTCTGTGTAGTATGATCTTTTTAAAATGCTAAATTGCAGTATTGTCAAATCTTTATTCAGCAACAAAAGAAACGAAAATTTACAGTTAATTTATTACCCTTTTAACTACATTGTAAATGCAGACACAAATGCAAAAATTGTCATGAGGAAAATGTACACTACTCGCAATAAGTTAGGGATATTGTGGGGTGTACGCAGATATATGTATTTGTTAGTGCATTCTGCTAGAATGATTGTGTATATGATTAGACAATTGAGGAGTTCCTTTGCAAAAACAGATACCGTAAGTGCCTTTCAAAATATCTCATATACATGTACCTCAAGATTTTCTGTTGTGCCTTCCAGAAAATACCCAGCAAAATACAGCTCTGAGGCATTCAATTAGTAGAATTGACTTGATTTTACCAAATTAATACCTTTCTTTTACTTTTTGTTGGATATTTTCTGAAATGTGCAACAAAAGAATCACGAGGTATATACAAAATATTAGATGGCGCTTATCTGTTTTTAAAAGACGAATTTAGAAACACTAGAAAATTGCAGTGCCCGGACTGGGATTCGAACCCGGTACCAGGTCCTTGCAAATGAACTCTTCAGTTGTACATGTATCTGCATGACAGACACACCTTGTCACATGGAATAGGTGAAAACAGTCATTAAAAATTTCCAAGATTGACAACTTACTGTGATTAGTGTAATAGCATGTAACATGCGAGTGGCTGTTGATTTGGCCTAATGGCATCCATTATTACCATACAGATTGGAAGATTTAGCTCTTTTTTTTGTGGAAAAAAACAAGAAAGACAATTAATCATTGTACAAATCCTGCAAAAAGCTGCATTATATCCATGAACAAGTCAATTACCCTCTAAATGCAGACACGAATGCAAACATTTATCAACAGGGAAATGTTATCTGAAGTTAATGTGGCATTAAAACTACAGCATATAAATACATGTAAAGGGAAACCCTTTATAATATAATAGATGCCATTAGGCCAATTCCACAAATTGGTCTAATGGCATCTATTTTACAGAGTAGAAAAATTTCCTTTTTTTCCCCAAAAACCCCCAAGAATGACAGAATTGATCAAATACATGTAGCTGTTGAAGCATCCATTTTAATAAAAGCACACATACAGGGTGAAAAAAATTAAGGATAATTTGTTTTATCCAGTAAACATTTTGCAAACCCGAGGCATGAAAATAACACTTTTACAAAATACATGTAGTTACCTGACCAACCCATGCACCCAAAGAGATTCTTTGCAACATTGAGGAAATATTTGGAGCAATTTTTAAAATGTTTTAGGTTAAGAGCCAGATTCTGTAAGATTCAACCAGGGGGTGATATATCACCGTTCAATATTTCATCCTATTTTTTTTTGTGGGTAGATATATTATAGAAACTGACAAAAATCACGTTTTTTTATCCGAGGACCTGCTCCGGTAGAAAACTACAGCCCTTTTTAGGGTAGGGGTTCGAAGGGCCTAATAAGTGCCAAAGTCAAAATCTGGACTTTGTCCTCTGAATATCTTGGTGCGCCCTCAAAAAGCCTCCTTGATCTTATGGTATATAAATATATGGGTGGAGTTGTTCTGAAAAACGTTATAATTTTCGAGGCTAATTGAGGGCGCCACTCATAGGTGGCGCTTCAAATTGCAACTTTTTGCATTTTAGACTATGTTTGAGGCCCTCCCAGTTCCTGCGCCCTCATAAAGCCTTGCTTGTTTATGTTTTCTTTCCAAAAAAACATAAATGGCAGAGGCTTAGTAAGGGCGCTTGTGAATAGAGGGCGCTTTTTGCCGTCAGAACACGATTTTGGGCAATTTTCGTCGGGCTATATCTCAGTGCGCCCTCTATGGAATTCAGTGAAACTTGTTTTATTGTGTTCCTCTATATCCCCATTATTCATAATAAAAATAACTAGGAGGCTTTTTGTCTCATTGACCCTTTATGTGCAAATTCATGCACACCAGATCACCACTTTTTGAAAAACAACACTTGGTTCTCGTACACACCTATAGGTGGCAACAATCATTTGGGAGATTTATTTGAGCATTTTCAGAACATAAAAAGCATAATAATTTATTAAAATCAGCAAAAATTTATTGAAATATACCCAAACTTTAAAGAATGGCCAGCAACTACATGTAAGTGAATGACATGCTTGCTCAGAAAGGATACGGTGGTCAAAAGGTTCTCATGACAGCCAAGAATTTACAATACATGTAATTTTCAGAGGTTTATTTATAATGACTTAATGAAACTGAAATAAATTTATATCGGGTCGTAGTAAAATTTTGACCGGATAAAGGTTCAGTGATTATTTTGGGGGCCTAGAGGTATTGTATACATTGCACATGCATCTATAAACACCAGCAACAATCTTTGGTGTCGGCCGAATGGTTAACCGACACTTGAAAGAATAGACCAGTTGCGTGATAGATTTGCATAAATCCTAGACTCCCGCCTTCACGCTATGTCGCTCTCGTGCGAGTGAGTCAAGCACCAGACTACATGGCAAATCGGGCCATTTCCAGGGGGTTCAATTGATAGGTGCATAACAGGGACACTAAAATGTCCTACTTTTGGACCCCTGATTTATAGAAAGACCCTTTTCTATTTTACAAGTGTAGAAGGTCCAGACAAGTAATATTATTAAGGAGATTGAACACGCATATTTTCATTTTACAGGCCAGAAAGATATAAAAATAACATTCATAAATACCGTAGATAGTTTACGCATCCCTATTGGCTGAGAGCCTGTCACATGGCCAGTTTTAAATGGACGATTAAGACCTGGTGGCACGGTTTTAAACACTTTCTACTCTTGCCCAAATGCACATGCCTGTGTGTGTGGGCATACAACAGGCGTGCAATGTGCGTAACACGTGCAATCGAACAAAAACAACTTGATGCACAGCACTTTGAAAATTACGCGCGTGATCATGATGCATGTTGGCGAATACTCTGCAAAATGTCCAAACAGCAACTTGTACTGACTAACACCTGTTTCATATGGGGCGCCGTTCGTCAACTAATTATTTAGGCGAATTATAGCATGTTTTTTCCATGGTTTATCTTAATTCTGTGTAAATAATGCATTTGTGTCAAAGGCCGTTTATGGATTACAAACAACTCGATTCTTTACAAAACAGGAAATATACTTGTAGCTGTGCAAATTAATTATTTACAAATAATGAAAATTACCTCGGCGTTCCATACTTTATTAATGAAACCGACCAGTGTACATTTCAATGGTTTACAAACAAGAGAATTGTATCGTTCATAGACAATTCCATGGTTTATAAATAATGAATACTGCACATTGCTGCACGTTTTTCTGGTTTACAAATAATACAAAACTATCCAGTGCGCAATTACATGGTTTATAAACCAAGAAACTTGCACCGGGGTCTGATTTTCTATGGTTTATAAATAATGAAAATTGGTTAGTGGACGTACAATTCCATGGTTTATAAACAATCTAAACTGCGCCGTTCTAATCAATTTTGTGGATTCTGTGGTTTGTAAACAATTACAAATAGTCAATAGGCGTGCATTTTGATGGTTTGTAAATAATTGAAAGTGATCGTTGGCTCACAATTTCATGGTTTATAAATAATGAAAATGAACTAGTTAGTGTGTCGCAAAATTTCATGGTTTACAAACAGAAAAAAATAAAGCTTTATACACTTGTCTGTCGTTTGTAAAGGTTGACTATCGATAAAATAAGAAGTATTATGCACTCGGTACATCTCAAAATACGATCATTGACGAAAAATTGAAGGGTTTGTAAATAATGAAAATGGACTAGTTAGTGTGTCGCAAAATTTCATGGTTTACAAACAGAGAAAATTTAAGCTTTATACACGTTTCTGTCGTTTGTAAAGGTTGACTATCGATAAAATAAGAAGTATTATGCACTCGGTACATCTCAAAATACGATCATTGACGAAAAATTGAAGGGTTTGTAAACCATGAAAAACACGCTTCATAAACGTTTATTATAATCCAGTAACGTTGCGAGAGCAATGGGTGCGTTCAATTAGCTATCATCGAGTCATAGGGTGCTCGTTCATAGTGTGAACAGTCCGGCAGACCATGGCAACAAAGGTATTTATGTGTACAGCTCATCGAACGCCACGGCACAGCCTTCAGCGCGCGCGCGGGAAATTCCAGGTTCATTACCCGACTAAACCTAGCCGCGTATTGGGCCCAAAATCCAGCCGCGGTCTTAAAATCCCAAACGGATGTAGTAAAAGGTGATAAAATCTTATTTTTTATTACACGAGTATAATAATAATAATAATTTAAATTATATAGCGCGCATTCCATATAAATATGTTCATGTGCGCTGCACATTTTAAAAACGAAACTAATCACATCATCGTTACTTAATTAAGATTAAAAATCATAAATCAAAGGCAAGTTTAAAAAGATATGTTTTAACTTCAGTTTTAAACTTCTCAAGACTCCTAAGATTTCTGATGTGACCTGGAAGTTTGGACCATAGTTTAGGGGCAGCGGTCTGAAAAGCACAATCGCCTAATGAAACTTTACATTTAACATTTCCCGGAGTCAGTAACACACTATTCATTGAACGAAGACTCTGGCAATGAAATTGTTAAAATTCTCATAGAAATGTATTTCTTTTCACGGTGTTACCTAACTCAGTCATCTACCGGGCTGATTAAATTTTAAATGGTAATTTATTTTCCACCCCAAAAGTGCCGAAAACTTAATACTGCTGACAAAATGTCCCTTTAAAAGTAAATGTACACCACGCCCAGTGCGCAAGCCGCGGTCGGGCCGTCAGCGGCCCGCTAGCGGCACCGCTAGCGGGCCGCTGGTGGCAGCCACCCGCGGACCGCGGACCGCTAGTGCTCCGTTGGCGATTGAGGAGCGGCAGTGGCACTGGTGGTTTGCCACTGGATACCGCTAGTGGTTCGCTAGTAGCTCGGGAGCTGTAAAACGCTGTTCGCGTGCCACTTGCAAGCCACCGGCGAACCGCCGGTGGTTTTTGGTCGGTGTGCCGATGCCGACCGGTCGCTTCCCAGCCGACGGCAGCCGACGGCGGTCAGTTTGAAAAATTTGCATTTTTATTACATATTCCGTTTGTTCCGTCCATGGGGCAGATCAAATTTTGGAGGAAGCCAAATCGGTCCACAAATTAGTGCTTAATTAAAGGGCTAATGAGAAGTCTCCATTTTCCACCCCAAAAGTGCCGAAAACTGAATACTGCTGACAAAATGGTCCCTTTAAAAGAAAATGTACACTACATAGTTTCAAACGGATTATGTAATAAAAATGCAAATTTTTCAAACTATGTGGTGTACATTTTATTTTAAAGGGACCATTTCGTCAGCAGTATTAAGTTTTCGGCACTTTTTTAGTGGAAACCAGACTCCTTATTATCCCTTTAATTAAGCACTAATTAGTGTACCGATTTGGCTTCCTCCAAAATTTGATCTGCCCCATGAACGGATTAAATGGATTACTAGTATGTAATACAAATGCTAATTTTTAAAACTATGTGGTGTACGTTTTCTTTTAAGTTTTTGGCACTTTTGGGGTAAAAAATGGACACTCCTCATTAATTAAAATTAATTAAAAATTAATTAATTAAAATTACCATTTAAAATTTAATCAGCCCGGTAGATGACTAAGTTAGGTAACACCGTGAAACGAAATACATTTCTTTGAGAATTTTAACAATTTCTTTGCCAGAGTCTCAGAACTCGTGTAATAAAAAATAAGAATATGTTTACATAGATAGATGGCGCTTTACAAATGCATGTGTTATTATTATTATTATTTTATCACCTTTTACTACATCCGTTTGAGATTTTAAGACCGCGGCTGAAACCGCTGCTGAGACCGCTGCTGGATTTCGGGCCCAATACGCGGCTAGTCAGCTAATGAACCTGGAATTTCCCGCGCGCGCGCTGAAGGCTGTGCCGTGGCGTTCGATGAGCTGTACACATAAATACCTTTGTTGCCATGGTCTGCCGGACTGTTCACACTATGAACGAGCACCCCTATGACTCGATGATAGCTAATTGAACGCACCCATTGCTCTCGCAACGTTACTGGATTATAATAAACGTTTATGAAGCGTGTTTTTCATGGTTTACAAACCCTTCAATTTTTCGTCAATGATCGTATTTTGAGATGTACCGAGTGCATAATACTTCTATTTTTATCGATAGTCAACCTTTACAAACGACAGAAACGTGTATAAAGCTTTAATTTTCTCTGTTTGTAAACCATGAAATTTTGCGACACACTAACTAGTCCATTTTCATTATTTACAAACCCTTCAATTTTTCGTCAATGATCGTATTTTGAGATGTACCGAGTGCATAATACTTCTTATTTTATCGATAGTCAACCTTTACAAACGACAGACAAGTGTATAAAGCTTTATTTTTTTCTGTTTGTAAACCATGAAATTTTGCGACACACTAACTAGTTCATTTTCATTATTTATAAACCATGAAATTGTGAGCCAACGATCACTTTCAATTATTTACAAACCATCAAAATGCACGCCTATTGACTATTTGTAATTGTTTACAAACCACAGAATCCACAAAATTGATTAGAACGGCGCAGTTTAGATTGTTTATAAACCATGGAATTGTACGTCCACTAACCAATTTTCATTATTTATAAACCATAGAAAATCAGACCCCGGTGCAAGTTTCTTGGTTTATAAACCATGTAATTGCGCACTGGATAGTTTTGTATTATTTGTAAACCAGAAAAACGTGCAGCAATGTGCAGTATTCATTATTTATAAACCATGGAATTGTCTATGAACGATACAATTCTCTTGTTTGTAAACCATTAAATGTACACTGGTCGGTTTCATTAATAAAGTATGGAACGCCGAGGTAATTTTCATTATTTGTAAATAATGAATTTGCACAGCTACAAGTATATTTCCTGTTTTGTAAAGAATCGAGTTGTTTGTAAACCATAAACGGCCTTTGACACAAATGCATTATTTACACAGAATTAAGATAAACCATGGAAAAAACATGCTATAATTCGCCTAAATAATTAGTTGACGAACGGCGCCCCATAGTTTCATACTGGTGCACCAGAGTCGCACCAAACTAAATTATCCCTGTATAAAACGGGTGTTACACAACACGGAATGAAAGTGTGTTTGGCCGGTTTTAAAACCAGCTGGGGACCTGAAGGCTGATTTTCAGTAACTCCAATTATTATATAAAATTAAGCTTTTGCGGACACCGTGCGTTTCTGATACTGTGCAGCACAGAGTCTCAATCTGATGCACGTTGACGCTGGGCGCACCCAAGCCAACACTTATGCGCGTCGTGCATCGAGTGAAAGGATTGCGCGTGTGTGCTACGCGCGCAAGAGAACAGACACAAAAAATACTGTACAACAATAACAAAAGCACATGCAGTTGTAAACTGAAGTTTTCAACACCAAATCTTTCGAAACAAAGCTTCATTTTATATAACAATAATAATATTGGATGTCTTTTAGGGTGATATGAGAATATACTGCACTCATCATAAAAATACTGAACTCGCCTTCCGTATTTTCATGCCTCGTGCGGTATACTCTCATATCACCCTAAAAGCCATCCAATATTATATAATTATCAGTAACTCCAAAACGAGGTGTATCAATGTAGTGGTACCTTTTCATTAATCATCTGTTTAAATGACTTTCTTTCGTTGTTTAATTGTTTTGTGTATGTATATTTTTAAAATTTAAAATCAGATTTTTATTTGTTGGTTAGGGATTTTTTCGTCGGAGCATGAAGGATGGAGCTTCGTATGTCTGTGGAAATGAAAAGAACTGCAACATTACACCAACATCACGCAATGTCTGCCGCTATTGCCGATATCAAAAATGCCTTCAAGTTGGCATGTCTAGGCAAGGTAGGAATTTGGTGTTTTTATTTTGCTTTCTACGTATCACTTTAAGCACACAAATAACCAGTGTTGTAATGACTCGCGGACTCGAGACTTGAGACTCAATTCGACTTGAGTCCCAATTTTCACTGACGTGACTTGAGACTCGAACCTCAAATGACTTGACTTGACTCGGACTTGAATTTTTTTTTACTTGAGTCTTAAAAAAATGGAATTGAACTTTTATGAATTTTGTTTTTTGTGTCATTTTGAGGACCGAATTGTACATGTATTTCAGCACTGCCACTAGGTGTGGACCTAGTTACCGTGGAAACAAACATTTTAATTTTAGTAGCCTACGCTGTGTTGTCATTCAGGACACTTGATCAGTGCTCCTGATATGTAGGACAGTGCAGTACTATTTTGTCAATTTTTAAAATTTCTTGACATTGACGGTAAGGTAGCCAATACTGCACCTGGTCGCATTTACCCCTCTCTTGCTCACAAACATTTTCAGTTCTGTCTCATAATTTCCCCCCCATAGGCATCAAACTTGGACGTCATCAAAAAGTTGATATGGATGTTCATGAAAACAGCAGTAGAGTAGAAGTAGCCTCCCAAGATTGCCATGCTTCTAGCTTCATGAGTACCACAGCGAGTGACACTGCCAGATTTCTAGATATGTCACAGATAAGCAATGACTCTTATGGATCCTCGCCAACTGAACTCAAGTCTGCATTTCAAGAGAGTGACAGATTCACTGAAAATTACATAGATGTGGAGCCCCAACACCGAGCCCAGAGTAACTCTCCTGCTCTCTCACATGCAAGTTCATCATCTTTTGCTTCTGCCGGTAGTGCATCAGGCCCAGATCATTTCCACCTTGATAGCTTTAAATGCAGCGAGTGTCCTACTTTTAACATCGTACAGGATTTACCATTCCAATGCATTTCAATTGATGCCAAGAAGAGCCCATTCGATGCACAATCCGTCCAAAATCAAATGGAGTTTGTGTCGGCATGCAGTCCTTTTAACTCGGTGGGTACATTCCAGCTGTCATCGTCGTCTCCTGTCGGATCCCCTGATGATATGTTTAATGAAGAAAAAATGGAAAGGGAATCAGAAGCTTCTCTGAATCCATTCACAAGAGATACAAGTCACTCCCAGTCGCATTTTGCGCCTCAAAAAATGCAATGTTCGGCCACAAGCAACAAAGTCCAAGATCAGTCTTCTACATTCATGGACGTTAGCGTAAGCTCCACAATTCCACCACTTGTAAAACAAGAGCCAGAAAGCAGGAATTGTCAACTACAGGTGTCTGTGGCAAGTATCTGTGAGAGCATGAAAAGAGAAGCCACTCAACATGATGGGAAAAGTGTCGGGAGTTCCAGCAAGGAATATTTGAGCGACAGCGGCAAAGTTGATGAAGCCCCGTGGTCTGAAACTGTTGAATTAGCGCCTGTCCAGTCGAGCCAGCCGTATAAAACACAGGAGGCTGGTAATTTCCTCGATATCACCTATGCCAGGAAGGTGGCTAGCCGGCTTGAGCTGGGATGCAAACTTGGTGAAATTTTGAGTGAAGAGAGCGAAGCAGTGCTGAGCAGAACTTCTCTGCCAGTCCAAAAGTTTGAACGCGATTTGATAAGTGTTGAGATCACGCATGCATTTGAAGAGTTGACTCAGTTGTTTCTGACACTGTCGATATCGCCACCTCAAGTTGCTGCAACTGAGGAGGTCAGTTCTCAACAGGCTTGTTTTATTTTTTTATGTGGATTGTATAAAACTTAAAGGCCCATTGTATCATATTCAATGACCCAAATTTTTAGTTCACTAGTTAACAAGGAAGACCTTTAATACCGTATTGATTGCTTTCGATGACGTAGAACATCCGGGAATGTGTGGTGGGCAACAGTCACGCGCGTACACGCGCGCGCCAATGAACACGCGTAAAAAATACTCGCCAGCGTATTTTCATTCGAAGATGCCGCACGCGGGCGTTGTAATACGTTCAAATTATTGAGCATGCACTCGGGTTGTAAAAACGAAAGTGCTTTTAGTTGATCGCGATTTTTAGCCTGAAGAAGTGCGTTTTTATCTTTCTCGATACAACAGCCGTGGCGCAACAACATAAAGCAAGGTCAACCAACAGAGGTAAGTGCAACCAATGCGCTTTTCTTGCTCGTTTTGCCGGTTATTACTCGAGCCACGTGGGTCATGAAAAATGCCCACCAAAATGGTGGATGGAAGGGGTGACGTCACCGGAAAGCAATCAATATAGCAACGGTAACACAGGGTTCTTCAATTGATTGTTTTCCGTGACGTAGAACATCCGGGAATGTTTGGTGGTCAACGGTCACGCGCGTACACCACTAGACGCACATGGGCACGCATAAAAAATACTCACCAGCGTACTTTCATTCGAAGATGCTGCACGCGCGCATTGCGATACGTTCAAATTATTGAGCATGCACTGCAGCTTGTAAAAACGAAAGTGCTTTTGCTTGATCACAATTTTTAGCCTGAAGAAATACATTTTATCTTTATCGATACAACAGCCATGGCGCAACAACATAAAGCAAGGTTAAGTAACAGAGGTACATGTAAGTGCAACCAATGCGCTTTTATTTCTTTTTTTAGCCGGTTATCACTCGAGCCACGTGGGTCATAAAAAATGTCAACCAAAATGGTGGATGGAAGGGGTGACGTCACTGGAAAGCAATCAATTGCAGTTTTGTCTAGCGCCTGGACAAAAATTTGTTGCCTGGAAAAAACGTGGCTGCCCGGACAAAAAAAAAAAAAAATCAAATCAATTTTCCCTTAAAAACGCTTCAGAAGTACGGCCGAGTCATTGGAAAATTAGGTGTAAAGTCGCCAAACATGATTCGCTATCATTATCATTTACTTACCATGCATATCTATCACATCGGCAACCCAATCCGCAGCCAATTAAGGCCATGACAACTGGGGCCAATTTCATAGAGCTGCTTAAGCATGAAAAATTGCTTAAGCATGAAAAACTGTTGCTTGATAAAGTGAGGTTACCAGCAAAATTTTCATGTGAATGTCATGGTAATGAACAGTCCTGTAACACTTATCATACCACAATTGCTATCACATGAAATGTTTGCTGGTAACCTCACTTTATCAAGCAACGTTTTTCATGCTTAAGCCATTTTTCATGCTTAAGCAGCTCTATGAAATTGGCCCCAGCATGCATCAGTTTTGAATAGCGCCTTCACATGGTGAATAGGGTCTCATTGGGTTCGCCCGTACCCACCACCCTCACAGGGCGCTTGGACACGCTGATGTGCTTCACAGATTTTTGTGAAGGAAACATGTGACGCAAACGTCACTCCGCGCAGAGCATTGTGGGTTGCATGCTGCCAGACGAATAACTTACAAATGGGGTCACCGATACAATGGGTACGTGTGGTACATGTAAAGTGAACGATAATGACGACAGCGGACAGTGGATAAATGGAGACTTTACATCTAAATTTAGAAAGACTCGGCAGTGCACCTTGACCAAACAGCTTGTGGAGAACACCCCCGTGATGGATAATTCGTATTTTTAAAATTTATTTGAGAATATCATATTGCTTGTATTTATTAGTTGCGTACACTGATGGATAAGGCATCAACTGAAGCAATGCGGTTATTCCAGGAAAGGGTATCCCTAAAGATTATTGGCTCTGTCAACTTTGCAAAGAATATACCTGGTGAGTACAATTGCTGTATCGGCAAATATACAGGTTTATTCAGGTTCGTAGATTATTAAGGGAATATAAGCAGGGCTCAAATTTCATAAAAAATCTGCTAGACCACAGGGTTAGTAGCTTAAAGGAACACGTTGCCTTCAGATTTCACGAAATCTCACGTTTGAGGGTGTTCCTTATACTTATTAAGAGTTGTTCTTGCAATAAAACACATTTAATGTGTTATAATTAGTGAATGGTAATTAAAAAAACCAAACACTGACCTCTGACCCCCACTACATGTCCCGCGAAATGTATATGTATTTCAAGCTGTCAATACGATCGTCCGGGTAGTGGGCAAAATGCAGCGACGAACAGGAGTTAGGCTGGCGCCGTAGCCAGTGGTCAGGTAAACCTATCAGATGAACGCAAGGTACCATACCATTCTCCGCCTCCCGAGACATGTGTGAAATGTAAACACACCTACACACACACACCGACTGGCTGTCAAAAAATGGATCGTCAAGAGAACACAGCAGACGCATCAAAAAAGAAAAAACGAAAACCTCGCCAATCAGGGTAAGAATATTGTCATGGGACAAACCGATAGAAAGGACTTGGATGATTTATACCCAATGGTTATTGTAGACACGAATTAAAAAAACAGGCACATAACACGCAACGGAGGAAGGAAAAATAATTTCTTTCTCCAGGCTGGAAATAAGACTAATATAATTTCTCCGCCATTTATGGGAGTCAAGATTTTGACTCCCATAAATGGCGGAGCTTGCTGCTTCGAGAAATTACGCAAAATTGAAGCATTTCTAAGGCACGTTTGTGTGGATCATTATATTCTACTTTTTAAACATCTTTCAGATCGTGCTCATTATACTTCAAACGCTTGTAATAGCCCAAAAACGCCCAATAAAGCGCAACCCGAAGGCAACGTGTTCCTTTAAATCATTTACTGGACCGACGCTATTTTTACAAGACCAAAGCCACAAGGAATGTGAATTTACTGTTTATTAGTTTAAAAATGCACTGGACCACTGGTCTAGTACGGTAGAGAAAGCACTAGACCGAGGCTTAAATTACTGGCCTCGGTCCACCGGTCCAGTGGGTATTTCGAGCCCTGATAAGTGTAGGTGATCAGTCTTAAAGTGTACCTTTAAGGTACAGTTTCTTTTAAACATTTCGTCGGAAGTCATTTCTGGAACGTTTTCTGAAAATGTTGGGCCAATTTTATGAAATGTATAATTTTTGACTAAAAATGTTATTGCCAAAGAATTTTGGGAGTTTCACTGATTTACACAAAAAAGATATTAATGAATGGGAATAAAAGTGTGTTTTGCCAGTTAAAACCGGCTACAGTTTAAGACTAGCAAAACACACTTTTATATGAATGTTCTGTATATAAATTATAAAAATATTTATATAAAAGACTCAAAAAAACAAAAATCCCTTTCCTGAAGAATTGTTCATGTCCTCCACATAGAAAGGCCTTGTATGTTATAGCATTGCACGACTTTAATACCCTTTTTAGAAGAGCGGGTGACAAAAGGGCTACTTGGCAAAGTATAACAATATTTGGTATGATACCTAATGGTGAATAAGCACCATAACAAATATTGCACTTTTAGATTTGTGGAACGATTCAAAGACTAGTATCACTCCAAATTGGTAGCTCTCCAAGGATCTAGGTTTTAAACCCTAGACCTATGTCTCACCGGGCAGATGCTCTACCAGCTGAGTTATAAGGTACAGTGGTATGCTCCCTCAGGTTTTCCCAATGAACTCAGATTTTCTCCCAATGTTGCATGGGTGTGCAACTGGGCAAAGTAACAAATGCAATATCTGTTTATGGTGCCTAATCACCATTGAATTGAAACAACCAAAATTTCTCTCATCCCAAGTTTGGTTGGGTTTTTTTCATTCGGGATTATTATAACACATGTATTAAAAAGTCCAACCTCGTAATGAGTAAATTTTCCTCCAAGGTTTTCGTCACATCTCGGTCAACGACCAGATGATTTTGATCAAAGTGGGCACCTTCCCGTGCATCCTGTGCCGTCTGTGTTGGCAGAAGGCCACGGAGTTCGGCTGGTTTGAAGACACATTCTTCACCGTGCCGTCACTGCGAGCGCTGGTGTGCGGCATGGAGGCTTGCGTACACGGATTCAAGGAGGACTTCTGCAAAGTTCCCTTTGACATTCACGAGATTGCTTTTTTCACCGCACTCATCTTTATTAATCCCGGTTAGTGGACATTTTTTTATCAAAAGCCCCACTATGACCAACGTGTCTGTGTCTGGGCAAGGCACTTAATCCCAGATGTCTCGTCGACCCAAGCAATATTCGGGAGCTTGTTGGGGGGAATGCCACAATCTAAGTGCTGATAGGGTTCTGGTGATTCCTTAATGGTAGCGGTAATGATGGCAACAGTGCCAGGACCACCCCGCAGGGTGGACATGTGCGCTATATAAGAATCTACCATTATTATTATTATTATCTGTCCTTTAGTAAACCAGGGGCCAATTTCATGGCGCTGCTTAACGCTTTTTCACGGCTGCGTTGTGCTTTAAAGCATGTGCGTGCTTAAAAACGGGCATTGTTGTGTCACTGGTGTTTAGCAAATTTTGCAGTGCTTACGGTTACGGTCTCCCAAAATCGGCTGCTAAACAGCTTCATGAATTTGGCCCCAGCTCTCAAAGGTAATTAGGGTTTGTTTTGTGTATACGCTGAGACACTATGAGAAAAACTTCATGGTATGTTCTGGTGGGACTCAAACCCAGGACCTCCTGCATACTAGGCATTGTGGGGTGTTATGGCCGAGCGGTCTAGTGCGTCGAACTCAAGTTCCTGTGCCAGTACTAGAATGTGGGTTCGATTCCGGGCCGTGACGGGTTGTGGCACTTGTGCCAGGGCTTAAAATTAACAGAGGCCACGGAGGCCATTGCCTCTGTTGCCCCTGCTCTTGGCCTTGGTGCCCTTCTGCAATTCTCTCATAGACTTTTTCATTTTCCAATGGAAGTGCCCTTTTTAAACTCCAAAAAACGACTCCAAAAACAGAAATGGCAGTGCCCTTTCAGTGACAAATTTCAAGCCCTGTTGTGCTCTTGAGCAAGGCACCTAATCACACTTGTTCCGTCCTTCGGAAGGGATGTAAAGCCGTTGGTCTAGTGTGTTCGGTTTCGGTAACGCACTTTAAAGATCCCAGAGCATTCTTTCGTAAAGAGGAAGGGGAGGGATTCCCCGGTGTCTCTGGCCGTTTCTAATTCAACTTAGAAGTTGATAGTTATTCGAATATCTATATTAATTGATCCCATTCCTGTAATTGGCGGTCCTTCCGCTGTTGGATGTGGTGAATAAATAAATAAATAAATAAATTTCTTAACCACTAGACCACTGAGCTGGCTGGTGTTAAATGGCCAGTTTGAATCATTTAGCAGCGGAAACTGCAACTGACTAGGGAATGTGATTTTAGGGCTATGTCTTAAACCACTCGACCACTGAGATGACCAGTTCTAATCATTTGGCAGCGGGAACTGCATCTGTATCTCGATGTTTAGGTGGAAGATGCTTCATGCAATTCAGCCTATGGGCTGCGAATTGAAGTTCATTTAAACCCATTCATAAATACCTTAGACAGTTTACGCATCCCTATTGGCTGAAAGCACATCAATTGGGCAGTTTTAAACGGATGATAAAGGCCTGGTCAGTCTTAAACACTTTGAGCCTGGCTGATGGCCGTGCCCGCGCCCTGGTCAGCACGTCTGTACATGTGTAGACTTGGTTCCAAGTCCGAGATTGTGGTTTGGTTTCTGTTGCGCCCTCTTTTGGTTTGTGAAACGTAGGGACAGGGAACTAGTCTATTTCGATTGTGAACCGAAATAGACTAGTTCCCTGTCCCTACGTTTCACAAACCAAAAGAGGGCGCATCGAAAACCAAACCACAATCTCGGACTTGGAACCAAGTCTAGCACGTCTGGAACATGCACACGCACACAGAAACTGCACGCTCCCAACGTGCATCGCGCGTAATGTGCGCGTTCGAACGTAAACAACTCGACGCACAGCTACCGGTAGCAGTATACGAACACAGTGTAGGAAAGTGAATGCAAATGATAGCAAA
The DNA here is from genome assembly GCA_037783545.1 of Henricia sp. BOLD:AAB3569. Lineage (NCBI taxonomy): Eukaryota > Metazoa > Echinodermata > Asteroidea > Spinulosida > Echinasteridae > Henricia > Henricia sp. BOLD:AAB3569. The sequence continues at coordinate 2,535,066 of JBBELK010000245.1, forward strand.
ACGACAAGCCAATTTTGGTGAGTTTTACCAATCTACACAAAAAGGTATTTATGAATGGGATTAAAAGTAGGTTCAGTCAGTCTTAAACAATCCGTTTAAAAACGGCTAGGGTTGTGGGCGCTGATAATAATAAATTAATAAAACAAAATTTAATAAAGTGCCCAGGGGCCGATTTCACAAAACTCTTCCTATCTTAGGATCGATCCTAGAAGTTAAGAAGAGTTCGAGCAGTAAGATCGGTCTTTGCTAAGACGTGTCCTAAGATCGATTTCACAAAACCCGTCTTTTACAAGACGAGTTCACAAGTAACTTTCAGTAGTGTCCTCAATCAACAGTATAGCTATACAAATGTACATATTTTGTGGTTTTTATTGTATGGATATATTTTGCCGTAATATAAATCCATGCTTTTTAAGTTTACGCGTGTAAACATCGAGAAACCTAGCTAGCTAGGGCTACAGCAAGTTATGGCTTCACGTGCATGGACATACAAATGCCTCAACCTTTTTTGGTAAGTGCTTTTCTGTGATTTAAATTACGCCTCCTTTTTAAGAGAATTTCGCATATCGCGGCAAAGGAAAATTGTCTGTATGACCGCCTGCTAGCGCTGCCGTATGCCGGGCTAGCTTCACGTTCGGCAAGCAGAAGATAAGTGCCTTCGGTCAGTGCATTTACTCCATGCATTCGTACAGATAAGTCGACCCAAACATCGATCTTAAGTTAGGAAGAGTTGGGCCGTGTTGCCATGGGAAATAGGACGAATTGAACACATCCTAAGTTTTGTGAAATCCGTCCTAGGATTAGTTCCAAGATAAGACGAGTTACACTTCCTAGGACGAATCTTAGCGCTTTGTGAAATCGGCCCCTGGACCCTAGCCGGTTTTAAACGTATGTTTAAGACTGGCCAAACCTACTTTTAATCCCTAATTATACATGGAGTGAAGCAATAATTGTCTTATCTGAGAAATTGTCACGTGTAAATGATTGACCAGTGTTTTACACTACTTGTATTTTGTTTCTGTTCTTAATCAGATCCCTGTGGCCTTGAGAACCAAGACTTCATTTTAACACTTCATGGCAAACTTCGTGAGATTCTCAAACATTACTGCCTTGGTAAGTTTCACATGTACATGTAGTGACTTTGGTGTCTTTGACAGTAAATATGGCTGGATCCGAATTAGTGGCTGTTGCTATGGCTGTTGCTATGGCTGTTGCTATGGCTGTTGCTATGGACGGACAATGACAATCCTTAGAAACAGCATAGCAACAGCCACAGCCACTAATTCGGATCCAGCCTATCTTGACCCTATTCTTCTGTGTTGGTTTGTAGGAAAAGGACCGTCTTGAGTTTTGACTATGACCCTATTCACATTAGGGGTGTCTCAAAAATAAAGTGAAATTTCAACTTCATGCCCTTTAACAGGCTGTTTAGCAATAGGTTTTTCTAAAATTTCTTGTATGTTGGGCTTTGCCAAGCTTATGTGCACCCACAAATTTCATTCTAGAAATTTCGTTTTGGAAATAAAAATACCGGTATGTGTCCCATGCGTAACACTTTTCGCGTCAACCAGAGAATGCCCCATGCATAACACCATTTTTGCTGATTTGTCACTTTGGTATCTATTATCTAAAAAAATGATGACCCTGATGAAAAATACTTAAAACTTTACAACTTCTCAGAGGATTTGGTCTAAATTGGTTTAAAATCTGTAGAGATATGGTTATTTAAAGTCGCTTAAATTTTTAAAATTCTGGTTGACAGATATTTCATGTTAGTTTGAAACACCCCATTAGCGAAATTGCTTCGTTCGTTTGACAAAGATTCGAAGATGATTCAACGATAATCCAACGAAGGTATTTCATGATGTGAATGCACGCCCCTTCATTCGACGAAGATTATAATCTTTTCATGCAACAAAGATTAGAATGGAGACATCACTTAATTTGACGAGGCAATTTGACAAGCCTGGTGTGGTACATGTGCATCGAGCAACAAGCGTTGTTTTTTGATGCGCTGCTTGAAAACCACAAAGAGCATCTGCCACTTGACTCTCGATGCACATGTGCAACCAGGCTATCTTGGCAGTCCAACAGCTTCATTCAATCTTTATTAGCAGTTGCGAAATGTGAACAGTATTGCTCTTCGTTAATGAACACACGCTTCGTTAACTGATGATGATTAAATGAGCGTGTCCAGATCACATTTTTTAGCACCCCCATTTTGCCATGGGTGCTGAGATTTTGATCGATATATTTTCGTCATATTTTTCTCATTACCATTCTAAAATTTTGCGCTCTCAATCCGTATATTTTTGAGGATATCGTCAAAAACCACCAATGTTTTGTAAACTAATTTATTCGTTCCATAAAGCAGTGCAGTGATCACACCAACCTTTTTGCTTCCACATCCAAATTGGAGATTGCAAATTTCCTTTTTTTTCCCATGAGTAGTATTTTAGGGAGGTGTTTTATGTGATTGTGATGTTAAAATGAAATCCATTTTCTGGAAAAATCTGACATCTAACAAAGCAATTTCCCTAATGTGAATGGGGTCATCAGTGTCAAGATTTTCTGAGTTCAAAGCTCTCTCAGAAATTACATGTACATGTACATGTATTTGAGTTGCATTTCTTCTTTGGTTCAGATATCCTTAAACTAGACAGTACCTAGCAATTTTTGAGTTCAGTGCAGATATTTTCTTTTTTGTTTTTAATTTTCTCCCACATTAGAAAAATATGGCGAGCTGAGTCAATACTTGAAGTACATCAGCTTCTTGCCAAGGTTGTATCAGATTGAGTTACTCCATAAACAGAGCATCAAGGAAGGTTTCAGCCATCGCTCAATTCCTGATGTGGCCTTGCCTGCGCTTTTTGCTGAAATTAACCTCTAGGTATGTGCAGTAACCTCATCTCTGCATGCAACTAACATAAAGAGAAACAAAAAGAAACGTAGATTATATTCTGTGTGAACTCTACGTTTCAAACAGGAGTACGGCCTTGGATTTTATATATATTTTTTAATTTTATTTTTTAACGATACCTGCAAGTGACGGATTTCCACTGTTGTCAAACACAATGCTCTGATTCAAATATATGCCAAATTGAAGAAAATTTGAGGGGGTGGGGAGGTGGGTGTAGGAGGGCACCCATTTGGAGTTATGCTTTTATGAAAATCGCACCCCCCAGAACCAAACCAGCATACACCCATGGAGTTCACACTCACCGGTTCTTCCCAGAACCATTTCTCATGGTGCTGTCGCAAATAATTTGTTGGACATACATGTAACTGCAAAACTGTGATTTAAAACAACTGGATCAACAGAAGAAGTACTTTTGCAGGGCATTATTCAGTCTATTGGCGACAGTTTTGCCCCGTAAAAGTAACATGGTCCTACAGTAACCAGTGGGCTTTCACAAGTACATATTCACTGCAAAATTTTGAAAACTAGTGGGAAAGTATCATGCAATTATGCGTAGTAATGTTACCACTAAATGTGGTAACTTTCTGTGAGGGGAGCCCAATGCCTGAGGTTGTTCATGTAGTCTTTTGTAAATATGGGTATCACTATTGGAATAAGTGTTTAATTGATAACGAAATAATGTTTTTAGGGTTTGAATGTAAGATTCGGAAATGCACATTTTATTCAAATATTTTCTTCAAACATTTTATTCAAATTTTTTTATTCATTTTTTTTATAGACAAAAACTATTTTTTACAGCTATACATAGTTTTTAACAGAAAGACATGCTCCAAATATATGCAACATACAAAAGATTTGTCCATCTCACAATCGTGCATTGCAGTGCACTGTTACCAAATATTTTCTCTTTATGGTCTTTAAACTGGTTATTTCTGAATGCTGAAATCTGGGGTTAGAAAAACCTTCCTTTACCATAAAGTTGGGCCTTTGTCAGTGTCCAGTATGATGTGTGAACATCTATAGCCATTTTTTGTGCTTGAAGTTTCATTTTGTCATGCTATCCGACGTGAAGTGCTCTGGTATAAAATTGACTCAATTCTATATATTTTCAGTATTCAAGCCTCCACATTGAATACAAAGGGTGTAGATATTCTCATACTGTAAGCTCTTTTTAGCCAATATATCTTTGATTAAATTTAGGGTAAACCAGTTTTATTTTGGTGATACAATTTTGAACAATTGTAGTGCTCCAGGCATCCCAAAATGTTTTTCAGCGAGAATGCTTGCAAACATGTAGAATCTTTTTTTTTTTTTTGATTTCTATTTTTGTGTTACATGTACAATGTACATCCATGCATGTACAGTGCTTTTTTGTGTGTGTAATGTGTTCATAGGCAGTACTACAACAGTTACATACTCTTTTTTAATATTCTGAGTTCAACTCTGCAATTGTTGAACTACATGTAAGTGTATGCTACCCGAATACAGGTTTGGCAATTCTGAGCATGTACAGCCAAGCTCTGGTGGCTCACTGTGTGGGAGAAGGGGGCACATGGATGTGGAAGACACATGTGGGATGACGTGGTGGGGACAGGGGATGGGGGTGGGGGATGGGATGAGGGGAAAGGATTTGGGAGACTTGGTTGGGGACGGATGGTGGGGGTGCAGGGACGGGGTTAGCCTTTTGACAAAGCCTCGTGAATTTGGGCGATTTGGTGACTTGAGTAGAGTCTACACATGCCGAGTCTCATCCTTTTTCGAACTGCGAGGAATTCTTATGTTTTTCTTTATAATCGCTACCAACGTTGGTAGCAGAAATCAGCCAGTCACGTGCAAGTCACCCTATGCAAATTACGTCGTGAGCTCCTACAAACAAGGGAGGTAGGCTTACGTTTTTTAATTCACTGGGTAAATTAAACAGCAAATAAATCAAATCAAATGGAAATCATATTCGCTCTGTATAAAACTTGGATGTAATAAACAATTTGTCAAATTTAAATGCATTTACATGGAGCTCAATGGGGTATTTTCGAAGTAAATGTAAGTACCGTACCTACATTGATAATGAAAGAGTCCACAACGCCGCAGGCGATGTGATTGGTCGGATTGTCCTGTGGGAATTGTACGTGACTTGCATCACACATGCGCGTGCAAAACAGGTTCCTAGCGCTCATTGGCTCAGTTGACAGTTTGTTTTCGATCTGTTTTCAAAATGTTTACGTGTAGAGTGGGGCGTGGGTAATGATGTTGTGACGTTGCACGTTCGGGTCAACTACTTGCATGTAATGAATGATGTAGCAGTAGCCAGTTCGAAAAATGCTTTATGGCAAGACAGAAGGCATAACATTCGCCCAGCCTTTATATACTCAGCTCAAGAGGCCCGATTATCCCACACTTTACCAAACAATATTACCCCAAAGCCATAAAGCCTTGCCAAAAGGCTAGGACGGGTTGAAGGACGTTTAGGATTTTTCTTAACGTCCGATGTTTGGGGAAGAAAATCTGATTCGTATACATGCTGCGGTGAGCCATGGGGCTTCACCATTAAGGCATACACACACTTTAGCTAACATCCTGCAGCGTATCCTTTAAATGGAATTAAAGGAAATTATTATAAGCTTCAGTTTTTGTTGCTCCCTAATAGACCGATCCAGTAAGCTCCGCCCATTTTGGAATTTACCAATCACAGCCTCAGGTTCAGGTAGCCAAAAAGTAGATCGCCATTTTGGCTACCTGATGAGTCCTCAAATTTGTGTGCACACAGCTACGGCGAAATGCAGCACGAGTGACGCAAAAACACCATAAACATCATTTTTCTCAGCGCAGAGGACCCTAGCCGGTTTAAAACGGATTGTATAAGACTTTCCAAACCTTCATAAAAGTGTTTTTGTATAAATCTGTAAAACTCACAAAAATTAGCTTGTCGTTTTGCTATGTTGTGCATTCACTGCGTTCTAGATGTGTGTCGAGATGTTTTTGTTCGATCGCGCGCATTACGCGTAATGCAAGCGTGTTGTACGTGCACGCACACGACCGGATACTTAAGCAGTTTCTGTGTGCGTGTGCATGTTTCAATACGCGCTGACCAAGGCGCGGACGCTGGCGCACAGCGCGGCCACGCGACTCTACTGCACACTGCCTCACATGTGTGGCATGTTGCTAGGAAATTTCTAAATGGGCGGAGCTTACTGGTTCGGTCTATTATGACGTTAAGTCACTGACCTATACATATGTTTAAGAATTGCAAATTCTTGATGAAACAAATTTTATTTGTGGATATGTTTACTAACACTAGTTTTGAGGACTTACTAATATTATACTGAGTCAAATAGTACTGTACAATCTGCACTTAATCTTTCTCAGATACACTGTGGATATTGCTGTACAGCACAGTGGAACTCTGCTGTGACAATCTTTTTTTTGCTATGAGATACAACCGTTGCAACAAACACTTTGCAGATTCCCAATGTGGTTGTTGGAGTAATGTATCACAGCATTGTACTTGGTATTGCTGGTATGGGTATTTGGCTTTGGATTTGTTTTCCTCAGATTTATTCTTTATGCTAAATGTAAACTGGTTTTGACCGTACTGGTCAACTAAAGTGACCTTTATAAAGAGGTTTTGTAAATTTATTAACTAAGAATTGCTATAATCTACACAAGGAAAAATTATATCATTGTCTATAACGCTATCATTGCTGTGGTAAATACTTGAACTGAAAATAATGGTCTTCAGATATTTTCTCAAACGGATATTTTCTCAAAACAGGAGTTGTCCTTAACCTGTACTCACCCAACTACATGTATATGTAAATTGTGAAATTTAAATTACAAAATATATCTCTATCAAAAGGCTATTTGTGTATGATTTGGAAATAAAGCCTAAATGTATATTTTTACACTTGAAAAAGGTGTACTACATTTGTATAGTTTTTCTATCATACTCTTACTGGCAGTCTATTGATTGCTTTCCGTGACGTAGAACATCCGGGAATGTTTAGTGGTCAACGGTCACGCGCGTACACGCGCACACCACTAAACACACATGGGCACGCGTAAAATATACTCGGCAGCGTACTTTCATTCGAAGATGCCGTCACGCGCGCGTTGTGATGCGTTCAAATTATTAAGCATGCACTGCAGCTTGTAAAAACGAAAATGCTTTTGCATGATTTTTAGCCTGAAGAAATACATTTCTATCTTTATCGATACAACAGCCATGGCGCAACAACATAAAGCAAGGTTAAGTAACAGAGGTAAGTGCAACCAATGCGCTTTTATTGCTTTTTTGGCAGGTTATCACTCGAGCCACGTGACAACCAAAATGGTGGATGGAAGAGGGTGACGTCACCGGAAAGCAATCAGTACACAAATATATGGTTCAAAAATAGAAACACATACTCTGACCAAAAGATCAAGGAGGCCGATAGGTACCGGTACATGTGTCTCATTTTATTGGTAGCGTGTAACGTACACCTCTTGTGACAAGGCTGACGTACTGCACCAGCCTCCGTTGGAGCCACTAAGGCAAGGTGCACCACTCTGTCTGAGAGCTCCCTGAGAACCTGCTGTTTTTGAGACGTGCTGCTGTAGAGGTCAGCGCATTCCACGCAGGTTTAATCAGGTTGAAAACCCCCAATAAAATGGGTTTTCTAATGGCCCTAAACTACAGGTTTGCCCAGAAACAGGAAATGCCGCATTTCATTACAGTGGGACTTACTTGGTTTAAACGGGTCCACTTAAGCTTGGACCTGGACAGAATCACTGGAACGGTCTTGAAAGTGATTCCTATGTCAATCAGTGCCTTGATATCCACAAGTTCACTGTATTCAACAAACTGTTTTTTAAAATGCCATACATATGCATGCTGGGAAAGACATGAGTAGAAGGCAAACAACTGCAACACAGAACTGGTGGAGTTGACCAATGAAATGCCCAGGCTGCCTGGTAAATGAGCTATAGACCATTTGCACCGGTGGCCATGACAGAAGGCAGGTTTTCATATTTAAATGTGTGACAATAGATCCACAAAGTGACTACTCGTGCTTGACGCACGGTGACAATGTGACTGCCCCCTGTCATGGCCGCCCGTGCAAAGGGTCTATAATGAAAACAATCGGACAAAGCATGCATTGGTCCTTATGACAGAGACAAACAATAATATCTAAGGAAAACCATGTATTGCACTGCCTGTAGTCGATATAATTTTTTTACCATCTAATTAACCCATTTTATGCTAAGAATCTGTATGCTCAGCACCCCAGAAAAGTTCAGCGAGGTAAATCATGGATAAATTGCAGCTAAAGGTAAGAATATTATAGTTGGTTTTCTGTTATGCATGATCACAGTGCGGCCATCTTCCCTTTTCCCCATTAAAACCAATGTAACCAAATCGAGGCTTGCAGGAAAAATAGTTTGGCTGCATGCTGAAATTGTCGCGTGTGCATCACAATGGCACACCCATAATGATATCAAGCAAACGTGGAGCACCGACAGTGATTCTTTTACTCTCAACAACGGCAGATTAGACGCACTGTCGCATGCTAGTGCAGATACATGGATCGTGACCAACACATACGGAGAACAAGACGAAGATGACCATACAGTGTATGCTGCTTATCATTTAGTTTGCCATCCAAGCACCTTAATAATAATAATGGTGGATACTTATAAAGCGCACATGTCCGCCCCTAGCTGCGGGGTGCTCCTGGTGCTGTTGCCATTATTACCGCTGCCATCAGGAAATCACCAGAAACATTTCACTTCAACTAGGTGGCTACCTGGCCAAGGCTCACAACCCTATCAGCAGTTGGATTGTGGCATTTTCCCCCTAACGGCTCCCCATATATCGCTTCGGTTGACGAGGCAATTGAGATTACATGTAAGTGTCTTGGCCACGGACACAAACACGTTGGCATGAGTGGGGCTCGAACCCATAACCCTTCGATCACGAGCATGGCTGTATACCCACTAGACCACACATGCTCCAGTAAAACTGTGTTTGGCCAAGTATGTCAAGGTGCGGCTACAATTAAATGAATGAAAATTAGCAAAACCTATGAAGATAATTTAAGCAAACTTTAATAAACTGCATTTTGTGTTGAAGACTGAAAATAACCTGAATGCACTTTACATTATTACGCCTGGTCATTGGGCTCATCAATAATAGCATTCCTGAAACCTCAACTCACTGGTGAGTGTGCAGTCCCATTCAGCTTATGTGCTATATGCGCACAAGGACTAATCAAACATTCACTACCATCGCAGGTACCCATTTACACTCGGGTGGAGAGGGGCAATTTGTGGCAAAGTTGACGGACCGGATTCGAGCCCACAACCTGTGGATTTACAAAAGTCTTGGATTCAGTCCACTACACCCCTAGGCCATGATACCCCACCTAACCTACCAGGGCTGGTTACCTCATACATGAATGCCTGGTGTAAAGTGTTCTCTTTCAGGTAGTGTTACAAGTGAAAATAGCCGTGACAGGAACTATGATGGGTAGGTGAAAAAGGTAGGTTTGTGCAAGTTGAAGACTTTGCAGTTGTTGGGCATATGTATCTGCTTTAGGAGGCCCGTGTATCGCCCGCAAATGTGCTAATGCTAGTATATGAAATACTAAATGTAAGAAGAATTGCCTTTAAATTAGCCCAAATGACTCTGGCCGCACACATCTTACATGTATGTGTGACTGCCAGAGCGGTAGACCTTCACCGGCAGCCAGATTTGTTTGTAGCGAATTTGCTACATACTTTGATCGAGATTATCCTCTCACCCAGGACAGAGATTTCCAAAGTTAGGGTACCTACACATAGGGGAACTCTTACCTTTTTCCAAAACACGTTTCCTTATCCAGAAATCTTCATCCATCTGGCCAAGGTCATGAACCCTGGAATGCATACACGCCCAGAAGGCTGCCGCCATTTTGAAACGACATGGAGGAACGGTACATGTATTTCTGGATCTTGCAGAATGATCATCGCTTCTTGGCCAGATGGATGACGATTTCTGGATAAGGGAACGTGTTTTGGAAAAGGTACGAGTTCCTCTATGTGTACTGTAGGTACCCTCACTTCGGAAATCTCTGTCCTGGGTGAGAGGATAATCTCGCTTGAAGTATGTAGCAAATTCGCTACAAAAAAATCCGGCCGCTGGGGAAGGTCGACCGCTCTGGCCACAGCCAGAGGCTGTGTATGTAATCGCTTTACTCGTAAATGTAATAAGAAAAGCTATCATAAAGGACAATCAACAGCAAATGTAATACTGTATAATCAGAAAAGTACATGTAGAGTGCATAAATTGGGGGAAGGTGTCTTGCTGGGTTCCTGCAATTATATGGCCTTGGTAGATATGACGTGGTAGGGTGAAAGCAGGTCATGGGTTGAGAAACAGAAAATTGGCAAGAGAAGGTGATTTAGCTTGCATCGCGGAGAACGAATAATGCTTATTAGGGTTTGTCTTGCCTTATCCAACGTAACTTGGTTAACACTGCAGGGCTTGAAAATCGTCACTGAAAGGGCACTGCCATTTTTGTTTTTGGAGTCGTCTTTTGGAGTTTAAAAAGGGCACTTCAATTGGAAAATGAAAAAGTCTATGGGAGGATTACAGAAGGGGACCAAGAGCAGGGGCAACAGAGGCAATGGCCTCCGTGGCTTCCGTGAATTTCAAGCCCTGCACTGTATGTTCAGTGCTTCCCGAGACACTGAGAAAAACTTCATAGCATGCCCGGTTGGGACTCTAACCCAGGACCTCCTGCATACTAGCCAGATTTCTTAACCACTCTACCCCTGAGCTGGCTGGAGTTCGAATTGGCCCGGTTCGAATCATTTAACAGCGAGAACCGCAACTGGAAAACATTTGCAAATTATCCACTATTTAGACTTGCTTCAACCTTATTTTAAATTCCTGCTGTGAACATTTGGTGTTAATCTCAGATTACCTTGATATTAAAATGTATTGTTTTCTCTGAACAGGCAGATGCAGTTGTGTCATGATTAAGACTGGTAGAGCACCTTCTGTGGACAGCCAAAGAGAAGAGAGATGCCAAGGTATTAAAGCTTGCAAGATATTAGTGAGGTTTCGGTCGCACACGGTTAGGCAAAACGACGACTTTTAGTGAAATTTGCATCATCTGTATACACATACTTGTGGCGTTTATACAAATATCGTAAGTTTAGTTTTGTTGTCTACACCATGGTAGCAACGCCTCTACACCTTAGTGAAAAACGGACAGCGAAATGTAAAGATTTTGAGATTTGGGTAATTGTAGTCGTATTCACTAAATGTGCACACCGAAACCTCACTATTAAAAGTGCAAGATAAAACTTTATAGGGAGTCCTGGAATAAGGGCATGACATATCTGGAGAAAAATGTTGGTAAACTAGCCTGCTGAACGTTCAGCTACATAGATGCAGCAATGCTTCAGAAAACTTCAAAATCTGTGCATGTTTTTCGTGTTGAGTGAATGGTAAAAAAATAGTGTATGCACACCTTTTTTTTCAACCACATGTTCAACTCTGAAGGAAATTTAACTCTGTCTTTAATATCGAGCACTAAAGTGAAAACGTCACCTTTTGTGTGTTGCCAAGGTTACTGGGTCTACTTTAAAACCAGTGATCTGTTTCCCTGCGCTTTAGCAGTGGACCTTTCAAATTACCAGAAAATGTTTACCCCCAGTTACTCTGGCAACTAACATCACACTTCAGTAGTCTATGGTGATGCAATCCCTCCAAGCCTGTTTTTCCAAATATTAGAACCTCTCGGCTTTGAATTAAGCTTTAGTTAATTAAGCACATCTGTTTAGTGATAGGAAGCACAACCTTTCAACTGTTCCAATATAAATTTCATTGAATATTGCAAAATGTGATTTATATTCTACCATTATGTTTTTTACAGAATGTAACATACATGTACATGTATATGCAACTGAATGAAGAAAGCACTTGAGGAAAAGGATGATGGTCACAGTCAGGGTGTTATACTGCCCTCTATCAGCTTCCACTGTACAGTCTGGCAAGGAAAAACAAGAGCTTTGAGAGAGACTACCATTGGAGTATCAGGCAGGGCACAAACAGCTAAAGGGGATATTAATAAGTGAGTATTGAAGTCCAGGTCAGTCTTTAAAAGTGTATTGTCTATGCGTTTTGGGTGTGGCACCTAAAAAAAAAATGATTTGAATTGATATTTTTCTAGAAACAAAAGTTATTCGCTTTCAAATGAGACATCAACGTAAAAAATCGACCAACGTTTAGTTACCGAACAATTACTGTCAATATTTCGAATTATTGGCGGTCCACCAATAATTCAATTCAACTGCCCAAGTCTGATTACCTGTGTTTGGTCTGTAATACGCAGCGCACTGTGCGCCCTCTGGACTAGTGGCCTGTCTAATCTATTTTCTTCTTTCCTAGACAGAAAAAAAGAGATTAGATATGCCACTAGTCCAGAGGGTGCGCTGTACACTGCGCATTACAGACCAAACACGGGAAGTCAGACTTGGGCAAGTCTCAGTAAGGCGCAAAAACGTATATAAAAGAACAATGTTGGTAAACTGACCGGCAGCAATGCTTCAGATAGAGAACCTTTAAAATCATGCATGGTTTTTGTAGTGAGTAAATGGTTAAAAAATGTGTGTGCAGTTATGCACATTTTTTAAACCACCTTCAGTCGTTAATTTCTTACAGAAAGTACCATCATGGACACATAAAGAAATTCATGTGGCATTTTTTACCATTGCTATCAACATTTTGAGTATAAGGTTTTTCAAGTAAACACATGAAGTAACATTTTGGGTCAATGCAAATGATATAATGAGCTGTTAATATACCCACCTTGTGGTTTTGCACAATCCCTGGACTATATTTGGGTAGTGGTACTTTCACGTATAAAAACCAGATTTTATTTCCTTTTCCCAAAGACAGGAAAACTGCAGAAAAAAAGTGTCAAAAGAGGGATCTACTATTTCAAATGGTTATTGACAGTACGGAGTTGAGGTAATACAAGAAGAGAAAGACTAATTTGGTGGCAGGGATTAATGTGTACGACATGGTGTTACACTGGTGTTTACTTGGAATGCATGTATTTTTAAAAGTTAAAAAAAAAGCGCTCCCTTGACAGTCTTGGATAATTCTTGACAGATTTTTGTTCAGACTGAACACAAAGGAGGGCTTTGGACTTCAGATATCTCAAAGGAAATCGGCCTAAAACGGCCATAGCATCTTTCAAAACAAACATTTCGTAGTGTCGGAACAAAAACGATGGGGGTTCATGTTGTTGGTCCTTAGTTGCGTTAAAGGCCCATTGTATCATTTGCAATTACCCAATTTTGTTTTTCATGAGTTGACAAGAAAAACCTTACTCAAAGTGTTGATAGCAATAGTAACAAACACCACATGAATTTATTTCCCTCCAAAATGGTATTTCATGCTGGAAATTGACAACCGAAGGTGGTTTTCTAAAAAAAGTCCCGTGCACAGGAATTTTTTACCATTTACTTGTACACAAAATCCGTATAGATTTTCAAGGTTTTCTGAAGCATTGATGCATCTAAGTAGCTAAAATTTCTTCAGGCTAGTTTACCAACATTCTGCCTTAGATATGTTACACTCTTATTCCACGAATCTGTAACAAGTTTTATCTATGTATCTATGATACATAGGGCCTTCAAATCGTCTTTAGACCAGTCAGCGGGACAAAATTATTTTTGTCCCGGCCAATCAGAATTCATATCGTAAAACTCATCGGACCACTGGTATTATGAATTATATAGTATATTACCGATAACATCCGCGTAGGCATACTGTATACGTACTTCAGAAAGGTCCCTTATTAACAAATGTTAAATTAGCACTGGCAGCCTCGTTTCATATACTGGGCCGTTGTATTTTAGACTATAATTACGTGTTTTAAACATGAACCAGAGATTTTCTAACTTTCTGACAGTAACCAAGCCCAAACAAATAAAAAAGTACAGGTGCCAATTTAGAAGGTATCTAGAAGTATCTAAGAAGTTAAAAGCATCTAGCTGCATCTTGTGAAATGCGACCAAGCCATCTACCTAGTGTCTATCAGACAATAGACTGCCGAAGTGAATACGTCACCTTTTGTTGGTTGCCTAGGCAATTGGATCAACCGTGTCCCAGTGCTTTTCCAATGGTACTTTTCCCGACGGCCATGATAGTTTAGATCCAATTGCCTTGGCAACGCACGTCACACTTCGGCTGTCTATTATTAGGTTCAAGACAATATACTAGACTACTAAAGTGAAAACAAAGGTGACCTTTGTGTATTGCTAAGGTTCACTGGGTCTACACTAAAACCAGTGAACTGTTTCCCTGCGCTTTAGCAAATGGATGTTTCATATTACCAGCGAATGTTTAGACCCAATTACCATGGCAACTGACGTCACACTTCAGTAGTCTATTCGAACACAGTCGGATTTAATGAGCTCGGAAAGTGTTGTGTTTATAAACTCCTCAAAAAAGGTTCGGAAAGTCACGTTTGACTGACGATTTCTCTCTTGTTACTAAATCATTTCCCTTAAATTTGGTATCATAGGAAAGCCCTGTTATTCCTCTTTACAGTGATGTGTCATTTGTTATGATTAATCAATTGGGGGATGTGCAGTATAGCGGAATACAGGGGTGGGTGGAAAGTCAAATGTCACAAAATTCCCTTTTGCATTTCCCTTTTGCTTGGAGGATGGGAATGTGTCACTGCACTTTTTGACAATAGCAATGCATTTTGTGACATTTCACTTTACACCCGCCCCCGTATTCAGCTGTGCTGCACATCCCCCAATTGCTTAATCATAACAAATGACACATCATCGTAAAGAGGAATAACAGGGCTTTCCAATGATATAAAATTCAAGGAAAATTATTCTGCACCAAGAGAGAAATCGTCAGTCAAACTTGACTTTCCAAATTTTTTTTGAGGAGTTTATTTAGGTAATGACTGAAAGAGACGAAATCAACTTTTGCCAAAATCTCAAAACGTTCTCTTGTTAGAAAATACTGAATCTTATAATTTTTAGGGGTGTCGGGTTTAGTACTCGCAAAGGTCTTGTCTTGGACCCCCGTCCTCCCCTTTACGTTCTCGCATAGTAACATATTGTTATCATCATCATCATCATTGCCCATCTTGCCGGTTGGCAATTAGGGCAGCGACGAAGCTCCTCCACCTCTGACGGTCCCGGGCCAAAGTTCTTAGGGTGCCCCATGATTGTTTCATGGCTGCTGCCTCGGCCTCCACTGTTCGACGCCAGGTGTTCTTGGGGCGTCCTCTCTTCCGCCGGCCCTCTGGTTTCCATTGGATGGCTGTTCGAGGAAGGGCGTCTTGGTCCTTTCGGAGGACGTGTCCAATCCACCTCCAGCGTAATTCTGGTTTTAGTTTTTGCGTTCAGGACTCCCATCATCTTTTCAGTGGCTTCCTTCTGGCTTTCACCACTGCCATTCATATCGGCACCCCGGGGTCGCTCTGGAAGTCCCTTCCGCACAGTGGTGTTAGTTTTCTTCGTCGCTGTTTCCGTAACAATAAATTTTGACAAGATAGGATTGTTAGCCCTATGCTTAACCTCCACGAATGTAGGATGTTTGGATCGCATCTAGTCTGGCCTCTACCCTTCGACCTGTCCGGCATGGGTGACCCTACCAGGAGCAAAGCTCCTACCGGTATAGCTCTCGGGGTCACAGAGACACGCAAGCCCACTCACCAACATCAAGGTAACGATCCATGAGTGGGAACAAACATATTGTTAGCAGACTAGTTATTAGGCAAATCGAGTGGCATCGAAGAAAAAAAAAGTCGTCTAAATAATGAGCTAGTTCATGGTTTGGTTTCAAAAAATTTCAACCTTCAATTCGCCCAAACCCACGGGAAATTAAAAATTACTGCTTTTATCCGAGTTTTGCGCAGTGAGCATATTTCATCAGAAAACCTTGACACACAAAACTGCTGGAATCATTGTCGACACTTCAATCAATAAAGCTGTAATTTTCTAGGTCCATTGGTCCCATAGCTTTGATAAGGTACACTATACTGGCCATTTTAAAATTAAATCAATGACTTTTCTTAAATAGGAAAGAAACTCGTGGGAGTATGGCAATTAACATTGTAATCCATGCACAGAAAGTTATGGGTGGCTTTCGGAATAGCGATTTTGCTTTGAAATATCTTGAGTCCTGCAGCCGATTTCACGAAAAGGTGCGGACCTTGCGCAACTTTTGAAAATGGCATAAGTCCCATAGGTTTCTATAGCCTTATGCAAGACACTTAAAGGGCCTGTGACATGCTAAACAACTTTGTGCCTAAGCTTTGAAGATTTCATTGCAATAAATCACAGACAGAGCTAGAGGGCGCTGTTCGGAGTGCATCACGTAAGGAAGACAGAAGGGAAAAGTTAAGAAAAAACATGAGACTTAAAGTTGGACTTGTGGCAAATTGCTGCAGTTTCTACCCCCAGTTTCGTCATGGCTTACAGCAGGCAACATGTAAAACAAACCCAAACAGCCATGGATTACAAAAGTTTCAGGAAAATTGAGAAAAAAAGTGGATTTTTTTGTGCATAGTTGAATGTGATTTTCCTGTGTTCGCCTCTTGTGACATCGTGACCTTGGTCATGAATATGCATATTTGCATCAGCGTAAAAACTAAAAACCTTTGTTTTAACCCCCAAAGCAAGCTCCAAATAGGATTTTTATGACTTTAACTGAGTAGAGTGGTTTTAAAGCATAGATTTCATTGATAAAAATCCTAAATGAGGGGCCCTTTAAATTAACTTCTCTATATGCTGCACGATATGAGACTGAGTAATCGCGCCGCGCCCTCCCAGGCCCCCGCGCTATACCTCTTCCCTAACACACTCTTCCCTTTTGTTAACGCACGACTGCCGCTAAAACCTGAAAGGAAATTCTTTGGATGTTTGACACACAATGGGGAACAATGGAAAAGGGGAGGGCGGTGTTCACTCGTCTCATATCCAGCGCTGCTCATATCGTGCACCAAATGTACTATCTCTCTCCATTCGCGTGTATATAGGTACAAACAAATACAGGGGAAACCTAACTACCTCATTTTGTATGTAGCATAAATATGTGACAGAGGCTAGCCCTCCCTTTCCATTGTTCCCCCATTGTGTCTCAAATATCCAAGGAATTTTAAAGGAATGCCTTTCGGGTTTTAGGAGGGTGGGGGTGAGAGGGTGGGGTTGGTGCATTAACAAAAGGGAAAAGTGTGTGTATTAAATTTGTCACATACCGTGCTAGGTATAAACTAGTTAGGTAAACCAGCGATAGACGGGCATCCGCGGGAGGGAGGTGGGGGTAGCAATGCTCCTAATTTATGCACTCCTTGCCACAAAAACCAATTTTTACATAGCTTGTGCTCAGCAAATTTCTGTGATTAACGGCTTCATAAAATTGACTATTCATTATTTTTCACCATATTTTGAGCATCACGCCGAAATAACACTCGAAGACATCGATTTCTACCTTCCTCGCAGAATGTAATCATCAATCGGCGTGAAGATGGTTCCAATTAGCACTGGCAGCCTCGTCTTTGATGCCGAGTCATAATTGTATTACGTCACTGGACCTTTGACATGCAATTTCTATCACAAAAGAATACACGTTCTCTGAGACTCTCGTTTTCGATGACAATCACTTCAACATGGATTATCCAGCACGATATTGCAGAGGGACTCCCTCGTGCACTGCCCCCTATACCTCAACACACTTCATTTTTTCTCACCGCGTCAATCCCTAAAGCCCGCCGCACATCTTTGCGATTTACCGGCCCATCGGACACCGGACCATCGGATCCGTAAAAATCAAACAAGTTTGATTTAAGCCCGCCGCACACCTTTGCGATTTACCGGATAATCGGCTCACTTACCGGAAAGGTATGCGCTGAAACAATTCGGGCCGGTCTGACTGTACACCATAGGCAGGAGCAAATCAAAATCATTTTTACGTGTCCGATGGGCCGGTAAATCGCAAAGGTGTGCGGCGGGCTTAAAGCGGGCCTCCCACTATAGCACTGTGCGATATTTGCCACGAAATTCCAACGATTGGGTACGATTGTGTATAGAGTCGGTAGACAGTCTCTGGTAATCTCACAAAATCGTATTATATACCTAATCGTTAGAAATTCGTGGGAGGCCCGCTTTAGACCTGAAAAAGAACTCTATTACAATTCCTTAGATGTTTGAGACAAATGAAGGGGAAACAGTGGAAGGGGGTTACATTCTTTTCATAGTTTCCATAACAATGTCACTTAATCGTATACATTATTTTGCTATGTTCTAATCGTAAGGTAGTCCATCGTTTTTGTTTATTGGTCTTCAGCCACTTCCCAATGAACGGGGAGTGAGAATCATGTTCGCGTTAAGTTCTCAGCATTCGAAACTCCATTATTGAGCTCTCGTTTCATCATGAGGGCGCCACTAGTGTTGGCACGTGAGACATCCCAGACGTTCAAGAACCAGATACAAATTCAAACCCCAGTGACAGTTGATGTTTTAAAATTAATACATGTATAATAGTACATTATTGCTTTTTGCAGTTCCACGAATAATGTAGATGGATTTGGTGGTTACGACGTTATATCAGAATACACGTTCAAAATGTGTGTCAATAAAAAATATCGCAATATACTATACTTATTATATGTCTATAGCCTTTTTGAAGCCTGACGGCCGGACACAATATGACGAAGAACTTTGATTCGGGGATAAATTTGAAGTAAATGCAAAATGTAATAGTGGGGGCCCTGGTGTATAGAGAGTGATATCCCATTTATGTTTGCTTGTTATCGTATGAGGTGCTCTAGCCTGTACATGTTCCAGTTATACAATATCTGAAACAAAATGCTACCTGGAAAAAGCTTTCTTACTGGTGCGTTGTGGTGAAATTGTTTTTTTCTGGACTGGACTGTCGGAAATATACGCACAAATTATAGCTGCTTTGGTGTGGTTATGCATATCTCTGGACAGAATGATTTTGGTTGATTATATTTGTTACTTCCGCCTCTCGTATTACTTAGGATGATGATCAATCAGTACTGCTTTTGGCGATGAACGCTTTCGTAATGCTTAAAGTTAATTCAGAATTATCGAAATGGTAATCAAGCTTTGCCAATGGCGGAGCTCTGTGGACATTTTGTACATTGGCCATCGCGCCACACGTAAATCGAAAAGTTGGCAAAGTTTTGGATTTTTATTTTTAGCTTCCCGCTCGTCGTGTCACAAAAAGCACCAATCTATCGCCGAACTTGTAGTCTGGGAGCCCAGACCGATTTGTTCATCATCTCGAGTACAAAAGGTCTAAAGCGTGGAATCAATAGGTGGGGCAAGTGTGACCTCCGAATGGCATTTCTTAAGTTGCAGATCCTGTACCTAAGGGAGGGGGGAGGCCCCCTTTTGACCCCAAAATCACTTTTATTAATATTTTCGAGTACATCGATCAAACCTTCACCAAACTATCCTCTGGTGAACCCTAATTAATGATCGGCATTTCTTAAGTTGCAAATCCTGTACTTAGTATGCTTAAGAAAGCCCTTAATTAGCAGTAATTAGCGATTTAATTATCATATCGAGTACATCAACCAAACCAACGCTAATAGATTCTCTAGGGTGTCCTGAATAATGAATGACCTTTCTTAAGCTTCAACTCCTGTACCGAATCCCCTTAAGAAGAGGTCAAAGGTCAAGCATTAGCAGTACACACAACAGTCGTCGGCAAAAGGCCCATTCGTTTTGTACTGCTAGCGCTCTGAGCAGACGGCTGTTTTGTGTTTCATCCGCAATTTAATTTCCCCTCGTTTTTTGTGGACTTAGGTGAAGTTCTCTGCCACTGGGATGGTTGAAATAATTCTGCAGAGTACACGAGCCAAAGTAAGACGTTTTTAGTTCAGCTTCCGTAGCGAATTTACTCCAGAAAATGTCAGTATACGAGGTGAGACTATGTACAACGCAAGCAGTCAAAGCAAATTTCCGCCATGGATTCCGTATAGACTTGCTTTCACGGGACGTTACTAGTTCCTAAATTGTAAAGTTATTGAGAAGTTATAGGCCTAGTTAAGTGTATTTAAAAGTGACCGTCCAAGTATTCCACACAGCGGCGTATAGCCACATGGTGGTTGTGGTGGGGGAGGGGGTGGGGATGTGGGGGAGTGCTCCTAAGTTCCCCCACGAAAAAAATCCAGATGCATGTAGTGCCCTCAAAGAAGGCAAGGAAACAGAGGGAAAGGACGAAAAAAAAAAACATGCCATGGGATCCCCACTAAAAAACAATGCCCCCTTCCTTGCCCCCACCCCCAGTGAACAAATCCTGGCTATACGCCGCTGATTCCACCGTTAAAAGTTGCAGATTTGTTAAGTGTAAGCCTATCCGGGAGTAGCTGACCGACAACGTTCTTGACCAGATCACTTTTTTGACCCGCCCTTCCCCAACTTACCTCATGGGTGATAAGATTTTAATACAATTTTGTGTCATATTTTTCTCGTTACCATTCTGAAATTTCGCGCTCTCAATCCGTATATCGTCCAAAAAGACAGATGTTCTGTAAATTATTATCTGGTTCCATGAAGTTCCGCAATGATTACAACAAATTAACTTTTTTGCTACCACATCCAAATTGGACATTGGACTTTTTGTATTTATTCCCACGGATATAGTATTTTAGGGAGAATAGTATTTTGGGTCGGTCCACACTTGGTATAGAACGGATCCGCACGGTACGCGTAGTATGTCAGGTGACGCATGGTCAATTTCAAGTCCATGTGCGTTCGTGATTAAAGAAAATCCGAATCCTTTTTCTGCTAGCATTTTTGACGCATGTTCTGCATAGCTAAAAAAATCTTGCCGTGTTCGTGACGTGAAACATACACATCCTGTATACACGTCCCTTAGGGTGGATTCACACAGAGCCTTCTCGATCTCGCACGTAAATTTAACACACGTCGTGCGCTTTTAGAAATAGCAGTTTTGATGGAATTTGGAGTGAAATCAGACACTGAAAACAACAAAATCAACTTGGGCGGAAAGCATTTTTGAGGGATTATATGGTTTTCAGTGCGTCGTTTTCACTCCAAATCTCCACCCCCAACCCGGACGCTTTTTGTCAAAGGGACGCACGTCGCATTTACGTGCGAAAAGGCTAATAGGGAGGTCTAGATGAACGCGAAGTGCTTTGTCTAGCACTTCGTCGTTACTTTGAGGACATCTTAAAACAGACGAAAACAAACATCCAGAAATGTGACTTTTGTGGCAAGATAACTCCTTTGCCGTGACCAAAGTTCGAACCTTGATTCTGAGACCTCCTAAAGATGACCAGTGCTCAAGCCACTTCGCGTTTGGTGTTTTGCGTGCATCTAATTCTCCCTGATAGTGTGAATCCATGTGCAGAGTGTATAGTATACCCACTCCCACCACACCCACCATTGTGAATTCCCCATATTGTCTCTCAAATATTCAAGGAATTTTAAAGAATTCCTTTCAGGTTTTTAGGGGGTGGGGTTGCCGCGTTAACAAAAGGAAAGAGCATGTTGAGGTATGGGAGGAGGGGAGTCCCTTTATCACATCGTGCTGGGTATACTTTTCTCCGATTTTCCCCTCAAAGCGACGCTCGTAAAATCTACGCACGAAAAGGCTCCGTGTGAATCCAGCCATTAGCGCGGGGAAAAAGTTAACTTTTTTAGTGTGGACCTAGTAACCTTGGCAACAAACAGTGACGCGCGACATTACTTTAAGTACTGTCGGGAGTACTGTTTGGACCCTGACAACTGACGTAACATTAGTTTTAGTGGTCCATAGTTTCAAAAAATGACCCATCACACAGCAGAACTTAATCACTCTTCAAGGGGCGGTCGGGTTGGTGCAAGTATGGTTTTCCCTGCCTTTCGGCTTTCCAGACGTGAACACAGTTTGCATTTTTAATCCCAAATTAATGGACCAAGAAACATACTTACATTATTTGTTTATATACGTGGTTTCCTCCCGTTTGGTACCCCGATACTCCCCAGTCCCCAATAATAATTGCATAATCAAAATGACAACTGTCTTTAGATAGCACTATCGAAACCAAAAGAGCCAAATGCGGTGTCCTGAATAATGAATGACCTATCGAATCCCTTAAAATGGGTATAAAGGGCCATTGCAATTCAATAATTGTAATATATTGTCATGACTTGCACGGTGGAGACAGCCATTTGGCAACTAAACTTTTTTCTAATACAGACGTACAATATACTTCAAGACTATGGTGAACGAAAGTGCATGCGTCCGTAATCCCGCACAGGGATTTTAAAAAATCCATAATTAATACTGTCACGAATTGACGGATGCCCGTTTTTAATAGTGAAATGCAGAAAAAGAGTGCATTGCTAACTCTAACATAAGCCACCATCCATGTCTCGGATGTTTTGGTGTGCACATGTTCCGATGAGCACATGTGGTGAAACACATCACGTCTTGTGCAGAATACTACAGATTTCACATGAGGAGTGTTACCATACAAATATAATCGGACATCGGAACGACTGAGCATGCACGGTGGTCATCTAAGACCGTTTCATAACGGAATTAGCTTCTCTAATACAACGTATTTGCAATGCATATGAACTACCGAAGTGAAACGTCACCCTATTTTTAGGCAATGGATCGACGCTAAAAATCACCAAACTGTTTCCCTGTACTTTTGAATGGTGTTTTATCTGGCAGTCATAATGTTTGGAGCCAATTACCGTCACACCTCGGTACTCCATAATGTAATCCGCAGCTTTTGACGGTGAACAATATTGCAATTTAGTAAATTTTGAATTTGATTACACGTGGACTAAAGCAAAATCTGGTAAATTCATGAAAGCAATGTGTCTACGGAATCCATGGCGGAGACGGAATATTTGCTTTGACTGGTTGCATTAAAAAATACATAGTCTCACCTGGTACTGACATTTTCTGGAGTAAATTCGCTACGGAAGCTGAACTAAAAACGTCTTACTTTGGCCAGTGTACTCTGCAGAATTATTTCAACCATCCCAGTGGCAGAGAACTTCACTTAAGTCCACAAAAAACGAGGGGAAATTAAATTGCGGATGAAACACAAAACAGCCGTCTGCTCAGAGCGCTAGCAGTACAAAACGAATGGGCCTTTTGCCGACGACTGTTGTGTGTACTGCTAATGCTTGACCTTTGACCTCTTCTTAAGGGGATTCGGTACAGGAGTTGACGCTTAAGAAAGGTCATTCATTATTCAGGACACCCTAGAGAATCTATTAGCGTTGGTTTGGTTGATGTACTCGATATGATAATTAAATCGCTAATTACTGCTAATTAAGGGCTTTCTTAAGCATACTAAGTACAGGATTTGCAACTTAAGAAATGCCGATCATTAATTAGGGTTCACCAGAGGATAGTTTGGTGAAGGTTTGATCGATGTACTCGAAAATATTAATAAAAGTGATTTTGGGGTCAAAAGGGGGCCTCACCCCTCCCTTAGGTACAGGATCTGCAACTTAAGAAATGCCATTCGGAGGTCACACTTGCCCCACCTATTGATTCCACGCTTTAGACCTTTTGTACTCGAGATGATGAACAAATCGGTCTGGGCTCCCAGACTATTGCCCGTACGGTCTAATTTTGAGCACCTATCAATTGTTCCCCCCCCCCCCCCCCCCCGCGCTTCCCCACCACCTGGGTGGGGGTTTGGTCACATAAAAAGTGACAATCCCCACCTCTCAGGTGGGGTAGCCCGGGGAGTGGGGGAGGGGGAGGGGGGGGGGGGGGGAAACAATTGATAGGTGCATTACACAGACCGATTTTTGTCGTTTTTATTTTGTCTGCCGATTTCGAGAAAAACACGAAGTGGTTATATACACTGCCCGATTGTCTAACGTAATATCGGGCAACTCGCTCGCCATGACGTTGAAACAGACTCAGTTAAATGGCGATTTGCACGTGCTTTGCGTAAGTTTATCGGCCGACGTAATCGGTATCACGTTTACACAGCCCGACACCGATTTTATCGGCCGACTGGAGTCTGCAATGATATTGTAGACTCCGATCGGCCATTTTGTTGCAGAATCGGCCCCAAAAAAGTGTTTACACTGACCGATCACACCAATTTTGTCGGCGGACAGACCAGTCGGCCGACAGGCCAGTCGGCCGACAAAATCGGTCTGTGTAAACCTTATAGTGTAACCACCACGGCTTTAAAAAAAACACGTTCAACAACGCGCCGTCGCCACCCGGCCTCCGTGTACTTGGCCTATAGCTCACGTATACGTATGGAGGTTGTATAGTATCCATCTTGACGAATTCCTAATTTTCCACATTCACGGCAGGCTCAAATATACCGAAGCGGTGTACCTAACAAAAGTGTATAAGGTACGAGGTTTCATTTTAAAAAACTGACACGACAAAATAAGGAATCCCACTTTTAACTCTATGAGATGGACGCATGATAGTAGAGTGATTAACGAGTTTTCCAAATAATAGCACATTCCTGTATACCTGACTTCATACTGGAGTTAATTATGAAAGATAAGGTGCATTGTCATGGCCCGCAGTTATGGCCGAGGAGAATTATCGAGAAAACTGGTTTTGAAAGAGGGTCTTTACCATGCCACAACACAAACACACTTCAAAATTCTCCTTTTAATTGCCACTATTGAACATTATATTTTTGCAAAGAAATAGGCCTAGGCACTGCGTGGGGTGAATCTTTTGAAGCCAAGGCTATCCAAAAATATGGAAACCCCAAAATCGATTTCGACTTTATTTAGCGGACATTTCGAATTTTTGCCTGGTCACATGCATGGAATAATTTTTTAGACGTTGTTGGCCACAATATTTCTCGCGAAAGGAAGGGTTCGCGGACGATAGAGGATTCCGTGGCGGCACGAGGCCTCATCAACGTACCTAAACGCCCGCCACGTTCTTCGGTCTTGCCTGGAGTCTCCCCCGCGGTCGGTCCCATTATTACACGGCACGGTCCCGTTGCATCGACTGCATCCTATATCCATGCGGAATCATCACCATCGGCGAGTAGGCCTACATGCTGCTATGTGGGTCTTTCCACAGTAATGGGGTACATTTCTGTGACATACAAGATTTTAGGTCCCAGTTCAGTTCAATTGTCTTAATTTTGTATTTAAATTATCCAGCTAAACTGAGGAAATAACTTTTGCACGAAGGAGTAAGAAAAATAGTCCTACAACATACATTTCTGAAAACCCCGTGCACAAATTTTCCTATTACGTATGTAACAAAGACAGGAAAATTTGTACACAAGCTTTTCAAAAATGCATGTTGTGGCAGCAATTTCTTACCTTTTGGGACAAAAGTTATCTCCTGGGAACAGTACAAGGGAATTTCTTTAAGTTTGGGATAAACTGAAGACATCTGAAAGGAATTATTGACTGATTTTTCAAATAGGCCCATTAGTGTGGAAAGACCCATGTATCTAATCGACATATCTGTACCGTTACGTTAAAATTCCTCAATGTATTGTGTTTCCAAATCGTCCGATTTGAATCATGTCAAAATTTCGATTTGAATCATGTCAAAATCTTCCGATTTGAACACTAACAAATTTTCCGATTTGAACAATAACAAATCTTCCGATTTGAACCATAACAAATCTTCCGATTTCAATTATGTCAAATTTGAACCATCATGCCATCCCCGTCGCCTGACCCCTTAGAAAATAACGGCTTTTATTGTGGTAAGCACGTTTATGGTAAAGTGGTAAATGTAAATAAAAGTACACGAACCTAAATGTCTTCACGCATTGCTGTGTAAACTTTCTATTTTAGCACCTGCTTCAATACACCTTGATATCGTAGTTGGGAATTAAGAATTAAAAATTTCACGCCCACGAAAATCAAAGCACTTCGTTATCACGTTGAGCCGGTAATGGACGGAGGCGGCGAACCAAGTGCGTGCAAACAGTTGTGGTTTTATAATCATTTAATTGTACTGCTTTAATTTGATCAGCGCGATGGACCATTTACTTGGCCGTATGGTTCCCGGGTTGTGGACATCGTTCGGGAGCGACTGTGCGGTGCATCCGTTGCATACACACCCACTGAACTCTGTACTGAAACTGCAGAATACAAGTAAAACACCAACGAATTTTATTTCAACCAGTAGGCATACTTTCAACATTGTACATACATGTATCTTTCTTTAAAGCCTAATAGTACATCATTTGCAGTGACACAACATTTTACTTCATGAGTTGACAAGAAAAACCCGACTAAACATTTTGATAGCAATCGTAACAAACACCACAATTTTTTCCCATAGGAGAAATTGCCAACTAGAGGTGCTTTAAAAAAACCAAAATTGTATGCAGAATTGTTTTTCTTCAATTTATTCAACACAAAAAACCATGCATGTATTTTTATGATTTTCTGAAGTATTATTCCATCTATGTGGCTAAAATTTCTACAAGACAGTTTATCAACATTATTCTTTAGTTATGTAATGCTGTTGTTCCGTTTCTTAAAAGTTTTCCAATTTTGTCTAGCCCTCACCTTTAGTGGCTATTTCAGTCTTGTTTTTGGGCGATTTATTTATAAATCATAGTATTACTCAACTTTCAGTTTTTGGGGCATTCTTTAGCAAAATCATGCTTATCTGATTTAAATACCTAGTACATTTTCTGTTTACATCACGAGCTCATCATCACAAAGTTGTGGTTATATTTCTACTTGAATCTACCAAAGTCTAAACATTTCACTATGATCTTGTAAAAAGTGGACAGTGAGAAAATGTGATCAAAAGTTTGGTGTTTGACAAAAACTGGGACACAAAAGTTCTGTTGATGTTCTTTCAATAAAAAATACGTTAAACTTTAAAGAAAAAAAGCTCTGTAACATTTTGAAGTAAGAATCTAAGCATTAACAAAAACCCACACAATTTCCTTCTTGTCAGTTGTCATATTTACACATGATGTAAAGCTTGGATAACCCCGAACGATAAGCCGCCCTTTGCTCCTACCAAATGAACAATAATCTTTTTGCTAGTTGTATATTTTTTTTCTTCTGCTACTCAAGTCAATAAAAAGAAGAGAATTGGGCGACCCAGCCTTGCACTAAAGGTTGTACCAGAGACCATGCAGAGACCAACACAAACCCTAAACTTTATTTGTTTATAGCTGAAGTGCACTGTCAACATGTGGTGGTGTACATGTACAACACTATGAAGACAACTCCACATATAGCTGTCTGCTCAGAACATGTTCATTTATATGGTACTGATGGCCTGCGTACAAGTTCACCGTAAGTTTTCTCTTGTGGACAAATGTCCACGAGTTTGGGAAATCTGGGTGCAGTAAAAAGTAACTTGGCTCCACCGGGATTTGAACCGCGGATCTTCTGCTTAACCTGCAGACGCCCTATACCAATGAGCTATGAAGCCATCTGGGGCCAATTTCATAAAGCTGTTTAGCAGAAAAATTGGTTTAATCAAAAATTTGTTTGTTTTATAAAACTGGGTTAACAGTCAAAATTGTATGTCAACTTGTGTTCTTAGCAAGAATAGCATGTATTCTTGTGAAAAACACAAATTGACGTGCAATTTGGACTATTAACCCATTTTTTTAAAGCAAAATTTTTTTTGATTAAGCAAATTTTTCTGCTAAACAGCTTTATGAAATTGGCCCCTGGTGGTTTCGAATCACGGTATTGCAGTTGTTCCTCACTGAGAAACTGTTTATTTAAATTTTATGCATAATGAAGCTTTTTATTTGTACCTAAACAATAAAATCTTCAGTAGGCTATACATGTACCTCAAGAATGATTGCTTATGGTTGGAATTTTGGACTACATGTATTTTGTCGATCCAGTGTGTTAAAACAAAACAATTGCCCTAACATGTCGCATTATAAACGAGTTCTTGTCCATGCACAGACCATAATACAGCTCCTTAAAATACATTTGCAATTAAAAAATGGATACTAAAGAAGGTTAGAAGTAACATATTTTATTTGATTTATTCTATTTTTGAAAAGGATGTCGGGATTTTTGAGGAGACTTGAAATGGTCACAAGTTTGCTTTGCATGACTTCATCACTGAGGAAGAACTTAACATGTTTGAGTAAAGGTAAGTCAAAATTACTTTCTGTGACCATGCTTTATTACAGTACTGCTTTTAACATGTTTTGGGCAAATGTATTTGATTTTTAAAATGTGGCATAAATATGACTGCATAGATGTTATATATTTTAACTTGATAAGGCTCATCAAGCGCTGTTAAAAAGGCCACCGTGATTTCCTGATGTGAAAAAAAACATCCCAATCGGTGAGAAACAACTGCAATACCTTGATTCGAGACCTCCAGTTGGCTTCATAGCTCAATTGGTAGGGCGTCTGCACGTTGAGTAGAAGGTCCGCGGTTTGCATCCCGGTGGAGCCAAGTTGCTTTTCACTGCATCCAGATTTCCCAAACTCATGGACATTTGTCCACATTTGTATCAAATTCATTCACCCTGGCGGTCCCTGGGTCATAATCCCTAAAAAATAATCACTTATTAAACAAACAAAATGGCTTCAAACCCAAGACCTGTGGCAAACTGGGCAGGTACTCCACTACCTGAGCTACACATGTATGAGGCACAGTGGCATACACCCTTATTAGGTCCCTAACAACTTTTCTCTTGGGGTTGCATGCTTGTGCAACTGAGCAAAGTTATGAAGAAAATTGTTGGCATGTGCCTTATGTTTTGGTGCAAGCATTGTCAAGTGATGGGATAAATTTGAATTTTCTTTAGTTTTATTTTGCATTTTTTATTCATTTATTTTCCTATTTGGGTGAAAAGCAAATGTTGACATCTACGGTAAGGTACGGTGGTTCCTCTGGGGCCAGTTGAACACCTACATAACTAGTGTATTGTTCAGGAAACACGGGTTTTCCCCTCTGGTTCAGTAGTGAGCAATTTTTGTTCTATTTTTTCTTTCACTTGTATAAACTTCATCATCAACATTGCTGTTTTATTTGCATTTTTATTCATTTTCTTTCCTGTTTGGGTTAAAAACAAAAGCAAATGTTTACATCTATGGTAAAGTACTGTGGGGCCAGTTGAATACCTACATAACCACTGTATTGTTCAGAAAACACTGTTTTTCCCCTCTGGTTCAGTAGTGAGCAATTTTTGTTCCAATATTTCTTTCACTTGTTGTATAAACTTCATCGTCGACGCCAACATTGGCATTATGTTGAAAAAAATATATATTGTGTGCAGTAGTTGATAATTTCATAATTATTGGAGTGTGTGTGCTTAATAGTCTGCCTCAATTTCCAGTGAGCAATTTGAGTGATTCGTGGTTAAGAGCAAGATGTGTTCATTCGCACTTACCGTACTCTCCATATCTACAGCTAAGTAAATTGCTCCCCTTGCTCCAACTGCCAATTTATTACATCTTTCCAATTCGTGTTTGCCCCTCTTGATATTTATCAATTATTTTATTTCCCTAAATGTACATCAATCAGTAACGGACCCTTAGTGATGTGCAGAATTTGCCCGACCATGGAAACACAACAATTTATATAATTCTCAGTTCACGTAATGGGCATGACTGATGCTCTGTCAATGTACAAGACAACACGAGTGATTGAATTGTACTGCACTCGGTGTACACTATGTCCCACCCCTTTTATTACTTTGCAAAACAGTAACAACGTTACGCTCCACGGATGTTTTACTGTCCACAAAAAAAGTGAGACGTAATTTTCTGTGTATCATTGCTTTTAGTGAAATGGAGCAGTGACGCTAAATTGATTAGGGCAGGGAGTCCCTATAGACCGTGGTAATTGATAGGCAACATGGCTTTACAAATGTAATTTTCCCCCATCCTCCTTGTGCCTCGGTGCATGTCTTATTGCGGTCCACCCTACCAAATTGGTTATGATTATGTTGCCTTTAGTGTCTGATGTAAAGACTTGTCAGTTTTTAAAACTACAACAAACGGGTCAGAGTTTTTCAAGAAAGTATCTGATGGTGTCTAGTTTTTAAAAGCGTGACCAGATCACATTCAACCGTCCCGCTTTTTCTCATGGGTTTTGAGATTTTGATACCGTATCATGTGTCAACTGTCATATTTTTCTCATTACAATAGTAATATTTCGCGCCCTCAATCCGTATATATCCAGGGATATCGTAAACAATCCACCGTAGTTTAGTAAACTAATTTATCTGGTTACATAAAGCAGTGCAGTAATTACACCAACCCTTTTTTGCAAATTATTCTTCCAATGGATAGTATATTAGGAAGGTATTTTATATGATTATTAGGTTGGAACAAAATCCATTTTCTGGAAAAATCTGGTCACGCTCCTTTAATTTGTTTTTTTTTATTCCTTCCTGCCTCCATTGTGTGGTGGCTAATTTTTTTGCTGGTCAATGAACACAGAATACTAAAGTGTGATGTCAGTTACCAGTGTAACTGGGTCTGAACATCCGCTGGTAATCTGCAAAAACCATTGCTAAAGCGTGGGGAAACAGTTCTAGTGTAGACCCATAACCTTGACAACACACAAAAAGTGAAATGTTCATCTTTGTACTCTGTTGAAAATGGTTGTACTGTACACATCACAATCTTACGCCATCTTGGGTTTGGCATTGCCAATTCGTCTTTTTAAAGGCATTTTCATTTTTGAGTCGAAACTTTCATTCTGGATCTTGGTTCACTTGTAATTCAGTCTATCTTTCGTTTACCGTAAGTCAATTTGCCTGTTACATTCTTACAATTTATAAACACAACATCTGGTATGGTGTCTGATCACCATTGAAATGAAACAACCAAACTTGGGATAAGAGAAAAATCGACGCACTAGGCAGATGCTCTATAAGCTGAGTTATAAGGCACAGTTGGTATACTCCCTCAGGTTTTCCCTGTGGACCCAATTCTTCTCTCGGTGTTGCATGGTAGCGCAACTAGGCAAAGTAACGAACACAATATCTGGTATGGTACCTGATCACCATTGAAATGAAACAACCAAACTTGAGATGAGAGAAAAACCGTAAGGGCATTATCGGGATTCAAACCCGAGACCTCTGACTCGTGGATATAATTTTTTGAAATTTTTGCTTTCTTTTTCCTTCCTTTTTGGTTTAACGTTTGGTATTTAATTGGCTGTGTTTACAATCCAGGATTTATGATGCCCTATAGTGGTGAGGTACACTACTGTAAAATTGTTATACAGTACAAAATACTTCTTTTTGGAGGAAATGGGGCTCTGAAAAGTACTGCCTTTCATAATTCAGGAGAAGAGATTCTTTAACTAGCTTGTTATGGGGTATAAATTGTCTCAATTTTGCTGAATTAATTTACATAATGTATAGTTTGCTTTTAATATGATATAATTGGTGATCTCAAAACCCTTGTCTCTTAACATGTTTCACAGGTGGTCAGTTTCTGTTTTATGTTAACCTTAAGTTGGGGTGAGTGGGTGAGCGATGGGTAGAATTTGATGGATGATACCAAAGTACATATGTAGGCCTACCTACCAATGATGCAATGGATGATAGATAGAAAAGCCAAATATTGATGGATGGGAAAGGGTTTTGTGATGCCGAGGAATCAGAATGATCTCTAGCGTGTTTGAAAAGGAGATCAAACTACCAGTACATGTGTACAGCTCTTTCCAATATGGGGTGCAAAGCACTCGCCACTTAAGATTGACGGACTTAACAGTACTTTTAAAAAAATAAAAATTAAGCACCCCCATTTGACCCCACCTCTGTGATTCTCATGTATATAGTATTAAATACACTCAAGTAAAGAATCAAATTTTTAATTTTATTGCACTCAAGAGTTGATTTTATCTCAACAAATAAATTATAATAAAGCTTGGCAATTTCTGTCCACTTGCTAAGAATAAATAGTAAGGGAGAAGATTATCCATGAGGCAAATTTGGCTATTAGCACAGACAATACACCTATTATAGGATTTGGCGAGAAGCCGACATCAATAACTCTAATTTATTTTCAGTTTTGCTATTAAGCAATGTTTAAACAACACCCTTATTTAGGGAAGCAAGTGTTGAAAAGTGTCTTGCTTGAGGACATGTTACGATCTACATATAGCCAGAAACCAGACCAACATTCCAGCTATTTGACAAGGGACTTGAGTTCCCTATGCTTAAAACCACTAGGCTATAACAACCCAAAGATGTGTTAAAAACAAAATTTCCTTTTCCACAAAATGAAACCTGATCATCCTCTGAACTTTACTGACCTTAGGTTTTCTTGTTTGAATTTGCATTCTGTTGAGGAACGTGACAGTCCAATCGTTTCCGTTCAACTTCTGCATAATATGCCATTCAGATCTTTTTAAAGTATAATCATACCATTTGGCTCACAAATGTCTTTACAATCTTGGCAGTTCCCCTTATTAGGTGATCGGGCTCAACCCGATCACCTATTGATATCGTACGATTTCTTTGTCTTTTTTTTTTTTTCTTCTTTTTCCACTCAAACGTTTCCAGAGCTTTTCTTCGAAACGGTTCAAGCTATCAACTTGAAACTTGGTAGGAACATCAACCCCAATGTGAAGGTGTGCATACAAGTGTGACGTCACCGTGACGTCATCGGGTATCAAATTACAACAAAAAAATATGCATGTTTTAAAATGCTTCCGTCTGGAAAACCACGTGACTCATGATCTTCGTATTTGGCAGGCTTATATATCAGATCATGGCCAACAATTTTCTTCGTGTGGGCATTTTCATCTGACCCTTCCTTCTGGGGTCAATTTGAGGTCAAAGTTCAACGAAAACGAAAATCTCAATTTTTGCACTTATTGAGCAACAATGCCCATCAAACCAAGCTGAATCTTTAACAAACTAAGTACAGGCATAGGTCCTATGGCAGACTTTCACCAGCGTGTATAATATTATAATGGCATCAAGCGTGACGTCATCGTGACGTCATCAAGTATCAAATTACACCCCAAAAAAAACCAAAATATGCATATTTTAAAATGCTTCCGTCTTGAAAACCACGTGACCCAGGATCTTTGTATTTGGCAGGTTTATAGATGACATTCTGTGCTACAATTTTCTTTGTGTGGGCATTTTCATATGACCCTTCCTTCTTGGGTCAAATGGAGGTCAAAGTTCAACGAAACTGAGAATCTCAGTTTTTACACTTACCAGCAACAATGCCCATCAAACCAAGCTGAATCGTTAGTAAATTAGATACAGACATAGGCCCTACGGCAGACTTTCACCAGAATGTATAGTATCATGATGGCATCAAGTGTGACGTAATCATGACGTCATCAGGTATCAAATTACAAAAATTCAAAGGTTATTATTTCCAAAATTCATATCTCAAGAACCGTAATAGATACTTGAACAATTCTTTCACAACATGATAAGTCTAAATGAACTGAACAAATCATACGATGTCATGACCCCTGTGTGACGCCTACTTCCGGTCCAAACCGGAAGTTGTTTGAAA
Organism: Henricia sp. BOLD:AAB3569; assembly: GCA_037783545.1. NCBI lineage: Eukaryota > Metazoa > Echinodermata > Asteroidea > Spinulosida > Echinasteridae > Henricia > Henricia sp. BOLD:AAB3569. The sequence goes on from JBBELK010000245.1 coordinate 2,568,454, forward strand.
ATGTGCATTTTTTTAAGCGTTTTGAATGCAAATAGATTCAAAGTGGTAGTGAATTTGACCATATTTCTACGGAACGAACTGTTTCCACACATGTGGACTTTTTGACTATACCATTGGTGGCGTCATCACATGGACGGTAGTTACGTAATGTGGTGTCAAAATACGCAAATTTGGAGCTGAATTGTTTAAAAATGCTGTATCTTGAGAACTACAACAGATATTTGCATGATTCTTTCGTCACATTTAAGAACTTGATGGTTATTAAATTGTTGAACAATTTGTGCACAACATTGTGACGTCATGATATCGTCACAGGTGTCAAATTACAAAAATTAAATGGTTATTATTTCAAAAATTCATATCTCAAGAATCGTAATAGATACTTAAACAATTCTTTCACAGCATGATAGGTCGCAATGAACTGAACAAATCATACAATGGCATGACCCCTGTGTGACCCAAACCTCCGGTCCAAACCGGAAGAGGTTCGAAAATGTACACTTTTTTAGCATTTTGAATGCAAATAGAGCCAAAGTGGTAGGGAATTTGACCATAGTTCTACGGAACGAAATGTTCCCTCACATGTGGACTTTATGACTACATATATACCACTGATGACGTCATCACGTGCACGGTGGTTACGTAATGTGGAGAAATTATTTGTTGAGTCCCTTGATAATTAAGCTAACTCAGTCGTTTGAGGGCGCTATGCCAAGCCTCCACTAATCTGACGATTTGCGCCCATATATAGTGCTCGACTTCTAATAATAGAACTTGTATCTAGGCAGCCTGTCTCGGGTCAGAGGTCATAATGTATCTTTTTAGGGAGGATGTCCGGGCCACACGGCCAATGATATAAACGTACGTGCGCGAGTAGTGAATAAGTCAGACAGACGAGAAATAATAAGCAGGGATTGATTTACAACCGAGAAAATTGGACTTTTGAAGATATAAAACTGCTAGTTTCCGTGGCATCATCGCCAGGAAAGTTGAATGAACACTTGATAGCACAAGGAAATTTACTTTTGGTGACTTAGCTGTTGTATCTTGGGTGTAATCATGGTATGTACGGCTAGCCTTAGTCGGCGAACCAGAGTATATGTCTTCTCCCCGAAAACTGTGAATGTGACATGCTGGAAATCGTTGCTGTGTTGGAAATAAAATGGACATGGTGGACCGCAACTCAAGTTGACTGGAGCGTCAGTTTATTCTAGATGCAATTAAACCCCAACTCCCCACACGGCGATATACTACAGTAATATGATCTCAAATGAAAAAATCTTTAGAACTGTAATAGATATTGAAAAGATTCTTTCACCACATATAGGCCTAGGCCTACATGTCAAAACTTGTTCTTCAGTAGATACTTGAACAATCTATGCACACAATAGTAACGTTATGATGAGATTGACAATTATGACGTCATCAGATACACAATTTTAGCGTTGAATAGTCAGAGTCATGTCTTGAGAATTCCAATACTTTTTCAACATCAAACAACTCAAGTTTTCAAACAATCTCAAAACTGTGTCGTCATCATCATTTCAATGTTTGTCACCCGATCACCTTGCGTTTGTAAAAAACACAAACGCGAAGCTCTAGTTTTTTTTTTTTTCTTTTTCTTTTTTTTTTTCCACTCAAACGTTTCCAGAGCTTTTCTTCAAAACGGTTCAAGCTATCAACTTGAAACTTTGTAGGAACATCAACCCCAATGTGAAGGTGTGCATACAAGTGTGACGTCATTGTGACGTCATTGGGTATCAAATTACAACCCGAAAATGACTAAAATATGCATGTTTTAAAATGCTTCCGTCTGGAAAACCACGTGACCCATGATTTTCGTATTTAGCAGGCTTATAGATAAGATCATGGCCTACGATTTTCTTCGTGTGGGCATTTTCATCTGACCCTTCCTTCTGGGGTCAATCTGAGGTCAAAGTTCAACGAAAACGAAAATCGCAATTTTTGCACTTATTGAGCAACAATGCCCATCAAACCAAGCTGAATCTTTAAGTAACTAAGTACAGGCATAGGTCCTATGGCAGACTTTCACCAGCGTGTATAATATTATGATGGCATCAAGCGTGACGTCATCGTGACGTCATCAAGTATCAAATTACACCCCCCAAAAAAACAAAATATGCATATTTTAAAATGCTTCCGTCTTGAAAACCACGTGACCCAGGATCTTCGTATTTGGCAGGTTTACAGATGACATTCTGTGCTACAATTTTCTTTGTGTGGGCATTTTCATCTGACCCTTCCTTCTGGGGTCAATTGGAGGTCAAAGTTCAACGAAACTGAGAATCTCAGTTTTTACACTTACCAGCAACAATGCCCATCAAACCAAGCTGAATCGTTAGTAAATTAGATACAGACATAGGCCCTACGGCAGACTTTCACCAGAATGTACAGTATCACGATGGCATCAAGTGTGACGTAATCATGACGTCATCAGGTGTCAAATTACAAAAATTAAAAGGTTATTATTTCCAAAATTCATATCTCAAGAACCGTAATAGATACTTGAACAATTCTTTCACAACATGATAAGTCTAAATGAACTGAACAAATCATACGATGTCATGACCCCTGTGTGACGCCTACTTCCGGTCCAAACCGGAAGTTGTTCGAAAATGTGCATTTTGTAAGCGTTTTGAATGCAAATAGATTCAAAGTGGTAGTGAATTTGACCATATTTCTACGGAACGAAATGTTTCCACACATGTAGACTTTTTGACTATACCATTTGTGACGTCATCACATGGACGGTGGTTACGTAATGTGGTGTCAAAATACGCAAATTTGGAGCTGAATTGTTTTAAAATGCTGTATCTTGAGAACTACAGCAGATATGTGCATGATTCTTTCGCCACATTTAAGAACTTGATGTTTATCAAATTGTTGAACAATTTGTGCACAACATTGTGACGTCATGATATCGTCACAGGTGTCAAATTACAAAAATTCAAAGGTTATTATTTTTAAAATTCATATCTCAAGAACCGTAATAGATACTTGAACAATTCTTTCACAACATGATAAGTCTAAATGAACTGAACAAATCATACGATGTCATGACCCCTGTGTGACGCCTACTTCCGGTCCAAACCGGAAGAGGTTCGAAAATGTACACTTGTTTAGCACGTTGAATGCAAATAGAGCCAAAGTGGTAGGGAATTTGACCATAGTTCTACGGAACGAAATGTTTTCACACATGTGGACCTTTTGACTATACCATTGGTGACGTCATTACATGGACGGTGGTTACGTAATGTACGTCAAATTTGGAGCTGAGATGTTTTAAAATGCTGTATCTTGAAAACTACAACAGATATTGGTATGATTCCTTCGCCACATTTAAGAACTTGATGTTCAACATATTGTTCAACAATTTGTGCACAAAATTGTGACGTCATGATGTCGTCACAGGTGTCACATTACAAGATTTCAAAGGTTATTATTTCAACAATTCATATCTCAAAACGGTGCAAGCTATCAACCCCCCAGCTATGGCGGATATGCAGGGAGGAGATATTAGTTACCGGATTAGTGTATACAGCAGCCATAAGCTATAGCGCAAGTAATGGCGTAAGTGGACTTGCGCAATTGCGTAAAGTTTCGTGAAATCGGCTGCTGAACTTCCATTTTTGCCATTCCACAGGTGATAACAACGTCTGAAATTCATCACAAATTGTTCATTTAGCCCGATCACCTGGCGTTTGTAACAACAAACGTCATACCTCTAGTTTTCTCTTATACTATTAAGAGCAAGAATGACATTTATCAAGCAATTTAGCAGAACCAAACTCCCCAATAGGGACAATTTGTAAGGCACACTCAAAAAAAAAAATCCAAGAACTAGTGAAAAGTTTGTATGACGATTTCAAAAGTTTGTTTGTTCTTTTTAAATTAAATGCTAAAAACAAATCTTTCTCAAGAAAATAAATTGGTGACGTTTAATAATTAAACGCAGACACATGTTGTAAACTGAAACATTGTTCATAATTTTTGAACCAGTGATTTTCCTCTTCATCGAAACTCATTTGATTTCAAAAATCAAAATAATTTTTTATGGAAAATTGCATTTGTATGAAATTCTGTCTTCATGGAGCTGCATCAAAATACCTTTAATTGCAACCAAAATGCAACTTTGTAAAAAGGTTACATTACTTGTCTTCCAATTAAATGAAAACTAATTGCCTCCAGTCTTAACTCACTATTAAATCAGCCAATGTGTGTATAAACTTGCATGGTACTTGTCTATTTTTAAAAAGTTAACCAATGAAAGTTACATACGATCTCGGTTGCAGGGTTTCATCTAGGATTTCCAAAACTGCCTGTCCTACTTGGGTGCAGTTAAAAGGTACCTGTCCTATGACTGGCAAAAATTGAAAGGCACACAAATGCATAAAGTGGTTTCCGAATCTCGGCAAGTTGGAAATCATGATGTGGTCACGTAGGGCACACGAACGTACTGTGTCAGTGTATGCATACGGCATGTACAAGAGTCGCAACTCGCGAGCATACCATGACTAGCCGACTGGCTGGCTGGCATGGTCACAGCGGCCTGCCGCACAGATTATACGACGTACTTTTGTTTTTCATTCTAAACAAAAATGCAATTTAATTGCTCAAGTATGTATAAATTATAAACCAAAAATCCACCTGTCATTTTTAATGTCCATTTTACAAAATTCTACCCGTCATGTTTTATTGTCCATTTTGCAAAGTGCCTGTCTAAAATCACACACTGTAGACGGGTGGCTAGATGAAACAGTGTTTGGTTGGCTGTGGATTAGAACTGGCCCATCAACACTAGACTGCTAGTGGTTGAGAGTGGTTAGGACATGGTTCAAATGCAAGAGGTTGCTCACCCGAGCATTTTATAGACCTTATGCGTAGCGGCCATGATAGAGGACAGGTTTTCATATTTAAATGATGTGACAATAGATCCACAATGTGCCTACTCGTGCATGACGCACTGTGACAATGTAGCGGCCCTCTATCATGGCCGCTACGCATGAGGTCTATTAAGTTTCACCACAGCTCTCGGGGAAAGCATTGAGCAAAGGCCAACAATAGTAATAATTTTGTGGTTTTGTAACAAAATGTAAGTACACTGAGTTAGTGTGTCGGGTATTCATTTTCTTATCCAGTGTTATCATAAGATTAAATTAACTCTTTGTTTGCATATTGTAATTCTGGATTTATTATCAGTGCTCCTGGAGGACAAATTACTTGCTTGTGTTTGACTACTATCAAAGTTCAGCTCGACATCCTCTGGTAATGCGTAATCGATAAGTTTCCCCGTTTCCACTGACTGAAGTATCCTGACAGACAGATTTCTGTTGTGTTTTACGGCCTTTGTGCGGTACTTTTGGGCTCCAATGTACACAACTTGGGGTTATTGCTGCTTACTAATGGCTGGTTTGTGGTTGCTAGACCCTGAAAAAAAAGAGGACAAAACTAGCCCAACTCTCTGGTACCCACAAAGACTGGTTGATCGGTCTTTCAATCATGAAATCCAACAATATAGCGCACAATGCAAATATTGACTGTAGATAATTTCTCATAGTTGGGTGATGCTGCGGAGAACTGGGCTAGTGGTATTAACACAAAGGAAGGCGGAAAATTGGTGCCAGATTGAAATGACTATACATGTACTGGAAGAACAGTTTTGGAGGATGCAAAACTGTTTTAACAAAAAGTTTGACAGATGCACAATACTACCTTATAAAATCAAATTTTCGTGGTAATGAAGTGCATGTGATAGATGCTGTTAAAAGCACAACCATAAAAAAACATGAAAACAATACTGTGTTGTTTTAAAATGCAGATCACTTTTTTTGTGGTCACCCCAACCCCTCCCCCTCCCCTCACCCCTCACCCATGCGTGAAAAGATTTTGATAAACATTATCATGTGTCATTTTTTACCATTCTGAAATTTCGTGCTCTCATCTGTATATTTCTAAGGATATTGTACCAAACAAAACACCCATGTTTAGTAAAGAGATTTCAAATTTCCCATGGATAGTATTTTAAGAAGGTATTTTACATTAATTTAGATCGAAATCCATTCTCTGGAAATATCTGAACAAGCTCCTTTAAGGGAAAAGGACATTCATATGGCTGAAACCAGGGGCCAATTTCATAGAGCTGCTGAAGCATCAAAAATTGCTTGATAAAATGAGGTTCCCACCAAAAATGTCATCTGATTGTCATGGTAATGAACCTAACACTGGTCATACAATACTTCTATCACGTGAGGATTTTACTGGTAATGTTCTCTACTAAGCGAGAGGTTTTTGTACTTAAACACCTCTATGAAATTGGCCCCAGATCACATGCCCATTCGTAAAAACTTGATTAGTGGAGAAATGCCACTGCATTGATTGTGGTGTATAACAGGCCACAACATCCAGTAGCAACTCATCAACATCTAAGATGAACAGCAGCCTTTAATGTTGGCTCTGGTCAAAACTGCTTGGCAAGTTACTCATTGAAATGGTTCATTCAAATTTAATAGTTTTTAGGTCAATTTGTAGGAAGAGTGTGAGTGTGTAGTTGTGGGTGAATGATTGTGCTAAAATTAACTAAAAGATGCTGCATGCAGTAATGTTTAACGTTATGTCGTCGGGGGTTTTAATGGATGCAAACATGATTGATCATAAACTTTTTTTTTCTTTTCATTTTTAAATATTTTACTTCTTCCCAAAATGTCTTACAGTTCCAGTGTATAATATAGGCTTGTGATTATGGGTGCTTGAAGAAAAATCATACGCTTATGAGATAGAAAATGGTAGCATGCTTTCGGAAGGAAAGTATGTTTAAACCTTTCTGTAAAATTGTAAAGTTGCTTTTACAAAGACAATAAGGTTGATCATTGGTTTGCATCTGACAAAAGCTGTGTTTCCAAATGTTCTGCAAATCGTCCAGTGTACTTTAATCCATTTTGTCTCAAACGTTGCTAATTCTGTGGTGGAAGTAAAACAATCACATAATGGTGCTCATAAAATGAGACGGGGATTAAAAGTGGGTTTGGCCAGTCTTAAACATACGTTTAAAACCGGCTAGGGGTCTGGGGCGGTATTCACAAAACTCAATCTAAGCGGGGCACTTAAGTCTGTCTTAAATCTAAGCACCCCGCTAAGATAAGTGGGGCACTCAACTTCGTATTCACAAAAGATTTAAGCGCCCCGCTTACCTTAGTGGTGTACTTAATCAATCAGTGCACGCTTAACTCTGTCGCGTCATAAAGTCTCTGCAATCAAAGCAGCGCAGACCACGCGCGGACGTTTCAAAAACATTCGATTACTACGCGCGTGCATCATACGCGCACATTACGCGCGTGTCGTACACATATTCGCGTGCACGTACCACAAGTAGACGACGTACGTTGTGCTATGCGGTAGTCAATGGCCAGTGGCGAACAAAGACGGAAAACGAAGGCTTTTTAAGGTCAGTAAGAATTTAAATTGAAATCTGTTGTAATCTCCCAATGTCTAAATTGTTTAGGCGTTCTCTAATCAATCATATGGGCAGAAAAACAATGCAATTGATGACAGTTGACCCAGCGTTAAATGCACTTAAGACAGGTCAGACCACACTTAAGTTTAAGTCTCAAAAATAAGCGGGCCACTAAAAGAAAACGCGCTGTGAATACCACTTAACTTTATGATTTGACTTAAGTCTAGAATTTAAGCGGGCGCTTAATTTTCATGACTTAAGTCGTTTTGTGAATACCGCCCCTGGACGCTGATAATGCCTGAGCCGTCAGGTGAGGGTCATTATCAGCGTCCAGGACCCTAGCCGGTTTTAAACGGATTGTTTAAGACTGGGCAAACCCACTTTTAATCCCATTCATAAATGCCTTTTTGTGTAAATCGGTAAAACTTACTAAAATTAGCCCGTCGTTTTGCCATGTTTTGCACTCACTTTTTCCTTCATCATATTGGAGATGAATTTAGAAACGCAAGAAAATTGCAGTGCCCCGACTGGGATTCGAACCCAGGTTCTTGGCATACATGGCCAACTGCTCTACCAACTGAGCTATCTGGGCAGGCCTGCCGGAGCACCACAACAATCTCGTGCTTGCCTCTCTTTTTCCAACAATGCGGTGGGGCAAATCCATGCCAACCAATTTCGCTACAGTGATGGCCTATCGTGAAGACAGGTCTTACCTCCATAGGGGGGAGGGGCAAATCCATGCCAACATTATATTTATGAATATAAAATAAAATTGTTCATATAATTTTAGTTCATTGGTGCCACCTCAGGAATATTTTTGTCTTTTGCAACATTCATTAACAATGCAGTCCCTGGAGTGGAAGCAGAATCTTATTGTTTTCCTTTTAAGTTAAATCCAGTATCCACCCACCCACCTTTTTTAAACTTTGGAGATTTCATTGGGGTCAGGTTCGGAACAAATACTTACAAATTTTACAAACTTTAACACTTGTTATCAATAGGTGTAGAATCAATATTGATACAAGGGTCCAAAAGTCTGCACTATCAAACCATCAAAGTCAGGAGATTTTTTCTCACATGGTTTTTCTTTTAAAAGAAGAAATAAAGGTGTGAATTTGTGGTTGGTATAGACTGAGGGTTTGTCTGCGGTAATGGATGATAAATGCTTGCTGATTTATAGTCATCAAGAATATTAATTATTATATAAAATGAAGCTTTTGCGGACATGAAGCTTTTGCATGAAGCTTTTGCGTTTCTGTTACTGTGCAGCACAGAGCCCAGATTAGATGTGCGTGTATGCTGGGCACACCACGAACACACGCGTAGAGTACTGTACAGCGCCAGAGTACAGTAACAAAAAATACTGTACAACAGTAACAAAAGCGCATGCATTTGTAAACTAAAGTTTTCAACACCAAACAGACAAAAATCTCGCGGAAATCTTTCAAAACAAAGCTTCATTTTATATAACAATAATAATATAGGTTGTCTTTTCGGGTGATATGAGAATATACCGCACTCGTCATAAAAATACAGAACTCGCCTTCGGCTCGTGCGGTATATTCTTATATCACCCTCAAAGCCATCCAATATTATATAAATCTCAAGGTAGTGTTGCCATTGAAAATGCTGATAAAATTCACAATTACCCCCTCTTATACTGGTAGTCATTGGAAGCCAACATTTCAACATCTTTTTTTGCTTCAACATGTAAACATTTTTACTGATGTGATGGATGGTTTGGATGCTTTTTTTATGCAAGTTTGCCCCAAACAAGGCTAAAGCCACTTTGGGTAAGGGGCTACAAGAGGAAATCTAAAGATGAAAATAGCTCAAGAAGATTGAAGGTAGAAATTAATATTCCTCTTAAAACAATATAGATTGTAGGATGGAGGGAAACATGCACCAGGCAAGGAGTTCCAAAGAGATACAGTACAGTTGAAGTCGGAAGTTTACATGTACACCACTACCATCATCACCAAAAATGGTAAACAGGACTACCCGAACCATTGCAAGGTGTACAAGCTATGTTTTAAGTACTGCAAGCACGTGAGGAATTCCACAAAATCACGACTTTAGTAAAGACTGTTACAGAAATGGTGACACCAGTCTTAACACAGTTGTATGTAAATTTCTGACGACAACTGTACGTGGGAAAAAGCTGTAGGAATGTCACTCTTTGTTGTACATCTCGGCAAAGCTAGTGTGTATATGGGTGAGAACAAGCAGAAGCTCTGGTCTCATGCTCAAACACTCTGAGGAGGAACCAGATTGGACAGACTGGTGGCACATTCACCATCAAAATATCTGTAGAAAAGACTGAGACTATAGCTACAGACCTACGATGAGAAACGGGTTGCAACAGAAATCCCAACTCCTCACCAACAAGATTAACAATACGCTTCTGCATTCTATCTAATCATGGAGGAATAAAACAAGAATTATATGATATTTCTATAACTTTCTCATACATGTACATGTTCCTATTTTTGTGTCAAAATGTGAGGTTTGTGAGGTTTCCTAAGCTTATACTGTAAATTGAACGCATGAAGCAGTTTCTTGTTCTTAAAATCTTACGCTGGTTGTGTTGTCTCAATCTTTGCTCTGAGTTCATCATGTTTATTAACCCCTTCTACTTCCAAACTTTCAGGCTACACATTAAAACTGGGGTTGAATTCATGGGCACTGCCAAGACTGCATAATATAGCTTCATTTTCAGGGCCGAAGGTGTTTGTGACTGATAAACGTCCAATTGTGAAAGGGTGTCATCACTTCTTGGGCTTTTTGAGGAAAACATTCAATATTATATCTTACCTCTTCTCTTTACTTGTTTTTCTGTTTTCTTTCCCCCTTTTTTGAGTTCCCTGTTTTAACCACCTGGTTCAAATTCTGACAATTAAAAATGAATCTCACTAAAATTTAGTGAATGGTACAAATGCCTGCTTGTCCTTTAATTGCTGCTTGTCCTGGGGTTTCCTGCAGAATGTGACAAATGATATAAAACCAATTCAAATCACTGCAATATGGAATAAAGAGACAATTTAAAGAAAAAGAAATGTTCATTTCATGTAGTACATCCAAAGTTGTCCATAAAGTTTAAGTTGTAAATGAGCCAAACTGTTAATTACATCAAGTCTCTTTATCATTCACTCATCATTCTATGCCAAAACTATCCCACACCAGTCGAAGCGCTCGACTATAAATTGAAATAAATCACTCGAATCAGTTCTTCACGCAGCGTGTCATTTTACACCTTTCTAAGAGGGCAATACAAGCAGCACTATGAAATTGACATATGCACGCCATGGCGTTGTGTTTACCAACACACAAATGGAACCAGATAGGAACAGACGTTAATCAAATTGCAAATGCATTGAGTAAATTTTCCAAGTTGTAAATTTTGCACAGCGGCTGCAACGTGCGGGACAACTCCCCACACTAATAACCAGTCCATGACATGAGCACGATGGAGGTAATTTCATTGTGGGGGTTTCACCCATTACTAATCAATAGCCTCCCACCAACTATGGGACCTGCAATTCGATTAGAAACGGAATGCTTTTATTTCCTTTTAGTGGGTAATTGGTGTGAGCACTTATTTTTGGCAAGCAATTGTTGACAGCAATGTTGACATCCTCATCACGCTGGCTGTCATTTATTGGACAACCAAAGTGGTGGAGCTTAGACTCTTGTGTTAGGACACTCCTCAATGGGAAAATTGCTAATGGAAAACCAAGTAGCCATTGTTTCCTGAAATTCACAAGATCTTGGGCAGAATCTCATCAGTTTGGCCATTGTGTTAGGACACTACCCAAGTTCTCATGAGGAAATGACTAATGAAAAACCAATCGTTACAGAAGATTTCCCCAAATTCCCAAGATCTTGGGATGAATCTCAGTTTGACACTCTCTGGGTCATGGCTAATGGAAAACTAAGTGGTTATTGTTTCAGAGGTTTTCTTAAATTGTCCAAGATCTTGGGTAGAATTTAAGTCTTAGGACATTCCCCAGTGAGGAAATGGCTGATGGGGTTATTGTTAATGATTTTCTCAAATTCCAAAGAGCTTGGGTAAAATCTTAGTCAGACTCTTGAGTAGGACACTCCCCATGGCCAGTGAGAAAATGGCTGATGTGAAGCCATGTTGTTGGAACAGAAGATTTTCACAAATTTGCAAGACCTTGGGTTGCATCTCAGTTTGACCCCTGTGTTATGACACTCTTCGGTAAGGAAATGGCTGATGGGAAACCAAGTGGTTGTTGGAACAGAACATTTTCTGAAATTCCTAAGATCTTGGGTTCAATCTCAGTGTGGTCTTTGCGGTAGGACACTCCCCCAGTACAGTGAGGAAATGGCTAATGGAATGAAGCAGTTATTGTAACAGAAGATTTCCTCAAATTTCCAAGATCCTGGGTAGAATCTCAGTCTGGTACTTGTGTTACTGTTTGGGCACTCCCCCAGTGTGGAAATTGTACTAAAAGTGATATTGGTTTGGTTCAACAGGAAATTGTTTAACAGAAAAATGTCTGAACATTTAAAAAAATCTTTGTAGCTTCCCGAGGAAGTCTTCGGAAATCAATTAACTCTAAACCCTCTAGTACAGTTTGTGGATGATTTCTCATCCAGTCAAAGTTCCTGCTTTGACCGCCCTACTTTAAGGCCCTACTGTCCAGAACGTGTTGGTTATTACCATAGTTGTTGGCATACATAACACCATTTATCTCAATGTACCAGTAGATTCTTGGAAGTGAAGTCACAATACAGCACGGTGACAGACCATTTCCAGTCTAAAGGGGCGTTCACACTATCGCGGAAAAATCACACTTTCGCGCTGCGCTCACCGCATTGCATGAGCTCCCAATCGCCGATTATTCCAAAATAGAAAATTCCACTCTAGTAACTTGGGGCTTCTCTGATACCTCATTGGCTGCGCGTTGGAAAGGTCAGCGCACCGCGGTCAAAGTTCAACAGATTTGAACTTTGACCCAGCTCAAAACGTTTTGCACGTCGCGATAGGCCGCGCACAAGCGGCAAACCAGTTTGTGTACAAACCAATGGAACAGTGTGATTTTTCCGCGACAGTGTGAACGCCCCTTAACCCATCCAAGTCTGAGAACTCACTTTTAAAAAAGTTCCCCTCTCTTTGGTTTGGTATTATGTTTGAACATAGCCTAGTGTACATGTATATTGTCCATTTGCTTTAAACTAGGAATACATAGTTTCAACTCAAAAGAATTTTCCTTTCAGTTTGGTGACGAATGGTTGCTTAATTAAGCAACTCTCAAGCCAACAGTACATGTCTAGCTGCCAATATATTGATTGCTCAAATATTTGAGTTTCCTGAGAGACCTGCACAATTCTCTATCAATTCTGGTGTTGAAAGAAAGTATTGATAGATTCTACAAACCCATGCATACATCCATGTTTGCAAAAGATGTAATTTTCTTTCCGCTGTTTATCCTACATTTTCGCAGAAGTTTTGAAGGTACATTGCACTTTTATATCAATTGTGCAAACCCACAAGACCAAACAATGCTTCTCACAGGTCTGTTGCTTTATTTTCCCTGAGACAATAAATTTGTGCTGCTTCACTGATACCAACTTTTTCCAGCATAAACGTATTTCCATGACAAAAAATGCGATTTGTGGAAATACGGGTATTATGTCGCAAAATTAAATGAGTTGCATACTGGTAGCCGAGTCGATGACATTATTCTTTAATAGGTGTAGGTTTGATCCCTATGGAATTTTGTGATTTAGATCTAGATCACAAAATTCCATGGGGAGATACATCTATATGAGATACATTTATATATACTTGTACTCTCCTCAAAAAGATGGACAACAGAACAGAAGTTTGTTGAATACAGTGAACTTGTGGATACATGTAGTAGGGCACTGATAGACCAATCATGTTCAAGACTGTTCTGCTTCAGTGATTTTTGTCCAGTTCCAAGTGAACAAATTTAATTCTCACAGCAATTGAATGCAACATTTTCTGTTTCCGGGAGAATCCTGTAGTTAAGGGCTCTCAGAAAATCCATTTTGTTGGCTTTTCAACCTGATTGATCTGACCTCTGTAGCCGTGCGTCTCCCAAACAGCCTTGGATGTACCGGAGCTCAGGGAGGCACTTCAAACAGAGTGGCTCACCCTGCCTCAGTGGCTCCCACAAGAGGTGTTCATTCACGTTACTGACCAATAAAATTATAAATCTCTCAGTATAATTTGCGCCTCTTTTAATTGAGGCTTCTGTAATACTAAAAACAATGCACACAAAAACGTTCACTTTTTCATCGTTATTCATCAACATTTATTATTTCTGAAAATACTTTTATAATAAATATATATAAAGGAAGTCAACCAACAAATAAAATCACTCTTTTTACCCTCTTTACTTTGTCCAGGTTCATTGACACTGCTCGCAAACAAAAAAGAAAAATACTAAAAAAATATATATATAAATACTCAAACAAAATTTTCATTTTGTTCGGCTTTTGATTTTGTTTTTTCGTGTTTTCTGCAGTAAATGATATCTGATGAGTGATACTATAAACTAATCATATATATGCATCATTATATCAATTGCTGTATCCCAAAAAAAATTAAGGCAGACAAAAATTTGGGGGAACATTTTCATTTGAATCTTTTTTTATGTGAGCAGCAGCCGATTTCACGAAAGAGTGCGCAGCTTGCGCAACTTTTGCAAAATGGCGCAAGCCCCATAGCTTGCGTGTAATTTTCACAGGAATGTTGCGCAGCCTATGCAATAAAATGTTGCGCAAGGGGACTTACGCAGTGCGTAAGGATTCGTGAAATCGGCTGCAGTTACAAACTTGTACATATGTATACAAACATTTCAGATTACTGTCCAAGTACTGCAGTTATTTTTTTACAAAACTCAAATTGTTTAAAAACATGTTAGCATACGTTGCATTCATTCAAATGCGTTGAAGTTTAAAGTAAACAGAGGCAAGAGAAAAAGAAACATTACTGGCGTGCTTGCTTCAATTTAAATTCACACAAAATCAGTGCCTTGTCAAAAGGTAGCCTAAAGTGCTTGCCAAGCATAATTGTAAATTCCGTCTTTGTCCTTCTCTTTTTAAGTGAATTTGATTGCGAGGTTTGTTGAGTGCTGTCTGTCTTTAACTGGTTGGAAAAAATGCTACAATAACTATATCTTAAAAGCCATCATGGTGCCAAAACAAGTTAATTTTTATACCTCAAAAGAACATGTTTTTCTCTCTTTGTCGGCTGCCTTTTGTCCGGCAAATGCTGTGCCCATTGTCTGTGCGGCATTCCTCTAAGTGCCAGGCCCATTTCGACCAATCAAAGGCCAATCTTCCCATTTTGTCTTCAGCAATTTAATAACTGACATTCAAGACACTGCAAGGGAAAATAACCCTGAGAGGCAGGGCCCAGGGCTATCTGATTTTTACGGCTGTAATTCTGCATTTACTTCCACCATCTTCGGGATAAGCTCCACTCAGCTAATTCAATAGAGAGCAGTGCCTAAAACGTCACCATATGCTCCGGCCTTGTGTGATGGAGTTGTCTCCTCTCAGAGCCAGAAAGATTGATTAGATTTTCAGACTGGGGGCTGAAAATTAAAAATTGTCTATTGAAAAAATATTTTTTTGAAATGGGAAAAAAGGCCTTTTGATGATTTTCACATTTAAAAATTACTTATAGCTAGACAGTCGAATGTACATTCGGTGTAAATGTTAACATTTAAAATGCTCGTGTACATTTGTTTTTTAGAGTGGTTTTGGAGTGGTGCTTAATCACCAATGAGATGAATTAACGGGATAAAGGTGAGAGAAAAATATGCTCATCGGGATTCGAGCCCGAGACCAGGCAGATGATTGTTTACCAGCTGCACTTTGATGCGAAATATAATATTAGTTTTCCCTCGGGTTTTCTCAAAGAACCAAATATTTAGTTCCTTTGTTGTTGCTCAGTGTTCTGTAACACTTAAAGGCCCAGTGTATCATTTGCAATGACCCCAACAAGTAATCGACGAGTTTACAGGGGAAAAGTTCTGAAAGTAAAGATTGAATTAATAGCAACTATCCATTGAATGACGCAAGCCACATAGTACCCGATCAACTGAGAACGAATATTTGAAACACCCCGCCAAGACCAGGAAAATGCATATGGATTTTCATGGTTTTTTTAAACGTGGTACATTTGACAAAGCTGAAATTTCTTCGGATGAGTTTGTTGATGTCTTTCTTTTGATTTATAATGGTTTTATTCGCAGAATCGCTCAAAAACAGATCATCTACAGGCCTTTAATGAGCCAGCTCCAAGATTTTTTTACCAGCAGTTTTATTCATTGCAAGTAAATGTGAAATTTCATGTTGCTATGCCGTACTGCAATAGACTACTAAAGTGAAAACGTCACCCTTTGTGTGTTGCCATGGTTTTTGGTTCTACACTAAAACCAGTGAACTGTTTCCCTGCGCTATACCAATGGACGTTTCAGATTACCAGCGAATGTTTAGACCCAATTACCATGGCAACTGACGTCACACTTTAGTAGTCTATAGCCAGTGCATAACTGAATAAATCTGATTTTGTTTTAGGTTGACATAAAAATTGCCTCATCTATGAAAGTAATTTTGTAAAGATATCTATGAATGATAACCGAAAGTTGCAATTCCACCACGAATCGTCACTTGCCCGAATGTTAGGTCACAGAAAATCATTCACCATGAAAGCTTCAGTATGTGCACATAGTTCAATCAGTGCATTTAAGGAGCGTGTCCACATCACATTTTTAAGCCCCCCATTTTCCCATGGATGTGGAGATTTTGATACCGTATCATTTGTCATATTTATCTCATTATTATTCTGAAATTTTGCGCTCTCAATCCGTATATACACGTAATTTCAAGGTTATCGTCCAAAAACCACCAATGTTTTGTAAACTAATTTACCTGCGGGCCGTAGTTTCCATGTGTTTGAAATTGGCACAACACGCGGTATGCACATCGGCCGGTACAAGTTAGAACAAGCGACTCATTTTTCTCTCTTGGTAATAAACAAGAAAATCTTTCTGCTCTTTTTTTTTCATAGTGTCTGGTAAAGCATACAACCACACAACTACTAGGCACATCTCTGGCTTTTTGCACGAGAAAAATTCTTAAAAAAACACCATTGAACAGCGTGTTAACATATGGAACTGCTGACCGTGTTTACTCGTGTTTCTCAGGGTTGCCTCACGGGGTCATGCGCAAATCATTAATACCTAATGAGCGTTTCAGAAATCGCGAAAATTTCATTTTCGAAAACTGCACTTTTGCTTGCTTTTACTTAAAACGGACAATTTGAAATAAACAGCGGTATAAGTCGGCTTGAGGGATGTGTGGACTTTCGAAAAAGGTGCAAATGCTGGATTTTTCGTCAAGGGAGATACTAGCTCTTTAACCGGTTAAACGTTCCACCCCTAGTATAAATTATTTTTCTCTTATCCCATCTCTCATCCCAAGATTATGACCTACTAAATCTGACCAATTTGAAAATGACAAGAATCTTGTAAATGTAACAGAACTCCCCTTGTGAACTCAAATTGTTATTTACTTTTACAGAAAACCATAAGCTGAGATGGCAGCAGTCATTAAACAAGAATGCTCGCCTGGTGATATGGGCACAAGCCTCCATGATGTTCTAGACGAACCGTTTTGTATTTCCCCTACTGCACAAAGTGAAGGTAAATATACTTGTTTTTGAAGCCCCTATAGACAATTGTGCTCTTTGCTTATATCTAAACTGCCCTCTGTTAAAAATTGGTCGTCGTAATTATGCGCATGCATGCATCATGTTTTGCATAAATTTGGTTTGATAATGTGCCAAAGGTCACATAATTCAAAGACGATTTGACCTCATTCCTAAACCGAATTTATGCAAAACATGATGCATGCGCATATAATGCCGGGCATGTTTTGGTTTGCTGTGACACCAGAGAGCACATCGTCTATATACAGAATTAGTAAGGTCCCAACATTTGTATCAACCATTTGATCGGAAAAACTTACTCAAATCGAAGTTAGAATTGGTTCAAAAGACTGATCCAGTAAGCTTCGCCCATTTTGGAATTGACCAAACACAGCCTCGGGTTCAGGTAGCCAAAAAGTAGATAGACATTTTGGCTACTGGAGTCCTCAAATTTGTTTGCACAGAGCTACGGCGAAATGCAGCACGAGTGATGCAAAAACACCATAAACATCATTTTTATCAGCGCAGAGGACCCTAGCCAGTTTAAAACGGATTGTATAAGACTATCCAAACCTACTTTTAATCCCTTCATAAATGTGTTTTTGTATAAATTGGTAAAACTCACCAAAATTAGCTTGTTGTTTTGCTATGTTGTGCATTCACTGCGTTCTGGATGTGTGTCGAGATGTTTTTGTTCGATCGTGCACGTTACGCGTAAAGCAGGTGTGTTGTACGTGCACGCACACGACCGGATACTTAAGTGCACATTTTGCTTTCGAGCGTGCAGTTTCTGTGTGCGTGTGCGTATACGCGCTGACCAGGGCGTGGACGCTGACGCATACGCATGGCGCGGCCACGCGACTCTACTGCACACGTGCCTCACATGTGTGGCATGTTGCTAGGCACATTCTAAATGGGCGGAGCTTACTGGATCGGTCTATTGTTGAAAATAAATTTATTTAAAATACGTGTGCACATATTTATTTTTACAAGGACAACCTCAGGTGAGTGAAATTAAGCCCCTGACTATACCATGGTTTTATGGCTTCATTTGCTATGCAGTATAGCCAGGGAACCAGCTTAAGTAGGACAGTGGCTTTGCACAATTTCTTGTATGAACACAGCTTTTTTTTAATGTTCTCTTGGAATGTCGATGAGGTACTGAGCTGACCTATACAAAGGTTTGTTTTTTATCATACACATTCTCAATCACACAATAACTTGACCGGTGTGCACTGAAACTTGACTTGATCTTAAAGGCCCTGTAGATGTTTTTGAGCGATTCTGCGAATAAAACCATTATAAATCCAAAGAAAGACATCAACAAACTCATCCGAAAAAATTTCAGCTTTGTCAAATGTACCACGTTTAAAAAAAACATGAAAATTCCATATGTGTTTTCCTGGTCTTGGCGGGGTGTTTCAAATATTCGGTCTCAGTTGATCGGGTACTATGTGGCTTGCGTCATGCACTCTGTGGCGCACATCATATACTGCGTGTGCGCGCGATTCATAAAAATGCATTGCGTTGGAACACGCACGCGGAGTACACAGCGCCCATGCATTTTGGACCACGTAGATGCGAACCAAAAATAAGTAAATCGTTTGCAAACGATCTAAATATTTTCATCTTTAAGAATTATTTTCTGGTAAAATTATATCATTTTGAGCGAAAACCTTTCATTGGATAATTAATTCAATCTTTACTTTCAGAACTTTTTCCCTGTAAACTCGTCGATTACTTTTTGGGGTCATTGCAAATGATACACTGGGCCTTTAAAGGAACTTGTTCACATAGATTTCGTTTTAACCTAATAAACAATCATGTAAAATACCTCCCTAAAATACAATCCATGGGAAGAAAACTGGAAATTTGCAATCTCCAATTTGGATGTGGAAGTAAAAAGGGTTGGTGTAATCACTGCACTAACCGGATAAATTGGTTTTCAAAACATTGCTGGTTTTTTGGCGATATCCTTAAAAATGTATGGATTGAGAGCGCACAATTTCAGAATGGTTAATGAGAAAAATATGACACACGATATGATTTCAAAATATCATCACCCATGGGGAAAATGGGTGGGTCAAAAAAATGTGATCTGGACACATTCTGTTAATTGATCAAATTACATGTATTTGACTTAAAGATAGTATACATGATTGGTAAACTGTTAAAAATAGTTTTATCCCCTTGTGTGATTGAAGATATGTATGATTAAAACCAACCTGAGCAAAAACCAGCTCCGTACTTCGTCTAACTTTTGAGAAAACAGTCAAAAAAGGTTTTGCAGTCATTTCGCCCCAAAACCACTTCGCCCTGAGCCATTTCGCCCTGAACCACGGCCTGTGCACGAAGTGGTTTTGGGGCGAAGTGGCATTTGGGCGATGTAGTGTTTGGACGAAGTAATTTGGGGCGAAATGGCACTCGGGCAAAGTGGTTTGGGACGAAATGGCACTTGGGCGAAATGGTTTTGGGGCGAATTGAATTTTCGTCTCATGAGACGAAAACTAATTGTTTTACTCATTTCTTAAAGACTATAACACTTCAGATAAAACCATTTCAGGGGAGGTTTTCTGCGGTCATCATGTTTATATTGTGTAAGTTAGGCGTAAATCTGTGAACATTTCTGATTTTCGAGATTACCAATGATGTATACTGCCTTTAAGAGAAGAGGATAACTAATTTCCAACAATAGTGCATGGTACTGTAAAGCAGTCAATACATAAATCTGATCAATCGGTGTCAAAATTAGACTGTATCGTGGTAAAAGTTTGTTTTAAGGTCATTTACTATTTTATTTCCTGAGGAGTGGAAACATTTTTTAGTTTATTCACGGAAATTTCCTTAAAGGGACACACCGAAATGGACCCATACAAGATTCTAAAAGTCTTTCAGAAATCAACTAAATAGATCCTGAAACGAAACCATCAAATTTGGTACCAGATTTCGGTTCCAGAAAATCACGTGGTCTTGGAGTTAGTTTTATTTCCAGCCGTAGAAACCAGCGTGAAGTGCGAGTTGCTTTTGTCATTCGTGGTTGGTTTCTCTTCTTGATGGAAAATAATGTCCTACGAACACTATTTACATACTGTATTTTCCAATTTGTAGACAAATCTGCCAGCAGGTTTCATTAGAAGGGTTTCTGGGTGTTGATAGGATAAGAGTATCTCTCAGATTTTCGCGGATTTGCGGCGATACAAATAATATCCGAAGAAAAAAGCACCATGCATTTCGGACGTGCAAGAAATAATTGAGTACCTTCCCCGAGTCAGCGCTGACCTTGGAGGATCATGCAAGGTGTGATTAGTCAGGGAAAACGAGGTTTAAACACGTGTCGGCCTGTATCGAACGCCACCTTAATTTACAAACACATGGTATTATACAGCGATGGCCGGTTGGTAAAGCGTATAAGCCCAATATGGGCCTCTTTTGTTAATTTTAGACATTTGATTATTTTTTGTCACAAAAATTATTGTCAGTGATGCTAAATCACTAAATCACGTAAACGTAGGCCTGTGTGTACCTTTAAGCTGTAAAACTCATCAAGCAAGTATCACTAGACCAGGCAATTTTTCCTGCCCCTCAACATGCTAATAGTGCAAAGTACTTAATTGTTTGCTTAGTACAAATGGTAGCTGGATTATCACATGAACCACCTCCATTATGTCAATAATTACCTTGCAAGTTATGTTGACACAAGATCAAAGGCTTACAGATCTTATCTCCAATAAGGCCAAAAAAAAAAAAAACATGTTTCTCGTCCCCTCCCGCTTCCTTTTTTGAGGCCGCCTGGATTTATTTTTTATTTTTTATTTCCCAAAAATGAGACAAAAATATTAAAAACTACAACAAATCCGTCGGAAAATAAATACTTGCGAGTTCGAAGTCTTATTAATAGACTCTCTCGGTGACTTTCTACATCGTGTAGCTACTGTATCATCGCTAATCATCTTGAAAAATAAAAATTAAAAAATAAAAAGCCCCTCTTCCTCCTTTTTTTTGAAAACCCGGACGAGAAACATGTTTTATTTTTTACTTGGCCTAATGTTCACACACAGTATTAAGTAGACCAACAAGGTTTAAATCACAGTCTTGGTGACTGTTCACACTAGATATCTATCCTAGGGTGAAATTGATCCAGGTCCACCCTGGGTTGAGCTTTGAAATTTTTAATCTAACCTAACGTTGTTTCACATTCGTTTTGCTACAGGGTGAGTTTAATTTTCACCCCTGTATGATTTTTGCATAGTTTAAAGAAGGCTTACAGATCTTATCTCCAATAATGTTCACACACAGTATTAAGTAGACCAACAAGGTTTAAATCACTGTCTTGGTGACTGTTCACACTAGATATCTATCCTAGGGTGAAATTGATCCAGGTCCACCCTGGGTTGAGCTTTGATATTTTTAATCTAACCTACCCTAACGTCGTTTCACATTCGTTTTGCTACAGGGTGAATTTAATTTTCACCCCTGTATGATTTTTGCATAGTTTGAAGAAGGGTTGACTTCAACCCATAGGGCGAAACCATTCTCAGTGGGGTGTGGTTGGTATAGGCCTTGAAAATGTAACCGTGTGAACTGCTGCTTGTTTTCAACACTAAGATTTGTCTTGTATTAAAAGCTTTTTTGTTGGAGGATTTTTTGTTTAACTGCAAGGTTTGACTAAAAATGGTTGTCTGTTGTCACATTGCTGAATATTGATTTCCAAATTGTGTTGGTCCATTTTGTTTCTAATTTTTTACATATTGGCATTCATTTTCCTGCAGATTGCAATAAATAATTTAAATTACCTCAAGAATCAAAAATCATAAAATAGATGACACAATTCACCAGAGTGTATGTCAAAAATAAATTCTTTTTTTTCCTCAAAATTATTTGTGATTTAAAGAAAATCTTGAAGTAATTTTTTAAATATTCAGTTGCGAGTCAAACACTCAAGTACTTGGCCTATTGTTTTACAATATTTGTTTGCAGTTTGTAGTAGTAACTGTTGTATTGAATCCCCAAATAAAGCAAGCAAGATCAGCCAGCATTTCAAGGAGCGTGTCCAGGTCACATTAAGTAAGAGCCCCCATTTTTTCCATATTTGGCTCATTGCCATTCTGAAATTTCCGGCGCTCGGTATATTTTTAAGGATATTATCAAAAACCACCGATGTTTTGTAAACTAAAACCACCAATGTTTTGTAAACTAATTTATCTGTTCCATAAAGCAGTGCAGTGATCACAACCAACCTTTTTGCTTCCACATCCAAATTGGATATTTCAAATTTCCTGTTTCTTCGCATGGATACTATTCTGGAGAGGCATTTTACATGATTGTTAGGTTAGAGCAAAATCCATTTTCTGGAAAAATCCGTTCAACAAGCTCCTTTAAAGTCATAAAAAAAATTATCCTTTGTGTGGTTTCTCAAACTCATGCCTCCCAACTACCTGCCTCAACTACCTGCCACCAAATTAGTTTTAAATTATGTCTGTATTGCTCCATTTTCAACTCTGCTTGTTTACTTAATCAAAAGATATGCCTGGTTTTGTCTTGCGGTTTGTTTAACAGGTTCTTTGTCAGTCGTTCTCTGTCATGTCTTCAGTATTACCAGTACGTGCACGTGCGTTCATGCAGCATCATCATATATTGATGTTGTTCTTGCTAATTTGTTCAGAGGGCGGGGCTCTCTTTTGAAACCTTTTGTTAAGGGATAATAACCAACTGTGAGTCTAATGAGCTATCAAAACTATACCATTAAACCAGTGATTTCATATTAAATGACCATTTACCAGTTTCCTGTTAATGGACTTGTCTACAAGGTTGGTAATTATTGTCCGTTTTCAGTCGCTTCACTTTTACTTTGTGTGTGGTGTTACTGACTTTCATTCTGTTGTGCCAGTTATACTGTGCACATAATTAGATGCAAAATTCTAGTCACATTTGCAAAGTTTTACTTTGGTATGGCAGGAAAACCTTATTCAAAGTGTTGATAGTAAAGGTAACAAATACTTCTTCTTCCCAAATAAATTATGTGCTAAGCTAATTTTTGTGCTAAACAGCACCATTAAATTAGCTCCTGGTTATTTTTTAGTTTTGTGTCTCTCCCCCTTACCCACTGTCCATGGCCAAATCAAAACGCGCTGTGTATATCCTAAATACATGTAATTCTAACTTGATGTCAACAGAAAAGAATTACACAGAATCACACAAATCGCTGAATCACACAAATTTGCATCCACAAAACTAAATGCACCTCTCTATCTGTACATGTACCTGTGAAATTGATTGCTGTGGTATTGTCATGGTTAGACTAATTAAGTGATGATGATGGGAAAGTGTGGCACTGTATCTTACCTGAATTCTTTAATTAGTCTTGTGTATTTATTCTGGCCTTGATTTAGGGACCTACATTTTGATTTAGTTAGTGTACGTACCTACCTCCATACACTGCCGTGCCGCACACAGAGCCAAATCGACTACCATTGCTCGCAGCTCGCTGCCTGTCAATAACAATGCACGGTGCTCTTGTGTAATATGGCCTTCACACTGGCTATTGTTGACTACAATATGCATTATTCATGAGTGGGTGATGCTGGCTTAGAACTTTCTGCAGGATCCACCAATGAGGTTTGTGCTCATTTGCATACAGTGAAGCTAGTTGGATGCTGAAAAGCTACCAGTCTATAGTGGGCAAATTATTGTCAAAGTAAAGAACAAGATGTTTGACATTTCGGTCCGCTGTGGATAAATCATTCATAGCGTGAGCGTTGTTCGTGACGTGCAAGCGTAGTTTTCTTTTCGTCAAGCGTATTTGAGAACACCAGTCGTTATGAAGTACTCAATGCATCAGCAGTATTATAACGGTAGTTTACCAAGTGGGATTCGCAGCATGGCAGAGGGGTATGGCAATACTGCAACAGCCGAATGTTGTATTGCTGGGCAGGGTGTTGAAGCTTGTGTTCCCCATAGTGGCATGTGCATTCATGGTAAGACTATTATGGTTTTCAGAAAATATTGCTTCAAGAATAGTACTATTTTAACCATTTATAACTGATTTGTGTGTTTGTGTATGATAGGTTTTTTTATTTGTTTTTTTTTAAAACCAAATTTGAAATAGTAAGTTACTTGATGACTTTTTTTATGAGGTTTTATTTTGGAGTGACTTGGCACTTAAAGGCCCAGTGGATCATTTGCAATGACCCCAACAAGTAATCGACGAGTTTACAGGGGAAAAATTCTGAAAGTAAAGATTGAATTAATAGCAACTATCCATTGAAAGGTTTTCGCTCAAAATGATATAATTTTACCAGAAAATAATCCGTTAAGATGAAATTATTTAGATCGTTTGCAAACGATTTACTTATTTTTGGTTCGCATCTACGCGGTCCAAAATGCATGGGCGTTGTGTATTCCGTGTGCGTGTTCCAACGCGATGCATTTTTATGGATCGCGCGCACACGCATAGATGCGCCACAGAGTGCATGATGCAAGCCACATAGTACCCGATCGACTGAGAACGAATATTTGAAACACCCCGCCAAGACCAGGAAAATGCATATGGATTTTCATGGTATTTTTAAACTGGTACATTTGACAAAGCTGAAATTTCTTCGCGGAATCGCTCAAAAACAGATCATCTACAGGGCCTTTAAAGTAAAAGCCTTGGTATTAACAGGGGAAATAATATTGTAGCAAAATAAAAAAAAATATATTTCTTGTACGATGTAGTTCAGAACAAAAATTACTTGTAGACTTATTCAGTATGAATAAGTGATTATTTTTAGGGGTCATGACCTAGGGACCACCGGGGTGAATAATTTTGACACAAATGTCCATGAGTTCGGGAAATCTGGATGCAGTGAAAAGCAACTTGGTTCCACCGGGATTCGAACCACGGACCTGCTTAACATGCAGACGCCCTTCCAATTGAGCTACGAAGCCAACTGGTGGTCTCGAATCATGGTATCGCAGTTGATCCTCACTGATTTCGTGTAAAACAAGCAATTGCATGGAATTGAATGATTTTTTTTAATTGTACCTCAAGTACTTTTTGTACTTATTTTTAACAAATAGCAGGATATATTCATATTTTTTCCTGTGACAATTTTGTATTTTGATGTCTTCCTCAGTCTCTCTATCTCACTTTCCAGTATTTAAATTGATTGTGGAAATATTAAGAGTTGTGTGATTGCAACATTGAAATATGGCCTAAACTGTAACTTAACTGCATGCTAATTCTTGACCTAAACTTATCCACATGAATTTGATTAAAATCTGCAATAAGTAATTTTTACAAACATTAAGGAAAACACCTTGTTCAAAAGAATGTTTGGCAAGAACAGTTAGTTCTTGTGTAAGTTCCAAAATTCTTAAATCGATTTATATATTCCTTAGACATTTTTGGTGAAACTGACTTGAGTAAATGAGTACTTTACCCTAGTTTTATCGATGCACAATATGGACAGCACATGCAACTTTCGTAGGCACATTCATGTTTTCTCTGACTCCAGTGGTTCCTTTTATTCGGTGTTAAAATGAGTCTTTCTCTCTCTCTCTCCTCGAGTCCCAAGACAAGTCAAATCATTTGACGTCAATATTATATAAATATTGCACGAGCAATTTCCTTTTTGTATGTTTGCAAATGGTGTGTGCATAGGCATATGGATTAATGGGCAATAACATGGTTAGTAACGTTACATTTTTACCAATTTACTGAATGCATGCCTGTCAGTTCTCCATTTAGGTACCATATTTATCTAACCAACACTTATTAGACAGTAATAACTACAAATGTTTACACCCATTTCATGAATTGTAATAAAAAATTTAATCCCTGTAAGTCACATTGCAAAAAAAGAGGACATAGAAAAAATACATGGCTTCAAACAAAAATGTCCTCACAACTGAAACAAAGCATCGTTCATATTTTTTCGTATCTACTTTGCAGTGCCCAATCTGGAGAGGGTTGCAACCCCTCCTGTGAGCGGCAAACTAAATAAAATGTTTAATGAAGAAATAAATAAAATATTGCATTAAAAAATCCTTCTCCTGAAACCTTTTTAGAAAGCCACTAAAGTGCCTTAGATTGCAGGAGAAAGCACCTAAATTTTAAATAAAATTTTTCCTGACTCCTCTAGCAGGGCTTGTTTTTAGCACACAGTTGGAGCCACAACCCCACCTTTAAAAGCCAAATCTGCCCCTGCTTTCATCAGTTAGTAACATAAGGGTTAGTAAAGTTACAGGGGTAATTCCCAAAATTAGGGGTCCAAAAGTGTGACATGCTTTTTAAGATTTCCAAGTGTTTTTAATGATTGAAAGTGGTTTACCAGTAAAAAATAATTATTTTTATTTCAGCAAATGCCACTTAAATTTAATGTTTGTGTGTAGAAATGGCACCAAGGTTAATGCAAACTCATTCTACATCCAATTTTCATTCGTGTAGGTAACCCGGGACACCAAACTCCTATTCAATACAATGGAACAAATTATAAGCCTTTATGGTCTTTTGTTTATAATATTTTTCAGGAATCGGAGAACAAAATATTCAAGAAAATGATGCTGCCCCCTATAATCACAGGCCACAGTCAATTACTGAGAATTTGTGATCATGAGTGGTGATTTTTGAAGCAGAGAGTGTCTTACGTAACTGGGACACAAAATTTTTGACCCCTAATTTTGGGAATTACCCACAGCTGTCCTAAGCCTACACAATTTGACATATCCCACGTGAAAATTAATTTGTAGTGTATTGTTATCTAAGATTCAACCCCAAACTTGCTGTCGTTTAAAAGCCAAGCCATTTTCTGTACAGATAGTTATTCCAAATTACTATCTAAATCTGAAAGAGTGAAATTAGGGACAAGATGTTTTAGAGTAAAAATCTCTCTAAGTTTAGATTTTAAAAGTTTGAAAAAAGACCCCTTCAAGTGACAACTCGAGTGAAATTTCAATCTATTGGAGTGAGGGAATTTCCAGTGTTGTAATATCGGACTTGACTTGACTTGAGACTCGAACCTCAAATGACTTCACTTGACTCTGACCTTTTTACTCGAGTCAAAATACGATTGAACCTTTTTGTCATTTTAAGGTCAGGACTAGCCTTGATCAAGGCATTGGGCTTGTCTTCTAGACAGCCCGCTGAAGATAAAACTGAACAAAGCGCTTACAAGCTACGGAATCTGTTGCACGTATTGGCTTACAGCGCGCCGCTCTACGACTATGCACACATGAACGTACATGTATCGGTAGTGTCTTTCGAGCTAGGCCAGGCCGTACGCATCTAGTACGCAGTATGTACGCAGCCAGTGTGTTGCCGTACGGGTTTACTACGGAAGTCGTTATCGCACAGTGGCTCGTTTTGATGCCGGTGCAGTTTGCATGTGCATGCTAGACCCAATATTCTCTCGTACAGCAAATAAAACTTACTGACTCGTGACTATTGGTACTTGAATTAAACCGACTTGACCAACATGCCTGACTTGTTTTGACGCTCGAAGCTATTTGACTTGACCTGACTTGGGACTCGAAGGCAGTTTGACTCGACTTGACTTGAGACTCGAGCAGAGGGACACTGGTTGCAACCCTAGGAATTTCACTCCAAATCGTCTTGTCCCTAATTTCAATGAGGGGGAGTGAATTTTCACTCGAATGGAGTGAATTTTTGGTCTTAGGAATTTAAAGACTATAAGACCATGTCCACCTCTTCGTAGATTTGCCTTAACAAATCCCTTTTTTATGTGCATAGATGGCATCATGGGCCCTGCTCTAGCATCTAACCGTAAAATACTCTGCCAGGTGTGTGGAGCTTTGTCATCAGGACTTCACTTTGGTGTCTTTACCTGCGAAGGCTGCAAGGTAAGGTGAAATATTTTATAAGCTTAAAGTGATCTGTCATATAAGTTTCAAACCATCAAAGTTTGATTGCACCAAATAAGCATCAAAGATATGGGTATTTCCCAAAGTTAGGGGTCCAAAAGTGTGACATGCTTTTTAAGATTTCCAAGTGTTTTTAATGATTGAAAGTGGTTTCCAAGTAGAAAAAAATTTATTTTATTTTAACAAATGCCACTCAAATTTCATGTTTGTGTGTAGATATGGCACGAAGGTTAATGCAAACTCATTCTACAACAAATTTTCATTGGCGTAGGTAACCCGGGACACCAAACTCCTATTCAATACCATGGAACAAATTATAAGCCTTTATGGTCTTTTGTTTTGAATATTTTTCAGGAATTAGAAAACAAAATATTGAAGAAAATGATGCTGTCCCCTACAATCACAGGCCACAGTCCATTACTGAGAATCTGTGGTCATAAATGGCGATTATTGGAGCAGAGAGTGTCGTACGTAACTTGGACACTAAACATTTTGGACCCCTAATTTTGGAAATTACCCATATTAATTTTAAGGATAACAAAAATGTAGTCGAGGCTAACTTATTTTGCCAACATACCCTATCCTCTTAAATTTCATGAGGCTTGCATACACTATTTTTGGAACAAAGTTGGCTGTACGTAGTGCCTTTTTAGTTGGCCTCATATTTATGCTTTTATGTTTCTATTTATATTATATCTGCATGATCATTAAATTTATCACACAAAAAGTAAACCAACAATTTGACAAACAATGCTTAATGATGATTTCTGTCCTGAAAAAAGTAGCAGAATGTATAAAATCTAGTGTTTTTCGGTGGTGGGGGTAAATTTTGGAAGTTTCACTCATAGCCTCTGGTCTTGTTTATGCCTGTGTTCTGCTGGTGGAATATTTCATTTATGGGTAATTCTCAAAATTAGGGGTCCCAAATGTTTGGTGTTCCAGTTATGTACGACACACTGAGCTTAAAAAATTCAGTAATAAACTGTGGCCTGTGTTTATAGGGGACGACATCATATTCTTGAATATTTTGTTCAATACTGACAAATATTCAAAACAAAAGACCATAAATACTCATAATTTGTTCTATGAATTTGGTGTCCCGAGTTGCATAAGTTGGCTGTAGAATGAGTTTGCATTAAAGGGAACACCGGCTTTGTTGGGCTATTTTGGGCTCGAAATAGACCCATACATGATCCTGAAAGTCCTTCCGAAATAGACTTAAGAGAACCTGAAAAGAAACCACCAAATTTGGCTGTTTTTAAGCATTTTTCAAAAAATCAAGGTCACGTGATTTATCGGACTGGTTCCGATAAATCATGTGACCTTGGAGTTAGTTTTATTTCTAGCCGTAGAAACCAGCGCAAGTGCGAGTTGCTTTTGTCATTCGTGGTTGGTTTCTCTTCTTGTTGGAAAATAATGTCCTACGAACACTATGTACATACCGTATTTTCCCATTTGTACACAAATCTGCTAACATATTTCATAAGAAGGGTTTTTAGGTGTTGATATGGACGAGAGAATCTCTTCGCTTCGCGGCGATAAAAAATTCCCGAAGAAAAAACAGCTAACTCTTGAGGGCTCAAAGACACCAAAAGGTTGTGTTCGGGTTGCTTCCTCGAGTCAGCGCTGACCTGAGGGATTATGCAAGGTGTGATGAGTCGGGGAAAACAAGGAAACGAGGTTAAACACGTGTCGTCCCATATCGAACGCCACCTTTATTTACAAACTCATGATACTTAATACATAGCGACGGCTGGTAAAGCGTATAGCCCAACATTCGTCTCTTTGTTAATTTTAAACATTTCTAGTTAATTACGTGACTTTTTGATAATTTCTTTTCACAACGATCATCGAAAAAATTTTGTTAAGGATGCTGGATTGCTACATTATGTAAACAGTAAGCCAGTGTGTCCCTTTAACCTTGGTGCCTCATCCACACACAAACATTCAATTTAAGTGGCGCTTGTGGAAATAAAAATAAAAAAGTTTCTGCTAGGATTAAAATCACCTGAAAATCTTTAAAAGCATGTCACAATTTTGGACCCCTAATTTGTTGAATTACCCTTATTCATTCTTATTTGTGCATATTTTCTCCAACTTTTCAAAGTAGCAATTTCTTCATGTTTATAAAGTTGTGCACACATTTTCTGGAATAGTAGTGTGTAATTAACTCCAGTTCAAACCTATGTCGGCCAAGTAAGAAGCGATTGTTCTCTGTTTTGAACAGTGTAATGGAAATATCACTGCCCAGAAATTCACTCAGAATCTTTATTTTTTTTTTTATTCAGAAAAAAAGTCAAGTTCTAAGTTCTTTCTTTAACAGCCAGTGAATGTGCAGTTTTAGAAATGCATTTAGTTTGTTTAAAAGAAATTAAGAAGTTATGAAAATAACTTTCTGGAATGCCCCAACCCCCCTTCAAAAAAGATCCTAAATTATATTTTGTTTAACTAATGCAATACCAATAGATCTTAAAGGCCCTGTAGATCATGATCTGTTTTTGAGCGATTCTGCGAATAAAACCATTATAAATCAGAAGAAAGACATCAACAAACTCATCCTAAGAAATTTTAGCTTTGTCAAATGTACCACGTTTAAAAAAACCATGAAAATCCATATGCATTTTTCTGGTCTTGGCGGGGTGTTTCAAATATTCGTTCTCAGTTGATCGGGTACTATGTGGCTTGCGTCATGCACTCTGTGACGCACATACTGCGTGTGCGCGCGATCCATAAAAATGCATCGCGTTGGAACACGCACACAGAGTACACAGCGCCCATGCATTTTGGACTGCGTAGATGCGAACCAAAAATAAGTAAATCGTTTGCAAATGATCTAAATAATTTTATCTTTACGGATTATTTTCTGGTAAAATTATATCATTTTGAGCGAAAACCTTTCGTTGGATAGTTGCTATTAATTCAATCTTTACTTTCAGAACTTTTCCCCTGTAAACTCGTCGATTACTTTTTGGGGTCATTGCAAATGATCCACTGGGCCTTTAAATAGGCATTAACAATATGGACAAAGGTTTGACAACTAAATCGTGGGTGTAATTCAGAGACCCTGACTGAATTTACAAGTGTACACTTTTGTGGGCTATTCAACCTAATGTTTGCAGTACATGTAGGAGCATGCATTCATGGAAGCCCATAATAGAGTTCACAAAATAGATTTCCGAATTTGTCCAAACATGAAGGAAAAAAGAATTTCGGTCAGAGTGAGACCCAGGGACGAGTTTCTCTTTGAATTCAATTTCAATTTTCAGTGTTGAATTTGTTAACTATATTAACCAGTTAATGCTGAGATTATTTTTGACAAATGTGATTGGCCAAAGGTTAAGACCTGGGGCCAATTTCATGGCGCTGCTAAGCACAACAATTTGCTTAGCACAAGATTTGTTTGCTTTATTTTGCAAAAATGGATTGCCAGCCAATATCGTAAGTGATGTGTATTGAAAGGTATTTTTCTACTCTTGCGAAGAACACAAGTTGGCATAAAATTTTGTCTTGTAATCCATTTTATATAACAAATAAATTCTGTGCTAAGCAAATTTTTGTGCTTAAGCTACAGTCACATAGAACACGATACGTACACGGTGGCGCACGGTAGAACGCGGTGCTATACCGTGCTCTACCGGCCCGAAAATCGCGTAAAAATCGCGTCGATGGTCGTCTCGAGGGTCGACGGTCATTGTCCCCCCGGTAGGGCACGGTTCCCACACGGTACAACACGGCAGAACGCGGTAGAACACGGTGTCAACACGATGCGAACACGATGCAAATGTGGTAAAACGCGGTAGAGCATGGTAGCCTCACGGTACAGTGCGGTAGGAACACGGTACAGCACGGTAGCAACACGGCACAGCGCGGTAGTACCGCGACATACCGTGTTCATACCGTGGTCTACCGTATCTCTACCGTATCGCTACAGTGTTCAAATGTACCTCCCGGTAGAACGCGGTGTCTACACAGTAGCCCCGGCGCCAACACGGTGTCCACACGGTAGAGCCTGTTCCAACACGGTAGCGCACGGTAGAGGTGACGCAGCCGGTACAGTGCGGTGTCCGTGCGGTGAATTGTTAATTTTTAAACATTTTAAAAATGAGAAATCCGTTTCTCGGCACAGCGCGGTAGCCCACGGTAGAACGCGGTAGCCCACGGTACCGATACGGTTACCTCTGCGGTAGAGCACGGTAGACGCCGATCTTCAACCATGCAGTACTGTGCTCTACCGTATCTCCAATATGACTGTAGCTTAAGCAGCGCCATGAAATTGGCCCCAGGGGCCAATTTCACGGTGCTGCTTAAGCACTAGCTGAAAAGGTGTGCTTCTTCCAGGCACACGACGATATGGTGTTTATCATTGCTGTTGATACTTCAAGTGCATTTTCGATCTCTTGTCAAGGCATGAAGTAAAATGTTAGGTCATGATATATATTTATATATAAAGCATTACACTAGCAGGCACAAACAAAGTCTAATGCAATTGTAAAATGTCCACTATTTTTTATTTACCCTGTTCATTGCTCAGTTGTTTTGTAAAATAATGGAAACAAGTTGAATGTTGAATATTTCAAAGAATCCATTCGGATTCCATAGACAAAATAGTTAAAACAGGAACAACGGCATTACATAACTAAAGAATAATGCTGATAAACTGCCTTGTAGAAATTGCAGTAGGCCTACATGTAATACTTCAGAAAACCAAGTATGGTTTTTGTGTTGAATGAATGGTTAAAAACAATTGTCTGTGCCCAGAATGTTTTTTTTTTTTAAAGCACCTTTAGTTGGCAATTTCTTCCAGAGGGAATAATCATGTGCTGTTTGTTACCATTGCTATCAACACTTTTAGTTTGATTTGTCTTGTCAACTCGTTAGGTATATAGTTCACATAGACATTTCTCAAAGTCAATAACAATTTTAAATAATTACATGTCAACACTAACACAAAGTGTTTTAATACAGTGTTGTAGCATTGAGAAAGAAGGGCTATAGCAGTGTAGCCATGGGGTACGATGATCTCTCTGCTATCCCCACCCCCAACAAACTCCTAGTGTCCTCCAGGTGCACCGGCCCACCAGGAAAAATGGCATATCATCTCGTTTTCCTTATATACTTTACAAGTAATATTGAACCAATTCTGTGGGATTGTCTCCCTGTATTTACTAAACAGTTCCAGTCAAATCAAAAGGCATGCCCTTCTAACTGAGCCTTTTTGCACGTAAATGTGATGCGCGCCGCTTTGAGAAAAAATGGTGTGGAGGTAATTAGGAGTGACCAAACGACGCACTGAAAATCACAGAGTTACAAAAACACTTTCCGCCCAAGTTTATCATGTGGTTTTCAGTCAGTCGTTTCAAACCAAATTCCCTCCACACCGCTTTTTCTGAAAGAGAAGCACATCGCATTTATGCATGAAAATGGATTAAAGTATTACTCAAAATCCGACCTGCTCCACTCCCCAGTGAGTCTGAATCGGTCGGTTGAGGGCATGCTTCACGGATTCAAGTTTCACAGATATTGACAAATGGGGAAAATGCAGGGCAGTTTTGGGGCACTTTGTAAGGAAAAATGACAGGGCAGTTAATGTAAATCCTTCAGGACTAATTGGTTCAATATTGTTGAAATTACTGAATGAAACTAATAATTATTGTTGGTTCCAACAGTGCTTCTACCGACGGAGCATCAAAGAGGGAGCCAATTATGCCTGTGCCAAAGATCGTAATTGTGACATCACCATGGAAACACGCAACTCTTGCCGTTTCTGTCGTTTTCAGAAGTGCCTTGCTCTGGGCATGTCAAAGGAGGGTAAGTAATTCAAAAATTTGGCGTCAACATTAAAATTATTTTTTTAGAATTGTGCTTTATTTAAAAGTGATTTTATCCGCATAATAATGATTAAGATATGCCCACATATCAGGTACAACCATTATATGGCACTTCACATTATTGTTCTTTCATTGAGCTAATAATATAATTCCTCATTTTAACCTCGGCTCTTTGGGAAGTACACAACCCTGCCATCTGACTGTTGGGCACTCACAAGCTAACCAAAACAACAACTACAACAACTCTGTTTGCTGTAATTTGTGTGTAAAAAAGCTATATTAGGGCGACACGCTCAATAGGGCGACAATTTGGTGTCGGCCTAATATTTTTGAGATTAAAAACCATTTTTTTAGGTCAAAAACCAGGGCTCGACCTTAACGCTAGCCCGGCGTACATTGTCTAGTAAAAACTGCTGTGGGCAAGTAAAATCCACTTTTCAAGTTGCCCGGCGGGCTACTTAAAACATGTGCACGTTCCTTGTTTTCCAGATGTGATTATTGAAAATAAAACGAACTCTTCAAAGCTTTACTTTTGCGGCATGCAAACGACGATTGCGCATTGCATTTGTCCACGTGCAACACACGGCCAACACAGCTTGTGTGCAATATACGTGTATAGACATACATGCATCTGGTATCCGACTGCGGCCCCAGACTGGCTCGGCCCCAAACCAACTCGGCCCCCTTTGCCTTGTGTACAAACTCGGCCACAGACTGACTCGGCCCCAATTGCCTTGTGTACAAACTCGTACCCAGACTGACTCGGCCCCAATTGCCTTGTGTACAAACTCGGCCCCAGACCAACTCGGCCCCCATTGCCTTGTGTACAAACTCGGCCCCAGACTGACTCGGCCCCAAACAGGCTAAACATTTGATTTTTCCCCAAAAGTCCATATACAGTGTGTTTTCAAAGATTTTAAGGAACTTTTTTTTTATTAGGAGAGCTATTAGCTCTCCTCGATTATCTCAGAAGAGCAATTTAGGGCTCTCCTGACTTTTTTAAAAATGAAGGACTGAAGAAGAGGAGGAAGAACATCCCGACTCCACTACCAGCGACAGTGATTTCTAGCCATGGGGGGCCGGGGGATAAACAAAAATCAACTTTCTCAGTAGACAGTGCTAGTCAATATTTTAATGCTTTGTTTTTTTATTTTTCAAACATTTCATGGGCTAGTAAAAATTTCTGCGGGCTAGTAAAAAACACAATTTACTAACCCAGTGGGCTACTCTCAAAAAAAATTAAGGGCAAGCCCTGAAAACCATTTTTATTAGGTCTAGAACCGTCTCTCTTAGGTCTGTAACCATTTTTGGAAGCTTTGGGTAGAGAAATTTTGTGTCAATTTGAGTGATTCTTCCCGAAATTTTGGTGGTCCCCGGGGAAAGGCTTCCCGAATTGTCGCCCTATTGCTGCATCCAGAGTTCTTACAATACCTATATAATTTACTCCTGAGAGAGCTCATTACCAGAA
Organism: Henricia sp. BOLD:AAB3569; assembly: GCA_037783545.1. Classification (NCBI taxonomy): domain Eukaryota; kingdom Metazoa; phylum Echinodermata; class Asteroidea; order Spinulosida; family Echinasteridae; genus Henricia; species Henricia sp. BOLD:AAB3569. The sequence goes on from JBBELK010000245.1 coordinate 2,603,799, forward strand.
ATTTGTAAACTGCCTGTCTCCAAAGAGGGCGCTGTATACCATGTTAGGTGCATGCACAGCAAATGTTTACATGTACTTAAGGGCCAATTATAGCCTTTTGAAGTATGGCGGACACAATACTAGAGGGCACACTTTGAAGTGGGTATACAATCGAATAAAATGCATTATAACTGCATTTTTCACTTTGCACTCATTTATTTTATTTAAAATTCTGTCTCAACGTGTAAATCATGTTTTTGAAAAGAAATACAATTGTTAAAAAACATTCATACCCAAATAAAATTGCGCCCTCTCCTTTTGTTCCCCATACTTCTAAAAAGCTAATTGGTACAGTGCAGGGGAACAGTTCGCTGGTTTTAATGTAGACCTAGTAACCTTGGAAACACACAAAGGGTGATGTTTTCACTATAGTATAGCCTATAATGATGAACCACATGCAGCGATACTCTTCTCTAACTGTAGTGACTGCATTCCTTTCATAGCAGGAGTCAAATTTGACTTTACATATAATCTCTGCACATATTTATATTTTATATTTATTTCATTTTCCGGGATATACAAATCACTGAATTACAGACAAAACAGGTTACACATACAAAAAATTGGAAACAAAACAGAAAACAGTACCCAAATAGTTCCCATAGGATTGCCCAAAAGAAACAAGTTTCTATCGAGGAGCTCTCCAAACTAATTGGATAATACATTTAAGGATAAATACATTTAATAAAAATATTTACAAAATATTTACAAAATTAATAAATTACTCAAAATAAAATAGAAAATCACAATACGTTATAAATGTCAATAAAAAAATAAATCCTGGTATATACCATATCCAAATAACAATTCTTTGAAAACTGTAATAAAGTGATATAATGAATGTTGGCACATGCTGTTCAAGAAAAATGTTAAGCTGAAATGTCAATACAGTCTTGAGATCCTTGATGCTACTCGCATTTATTAATCAGTGGGTGATGGCATCACTGACCACTTGACTGTATAGACAGAAGAGTATAGTCCTACATGTATGTTCTGTATAATACAGTCAAGTTATATAACTTCAACGAGAAAAAAATGATGTCATGTACAGTTCTCTCATTGTGAAAAAAAATACTACTTTTCTCATTTGCAAAACAGGGATCAAGTTAGGACGGCGCCCCAAGGTCGACAGTGATGTATTTCAGCAGGGTTTCTACCACTCCGGCGATATAGAAATGCTTCACAGTCACGGGCCACAAACCTACTCATGGCCTGGTGCTGACCACCTGGCAACGCATTACCCCACAGCTTTCAAATCTGAACCAGCATTTATGGACATAGGGAACCACGGAAAGGAAAGGTTTGGCGAGCAGTCCATTCTGAATTATCCAGTCAAGCGTGAGATGTACACAACCTGCGACCAGCACAACAGCTTGCATTACCAGCATCAAGTTAGCTACCTCATGCCTGGCCAACAAGATGGCATGCATGCACTAAGAGACCAACATTATGATTCAATCTATGGGTCTCCAATGGAGACAGGTGTACACCTGCCGCAGCAGGTATACCCTGCCTCTGGTCATTCCCAGCCTCATCATCACAGCACCCCTATGTCAACCCCTGTACCCATTATGCACTCTTCGGCTACGCAGTCCGATGGCTCACAAAGCTGGACAGCAGAGTTGAGTCCCACAAGCAGCATGTCATCGGGCAGCGAGGAAGCTTGGGAGGGTTCATTATGTCAGACTAATGTACCCTCCTCGGTTACACTCTCTCTACCTGAGGTACACAGCGGTGCTGTGGCAGCCATGGCATACGCAAATCTGTATCGTGGAAAGAATGACAGCCCATCGTCCACATCATCAGTAGCAGCAGCTGAGCAGGCAGCAGATGATGAACACTCATCAGTGAAGAAACCATCTGAAATAAGCTTCTCTCTCCCGAGTGAACAGGAGAGAGGTTCTCGTAGTTACACGGAACTCGTTCCAAGGAGGAGCATACAGACTGATTCGGTTGTGCAGCCAGGTGGAGAGAAGCATGAAGTGATTGGGTTTGCTAATAAGCTGCCATCCATGCAGAACTCTGTATTAGCACTATCGCCGAGGCCAGCATCCCCTGCTTGCAGCATTAGTGACAGTAAAGCCTGGCTCGGACACCCAGACACGGTCAGAGATCCAGTTGAATTATTGAATTTCCCACATCCGTCTGTTTACCTGAAACAGATGCAGGATGGTCACGGAGAACAGTTCACAGACTTCAAGAGGGATCTTGTTCACAATATCACTACTCAGTTTATGGACTTGAAGATGCATATTTCAGATCAGTGGAAAACTTACCAAGGGCAGGTATGGGAAAACATTTGAAGAAATTACAAAATATTAAAAGTACCAGTATAAAATCCTCTTGACAAAATATACATTGACTCTATTCCGAATTGGGCACTCGAGTCACCCACTTGAAATAGAGCTTCACATTATTACCCTGGTCATTGGGCTCCTAAAAATGTTAACATTATTTTTCAATTTCAGGGGTGGATCCGTGGACCCTCCCCCCTCCCCCTTTTCTTAAGTATCGATAACTTTCGCAACCGTTGGGGTATCTGCCTCATATGACATCACACTTTTACCTGCTTAAAGTTTTCCGAGGCCCATAAGCTATGCGCTCGCCATTGTTTTCACCAGTTCATGCTTAAACATTTTACGTCCTCCCCCCATTTGGTAACCCTGGATCCGCCCCTGAATTTAACCAAAACTTGTTACAGCACTGGCTGCTGGTTAAGTGCCCACAGGCTAAACACACAATGCCTAAGCCCTCTCGGGGACTGAATTACTCAGTGTGGAGTTAGGCAATTTTAATATTACTAAATGTCTTGCCCAAGTGCACATCAACAGGCACTATGGATAGGCCAGGACCTCAAAGGTCCTGAGTTTGATTCATGTACACGGGATTGCTCATCCAGGGTACTCCGGTTTGTACAGATTTATCGATCTAACGATAAACGCTTAAAAATCTATTGTTAAATCAACAATTAAAATGTGCGATTAGTGACTACTCTTTAAAATGTTAAAAATCCAACACTTATTTAGTTGGATTTAATGTGATAACTGTTAGATTTCAACACTTTAAAGAGTAGTCACTCACCGCACGTTTGAATCGTTGATTTAACAATAAATTTTTAAGCATGTATTGAGTAGATGAATAATACAGTATACAAATATTGACTGCTCATGAGGGTGAGGGTGCAAACTATCGTCTCGAGGTGATCTTGAAACGGCAGTCCTGCTATAAAATAGCAGGACTGCCGTCTCAAGATCTCCGAGGGGCGATAGTTTGCGTCATCACCCGAATAAAGAGCAGTCAATATTTGTTTTATATACCCGTGTCAAATGATTGGTTTTTCAGAGAGCCAAGCCAAAGTGCACATTGTCAGCGTGAACACTAACACCGCTGCTAGTTGCTTCACACGAACACATCTCCCGCGCGCGATATTCTGTATAAGCCTGTGAAACAGTACTTTTAGAAAGTACTATCCTTTGACCTATGGCGCAAAAGGTCAAACAATAGTACTTTTTTTCAGTTGCTGACTGAAATGGTTGAACTTATCCATGCCACGTGATCTGCTTTTAACCAAGCAGTGAACGAGAATCAATGTATGAGGTATATAATAGGATCTATTTTGTTTGACTAGTATTTCTATAAAGGAGCTCTGGACCGGAGTACTTTTTGTGTTTAACCAATATTTTGTCCTCTCTGTTAACTTTGTTTCTGAAGATTTCTATTGAAGATGTCCCAAACATAAGCTGGGAGGAGGTGAAGAACTTTTTAAACAAGACCAATGCTGTCACTGACAACATAAGGAGTTATGTGCACAAGATTTTAAGTAAGTAGCGGGGCTCAGAAAGGTGATTTAACTTACGTTAGGGAGACTAAATGTTAAACAGGGGATGTTTTACCCTTTCCTGACAACTTTGTTAGCACTGTATACGCAGTGCTTTCTCAAGACACTATATGAAAAGCTTCATAGTGTGCTCAGGTGGGATTCAAACCCACAACTTGATTCCCAGACTATGGAAAAGAATAATGCTGCCGTATTCTGCATGCTTACTGTGCGCATGATTTACAGATGCATGCACAATTAAAACAGAAGATGCTGAAAGCACAGCATGCAAGTGGGTCTTTCCAGAGTAATGGGGGAATTTTGGCAACACAGACCATATTTTCGAGGAAATACCTTTGTCTGGTCTCAAAATAAAAGAAATAAGTTTCAGTTGTTCTGAAGAGTAACTTGGGCCCAAAAAGGGTTACAAATAGTGTGACAACATGCCTTTTTAAAAACCCTGTGAACAAATTTCCAATATACGCTCGTAACCGTATCAGTACTTGCGCACACATTAAAGGCAGTATACATGATTGGTATCTCGAAAATCAGAAATGTTCACAGATTTACGCCTAACTTACACAATATAAACATGATGACCGTAGAAAACTTCCCCTAAAATGGTTTTGTCTAAAGTGCTGTAGTCTTTGAGAAATTAGTAAAACAATTAGTTTTTGTCTCATGAGACGAAAATTCAATTCGCCCCAAAATCGTTCCGCCCAAGTGCCATTTCGCCCCCAAACCACTTCTTCCAAACACTACATTGCCCAAATGCTACTTCATCCCAAAACCACTTTCTGTACAGGCCGTGGATCAGGGCGAAATGGTTCAGGGCGAAGTGGTTTTGGGGCGAAATGACTGCAAACCAGTTTTGTACTGTTTTCTCAAAAGTTAGACGAAGTACAGAGCTGGTTTTTGCTCAGGTTAGTTTTAATCATGCATATCTTCAATCACACAGAGGGATAAAACTATTTGTAACAGTTTACCAATCATGTATACTATCTTTAATATTTAGCGGAAAACAAATGGTCACATATGAATGTAACTTAAAAATTATGTTCCCTTTTGGTTTGACCTACATAATGTTGTTTTTTTTTTTCAAGCCACCTGCCGTTTTCTCAGATCATCCCGTTAGAAAATCTGAGCAGTCAATAATACATGTACAAGTTACTGGAGCAGATACTATTATTACATCATCTTCTTCCTGTCAAACCATGTAAAGATCTGGCCCAACACAGCTGCACATCGAAACCCAAGTTAGTCTGGACATCTCTGGCAATAGTGGTCAAGACTTGCCTGTTGTTGGACATGTCAAGTGATGATCAGCAGCGGACTGGGGGAATGACCTACATCCCACAGCTGCTTGAGGAAGAGGCAGCATGCATATGCATTTTGGCTCTACTCTCATCAGGTGAGTACACAAAAGAAATACATACAAATCAAACAAAGGAATGCAAATTACAGACGATGTGCTCTTTGTTTATATCAAAAGCGCCCTCCATTGAAAATTGGTCGTCGTTATGAGCGTGCATTTTGTTTTGCATAAATTTGATTTGGTAATGATGCCAAAGGTCACAATTTGACATGCGACCTCATTCCTAAACAAAATTTATGTAAAACATGATGCCTGCGCATAACGCCGGGCATGTTTTGGTTTGTTTGAAAATTGGTTGTCGTTATGAGCGCGCATTTAGTTTTGCATAAATTTGGTTTGGTAATGATGCCAAAGGTCACAATTTGGCATGCGGCCTCATTCCTAAACGAAATTTATGTAAAACATGATGCCTTCGCATAACGCCGGGGATGTTTTGGTTTGTTGTGACGTCAAAGGGCACATCGTCTATACTCTGACTAAAAGATCGAAGAAGCTATTGTGGCAAGGCTGACAACACCAGCCCCTTAAGAGCCACTGAGGCAGGGTGTGCCACTTTGCCTGAAAGAAACCTCTAAGTGCTGCTCCTGCTATTCTAACATTGTTTTGCAGATGTGCAAATCCAGAGGTAAGGTCATCCTAGGCAGGTTCAATTTTAGTTAAACCCAACAAATTGGTTTTCTGAAAGCTAGCCCTTAAAGGGGCTGTGCCACGGTTTGCGCATGCGCCAAATCCTTTCATTGACATACGTGTGTGCTCAGATGAATGTAGTGCAAATTCATTACACAACGCCATTGGTTCGTGTGCTAGTTGTGTACATCCTGTACTTAGCACGTGCTGCATGGGCAGTGTGTTCGTGCATGAGTGTTTACAATTGAGCTCGTGCCAATGACGTCATTTTGGGAGTAAAACGATGCCGCGTCGTTGTGGAAGCAATGTGCGTGCGCGTTGTGTGTGTCCATAGCGCGCGTAACGCGCTATGCTGAGGCTCCCATTGGTGAACTAAACCGCGTTGCGCCCACCAGAGACACACACAACGCGCACGCACATTGCTTCCACAATGACTCAGCATTATTTGACTCCCAAAATGGCATATTCGCACGTGTTCGAAAGGGGTCAATAGGCAGAATTCAACTACCAAGTACATCGTATGCGCGCATTTGTTCGATTTGATATTGCGCACGCGCGCGCGATTAATGTCTGGGAAAAAAAATAGTACAGCGGTGGCGGCCACGGTGTCTTTTCATGGACATAAATATGCTGTAAAATAGCTGTTAGGACCAAATAAGCATACCAGTTTTGATGGAAAACAAGGTTAAACAAATTGCTGTATCCAACCATGTCATTCATATCATGATGTCGTTTCTGTCATGTTTTGTCTTGTTTTTGGATGGGATGAAAAAACTCTTTTGACCGACGGCCGCACACCCGGTGATATCGATGTTTGGCGGCTTAAAAATACGGCAAACAGCACCATTTCAAGTAAAAAAGTAACACCTTACAACGATTTCAAAGGTCTTGCCAGGCTCTGACACAAACTTACAATCCGAGTTCTTATTTGGATCGCAGTTAACTTGGCCTTACTCGCAGCATCTCCCTTGTCCAACTTGATCCTAGATGAAATGATACATAGTATATCCTGTTAAGAACCTATACCTGCTTCATGAGATCTACACGGAGGCTGCTGCCAAGTTACACCAGCCCAGTGTAAAGATTCAGATTGCGAGACCACCACAAGGAACTGCAATAATAAATTGTATGATACATTTGTGGTTGGTTACACAAAATTGCTTTCTTTCTAATTCAACATTTCTGCTTTGTTTCCAAACTATTTTGACAGCCATAGGAAATGATGTCCACCTAGCAGATACTTGCTCGTGGATTTGCCATGCTGCACAAAACTACCTCAGAGGTATGTACATTATCGGCAAAAATTGAGTTTCATAGTATTAACATTTTCTTTTCAGAACCAACACCACGTGCTTTTGAGGGTCATCTCAACTATAATTTAGGGGTTAAAAGTAGGTTTGGCCAATCTTAAACACACGTTTAAAGCCAGCTAGGGGTCCTGGGCACTGATAATGCCCGAGCCGCCAGGCGAGGGCATTATCAGTGCCCAGGACCCCTTGCTGGTTTTAAACGGGTTGTTTAAGATTGGCCAAACCTACTTTTAGACCCATTCATAAATACCTTTACGTGTATATCAGTAAAATTCACCAAAATTAGCTCGTCATTTTGCCATGTTTTGCATTCACTTTCCTATGCCTACAGTCTAGTGTCAACACGGCGTTTGTACAACTGCGAGTTGTGCGTGATGTTGTTTTTGTTAGATCGCGCGCATTACGCGCAACGCAGGCGTGTTGCTCGCGCACGCACACGACTGGGTATAACTATAAGTGCACAATTTGCTTTCAGGCGGGTGCAGTTTCTTTGTGCATGTGCGTATTCCATATACGCGCTGACTGAGGCACAAACGCGGGACAGCCAGCCGGGCATTATCACTATTCTTTATCGCTAATTTAAGACTGCCCACGTGACGTGCTCTCAGCCAATAGGGATGCGTAAACTGTCCAAGGTATTTATGAAATTGGAGATAAGGTAAAAACAAAAAATCACAAAAGTTGCCCCACAAGATGGCAGCTATTTGATGCGGTCTATTAAAACGTATTAAATAAGCCTTTCAGACTATTGTCTTTTTCCTTACAATATAAGCGATTGAAACCTGTTTTATTTTCATCAAAGGATAAAGCCCCAATACATCATTTGCAGAACTTTACCTAAAGTTTTACTTCACAAATTAACATAAAACACCTGACTAAAAGTGTTGATAGCAATGGTAACAAACACCACATGATTTAGGTATCTAAATGGAGAAATTGCCAAGTGAATTGCTTTGTTTAAAAAAATGTGAAGTATTGCTGTATCTATAAGGCTGAAATTTATGTAATGATGGTGTTCCTGTTTTTAAAATTCTCCAATTATGTAATTTGTATTTAAACAGCAAAGGCCTACATAATGATTTCGTTTTCCCCATTTTCTTCCTTACCCTATTCAGAAAAGTGCAAAACAGAAGAAAGATTCCAGCAAGTAATCCAGATATTGCAAGGAGATTCCACTGCAACAGGCATCACTTTGACCTGAGCAGGCCCCTCATCATATGTGACCCTCCAGTAGTATCTATTATTGGGCAAGATCATTTGAAAGTTTCAAAATAATATAAACTATTCTATTTTTTTTGCGCAACTAGTTATGCCACGTTTACTAAACACCATGTATCACAAGCAGGGATGCCAGTCTTCCGGTTATTGCCGGAATTCCGGCTTTTTCTTATATTGGAAAAAGAAATCCGGCAAAGCCTTTTTTCCAAGCCGGAAAAATAAACGGCCGGAAATAATATTTTCAACTCTTCATGTCCAAAAAAACGTGGAAAATTTTCTCACTTACTGATCAACGATGTCCGGATATGCCTTTGTCATACTACATGTATGTACAGCCTATGATTTGCACACATGCAGTATGTCTGTATCCCGGCCATAATCATTCACGAAACCAGACTATTGATCAGAAGTACATAGACTATAGAGGGCGCTGTATCCATACAGCAGTGGTGCCGGTGACATTGCGCACTGTCAATGTACATGTGCTGTACAAGTGCTATGGCAAGGCTGTGTGCACACGTACACGTACGTACGTACAAACACGCACAGTGGATTTTTTTTTTCCGGCCATGAAGGTAAGAGCCACTGGCATCCCTGCACAAGCTAAATCATGTACAACAGCAACAACAAACCAACAACTTAGCAAAACATTATAACTTACAGATATTACAACTGCAACAGACATCACTTTGATTTTCTGTTAATTTCTGACCTTTCTGTAGTGTCTATTATTGGTCAAAAATTTGACTGTTATTTTGTAATAATTAAAGCTTTTCATTGATTACACAACTAGTTATGCCATGTTTACAAAACTCTAATCCCAATTAAGCCAAATCAAGAACAGGAGGTACCGTTGTTTGGGTCACTGACTCGCAATCACAGGTGAAAACTTAGGGTTGCGGGTTTGAAACTCGCCCTGGCTGGGGTAGCCTACCTGTGCCCTTGAGCAAGGCACTTAATTATACTTGCTCCATCCTTTGGAAGGGATGTAAAGCCGTTGGTCCAGTGTGTTAGGTATTGGTAATGCAATTTAAAGATCCCATAGCAAGGGGATTCCCTGGTGTCTGGCCATTTCTAATTCATCAATGGGCGCTTTTGAGGAATCCTTGGTTTCTAGTGAGTACCAAAAAGAAATAGTAATAGTAATAATAAAACCATCTTAGCAAAACAATATGCCATGCATCAATATGTTGTAAGTTGATTTTACCATACCAGAATTTTTAAATTTGAATTCCCTATAGGGATTCATTTATTATAAGATACTATTCATCATCAATAATAAAGGCTCTCTTATCCACTTTCCTGCAAGGTGCTTGGAACTCAAAAAGCCATATGATATATCACCAGAGGGCCAGGGGTGCTTTAGGTGGGAGTGGCGTGGGTGCTTTACACACCTTATCAGGTGAAAATGCAAAGTTGGCCTACATGTATTTGACAATTAAGCTTTGATAGCGAGGAAATTGTTTTTGATAACTGTTTATAGCATTATTAACATCATTTCCACTTCAAGAACTGCAAATAGTTGAGTAACTTAACATTATATAATTATTCATGTTGTCAATGGGCAATCTCTCACCATTCATGATGCGAGTGCTTTTCAGAAATAAATTTAGACTGTACTGTATTCGCCTTAAAGTAATTATCAACAAGAGATGACAAAGAAGAAGATGCAGTTTTATAAGTAGGAGGAAAACCCTCGTTAAATTGTAAATGAGTATGGACTGCAAACCCCATCCACATACACGCCCCGGAATGGCAGAGATGAAAAACGGGGAAAGAATGCCTGGGCATAGAATGAGACTGTGTTTTTAAGTATGGTATGCCACAAAACATGACAAAACCACATGTTAATATGAAATAATAATTTAATTGGAGGAAAAACCTTTGCATCTCGGTTTTTTTTCCTTTTCTTTTTGAATAAAAAAGGGAGACATTCAGTGCATGCCATATATAAGCATAATAAAATGATTCATCTAGTTTTCTATAAAAATCTGATTGTAGTGGTAAACTGTCTACAAAGTATCAATCATCAGAGCAAACAGCTGTGCACGAGGGATTTTCTTGGTTGTAAAATGTCTAAAATAGCTTATATTTTCACATTTAGTTATTTGTAATAAACCGTAAGATCTTGCCATCATCTTGTGAAGGGGTGGGAGGATTTCAAATTCCACGTAACATTTCAAATTATACTAAAACTTGATTCAGTGTTTTTTCCCTCAAAATTCTCAAGAAAACTGTTAAACTGTTATGTCACATAGGCCTACGCCTATGGATTTGGTAATTAAGAAGTATCCGCGATCCTCCATAATCTGCGCACCTAACGCTTATGCACGCGCGCGCATTGGCCGGCAAACATCAAGGTGAGTGCGTAGAAATAGGACTGCGTGGATTTAGGAGTACTGACGATATTGTATTTAGTAATTAAAAAACGCATTCAATCTTTTGCTGCCAAATTCACTTATAGACTTTTTTGTAAAATCCAAGTGGCAAAATAGAAGTATTCTTACAATTGCTGTATTTTTATGAAGAGCTTGTATATTAATATACGTAAAGGCATGTGTAAATATTTGAATGATGGTATTTTATGTAGATATTGCAACTGAACACATGTACTGAAATATTTACAATTTGTATAAAGATGTGTATTACCATTTGCTGGAAAAGTGGACATAAAGATTTTGATAAAGAAGGCTTATACTAGAAGGGATTATTAGTCAGTAGTAATGAGCAATGGTGTGAGGAAAGCATGATGCTTTTAATAAACATTTTCACGGCTGGTTCCCACATTTCTCGGCCGCCCAACTTCAAGTCAGTGTTTTGTGCAAAAGATAGTTGCACCCCTGTAGAACAAATAAAGAGAAGTATTGTAGCGCTTATAAGACTAATTTCTCACCCACGCTTGACGTGTAAAATTAATGAGCCGTGAAACACCAAGAAGCATTGTTTAATTGTTTACTGCAAATGTCAAAACCGCTCAAAAAAGACTGAATCATCAGTTGAAAGTATAATCATTGTAGGCCTAATTAATATTATACCCATTGCACGTGCACAACCTCATGCCTGCCTGCGCAACACAACGTTGGGAAAAAACACGCTCTTTCTACCTAACGGTTGGTCTCCATTTTTCAAATTCGTTTGCGTGACCAAGGCCTACTTTTTGGTAGTGCTATAGTCCGATTGACCCTAAGTCAAAGTTAAAACTGACAAATTCCATGAGCAAAACTGGTCTCCGAGTCGTTACAATGGCAACCACGACACGGCAGGATGAACATCGTGAAGCCGTCATCGATGTGATCAGCACAATCAGTGCCTGCCTAGCAGTGCTCGGTATTACTTGGTTATCATCGTAATGCATGCTGGCCAGAAGACGCCACTTCAACTCCTTCACAAACCGCTTCATCTTGCACCAGTCCGGCATAGACGCCATTTAATACTGACAGTGTTGTTGTCGAGTTACTAGTCTCGAGTCAATAGACCGCCGGAGTGAATACGTCACCTTTTGTTGGTTGCCTAGGCAATTGGATCTAAACTAAAAATCACTCAACCGTGTCCCAGTGCTTTTCCAATGGTACTTTTCCCGACGGCCATGATAGTTTAGATCCAATTGTCATGGCAACGCACGTCACACTTTGCCTTGAGTCCGAGTCACGAGTCACTGAATCTGCTATAATATTTTCGTGCGAATGAAAAATATTTACGTTCGAACGAAAATAATCTTTGTGCGAACGAAAACAATCTTCGTGCGAACGAAATTTAAAGTTCGTGCTAACGAAAAAACAGTTCGTGCGAACGAAAACAAAGGTTCGTGCGAACGAATAAAAAGTTCGTGCGAACGAAAAAAATCTGCGTGTTGGAAAGGTAGGTACGCGCACCGCGGTTAAAGTTCAACACATTTTAACTTTAACCCAGTTCGAAATGTTTTGCGCGTCGCGATAGGCCGCGTAGATTGGTTCCCGATCCTATCGCTTATTGCGAAAATATGAGGATCGGTAAAGGGGCAGCCATGACGGGCATAATTCTATTGCGGTGTGCTGCAGCCTTTCCAACGCGTAGCCTATAAGGCATCAGAGATGCCCCACTGGGTTGAATTTTCTATTTTAGAAAGATCGGCGATTTGGTGCTCGTGCAATGCGGTGAGTGCAGCACGGTAGTTATAGTAAAATCACACTTTCGCGCTGCGCTCACCGCATTGCATGAGCTCCCAATCACCGATTATTCTAAAATAGAAAATTCCATATACCTCATTGGCTGCGCGCTGGAAAGGTCAGCGCTCCGCGGTCAAAGTTCAACCAATTTGACCCAGCTCAAAACGTTTTGCGCGTCGCGACAGGGCGCGCACAAGCGGCAAACCAGTTTGTGTACAAACCAATGGAACAGTGTGATTTTTCCGCGATAGTCTAAACTCTCCTTTAGCATTATTTGGCGTATTTAAGCCTCATTTTTGTTCGCGAGTTCACACTATCACGGAAAAATCACACTGCCGCGCTGCGCTCACCGTAGTGCATGAGCTCCCAATCGCCGATTATTCCAAAATAGAAAATTCCACAATGGTACCTTGGGGCTTCTCTGATACCTCATTGGCTGCGCGTTGGAAAGGTCAGCGCACCGCGGTCAAAGTTCAACGAATTTGAACTTTGACCCCGCGCACAAGCGGCAAACCAGTTTGTGTACAAACCAATGGAACAGTGTGATTTTTCCGCGATAGTGTGAACTCCCCTTTAGAAAGGTCAGCGCACCGTGGTCAAACTTCAACAAATTTTAGCTTTTACGTTTTGCGCGTCGCGGTAGGCCGCGCACTCCCTTGTTTGCCATCCTGCGGTCCATCATGCGTGCCATATGTTATGTTTACGTTTCGATGGAACTATAGCCTCGGTTTGGTAAAACGAGGCTAGACTTTTAAGAAAGGCGTATTTGGGAAATATCGGCGATTGAGACCTCATGCAATACGGTGAGCGCAGCGCGGCAGTGTGATTTTTTTTGCGATAGTGCGAACGCCCCTGCAGGCGCCTTTCCTTTGGTCCGTTTTCATTCGTTTTGCGTGCGTTGCGTTTGCGCAATTCTGCGATTCAGACGCAAATACAACGAGACGGATTAACAACGGACCTAAGGAAAGGCCGCTTTACTCGCGAAAAAAAAATGAGGCTGTGTGAATCCAGTCTATAAGGGGCGTTCACAATATCGCGGGAAAATGGCTTTGCGAGCAGCTGCTCCATAGGTACAGGTTTGTACAGAAACTGGTTTGCCGCTTGCGCGCGGCCTATCGCGACGCGCAGAACGTTTTGAGCTGGGTCAAAGTTCAAATATGTTGAACTTTGACCGCGGTGCGCTGACCTTTCCAACGCGCAGCCAATGAGGTATCAGAGAAGCCCCAAGTTGCGGAGTTGATTGTTTTTTTTGTTGAGAAGACGACGCTTGGGACAGTAGTGTGATTTTTCCACGATAGCGTGATCATTTGCAATGACCCCAAAAGGTAATCGACGAGTTTACAGGGGAAAAGTTCTGAAAGTAAAGATTTAATTAATAGCAACTAACCAATGAAAGGTTTTCGCTCAAAATTATATAATTTTACCAGAAAATAATCCGTAACTTGATTATTTAGATCGTTTGCAAACGATTCACTTATTTTTGGTTCGCATCTACGGGGTCCAAAATGCATGGACGCTGTGTACTCCGTGTGCGTGTTCCAACGCGATGCATTTTTATGGAGTGCATGACACAAGCCACATAGTTAAGGCGCGTTCACACTATCGCGGAAAAATCACACTGTTCCATTGGTTTGTACACAAACTGGTTTGCCGCTTGTGCGCGGCCTATCGCGACGCGCAAAACGTTTTGAGCTGGGTCAAAGTTCAAATCTGTTGAACTTTGACCGCGGTGCGCTGACCTTTCCAACGCGCAGCCAATGAGGTATCAGAGAAGCCCCAAGTTACCAGAGTGGAATTTTCTATTTTGGCATAATCGGCGATTGGGAGCTCATGCAATGCGGTGAGCGCAGCGCAAAAGTGTGATTTTTCCGCGATAGTGTGAATCCGCCTTTACCGATCAACTGAGAACGAATATTTGAAACACTCCGCCAGGACCAGGAAAATGCATATGGATTTTCATTGTTTTTTTTAAACGTGGTACATTTGACAAAGCTGAAATTTCTTCGGATGAGTTTGTTGATGTCTTTCTTTTGATTTATAATGGTTTTATTCGCAGAATCGCTCAAAAACAGATCATCTACAGGGCCTTTAAGGGGCGTTCACACTATCGCGGAAAAATCGAACTGGGTCAAATTTCAAATTTGTTGAACTTTGACCGCGGTGCGGTTACCTTTCCAACGCGCATTTTTGTTGGTTCGCACGAAGATTATTTTGTTCGCACGAAGATTATTTTCGTTCGAACGTAAATATTTTTGGTTGGCACGAAGATATTTTTCGTTCGAACGTAATTATTTTTTGTTCGCACGAAGATATTTTTCGTTCGAACGTAAATATTTCTCAATTTTTTTTCCACTCATGTCCCTTTAGGGGCTCCGTACTGGACAGCCCGGACGACCGAATAGGAATCTCCGTTTTCTTTTGAGGAGTTGGCATCATGTTTTTTCTTCACGAACGTACACCAAAGCAACACGCCCGTGTGTGTGTGCACTCAGGCTATTAATTTGCCGTGACGCGTGCTGCATGCGCGGAAAAAAATATCGAATAAAGCGTTGTTAAACGAAATTGCACTACTTTCTTCTAAGCGCGCATGGCGCAAGCAGCTTGCGCAACTTTTGACAAATGGCGCAAGCCCCATGGCTTGCGTGTTATCATCGCTAAATTGTTGCGCGACTTACGCAATAAAAAGTTGCGCAAGTGGGCTTACGCAACTGCGTAAGTTTCGTGAAATCGGCTGCAGGAGTTCCTGGATATTTATGCCAAACATGGCGGCGTGTACCTGTCCTCATATACGACGATGGGGGAGTAAATATGAGGACAGGGGACTAGTCTACCGCTAGACTTAACCAAGTCTGACTCCGAATAATTTGTAATGTTGGCGCAAGAGTGCGCGCTACTAAGGAAAGGCCACAGGAAAGGCGCAAAAGGCACGGAGCCGTTTTACAGAAACAAACAAAACCGCGTCTTTGACAAAGACTAGCCTCGGACGCCGGGACGAATAGTATTGACAAAAGAACTTCTTTGAATGTTTTGTTATTGCATGGGGAATTAGAAACTGCTATAGACTGATGAAGTAAATACGTCATATTTTGTTGGTTGCCTAGGCAATGAATCTACACTAAAAATAACTGAACCGTGTCCAATTACCATGGCAACACGTCACACTTCGGCTGTCCATTGCGAGCCGATTATACTTTTTTCTCTTTTTCTCGTTAGGCGTCAGTTGGGAGACTAAAGCAGGCCCTCCCACTGTGCGATCCCTACCACGAACCCCCTACGAATTGGCACGATTATCGAAGACTGCATATAGGCTCTACACACAATCTTAGCCAATCGCACCCAACTCGCGGAAAATCGCACAGCGGGAGGCCCGCTTAACCATCCGGCCTCAGCTCAGCTTATGGCATCTTCGGCAACCAAGGCCCTTTATGCCATCAACTATACAGTTTTAGCTTTAACTATACTATATTATCAACTTGAGATGACGAAGAAGGAGTTGCAGTGTTAGAAGTGGGAGGGAAAACCCCCAGAGAAATGCCCCATGGGGAGAACCCACGCGGTCAAGTAGGGACTGCAAACCCAATCCACATACACGCCCCGGATTCGAACCCGGGACGCCAGAGGTGAAAGGCGAGGAAAGAACCGCCCCCTGAGTGACCAATGTTTGTTTGTTCGTTTGTTTAATTTAAGATGGCGTTTATCGGCAAGTAAGGCCATTCACGCCAGTCATAACGGGATGTCGGAGGTACAGCAGGTCCGAACACGTTATCTGAGCATTATAAGTACAGTATTATACAAGAAATGTTAACTAAAGAAATATCTTCGAATATATTATCTATACATTAAAGGTAACTGAAATCGTTCATAAGGTATAGTGAAAGACCTGAGTGAACAATGCGCTCAAGCATGCATCTTTATACTGCATTGCTACAATGGTTATTCAATGCACCAGGGGCCAATTTCATGGAGCTGTTTAGCAGCCGATTTTGTGCTAACGGAGGCTCCGGCTATTTCATGGAGACCGAAAGGGGCTATGTCACGGTTTGCGCATGCGCAGCAAAACTTGAAAAAGTGTGGCGAACTTTTTCAAGTTTTGTCGCCAGGTTTTGCATATCCTATTAAATCTTTGCCATCCCTTATAAATATTTAGTAATTTTGGCAGTGGTGTACTTGTCAACGTCCAGGATGTCCTGATTCATTACTTTTTACTTGGAATCGCACTGTTTGCCGTATTTTTAAGCCGCCAAACATCGACATCACCGTGTGTGCGGCCGTCGTTAAAAAGAGAGTTTTTTCATCCCTTCAAAAAACTCCACAAAACATGACAGAAACGGCATCGAATGATATGAATGACATGGTTGGATACAGCAATTTACTTAACCTTGTTTTCCATCCAAACTGACATGCTTATTTGGTCCTGACAGCAATTTTACAGCATACCTTCTGTCCTTGAAAAGACACCGTGGCCGCCACCGCTGTACGATTTTGTTTTGCCAGACATAAATCGCGCAATCGCGCGCGCGCGATGCCAATTCGAACAAATGCGCGCACACGATGCACAATGTAGTTGAATTCTGTGTATTGTAAACACTCATGAACGAACACACTGCCCATGCGGCACGTGCTAAGTACTTGATGTACACAACTATAGCACACGCACCAATGGCGTTGTGTAACGAAATTGCACTACATTCATCTGAGCCTGCACGTATGTCAAAATATGAAAGGATTTGGCGCATGCGCAAACCGTGACATAGCCCCTTTAAGCACTGGCAAACGTTTGCTAGCTTCAGAGGCAAATTTGCTAAACACTCGTGACGCAACAATGCCCGTTTCCAAGCACGCGCATGCTTAAGCACTCCGCGGCCGTGAAATAGCCTTAAAGTTAGCACACCTTTTATGCTACAGTAAGCACACGTTATCAGCTAGCGCTTAAGCAGCGCCATGAAATTGGCCCCTGTTTACCTGTGCCCCAAGTATGCGACACGCTCACTGCTTCCTAAAAAAATACATTTTTTCCCGCACGAAGGCCATTGACTACGTAGCCTTGACCAAGGCGTTGGGCTTGTCTTCTAGACGGCCGCTGAAGATAAAACTGAACTAAGCGCTTACGAGCTATATACGGAATCTGTTGCACGTATTGGCTCACAACGCGCCGCGCTACGACTATGCACACATGCACGTACATGTATCGGTACGGTCCTAAACCCAACAGCCTTGATGGTTCTGCATTCAGCCAGCGAAACTCAATTACAGTAATAGGGAAGCCACCCCAGCGTGAGCTGAGATTTCATTGGTCGACGCACGCCGGGCTATGTTTGAAAAACGCTATGATCTGCGATGCCCAGTTTGTTCATCCATGGAGCTATCCGAGGCAGTATTAAGATCTCCTACAAATCATTCAGGAAAGCTGTCATACTACGACCGTTGTCCCCCACAAGTGTAATCAAATACGTAAACACACAATCACAATAAATGCTACGAACCCGAGAATATTTGTTGTTTTCGTCCATCGATCATGCCACGGTTCTCGTAACATGAGGACGCCATTACATGTTTCGCGGCATTACGTGCTACTCATGAAGCTCTTGATTGGCTGAAGACAAATGTTAAATATTCATACCTTGCATACCCGCATATCCAAAGCCCGCCCATTTTCGGCCAAAACCGGCCGAAAATATAAAGAAACACATTAAACCCGGAAGTGACAGACTCTACAAGGCTGTTTATCGAGCTAGGCCAGGCCGTACGCAGCTAGTACGCAGTATGTATTGCCGTACGGGTTTACTACGGAAGTTGTTATCTCAAACTCAAAGTGGCTCGTTTTGATGCCGTGTGCATGCAGTTTGCATGCGCTAGACTAAATTTTCCTTTGTACAGCAAAAATACCTGCAGACGGCCTTGGACAAGGCTATTGACTACGCAAAAACGGGCCATCCGTAACTAGAATGTGTGTGGGTGTATATAGAAATCACGAATAGGATCGATACAGGGCCTATGCTGAATGATCGTGCTTGGTGAAAGTCATCGTATGAAAAGAAATTAGTACCGGAATTCAGTACCAGTAAAGTAAGGCACGCAAGTCAACGTTTCAGCTTGGTGTTGTCTGCCATATCGCGTTCTCCTCGATACAAACATGATTCGCCTCTTGATGATGGTCTGTCTTTTGGCGTTCGGCCTTGTGCTGGGGTACGAGTCCGAGTTGGCGAACAAAGCGCGCGAGCGGATGTTGCTTCGTTCTCTCATCGAAGTTTTGGACCGTCGTAATGTAATCAGCGACTCTGGTGAGTTTTGGTTAAGTCAGTGTTACAGCTCGCTTGCTACGTTGAACAGGGAGTTTTTTGCGACCATTCTAGAAAATAGCAGCTGATTCCGGGCGACCCCGGTACTGCCTATAGAATGTCTATTATCCATTTTCGTTAGTTTACACACTCTTGGGTACATTTTTATGGGAAATCAAAATGTGACGTCGGAAGCCGTAGGACGTCATGAGCCCATGGATGAGCCACACCTTAAAGCGTCGCCCTCCCCCGCACTCGATCGCAAACGTTTGCTAGCTTCAGGGACAAATTTGCTAAGCACTCGTGACGCAACAATGCCCGTCACGGTTTCCAAGCACGCCGCGGCCGTGGAATAGCCTTAAAGTTAGCACACCTTTTATGCTACAGTTAGCACACGTTTTCAGCTAGCGCTTAAGCAGCGCCATGAAATTGGCCCCAGTGCTGCGGATGCTCGCCCATCAGGTCTGAGGAATCACGGTGAGATTTCATCGCTGGTTTTAGTTGAAGCTTTTTTTGGCTCATCATTATAAGCATCGCGGGTAAAGCTCAAAAGGCTACACACAAACCAGAACCACGACACATACCAAGTGGCCTTCAAAAGAAACACGAATATACCTTCTTCGCCCACAGGTTCATATTTAGTA
The DNA here is from genome assembly GCA_037783545.1 of Henricia sp. BOLD:AAB3569. Taxonomy (NCBI): domain Eukaryota; kingdom Metazoa; phylum Echinodermata; class Asteroidea; order Spinulosida; family Echinasteridae; genus Henricia; species Henricia sp. BOLD:AAB3569. Next base: position 2,623,252 of record JBBELK010000245.1, read on the forward strand.
ATGTAACTGACACATTTTCACGACATCGTCCGCAAATGTGTTACAAATATGAATTTGAATATGACCGCAAAAACGGTTCCCACGCACTGCACGGGATCGGGACGGCGGACTGCTGTGTATCTAGCGTCCGCCGAAAACCAACGGCTGCGATGCACTGGAATTTCCTTCAAAGGAGCACCATTGTGAGCATTATTTTTTTATAAAAAGATAAATGTTACATGTTACAGAAAGTATTTTCACGTTTGTAATTTGAAGTACAAGGACGAAACAGTCATGATGAACAGTATACTCCGTATATTTTCCATTCAATACTACACAGGCCGTTTTGTGCTCTTCTCAGGATGACGTCACAACCCTGTTCGAGCGTTTCAGAATATCGGGTGAAGAGGGTCGGGACTGAATTGCGTTTTAAACAAAAGACCGTCGGTTTTTGGCGGAAAACACGTTGTAATCGAGTTGTAGAAACATAAACCTGCATGATAAGCTAGCAGGGAAAACTTTTAAAAATGTGGATGGGGTTACTAGCTGTTTAATGGCTCGGCATCTTAATCGAGGCTGCCAGTGTTAATTCGAAATTTGTCAATACTGATGATTCCTGCAATGTAATACAATACAGAAAATCAGTCCTGAGTATTCTGCAAACATTAAATAGTGGATACCCCGGGTGGATACCGAGACTTAAAGGTTGCAAAATTAAGGTGTATGTTTTTCTTCTCAGATAAAACTGAACTGAAAAATAATTACAACGCCGTTCGTTCCGATGACGCTGCCGAGAACAGCTGGTGAGTATCCGTCATGTTTCGTACTTCGCTGCTTTGATATGACTACTTAAAGACAGATTACATGATTGGAAAACTTTTAAAAACAGAAACACAGCATTACAATAACTAAAGAATAATGTTTATAAACTGCCTTGTAGAAATTTCAGCCACGTAGGCCTATGCAGTCATACTTCAGAAAACCTAAAAAATCCATGCATGGTTTTTGTGTATGAATGAATGATAAAAAAAGGTGTCTGCAAACAACTTTTAAAAAAAAAGCACCTTCAGTTGGCAATTTTCTTCCACAATGGTGTCATTGTACACGAAATAAATCATGTTGTTTGTTACCATTTGCTATATCAACACTTTTAGTCGGGTTTTTCTTTTTAACCCGTGAAGTCAAATTTGGGGTATAGGCCTAACCGCAAATTATGTATTGTGCTTTAAGTGTGACGCCAGTTGCCATGGTAATTGGGTCTAAACATTCGCTGGTATCTGTAACGTTCTTTGCTAAAGCGCAAGGAAATGTTCACTGGTTTTATTAGTGTAGACCCAATAACCATGGCAACACACAGAGGATGACGTTTTCATTTTAGCACCCTTTCGTGGTTTGAATTGAAGCCGAAATGCGTTCTCGTGGTCACAATGCTTTAGAGGCCCATTATATCATTTGCAGATGAAACTTTTTGCAGGAACAACAGCATTACATAAACTCCCATTACATAACAGCATTACCTGTTTTGCAGAAATTTCAGCCACATAGATGCAGTAATTCATGTACCTCAAAAAACTCTAAACCATGCATGTTTCTTGTGTTGAATGAATTATAAAAAAAAATGTTTTCAAACGATTAAAAAAAAAACACCTTCAGTTGGCAATTGCTTCCACAAAGGTATACCACACGAGAAAAAAAACATGTGGTGTTTGTGGCCTTTGGTATCAACACTTTTAGTGTAGGGTTTTTCTTGTCGACTCATATGAAGTATAATTTTGGGTCACTATAAATGGAGTGAGGGAGCAATTAACTATGGTAGTGACGCCAAGGATTCCACAGAAGTGCTCTTCGTTTTCGTTCTAAGAACTCCTGGCTGGACGGCGAGGGGCGGGGAACGTGACGCTGCACAACCCATTTCCGCTGGATCAATGATCTTTCATCTGCCGATTTGTATATGGGTCTGTCCACAGTAATGGGGTACATTTGAAAAATAAGTCAATAATTCCTTTCAGATGTCTTAAGTTTATCTCAGAATTAAAGAAATGTCCTTGTTTTGTTCTCAGGAGATAACTTTTGCCCAAAAAAGTAAGAAATTGCTGCCACAGCATACATTTTTAAAAAGCAAGTGCACAAATGTTCCTATTACGCATGTAACGTGGACAGACAATTTTGTAGACATTTTTTTCCGTCTTTGTCACATGCGTAATAGGAACATTTGTGCACGAGGTTTTCACAAATGTATGTTGTAGTACTATTTTTCTTGCTCCTTGGTAAAACAGTTATTTCCTCAGTTTAGCTTGATAATTTAAAGATAAAATTGAGACATTTGAAGTGAAGTGGGACCTAAGATCTTGAATGTTACAGAAATGTACCCCATTACTGTGGACAGACCCATATACAGGAGTCCTTAAAAACATAAAGCCCGTATAATTAATAATAATAATTTATAATTTAATAATTTATATTGCGCAAATTCCATAAAAGAAATTATGTTCAAATGCGCATAACAATACAGTGTACTTACACTACAACTAAAGAATTGGTTAAAATAAAAAGATACTAATTATTAATTAACACATAAAAAGTACAATAACACAAATCGGTCGATCACCCTGTAAATCAATCATTTATACATATGCGCTGATAGTGTGTTTTTAATTTACGCTTAAAATCTGCAAGAGTTGGAGCTGAGCGGACATTTTGGGACAGTCGGTTCCATAAAGTGGGTGCAGCTACAAAAAAAATGCTCTGTCACCGAGTGTTTTTGACATCTTTCCACTGGGTAGACTAAGCAGATTAGAAGTTTGAGATCGTAAGGAATAACTGAAATTCGCCCTTTTTGTTAATAGATCACAAAGATATTTGGGAGCCTGGTTATGAAATGCTTTAAATGTCAATAACAATACTTTAAATTGAATACGAGCCGGAATGGGAAGCCAGTGTAGTTTATGTAATATGGGGGTAACGTGAGCGTATCAAAGTGAATATTTCTAATGTCAAAGTGGGCGAAGTTAACATCTCACCAGTACTAACAGCTCGTAATCTTGGTTTTTGGTTTGATTCAAAGTTTAGTATGGCTAAACAAATCAGCAGTGTTTGTTTAATAAGCTTTTTTCATATTCACAATATTAGACATATCCGTAAATTTTTATCCAGAGACACCCTTAATATTTTGGTCCATGCTTTAATAACTTCCCGACTTGATTACTGCAACAGTCTTTATTCTGGCTTACCAAAATCATACTTTGATAAACTACAACGTATTCAAAATACAGCGGCAAGACTTGTATATGGTGCTTATAGGACGGTGGCTTAGCATAATTTCTTGAAAGCATGTGCACAACTTCCTTGGAACGTGGGTGAGGTGCTGAGCTGACTTATCGACAGGTTGGTTTTGTCATACACATCCGCAATCACAGATGGCAATGTAACAGTTATCGATTTGCACATTCCAAATTTAAAGGAACACACCTTCTTTGTTGGGCTATTTTGGGCTCGAAATAGACCCATACATTATTCTGAAGCGCATTAGAGAGTAAATTAGATATATCCTGAAAAGACGCCGTCAAATTCAGCCGTTTTTGAGCACTTTTGAAAAATCCAAGGACACGTGACTTTTCGGAACCAAATTCTGGTTCCGAAAAGTCAAGTGGTCTTGTGAGTTAGTTGTATTTCCAGCCGTATAAAAGTTTGTTACTGCAGAACTGCACCAAATTCAACTCTGATTTCCCCCCAATATTTATAAGTAATTCACAAAAGAGAGACTATTTATACAGGTATGAAACAAAGTTAAACATAAGTATGAAAATTCGAACATAATTGTTTGTTTCGAGAGTCCAAAGAACGGGAGCGAGCGCGTGCTACGGCAGGCTACCGTGGAGTGTAGACATTTGCCCCGCGCAGTACACGGCAAATAGCCCGAGTGCACACACACACGGAAGGGCGTGTTGCTTCGGTGCACGTACGTTCGTGAAGAAAAAAACATGATGCCAACTCCTCAAAAGAAAACGGAAATTCCTATTCGGTCGTTCGGGCTGTCCAGTGAAATCGTGAGCAGAAAATTGGAGATATCCTGAGCAGGAGAAGAGCGAATCGTTTGTGACAAAGTCGTGAGGCTCTCGCGTAGTTGCAACGGCTGGTAAAAAGCGTATAACCCGTCTTTTGACCGTTTTCGTTATTTTTGCACTTCTTTAGTAAATTACGGGATATTTTGATGAATTTTTTTCGCAACGACCATCAAAAAAGTATTGTCAATGCTGCTACATCACTAAATCATGTAAACAGTAGACAGGTGTGTACCTTAATTTAAGCAAATTTTAAGAGCCCGTCCTATTATATGTATTTTCCGGCTTTCTTGCTATTCAGGTGTACGGCCATTTATAGTGGGAAGAACGTAGTGCCAGGTCCATGCGGCAGCTCCTATGAAGAATTTCTGGGTGTTTTGGAAGGTATTCAAGTGACATGTGTTTGGGGTGTTTCAAAATAACATGAAATGTCTGTCAACCATGCAGAGTGTCAACATTTCAAGTGACCTGACATTTTGAACCAGTGCACTGTACCTTCGAGAAGTGGCAATACTTTTTTAGCAGGGTCATTTTTTTTTCAGTTAAAAGATATAAACATGACAAATCAGCAAAATTTGTTTCACGCATATAGGGCCTACGTAGATTTTTATCATTTCATGAGGAACTTTGTGGTTGCACATATTTTATTGAGCTTCGTAATACCCACCACACAAGGCATTTCATAAAACATGTTAATAAGAGAGTTATTGCTGACCAGCCCCTTAAAAGGCATGTTATTTTGAAACGCCCCCCTTTCTGTCATGTGGCCAGGTTGCCCCTAGTGCCAATTTAATGGCGCTGCTTAGTCTGTTTAGCACAATTTATTTGGCAGCCAAAATGAGTTACCAGCCAAAATTTTACGTTAAATTGTTGTTTTAGAAAGAGTATAGCAAAATAATTAGTAAATTCGCATCACCTATACGATTTTGGCTGGCAACCCATTTTTTGCAATTGATTGCTTTCGATGACGTAGAACATCCGGGAAGTGTGGTGGGCAACAGTCATGCGCGTACACGCGCACGCCAATGGACGCACATGAACACGCGTAAAAAATACTCGCCAGCGCGTATTTTCATTCGAAGATGCCGCACGCGGGCGTTGTGATACGTTCAAATTGTTGAGCATGCATGCACTCGGCTTGTAAAAACGAAAGTAGGCCCTACTTTTAGTTGATCGCGATTTTTAGCCTGAAGAAATGCGTTTTTATCTTTCTCGATACAACAGCCATGGCGCAACAACATAAAGCAACGTCAAGCAACAGAGGTAAGTGCAACCAATGCGCTTTTCTTTCTCTTTTTGCCGGTTATTACTCGAGCCACGTGGGTCATGAAAAATGCCCACCAAAATGGTTGATGGAAGGGGTGACGTCACCGGAAAGCAATCAATATAAAGCAAATAAATTATGTGCCATAAGCAACTTCAGTGCTATGAAATTGGCTTCAAATGTAACGACACCGATAATTGTCAATTAGCGGTGTCGTTAATAAGTTATATTTTTTATATTCAAATTAGTTCACCCAGTACAACCATGGTTCTATATAGGCCTAGGCCTAGATATTAAATTGCATTTATTTTGGTGATAATTATGATATTTGCCTGTATTGTATTTATATAGCGCAAATTTTATATGGATTTATTCACGTGCACTGCTGCACATTGCTTGGGTTTTATGGAGCCAAGTATCTTCCACCTAAACATGGCGCCACCCGCCAGAGACAATGAGGAATATCCCTTACTCTTCACGAAAGAGTCCTCTGCTGAGATATTTTGTGCGCGTTACACAACACACTAGACCGATGGCTATACATCCCTTCCGAAGGATGGAGCAACTGTGTTTAGGTGTCTTGTTCAATGGCACAGGTATACCACGACCGGGTATCGAACCCGCAACATCAAGTTTTCGCCCGAGTGTTGCGAGTCAACGACCCGAGGAAAATCAAACAACTCGGCCACGGTACTCCACTTAGTCTTTAAAATGCTACCTTGTGGTTAAACTAAATTGATTACAAGAAATTAATGCTTCACCTTTCTTTCTGCAGATGACATTCGTTTGTATGCATATGTGAGGTTCGAGACGGGCGAATCTCGCACAATGAGATGCGCTTTTATTACCTGGATCGGGCCCTCGGTTTCGCTTTTAAAGAAAGTCAAAGTCAGCACGGACAAGGCATTTGTCAAGGAACAATGGGAGGTAATTTAATTAGGCGTGTTTAACATGACTAGCGTCTGATGCAGATGTACTTCTTTTCCCATGCAAACTTACTACACTGTAAAAAGTGACTCTACATCATGCACGTGATTCTACCAAGCTCTTACACCTGAAGTGTTGCGCTGAGCGATGCATACGCCTCATGGTGAGGCGAGTTTCACCTCATGTTGAGGTGACTGTCACTTCATGTTGAGGCGAGTGTCACCTCAAGTGTTTCATGTGCCTGGTGTGATAGTCAAAGCTTAAATGGAAACACTTCATGTGCGAGAGATGTAATTATTTTCAGTAAAAACTTTTTGATTGTCAATCATCTTACACCTCAGGTGCAACACATGCTGCTCAGCACGCTCTGACCACCACTTCATACACCTGAAGTGACCATTCAATTTTACTTTTTACATTTTCTGGCCCCACACGTGCATGAGACGCGAGTTAACAAATTAAATCATCACTTGATGCACATGAGGAACAGTGGTTTAATCTACTTGGGCTACTTGGTGCTAGTCACTAAGCAGTTACCTGCCTCATGTGTTCATGATTTTGGGACAAAAATGTGCTAGTGAAATTTGTACAGTGTACTCATTTTTGATGCTGTATATATGGTTGCACGCGGCAGATGTGAAGTTAATATCGTACTGGGAGTGATTCATTGTGACCCACGTAAGAATTGGTCCAAAGTATACACTGAGGCAAACGGCGACAAGAGTCTCGAGATTTGCTCATTTATTCTGCTGAGAATGTTGATCAGTCTTCAGTAATGCAAATATTATAGTGAAGCTTCGGGGGAGGGGGAGGGGGAGGGGGAAGGGGAGGGGGAGGGGGAGGGGGAGGGGGAGGGGGAGGGGGAGGGGGAGGGGGAAGGGGAGGGGGAGGGGGAGGGGGAGGGGGAGGGGGAGGGGGAGGGGGAAGGGCGTTTAAAAACCAGACAGACATCTCCACTGAGATCATTTCATGCATGGTTACGTGTACATGTACTTATAAACTTTAGCACGAAAAGACCGTCGGATGGCGCAAAACAAAAAATGCAGACCTTGAGATTTATGTACTATTTTTTAGTTGATGTCATTACAAAATTTGTTCTTTAAATTACGTGATGAATGACTGCTTATTGTTTCCAATGTAGACTGTTTCCCATCCCGTTGACAGGAAACCTTGTATACAATTTTCTCTCTGTTCCTCTGCAGCACTTTACTAAAGAAATCCTTTCGGATGACAAGGCGGAACTACTGAACAAGTCTAAAATAGAAACGATCCTGGAGAGAAAGTCAACCACTGGCCATAACGGACAATAGAATACAAGCACTGTGGGAAAACATAATCAAGTTCAGTTTAACTTTAGTATAGTCTAGGCCCATTAGTTTGGTTATCTAAGGAGATAAGAGACGGGAGAGGTATTGGGATGTCGATGTATTGATCTGAAGTTGCGAAAGATGATTATGACATCATCGTCATCACATAATTAGCACGGTTGATTTAATACTACAACTAAACATAAATATGCAGTTCGAATAATTTTCTTATCAAAGTGCCAACTGCTGCCTTTAAATATTAGTCCTGGAGCAGGGACAGTTCGGTGTGCAAAAAAGGGGCCCAAAATCACCCTGCAGTTCTGGTGAGAGGACCACTTGGGCCATCATATTAGCGAGGGTAGTTTTTGAAAGGGGTAGGGGAAATTAAATTTGGTGTGTAGCAGTTAATAGTTGACGTTTCTTCACGTGTCACCACTCAAAATTAAGGTAATTATGTCCACTACAAGATACAAAAGAAATGAATTTGATTAGTTGATTATTTGGGACGCTGTAGGTCAAAATATGACGTCATAAATTGACATGCTTAAAATCCCTAACCTTTAGAAAAAAATGGCAAAAAGTTACAAAACATATCTATAATGGTTTATTAATTGGTTTTAAAACAAACCCGGTGTAAATACCTTTGATATTAACCCCTTACCGATAATTTGAAAGTGGACTAGAAATTCTACATTGAGCGAAATACGCAACTTAGTACATTAACACAGTAGTATACTGTGGCTGACCAGTCTGGTGCTTCATGCACTCAAGACCCATTTGATTTTACAGGTTGTCGGTTCGAATCAAGACAGCGCCACAGTTTATGTCCTTGGGCAAGGCACTTTGCTATAGTTTGCTTCTGTTTACCCAGAGGTAATAAATAAACTAGAGCTCATGTACTTCACGAAGCACGAATATCAGCCTGAAATAGCTGTTATAAAAAGGTTTTTCTGACCTTTGAACACTGCAGAATAGGGTTGGTTTTTACCGCTGCTGTACAAATTTGCTCGATTCGGCGTTTCCTCGTTACTGTACAGTCAACGGCCCTTACCGCTGCTGTACAAATTTGCTCGATTCGGCGTTTCCTCGTAGTAGTACAGTCAACGGCCTGCTGCTGTACAAATTTGCTCGATTCGGCGTTTCCTCGTAGTACAGTCAACGGCCCTTACTGCTGCTGTACAAATTTGCTCGTTTCGGCGTTTCCTCGTTACTATACAGTCTACGGCCCTCACTAAAATGACCCGTACTGACCATTAGGTAGCCGATGGCCAAATTCTGTGAACAACCCATATGTAGCTTGGTCCAAAGATGTTACTGACCACATTTGACATTAATTGGGTCAAAACTGTGGAAGGAGTAGCATTTTACATTTTTAAAGAAAATGACCATTAGTGACCAGTAGGTGACCATTGACATCACGTGGTGGTCACCCAAGATAGTACTCCGGTCAAGGAAGACTCTGTCCAAATCTGGTTGAAATCGGCCACGGCGTTTGGCAGTTATTAGCAGATATGTGATGTCACGTGACCGTTTGCCCGAAGAAAGAAAGAAAGAATTTAGAAAGAAAGAAAGAAAGAAAGAAAGAAATCGGACGATCACAATATACCAGCGTGCTGCGCACGGCTGATATAATAAATATAACTCATTCTTGTTTCAGTTCTATAATTTTACTACACAGTTCAGCCGGTCAAATCGTAAATATCTGCATTAATATGTATACCCAGCACGATATGTGGCAAAGGGACTGCATCGTCGGCGCATACTGCCTACCAGTCTTTGGATGGTTGCTGCTGGATTCTGTCCCACTCAGTCCTCAATATTGCACTGGCCTTTTTAAAGCCAACATCAAGACATCACGTGCAGCTCATTACAATCATCCCATACCCCTTGGCTAATCACTGACAGTCAAAACAGCTGTTCAACAGCTGTGCCATGAAGTGACCATTGGAGGTTCAACCATCAGACACCGTGAGGACACTATTGTCCACAAATAAGTTCACACACTATACACGCAGTGTTATTGTTGCTATTTAAAGGTTTAAAAGGTGGTAAGTTTCTTTTGCGTTTCAGTATATGTACGGTTTTTTTTATATCCATCAACATTTGCATTGAAGTACATTTCTAGAGCTGTGGATTCCAAATGCACGCATTTATTTTTTTTCAAAGTGGGTATAAACTTTAATGTTGGACACGATGTAGGCCTATGTACAAATACAGGATCCATAGGCCTATACCCAGCACACCCCGGTACCTCAACACACTCTTCCCTTTTGTTAACGCACCAATCCCCCTAAAAACTAAAAGGAATTCCTTGGAAATTCCTTGGATGTTTGAGTCACAATGGGGGAACAATAGGTGCGAACCCCCTGCCACATCGTGCTGCATATGTATAAATATATAGATGCGTCCGCAGATGGGTTTTTATTTTAATGGACACAATTAACGGTGTAGACAATAGTTTTCGGAAACAATGGTGCAGACATACCGGTGATGATACAGGGACACAATAATGGTACGGATATAATAGTTTTAGGACACAAAAGTGCACACACAACGAGGCAAAAAAACCACCTGCGGACAATGGTCCACACCATGTCCCATAACCGGTATTTGGAAGACAACGGGATTGAGCGCATGGAATGACCAGCAGGATTCCCCGACTGGAATCCTATAGAGAAACCTCTGGGACGCCATCAAACGGAAGGCCAACAAGAAAGTGAATGACGACATATTTTACAGCAGGTCTGGGTAAACGTCAGCAGCGCATTCGAAATTTGATGTAGGCCTACAGCATGCGTATGACCAGAAAACAATTTTTCTGTGTGTAAAAGTGAACATAATTATTAACAAAAGTGCAACTTCTGTTTTGGCCCAAAGTTTCATAAAATGTGTGATTAAATTGATTTCTTAGTGAAAACGGTGTATACTGGCCAAATGTAACCACTCATTGTGTGCGTAAGACATCGATGCACACATCACTTTTTGAATGACAAAAATCAACAAAATTGTTTTTGAGTTACATCATAAAGGAATTAGACGGGAACTTACTTTTTGTGTTAAGTGTACATGTACATGTATTTAGCTCCTATAGGCCTATAGCAACTTAGGAAAAGTTACATTCCCTTTTCCCATATGACGCTGTTTGAGAAATCGGAACGTCTACTTCAGAAGGCCGAGTGAAATCATTGAATATAATGGACATGCTAATTCGTTTGATGATCTGCATGCAAGTTAGACATTTTATTATTCCTCAACGAATTAAGGAACACTTTTTTTTCTGAATAAGGATCAATTTGCCGACCCCAACCCCTAAGGTTCGTCTACACTGGCAAACACTTGCAAACATTTTGTTTGTTTTCTGTGTCTCTATATAGGCCTACATTGGCAAACAAAAGTCATCCACTTCCGGGGACCCACGTAACGGTATACGTGGGTCTTTCCACAGTAATGGGGTACATTTGAAAAATAAGTTAATAAGTCTTTAGTTTATCTCGGAATTAAAGAAATGTCCTTGTTTTGTTCTAGTTATCAGGAGATAACTTTTGCCCAAAAAGTAAACAAATTACTGCCACAACAATCAACATACATTTTTGAAAAGCTTGTGTACAAATTTTTTCTATTACGTATGTAACGTGGATAGACAATTCTGTGACATTTGTTTCCGTCTTTGTTACCGACATGCGTAATAGAAAAATTTGTGCACGGAGTTTTCACAAATGTATGTTGTAGGACTGTTTTTCTTACTCCTTGGTGAAAAAGTTATTTGCTCAGATTAGCTTGATGATTTAAAGATAAAATTAAGACATTTGAAGTGAACTGGGACCTAAGATCTTGAATGTTACAGTAATGTATACCCCATTACTAGTGGACATACCCACATAGGAGCTACAACACGTGCGGCGACCGTTATTTCGGTACCGGTACTATTTTGACTCCACGTCAAAATTAGCAGTTTCACCTATACCGATTGGGGGTCCACTTTATAAATTCTTAAAATCCCATTTATTTCCTGTGCAAAAAGTTAATTGAAAGAAAATTTCATAAAATTATAAATCTTACCTTTTATTTCCGTCTCTGAGATAAACTGCTGGTAACCCCAGGCCTTGACGTATAAAAGCCACGCAGTGCGCGCATCGCTGGTAGTCCGCAAGTGGCGCTGGCACGAATATACGTTAATTGTATAGTCGTTTTCAAAACCACTTGATTTGGCTTCGGACGGACTTTGCGATTTTCTGTCCTAGCCGTGTAGGCCTATACTTTATTTGTTGACTGAGGTTTTCGTTGGTGGTTTTTATCTACTCTTAACATATTGAAGTGAAAGTTTAAGTTGACGTTCAAACCAGGGGTCAATTTCATGGCGCTGTTTAGCACAAATTTGTTTAGCACAGAATTTCTTTGCTCTGTAAAATGGGTTAGGCCTACCAGCCAAAATTGTATGTCAAATTGTATTTTTAGGAACAGGAGCAAAATATCAGTAAATACACATCACATACGACTTTGGCTGGCAACCCAGTTTTGCAAAATAAAGCAAAGAAATTATGTGCTAAGCAAATTTGTGTGCTAAACAGCGCTATGGAATTGGCCCCTTGTTTAACCACGTTAATATTTCTGAGATGTACAAATTTCTGACCCTGCCAATTCGTAAAGGTACTTGCAAACTGGAAACAAAAGGTCAAACATTTTTATTGTTTGTGACAAACTCGGACAACATTTTCTTCATTTTATTTATTGAATCGATAGATTATAAGGTACCTTTTCCATTTATTGATGTTTGGGCGCTTACAAACGCGGTACGGTTAATTTGATGAGCTTTCATTTGACTCGCATAGTAAACTGTACACGTACACAGCTACAGACGTGGAGAGAAAATCTCAACAACTTGCTTATGAGAGTCGGGCGTCCAAGAGTATATTAAAGCCTGCCGCACAATAAGTACCTAAAGGTAGTATCTGTAAGATTTAGTGCTAAACTTAAATATATTTTCCCGCATATCAGTCCACAATAGAATAACACCACAAGAACATGTACCTTTAATATACCTACACAATATGTTTCCCCTCATTTATCATTTAGGCAAGAGAAACCATACACTGCAAAAAATGCGGTGTTAGATTTCTAACACCAAGGTTTTTTAATTCTTTGGGTGTTACATTTGTGTCAAACGAACACCAGTGTAATAGATTAGCAGCAAAAAAAGTGGTGTAGAATTTGCATGGTGTTAAACTTGATAAACTGCGCATAATCACAATGCATGACGCTTAGTATTCTAATCCCATTGGTTGATCTCGAGAAAATTATGGGATGTCGGTGACGTGTTACTGCAAAAACATTTTTTTGGTGTTAAAAAATAATGCTAAGAGAGCATGCGCGGAAATCCAGCTATTTGATTGGCTACAGGCGTTTCTGATCATTTTCCCGCGTTTAAGCATACAAACTGTATTCATCACGTTGTACATTTTTGTCTTGATATCATCTTTACTCCTAGGCCTTAGGGCTAGGGGGATGTGAACAAATCATGAATAAACATGATGAAAGCAATGGTATTTTGCCAAATCATTACTGTTCCACCACGAACAGATCACTGTTAAAATATTTTAACACCAAATGCTGGTGTTAATTTACACCATGGGTGTTAAATTTAACACCAGAGGTTTTGCAGTGCGTGTTTTATTTTAAAGTGGTTCCCCCATTTTACACCAACTGGTGTCGGCTTTTGATTCTGTAGGTGTTACAATTTAATTCCAAATTCAGGTGTTAATTAACACAAATTCTTGCCCAAAATAAACACCAAGAAGAATACGTTGACACCTGATAGGGGTTTAAAGTTTAACACTCTTCTTGGTGTTAACAAATATTGATTCCCAAATTGGTGTTACTTAACACCCAAATCCTTGCCCAATATGGATACCAAGGAAGAATCAAATTTTACACCAGTGGTGTAGATTTTAACACCGCATTTTTTTGCAGTGTACACTTACCTCACAGACAAGGTTTCCCGTGTTTTAACGAACTTGGACGCAAAACAGTGTAAGTGAATTTCACATTATATTTGATTTAATGTTTTAGTTAAATAATGAAGCACAGTTATAGAAACGATCTTAATTAGAGTTAAATTCATTGGTTACAGTTCATTTATTTTGAGCGATATTAAGACAGGGATTTAAAGGCACAGGCTCGTCAGCAATGCGCGCGCGTCAAATTCGTGCTACGAAATACGCAGCTCCATGCCTTTGCTATGGAGATGCGTATTTCATGGCACGAATTTGGCGCGCGCGCAATGCTGACGAGCCTGTACCTTTAAGGGATCGCTTAAAACATTATTTCTCTGATGATCCGCTGAGACTTAAATTACCAGTTTGATTATTCTACAACGGAAGCGCTCATAATCAGTGACATTTGACAAACTTATTATTTGTATTCGTTTGATCTTACTATTCATCGTTGATCTTTTCTTTCTTAATTTGAGTGTCAATTAGTTAGTTTAGCGTAGTTGATTATTAGGTATTTTGTTTTCTTATACATAGATTTCGAACGCTACGCTACATGCCATGTCACAGAGACATCCTGAGATGTGACCTGAGATTTGATAGAGGTTACAATAATTAAGGATTTATGCAAGTTTGGAAACCGCTTTGAACTCCTATACACACGGACAGGCTAATCTTACAGTATCTCACTGGGCTGCAACAGCTCGCGAATAATTGGAGACACAAAATTACCAAAAAATACTCGACATGATTTTCACTTGGAATCACTGAACTGGTACTTACGACACGTCTGGTATGCGTATGTCGCACGAATGTTGCACGAATGTCGCACGAACTCCCGGCGAAATTTGTGCCAAATATCGCCGGGAGTTCGCATACGTGTTGCGCGACATTCGCACGACATTCGCGCGACAAAATTGCGAATTTTTGGCACTTGCAACTGTCGCGCGCCAGCGCCCGGAATGTCAGATTCTTATTTGTGTTTCCAATCGGTCACAATTTAGTTTCATAGGTCGCCAACCCCTCACAAAGTTGTCTCACATTTTTCGCACTTTCTGACTTACGGAAACTAAATTAAGAAGGGTTCGAGACGGGTTCGAGGCCCGTAACCAGCGAGTTTTGCGGGGGGCGATCGAATAGTGCCGTCGGGGACTAGTTTTGAAAAAGTAAAATGCCGGATATACATAACATTGCATACATAACGAAGAATGCATGCCATGGATAAGTAGATGACCCCTTTTTTAGATATGATCACTGTGTGATATACATGTACAACAACATAATACAACTAGAAATGTGTTCGTTGAAAACGAACACATGGCTGTTCCCCTCCTTTTTATGAGCATGTCTGGTGTTGGTGACGACCTATTATCACCTATGTTGTTATATTTAACTATTTAATCATCTTGTCCCTAGAGAGCGCTATTTGTTACGATGACGTCACCACTCATATTTTTGAAAGCTTGAGGGCCTCTGACACTCCTGGTTTTTAGTGGAAGTGATCAAAATTAAAGGTCATTCTGTGTGTACGAAATTTAGATCGTGGTCAGCTGTGACTGTAAATTGCAACACTGCTAGAAGCATTAGCAATTGTTGATTGTAAAGAAAGTAGAACGAGGACTTCTAAATTGTTTCGAATAACTTTTATTTTTGTTTGTAAAACTAGGAGTAAAATATATATGAACAAGATAAATATATAACGTTTTAAACATGCAAAAGTTGTGCTTGAAATCTAACTGTCCTGCAGTTTTGATGTCATACACGGGTAGGGTGTAAAAAATAAAAAGAAATAGCAGTACAATAATACTGGCGTTGTGTAAAGTTTGTCATTTCAGTGATTTAACGCGAGATCCACAAAATGCTTCGATAAATAACGTAGAATTGTAAAATTATACCTCAAATGATAATAAAAAGGTCACACCTGCTGTGGTCATAGTATTTTGTCACTGCTATTGTCATGTAGTGTATTGACACATTGCCATTTTCTAAGCAATAGCGAAATACACTGGATCAGAATTCACGTGTGAATTTTATGATAGTTCACTTTTCACTGCGCTATATCTTGTACATCTCCCAATTGAGTAATGATAACAAATGACAGATCACTGTAAAGAGGAATAACAGGTGTTGTGAATGATATCAAAGTTAAGGGAATTGATTCATTACAAAGAGTAAATGTTAGTCAAACTTGACCGTTCGGAATTTTTTGAGTACGAGGAGTATAGATAACTTAATATAACTTTAAAAGGTTTAATATAAAACATCTTTTTTACTATGGTATATCGAGACAAAATCTCGGTGGTTTTATATTTACAAGGTTTTTAACACTGACTATAAGTTTACAAAAATAGAGTAGTTTTTTGTAATGTGTGGGTGTAGTTGGTTTGGTTGTTTGATAGAAGCTGAAATCTGAAGCACTGTTACACTTTTGAAAAGGATACCAAATTGTGCCTGTTTGTAAGGTAATGTAATATGGTGAATAAATGTGTGGTTGTGAATGAGTGTTAATTCTTTCAGTGGCGAGGATGTACAAGTTATTGTATATACATGTACTGCGAAAGTTGAAATGTTGTACTTGGTAATCATTGTTTACAATAGATGTATTGTGTTATACAATGCTGATTTTGTACATGTATACATCATTGAGGTGCGACTTTGGAGTTTTGTAGAGGGTGGAAATTGTTGTTAGTCTTAAAATGGCAAGATGGTGTTTGTAGTGAAAATGCACTTGTTTTCCCTTGGAGGACTTTTTCTATTTTGACGTACACATGTCGGTGCGTCAATGTACAGTATCTGTAACGCCTTGATTAAGGCTACATGAAAATGTGGTTCGTACATTGGCTGGTTCTCGTTAATTGTTATGTGCACATGTGTTTACCAGGGCTGCTTTCGAGCGCGGCACCAGGGGATCCCTAGTGTTCCCTGGTGCGCGTTCGAAAGGCACCAACTGCATGTGAGTGACGTTACGTTACTAGCGCCTGGGAGCACCAGGGACCACCAGGGACGAGCGCTCGAAAGCAGCTCCAGGTTGTGAACTATGAAGGTTTTAGTAGACTGGTTGTCAGTGTATAATTGTAGCCGGTCACGTGGTTATGATTATTTTGCTACTCCGTGTACTCAAAGATATGACAAAGCATCTGAATTCAAAATGAAACATTGTATTTATCGTGGTTAAATATTCACGCGGCGAAACATTGACGACGTAACGTGTCTGACAAGTAACGATTGTTTTGGGGTAACTTCGGGAACCTTTGGGAAAAGAAAGTTTTCGTTTTTTGTACAATTTATCATTTTCGCGGTAGCGAAAAATATTGGTTCGCGTACCAAAGAAATGTAGAATAGTTACTTGGCTTGACGAAATATTGATGACCGATATGGATAATTTTTTAAGAAATGGGACGATGAAATGGGACGGAACGTGTGACTTGGGCAAGTCAATGAACGTGTGTACGTGTGGCATAGCCTCGACAAGTCAAGGCTGTGGTTTACAAACGCCAGTGCTATCGCTGCGCTGGTATAGCGCCCTCAACCTGGTGAGGAAAATTCACGAGCAGCGCGCTGGATGCAAGAGGGCGCGCTGCTTAGGCGCCCGTGTCGATGTCGTGTCGCTGCGGCAGCCGTTTTACAAATAATCATTATCGCGTCTTGGACAAAGACTACGTGTCGCATGGCAGATGTTCACAGGTACGGTACAAGGTTGTCTGTTGTTTTTTGTTCTGAGGAATTTGAGTTTTTTATTTTGCATAGAAATTAGTTAGTTGAATCCAATATATCTTGCGAAAATAAGTCTTTCGGCCGCAAGTGAGCGAAGATTGTTTTGGTTGTGGTTTTTAGAGTATGGAAGAGAGTAATGAATGTTTTGTGTAATGTTTTTTTTTTTCGTAAGTTTCGCAATTCATGCATGTTGGTTGTGGTTGTAGGGTGTGTCGGACGCTTCGCCCCATTTGTACTTCGCCCCATGTCAGTTCGCCTCATACCACTTCGTCCCATTGCCACTTCGCCCCGTGGCCACTTCGCGCCATTGCCACATCGCCCCACTGCCACTTCGCCCCACCTATGCTATTTACCCGGCAGTCAGTCAATAAAATAGGGAAAAGAGTCGGGTGCTGGGACCCGTCGGGAAGTAGTCATAAACCGTAGCGTAGAAAACAAATAGAAAATCAAAGTTTCGTTTTTAAAGTTAAATCCTACCTCCATGGTTAAATTAAGTATTTTTTATTTGAAAACTAAATATAATATAGTTTATTTTTAAAAACAATTTCTTTAGTACATGTATGTATGTATACACATTGTTTCTAAATGCCTCCTGTGCGTTGTGTGTACTGACATGTACTTATGGACGGCTGCTATGGTGAAGTTGCATGTACATGTATTAACGATATGTGAGTGTGTACATTTTGGTTGTGGCATTTTGAAGAATAAAATGTCTGTTTGATTTGATATTTATTCAGAAACAAAAGTTTGTTGCTTTTAAATGAAAGATCGACAAAAAGATTGAGCAATGTTTAGTTGTCCAACAATTTGTGTGAATATCTTGAATGGTTGGTGGTTCGGCATTTTTTTTTCAAGGTGTAGATCTGCCCAAATCTGACCTCTGATGTATTAGGTCTCCAATGTGCAGTGCACAGCATGCCTTTTGGACCAGTGGCCTGTCCAATCTGTTTTGTTTTGTTTGCCTCATCTCAGAAATTGTTCAAATAAAAACAAAAGTTTTGACAGGAGACCAGTGCAGAGAGTGCGCTATATGCACTGCATCACAGATGAAACATGGGAAGTCAAACTTGGAAAGTCAAATTTGCGAAGGTTGTCTATATTGAAAATATAATTGTAAGAAAATATGTTTTTGTTAAATGAATTAAGTGCTATAATGTTGTGTTCCGATAAAAAATAAAAAGTGTTTTATGAGAACAAGGGTTTGCACATGTAGGTGTTCATCTTTAAGAAATTACAATACCTTTGTATCTGACCAATTTTATTCAAATTTTACACCAATGATGTTCTTAGTAATGTTTATGTTTATTGAGCATATGTTGAATGGGACAGGCTCGTCAGCAATGTGTGCGCCTCAATTTAATGCCACAAAATACGCAGCTCCATGCTTTTGTTATGGAGCTGTGTTTTTCGTAGTTCAAATTTAGCACTATGGATTTCTTACGAGCTTGTGCCTTTAATTGTTTGAAATGTGTTTTTTTTTTTTTTTTTATGCACAGAATCACAATGCCGGTGGTATACAAGTTCTGGCTGCAAATGACGCTTCCCGCAGGATTACATAGCACGCCTCCTTCGGGAGTACAAACTGCAATGATGCCTTCTTGTGGAGTACAAAGTGCAATGACGCCTCCTTTGGGAGTACAAACTGAATTAACGCCTCCTCCGGGAGTACAAACCATGCCTCCTTCGGGAGTACAAACCATGCCTCCTTCGGGAGTACAAACCATGCCTCCTTCGGGAGTACAAACCATGCCTCCTTCGGGAGTACAAACCACGCGTCCTACGGGAGTACAAACCACGCGTCCTACGGGAGTACAAACCACGCGTCCTACGGGAGTACAAACCACGCCTTCTTTGGGAGTACAAACCACGTCTACTTTGGAAGTACAAACCATGCCTCCTTTGGGAGTACAAACTGAATTTACGACTCCTTTGGGAGTACAAACTGAAATGTCTCCTTTGGGAGTATATAGTACTGAATTGAGGTTTGAAGACGACACTGAATTGACATTTGAACAAAATATGGAAGAAGCGTTCACAATTATTCCTGAATCAAGATCACAGTGTGCTACTGAACTTGTGCGAATATGGCTACAAAACAAGACAAAGCGTTCATTTGGTAAGGCAAACAACAGTCCAGATTTAAGGAAAAGAAAGCAGTTAGTAACATTGAGAGTTGATCACATTCACCCAAAAAACCTAAGTAATATGAAGGTAGTGAGAATGTTGAAAGAAAAGAAGCTAAAGAAGAAGAACTGGGTAGCTTAAGTCAGGAGACAGAGAATTGCACAAATGAAGCAAAAGAAGGTAAAGACATGGTATACCAAAGGTGAGATGTGGGTAAACCAAAGGAAATGGAAACAGTACTGTGGACGTGGTAAGGTTCTTGAATATGTTGAGGAGGTACTGGTTAGAAAAGGGAAAAGGAAGATGGGAAGAAAGCGAAGAAACAAGATTAGAAGGGAATTATTTAGACAGACCCATAATATTCAGAAAGGTGGTAAAGTGATTGACCAACGTCTAAGCAAGGACCAGAAAAAGGTTCAAGAAAATGTTAGGAAAAACATTTACTCTCATACAAAGAGAACTTTGGATATCATCATGAAAAAAATGACTAGGGTACATGTACGTGGGAAGACAATGAACAAGAAACATTGTGCTAGCAATGTGTCTCCTTCCAGACCGAAGAAAGTTCACCAGCAATTGAACAGACCTAGTATGCAAAAACAGATAACAGAAAACTGTACTGAAAGTCAAAAGCTAAAACAATGTTGGCTTTGTGATGAAATAATGTGTCAAACTGAAACAAAGGTTGACTGCCATTGTGGTGTATGGTATCATGTTCATTGTATGGGATTTGTACAGATTGATGAATCAGTCACAAACAGACCAGTTGTATGGATATGTTGTAAATGTGGCAAAAGTAATTACTGTCATTCTTTGTATTCAGATATTGGTATTCCTACAGACATGAACATATATGGCATGGTTGAAGATGGGGAAGATGAAGACACAGTGGAAGAATGTCCTGAGTTTGAAAGTCATCAGAAGTCCAAGGATGATCAAGGTACTATGAAAAGCAATGCAAAGAAAGTAGTGGAGATGATAAATCATGAGAAGGATGTGCAATTTAGTGCAATAGACGAAATGAGGCAAACTGGTGGAGGATATTCATTAAGGACGAGGAAAAAACAAGCAGATAAATCAAATGAAAGTAACAATGCTAATACTAAGCAAGCTACGGAAAAAGAAGATAAAAAATACAATTTGAGAAAGAACAGAAGTACATGTAGTACTAAAACAGAGAGTCAAAGTTCGAATACATCTAAAGGATTGAAGTGCGAGCGATATGGGCTTCGTAGCAGGAAAAGGCAAATGTCAGTAAACAATGAACATGATGAGGTTAAAGAAAAAGCAAGCAAATTGGTAGAAGACAGTATTCAAGAGAATGACCTACAGCACAGCAATACAACAAATACATTACCACCAACTGGAGATATTAAATCTGACAGTGCCCAACTCACAGTTTCAAAGCCGAAATGCTTACTTGGTAGTTTTCATCAGGGTGATCAGAGATTTGGAAACAATAGTGGCAAGCAGTGTGTAGCAAACGGCTTGTGCGCAGTGTTATACAGCAGAATAAAAAATCCCCAAAACTGGTCTGGTAATGACCTAGACACTGTGCTAACATATGGCAATGAACTGTATGGTCATTTATCTGGTAGCTCTACGATTCACACTGAATATTTACTGGTGCATGAAATGCCAAATGAATTGGATGTTTTTGACCAACACTTTAGTATACGCATTGATACATCTGTTTATGGTGTTTTTGCTGATAACAGTGATATGGAGGAATTCGGTATAATGTCACTGAATGATGCTCTTGAACAGTCAATTGACAAGTACACAGCATGCTTTATTTGTTTTAATGGAAATACATTTGTTGTAATAGCTGACAATGGAATGTATCATATTTGTGATTCTCATTCTAGAAATAATCATGGTCAGCAAGTCAGTGAAGGAAGAAGTTTACTGATGTCTGTTAAAACGAAGCAAGATGTAATCAGGTATTGTACTGATTTGGCAAGATCTATGAATGTCGATGATCATGAACAATTTGAAATCACTGGTCTGAATGTATTGGACAATAAACACATGATATGCAATACGTTGTCATGTACTAACGAAATTAATTTGCAGGAACAAAAACCGGACCAAATTGCAGATGAAAGATATGTTTTTAAAGAACACAATGCGAATTTAATTGACGAAGTTAAACATACAAGTGATGTGGTTGGTGATTGTTCTGGAGAGGTCTCTGGCGATAAAGATAATGGGTCTGATCATGAAATCAAGATAGTAGGAATAACAAGAACAGCAAATTTTAAATTCACTGCTTTGACATTAGAAGAGAAAGAGAGGTTGTGTAATGAACAAGCACTAGAAGAAGTAAATTTACATGTAAGTAGTGATGAGTATGAAGAAATGGACAAATTGGGATTACCAAAGTCTGTCAGGAAAATTGTTGGAGATGGTAATTGTTTTTTTAGAGCTACATCATATGCTATATCGGGTACTGAAAGTAATCATATGCAGCTTCGTATGGCAACTGTAAATCACATGCTCAAATATGAAAGAAAATTTCAAGGTATTTTGCGAGAAGGGTATGACAGTATTGAAAATTATGTAACTCAACGAAGAATGTTTGAAAGTGGAACATGGGCAACAGAAGTAGAAATTATGGCAATGGCAAACATGCTCAGTACAGACATATTTACTTTTGATGGCAACAGGTGGTATTTGGTTTCTGCTAGCTTTCTGGAAAAGGATAGTGTCCAATCCAATATGGCAATTTATTTGTTTCACAAGGAAAGAATGCACTATGATGTTGTGTTGTCAATTTACCCTTCAGAGATTGATACTGAAAGATTAGACAAACAGCAAAGTACACCTACTCCAAAGTGTATGACTGAGGAAAGTAATATCAATATAGATTTGTGTAAAAAGGACATTAATGATGTTAATATAGTATCAAAGGTAAGAGAAACGAAGAAGACATGTAGAAAGAGACGAAAACATGTAAATTTGAGATTAAAAAATAAGACACGAAGGGAGAAATATAGAGAGGAGAAGGCAAAACAAGAATTGCATGAAAACATAAAGGAAAACAACTGTAAATCAAAAAGGAATAAAATGAAAGAGAAGTATGACGGAGATGATGTGTATAGGGAAGCTAAATGTAAATCTGAAAAACTAAAGTATGAAATACAAGAAAATCGGCTGAAATTATTAACTAGTAAGAGAACTAGGTACTATGAAGATGATGAGTTTCGGCAAAGATTAAAGGACAGAAGTACAATGAAGTATCAAAATGATGCCGAATTACGAAGTTATTTAATTGAAAAAACAAAACAAAAATACAAAAACAATCGGAAGTACCAGCAGAGTTTAATTAGAAGTGGTAAAGTGAAATACAAAGACAATGTACAGTACAGAGAGAGTTTAATTAAAAGTGGTAAAGCCAAATACAAAGACAATGTACAGTACAGAGAGAGTTTAATGAAAACTAGTAAAGCCAAATACAAGGAAAATGTACAGTTTAGAGAGACTTTAATTGAAAGTGGTAAAGTGAAATACAAAGACAATGTACAATACAGAGAGAGTTTAATTGCAAGGGGTAAACAGAAGTATAGAGACAATGGTCAATACAGAAAATTACTTGTTGAAAAAGTGAAACGGAAATACAGAAGAAATAACTTATACAGACAAAAATTAATTAGTTATGGAAAATTAAAATATCAGTCTTGTCAAGAAGTTCGAGATCAAACAGCAGTGAGAAATCGTAAACGAGCTGCAGTGAAGAAGAATCAGTCAAAACATATGGTGAACGTAAGAAAGTCTTTCAGGGAGGATACTTCAAAAGGACCCGAGTATGTGTGTTGTGTTTGCCATAGATTGCTTTTTAGGAAGCAAGTTGTTAAATGTAACAGAGACAAATATAAGAAGAAGAATTTAATATCTGAAAAGTATTTTCATAGATGTAGTAGAAACTGTCCATCCAAATGTCCTGTGTCTGATTCCAGTAGAGCTTCCTTGTGGATATGTTACACGTGCCATAGGAAATTATTGACAAATAAAACTCCAGCTGAAGCTAGCTGTAACAATTTGATGCCAGGAAGTATTCCAGATGAATTAAAGTGTTTAAACTCATTGGAAGAACATCTGATTGCAATCAATATTACATTCATGAAAATGGTGGCATTACCAAGAGGAGGGCAACATGGAGTCAAAGGACCAGTTGTGTGTGTACCATCTAATATTACAGAAACTGTTACCTCTTTGCCAAGATCTGGTAATGATAACCAAACGATCCGTGTGAAGTTAAAGCGGAAAATTAGTTACAAGGGCTATTATCAATATCAGTTTGTAAGTCCAAAACGGATTGATGATGCATTAGTTTTTTTGAAACACAGTAACAAATGGTACAGGGAAATCAAAATTAATAATGAATGGGAGAATCCATTTGCAGAAATTGTTGAACATGTGGAGGACAAACCAATTGATAAAGAACAATGTAGTGATGATAGTGACAGTGAAGAGGAAACAGATGATGCACGGTTACGAGGAACTGCACTTGACACTTGCTTACAGCCCATGGACATTGGACAGGAAATTCTTGACCAGTACTTTGATGACATATTTTGTACTGCACCATGTGAAGGAAATAACCCAGTGAGAGTGTTAATGGAAAAGGGAAATGAGGCAAAATGTTTCCCAACATTATTTCCTACTGGTGATAGTATATTTAGCGATAGTCGTGGAGTGAAATTAACATTGTGTCGATATTTCAATATCAGGCTTATGAATGTCGATAACAGATTTGCAAAGAATACACAGTACATATTTTATGCTCAGTATTTGTCTGAAATTCAAAAGGTAATGTCAAGTGTCTCTATTGCATTGCGCAAAGGTTCAGTCAAGTGTTGTAATGGTAAAAGCATAAGTGCAAAAGCAATTAATGATAGAAATCAACTGAGAGATATTTTGAAATCTGATTCTGGATATAAATTTTTGAAACCAATCAGGGGTACACCACCTTACTGGCAAGCAACTCAAAAGGATGTTATGGCAATGATCAGACAGCTAGGTATTCCAACATGGTTTTGCTCATTTTCTGCAGCAGACATGAGATGGCCTGAAGTGATTAATACAATATTAAGACAACAAGGGGATTCAAGAAATTTAGAAGATTTGGATTGGCAGGAAAAATGCAAAATTTTAAGAAGTAATCCTGTGACTGCTGCGAGAATGTTTGACCGACGATTTCATATGTTTTTGAAGAACGTCATACTTTCAAAAGCCCAACCTATTGGAAAGGTAAAAGACTACTTTTATCGAGTGGAATTCCAACAGAGAGGGTCTCCTCATACACATTGTTTGTTTTGGATTGAAGATGCACCCAAACTAGGAAATGATAGTGATGAAGATGTTGTCAAATTCATTGATACATATATTAGTTGTAACTTGCCTGCAAAGGAAGAGAATGAAGAATTGCATGAAATTGTTTCCAGTGTACAGCAACATAGTCGAAAGCATTCTAAATCATGCAAGAAGAAGGGTACTGACTGCAGGTTCAACTTCCCTAGACCTCCATCTCAAAGAACTTTTATTACAGAACCAGATGTAAGGTGTGATGACAAAGAAAAAGATAAACAGACCACTGATGAAACGGGTGCAAAAGACTTATTGAAATCAGTATGGAATGCAATACAAAGTGAAGAAAACAGGCTTGAGACAACAAGTAAATTATTCAAATTGATTGGAATAACTCAGGAAAGTTTTGAGAAGGCAAATACCATTTTAAGTAGTAAACGTAGCATTGTGCTTCAGAGGCAACCACAAGATGTCTGGGTCAATCTTTATAATCCTGATTTAATTAGATGTTGGAATGCAAATATGGACATTCAGTTTGTTATCGATGCCTATGCCTGCGTAATGTATGTTGTGTCCTATATGACCAAATCAGAACGTGAAATGGGAATGTTGTTATCACATGCACAAAGTGAAGCACAACAGGGTAACTTAGATGCCAAACAAAGTATGAAGGAACTGGGTTGTGTGTATCTTCATAATCGTGAAGTGTCTGCACAGGAAGCAGTTTACCGTGTGTGCAATTTGAGACTAAAAGAAGGTTCTAGAAAGGTAGAATTTGTTCCTGTGGGTGAAAATCCGGTCAGAATGAGCTTACCCCTCAGTGTAATACAGAACAAATGCCTTGATGATGATGATGATAATATCTGGATGACTAGTAGACTGGATCGTTACCTTGGTAGGCCACAAACTGATCAATTTGAAAGTATGTGTTATGCAACATTTTGTTCTGAATATAGAGTAATTTACAGTTGTAGGTCAGTTTCTAACAATGCACAAAGAAAGTCTCCAATTTATGAATTGAAAAATGGTCTAGGCTTCATTCAAAAACGAACTCGTACTGATGCAGCAGTGATCAGATATCCTAGATTTTCAGAAACAAATTGTCCTGAAAAGTACTATCATAGTATACTCCAGCTATTTTTGCCACATCGGATTGAGACACAATTGAAGCCACCAACGTTTGAATCATATGAACAATTCTACAAAAATGGTGCAGTCAAATTGCAAAGTAATTTGGAATCTGTGATACATATTGTAGAGAAAAACAGATCTGTATATGAAGCTAATGTTGAGGCATTAGATCAAGCAGAAGAATATCTCGAGAAGTTTGGTCCACAACAAGATGCATGGGCATTGATTTCACCTGAAACTGAGCAGGAGAGACTTGAATGTCAAAGAGAACAGCAGCCAGTGAATGAAGACAGTGACAATGATTTGGATATTCCTGATTTAAAGCCAAGAAATGCAGCTGCTTCGAAATGTAGTATTGAGCCTCATTCATCACCAATAGGAAAACAAGAAGCGTTAAATTTACTGAGATCGTTAAATTTAAAGCAAAGGCAAGTTTTCTACAAAATCAGACAGTGGTGTTTAGACAAAGTAAATGGAAAAAATCCAAAGCCTTTCCATGTATTTGTCACAGGTGGAGCAGGAACAGGCAAAAGTCATTTAATCAAGTCGGTGTATTATGAAGCAAACCGATTGTTGTCAAGAATTATTGAGACTCCCAATGATCAGTCAGTCTTGATTACAGCTCCTACAGGCGTTGCAGCTTTCAATGTCAACGGTAGTACAATTCATAGTGCTTTTTCAATTACAATAAATGCAAGATTACCTTATCAACCATTGGGTGAAGAAAAGATTAGTACTTTACGTAATAAGTTGAATCAGTTGCAAATTCTTATCATAGATGAAGTGTCAATGGTTGATCATAAAATTTTATGTTATATTCATGGCCGATTACGTCAGATAAAACAAACACAGAATCATGCTGCTTTTGGAAATGTCAGTATTTTGGCAGTTGGTGATTTCTATCAGTTACCACCAGTAAAAGGGAAATCGTTGTATCAAGAAGCACTTGTAAATGACCTATGGAATGATAATTTTGCAAAAGTAGTATTGACTGAAATAATGAGACAAAAGGATGATGCGAAATTTGCAGAGTTGCTGAACAGACTACGTGTACGACGGAAATGTGACAATATGCTTAAAGATGACGTTGCTTTGCTGCAATCACGTGAAACCGGAGAAGATTGGGATGATGCTCTGCATATTTATCCTTGCAATAAACAAGTCAATGAGTACAACATAAAAATGCTACATGCTAAATGTTCAGACTGTGTATGTATTACAGCTAAAGATTTTGAAAAAGATCGAAAAACTGGTAAGTTGACTGAAGTGAAAAAGTCAAATAAAAACATGTCTTGCAGTTTACCACAGTGTTTATGGCTCGGTATTGGTGCCAGAGTAATGTTGTCCAGAAATTTGGATGTGTCTCACGGACTTTGCAATGGAGTGTTTGGAACTGTGAGAGAAATAATCAAGGACGTTGACAAATCCACCCCAAAATGTATCTTCATTCGGTTTGATGATAGTAATGTTGGAGCTCAGTTGAAACAAACATCTCTTTCAGGACAATTTCATGATGTTGTACCTATTCACATCGTTGAGGAAAATTTAAACAATCAATCTGTCCGACATCAGTTCCCATTGAAATTAGCCTGGGCATGTACAGTTCACAAGGTTCAGGGTCTAACAGTAAAGAAAGCAATTGTGTCTCTTGATAAAACCTTTTCTGCAGGACAATCATATGTTAGTTTAAGTAGAGTAACATCATTGAGCGGTCTTGTAATAGAGGGATTTCAAGAAAAACTGATTTATTGTAATGAAAAAATTTCAGATGCTTTATATAAAATGCCAATATATACTGAAGAAGACCAAGATAGTTCTGAATTGGGTGACGAGATAAACATGAATAATAACAGCACAACCATTGTAATGCATAACATCCAGGGACTTATAGCACATTACGGTGACTTAAAAACTAATACAGTGATGATGTCATCTGATTTCATTTGCCTAACAGAGACATGGACGGATGAACAAGTTTATGATACAGCACTTAATAATTTTAAATGCTACCATCAGTCAAGGAGAGCATCATACAATAATGCAAGCGAGTTCACTCATAAACTTGCAGAACAAAGTCATGGTGGTGTTGCTGTGTATGGGAAGAACACAAAGAGTTTCAGTAGATTGTTAGTTGGTGTCGAAAATTTGGAATTTATTGCATTTCAGATGATTTCACATGTGTCAGTTGTAGTTGCAATCATTTACAGACCTGCGTCATACCCAATGAAGGAATTTTTATTATCTTTGAGTGAACTACTCAATGAACTCCATAAGGTATCAAACAAATGTATTGTTATGGGTGATTTGAATGAAGATATACTGAAACCTCCTTGTCGTATTCAGAAGTTAATGAATGATCATGGCTATAAACAATGTGTCAATGAAGCTACTACTGAAATGGGAACACTCATTGATCATGTGTATGTCCGTAGTATAGATGACATTCACGTAAAAGTGAGTCCAACATATTATAGTTATCATGAAGCAGTAAAAATTAGGTTTTAATATTTAAAATAGACCAAGTGTACAGTGATAAAAGCAAGATAATAAATGCAAGAGACCAGTGATACATGCCAGAGAACAGTGATAAATGCAAGAGACCACTGATACATGCCAGAGAACAGTGATACATGCCAGAGAACAGTGATAAATGCCAGGGAACAGTGATAAATGTCAGAGACCAGTGATCAGTAAAGTTAGATAAACATTAATTTCAGTGCTCAAAAATTCCCCCATGTAGACTTTTTCATCCTGATAATACTGTTACATAATACATTTCTTGGATTTTTTTCTATACATCATCAGACACTGATTGAGACATCAACCAGAAACCATCAAAATAGCTCCAATAAATAAAGGATCAGAACCCGGCTGGTCCTGAGATGGACCAAAACCTACCTTGTCCCTGAAGTAGACCAGAAACCACCCAGGTTACGGAGGTGGACCAGAAACCACCTTGATCTTGGCATGGACAAGAAACCACCCCGATCCTGGAGTGGAAGAGAAACCACCCTGATCCTGGAGTGGACGAGAAACCACCCTGATCTTGGAGTGGACGAGAAACCACCCTGATCTTGGAGTGGACGAGAAACCACCCTGATCCTGGAGTGGACGAGAAACCACCCTGATCCTGGAGTGGACGAGAAATCACCCTGATCCTGGAGTGGACGAGAAACCACCCTGATCCTGGAGTGGACGAGAAACCACCCTGATCCTGGAGTGGACGAGAAACCACCCTGATCCTGGAGTGGACGAGAAACCACCCTGATCCTGGAGTGGACGAGAAACCACCCTGATCTTGGAGTGGACGAGAAACCACCCTGATCCTGGAGTGGACGAGAAACCACCCTGATCCTGGAGTGGACGAGAAACCACCCTGATCCTGGAGTGGACGAGAAACCACCCTGATCCTGGAGTGGACGAGAAACCACCCTGATCTTGGAGTGGACGAGAAACCACCCTGATCCTGGAGTGGACGAGAAACCACCCTGATCCTGGAGTGGACGAGAAATCACCCTGATCCTGGAGTGGACGAGAAACCACCCTGATCCTGGAGTGGACGAGAAACCACCCCGATCCTGGAGTGGACGAGAAACCACCCTGATCCTGGAGTGGACGAGAAACCACCCTGATCCTGGAGTGGACGAGAAACCACCCTGATCTTGGAGTGGACGAGAAACCACCCTGATCCTGGAGTGGACGAGAAACCACCCTGATCCTGGAGTGGACGAGAAACCACCCTGATCCTGGAGTGGACGAGAAACCACCCTGATCCTGGAGTGGACGAGAAACCACCCTGATCCTGGAGTGGACGAGAAACCACCCCGATCCTGGAGTGGACGAGAAACCACCCTGATCCTGGAGTGGACGAGAAACCACCCTGATCCTGGAGTGGACGAGAAACCACCCTGATCTTGGAGTGTATCACAAACCACCCTGAGCCTGGAGTAGACCAGAAACCACTTTGATTCTGGAGTGGACCACAAGCCACTGTGATCCTTGATGAGTACCTACCTGCTTCTTGGATCGAACAAAAAACCAGCTTGACATTTCTACAATCCAGCTTGATTCAAATGAGAAGCGAGGAACTGTAAACTAGCTTTGAATATCGGTATATGATCATTCTCCACACACTACACGTAAGAATTAGATATGTCAATACTTCATCATTTGACATACGTGACTTGCCATGGCAAAATGAGGAATCATTTTGAATGTCCCCCATATATCAAAACCACGTAATTGGTGCCTGAAATTGTTTCCAAATGCACAGAAGAAAAAACATTTGTCATTGGGAAGCTGAAAAATTGGTCTTTCTTCTCGTGTATAATTTTCAAAAAGTCAAATTTGCAGGACATTCCCCATTTTGCTATGGCAGGTAACATATTTTTTACTTTACTACTTCTTGATGATACAATATAGGGCTTGGGAATCGACGTCACGACACCATTATTGACGTCATTCTCGGCTGCCATACTTCAAGGTAGTGAGTGATTGCTATGTGAACTGGCGTGCAGCCTCGTCAAGTTTAGATGCGTGTGGCGCCCGCGCGATACCATATCACGCAAATAACGACCTAGTAGTTTAATTTGACATGTCGCGACGCGGCGCACGCGTCCTGCACGCGTCCTGCACGCGTGGGAACAAAACAAGCTGAACGTATCGTTAAACTGTAGTGCAAAGTGCACAAAAATACAACTAGTGCTCAACTTACGAGGGTGGATCAATGTTTTTCCCTACTAGGCCTTCGTCAGGGTGGTTGTGGGTCTTTGTACTGCAGTTTAACAGTGATACGCAGCTGCCATTGCTTATCTGAACGTACCTCGCGCATATGTTACTGTCAACAAACATGGCGGAAACCACTGCATTGTGACGTTGTATGACATCACATTCCCAAGCCCTATAGCATCATGCCTGTATCTTCAGTATGGATCATGTTATATGTCAATAACTGTGACGAAGAAATCACTGGACTTTCTGTTCATAAATAGATTGTTGCTATGAATGTTAATTCTAGTGGACTATAAACATGTACCTTAACATTCACTCTCTTTTTCTATAGTGAACAGCAAAAGAAACGTCGCTTTTTCCAATGTTGATGAAACCTCAACAGAAATGTCCTTTCTTTGTCATTTTGAGCATGCTTAATTGCACATGTACCATTACACTGAAAGTTTACCCAAATGCTTCTTAAGATGTCTTTAAAAGCACTGTCGCGAAGCTCAAGGAAATCAGGTGCGGATGGGTCATGACAAAAATGAAATGCACCTGCAACTCATGACATCCATGGGTATAAAACCATCCTAAATCTAAAAGCGGTTTGTTGTTACGTGGATACAGCAGCCATGCCACGACTTAGTGTCAACCAACATGAACAAGGCATTGGACGTTTGCAAACCGAGCAGTCCCGAGATGACAGAAAACATCTCAACTGCAATGTATACAGTGTTTAAGACAGATAAAATGCCACCAACGCCATTGACAGTTCAACAGTGGTCGTCCGAGGGTCATGTCTCGGCAGTTTTTCTACATAATGCGTCAACACTGCCAGGACAGATTTGCCAGTGTCACTGAAACAGCTCGCTAAACAATAGGTACCCACCAAAGACATATCAGTACTGAGGCAATCCATTGCCATCTGGCTGCCAACATGTCATGTCTTTGTCCTGACAGGGGTCCAATACTACAGCTGGTCACCATCAGGAATGTCTACAGTGGGCCATGCATCGTCAGCACCGGTGTCACCTGCAGTAGTACAGTAGTGGACAGTCATCTTCTCAGATAAAAGCCACGAGCGTTATGCAGCATTATGCAGACGCATGCATTACGGAACGAGACCCATGCCAAGGACCACACATCATGGTTTGGTATGGGATTTGCCTGAAAGTGAGATCTGGGCCCACCATACTCTAAAACATCAGTCCAGGCAGAGGAGCTGCTCGCTACATTTACCAGGTTTTGAGAACACATGTCCCCAATTTTGTGCAATAGGACAATGCCTGTGCACACATGGACAGAACCACCAAAGAATTTCTGCTCCATCATAACATTGCAACCATGCCTTGGCTTGCCCCAAGTCAAGACTTAAACCCAGTCGAACACCTGTGGGACGAAATACAAAGGAGGCTTAACCAAGTACAGCGAAATCCGAGAACTGCAGCACAACTGAGTGGAGCGTTCTTGAGGATGTTGACCCAGATTCTAATGGGGTGTTATGGCCTAGCAGTCTGGTGCATCGAACTCAAGTTACTGTGCTAGTATTAGAATGTTGGTTCGAATCCTGGCCCCGACAGGTTGTGGCACTTTACTATGCTTGTTCATAATTGGTTGTCTCAATTCGAACTAGTTACCCCTCCCAGCCCCATTCGTATCGTAAAGAGACTGATAATTCTAGTCTTGTTTCGGTGTGAAGGGTTGGTTTCTCCGTGATCGACTTCGGTAGCCCTTACGTTGGCCTTGTAATGGGCGACTTGCATAAAAAATATATTAAAAATTTTCTTCATCGACTGTCTAGTGCACTCCATGTACCGACAGTATATCAATGTCTGTGGTGGCCAGACATGGTATAGATTTGCATGACCCCGAACACTGGACATTTTCTTATCCGACCCACAAGAAAGCTCTTCCAAATCGTTTTGTAGATTGTGACGAGTATACTTGCAAAGACTGGGCTTCTGCCGATGCGACTAGATGGTTGGTACGTGTAATCGTTAAGTGTATTTTCAAACTGAACCTTTTATTATCCAGATTTAAGCAATGTTTCTTTTGCTGTTCACTTTTTAATAAACTGACCCTGTAAGCCTTGCTGTTACACCAATGTGCTTTGTAACTTTGATCAATAATTTATTGTATATAAACATACGACCATACTTTCAAATCTTATTAGAGTTTGACAATATTCTTTGAGGATTCAATGCAGTGACAACATTTTGTTATGTATTTAGTATCAATACTAAAAAGAAATTTTTTGTCAGTGTCGTACAAATCCAAGCTGCCATTACCAATCTTTAATACTAGCAGTACATTGGGTGACTAACAAAAGATCATTTCCGTAAACTACAAGTTTTACCTGCACAAGTACATGTCAATTCCACACACTATGACCACAGCATCTGGCTTACTCAAGACAGTGATTTGATGCAGTTGCACAATCTTTAGTTTCTTCCATGTTGTGGACACCCATTTGCAAGACGTGGTGACGTCTCTTTTGCTTCCAGTCAGCATTTTTGTACTTTCATTAATTAAAGTTGAATTGCAGCCATTGAAAAATAACTCAAATCACGGTACTTGTGATTACAATTTTGTTTTTCCCCAATCAGTATGCAGTCACACTGTCACAGTATGTCAACCATGAGTAGTTAGTACTTTGTGGATCTATTGTCACATCATTTAAATATGAAAGCCTGCTCCCTGTCATGGCTGCCGATGTAAAAGCTCTATTCTGCTTAATACAAAAGTGCTTTTAAACCACTGATTGGTTTCGATCAGTTAAAGACCCTATATCATTTGCAGAACCAAACTCTTTACAATTTCGTGGAATAAGAGTGTAACATATCTAAAGAAGAATGATGGTCTGGTTACTAGCCCGATTTTTCTTTTAGCTACATAGATCCATCAATGCTTCAGAAAACCTTTGAAATCCATGCATGGCCTTTGTGTACAAGTGAATAGTAAACACTTGCCAATTTCCTGCACAAAATACTATTTTGCGCAGAAATAAATTCATATGGTGTTTGTTACCATTGCTATGAACACTTTCAGTAAGGTTTTTCTTGTCCAACTCGTACATAAAAAATTGGGTCATTGCAAATTATAATGTGGCCTTTAACTTGTAAGAGGGTACATATCCCCTTTGATCACATATGTATAGTTTGTTTTGTATGTCATTTGCAACAATCTTAACAAGTTCGAGTTTAAAAAAGATTAGTTGGCTACTGTTATTGTTTGAAATGTAATGTTCTCTCTTTGTTTCCAAATGTGAGTTCCCTCCATGACTAGCAATAAACAACGCCTTCGCCTGTCGAGAAAATTTTGAAGTAGATAAAAAGTCACTTTCTGAAATGAAAACAAATTTGAGTTTGTTCCTTTGTCTGCAGCAGTTTAATCCTTTGATTTGTGTACATGTATAAAAACAGCTGGTTGATATTTTTCATTTCACAAAACCTTTAAGTTGTGACAAACTTCACAGCCATTTATGGTGGCTGATCATTATGTTATGCAATACACATCACAGTAATAATACGCTCTCAGACCGTTGTACATACGAACATACACGATGGTCATTTATAAAGAGATGCTCCGAATAGAACACGTACAAAATAAAAAAGGGTAATTTTCTTCCATCATTGTGCAGAACTTTAAACCCGATCCAAGTTGAAGTCTGTGATTTTTTTAACATGGGGACGAAATCAAGTAAATTAACTAAACATACAGTAATTTTGCAACGGATTTAAAATACTAAATTAACTAAAAACCTGACAACTTTTATTTATTTGCATCAACTTTGATTGTTTTGTTTTGAAAAAAATAATAAATCAGTATCAAAATCTGCCACTTCCGACTTGGTCTCGTCCAATATCTATACAGCCCTAGAGACGGTCATGGAAAGCGCTTGTGCAGCAGAAAGCTTCTGAAGGAATGCAAGATCACCCCTTATGTTATTACACATACACCACCTTAAATTTTCTGCACCTTAAAGTTTTTGTGCAAGTCGTCGATTATTGCCAAACCACATCAGACAATTTCGTTGACATTGGAGTATGCCAGTAGAAAGTGGGTGATTCAGAAATTTAGCTTTTTTTCTATGGCTTCAAAATCTCGCCCTCTTGCACTGAGTCAACATTCTTGTCGTGCATCTGGAGTTAAACACCTGTGGAAAAGTAATCAACAGACATACAGCTATGGAAACGACACAAACTTACACGGAAACGGGTAAGAGACCCTCTTAACATTATGAACAAGGTTGCTTATATTTTGCAACAAATCATGACAAATGCAAAGTAATTGTTATCGATTTTTGACTATTTAATTTATTTAATAGGTCAAAGGTCGTCACCGTAATTTTGGATATCCACCCCAGTCGAAGTGTAACAGAGTTGACTCCATCCAAATAGCTTGCACCACTTTCAATTGGGAAAGTAAAATGTTTCACCAATAGGAAATCAGGTCAAAGGTTAGGCCATTTGTTGTGTCTTAAACACCTTTGTTAGTGATCGTATATGATGAAGGAATCAAGGTAGAGTCTATCGATTTTTAAATATTGAATTTTATTATATCCCCTTTAATCTGGCAAGGTCAAAGCTGTCGCCATATTTTTGGATACCCCACCCTAGTCGAAGTGTAATACAGTTGACCCCATCCATATGTCTTGTACCACTTTCAAATGACAAGGCAAACGTTTTTAGACCAATAGGAAACGAGGTCAAAGGTCAAGCAATGTGCGCGTCGTAAAGACCTTTGTTAGTAATCGTATCTGGCGCAGGAATCAAGATCGTAGACCATGCACATGCAGATATCTTGTACCACTTTCAAATGGAAAGGCAAAATTTGTTAGACCAATAGGAAACGAGGTCAAAGGTCACGACCATATTTTTTGGATACACCACCCTAGGTCCAAGTGTAATACAGTTGACCACATGCAGATATCTTGTACCACTTTCAAATGGCAAGGCAAAATCTGTTAGACCAATAGGAAACGAGGTCAAAGGTCACGACCATATTTTTTGGATACACCACCCTAGGTCCAAGTGTAATACAGTTGACCACATGCAGATATCTTGTACCACTTTTAAATGGCAAGGCAAAATCCGTTAGACCAATAGGAAACGAGGTCCAAGGTCAAGGGGTGTGCGCATCTCAAAGACCCTTGTTAGTCATCGTATATGGCGAAGGAATCAAGATCGTAGGTCAAACGGTTGATTTTTTAATGATTTTTGAATATTTAATTGATTAAACTTCATGCCCCTTTAATCTGACACGTGATGACGTCATCATGACGTCATTAGTACTGTGCACAACTTAACATAGTGACCAATGTGGCTGTTCCCCTCCTTTTTATAAACATATGTGGTGTTCGGGATGACCTTTGTTAGTGATTGTATATGAATAAATCACGATCGTATGTCAAACGGTTGAGTTTTTATCGATTTTTAAATATTGAATATTATTACATGCCACTTTAATCTGACATGTAGGGAAGGTCAAAGGTGTTGCTATATGTTTGGATACCCCACCCTAGTCGAAGTGTAACACAGTTGACCCCATCGTGATATATTGTACCCCTTTCAAATGGCAAGGCAAAATCTGTTTGACCAATAGGAAACGAGGTCAAAGGTCAAGCCATGTGCGCATCTTAAAGACATTTGTTAGTGATCGTATATGCAGAAGGAATCAAATTTGTAGGTCAAACGGTAGATTTTTTATTGATTTTTGAATATTTAATTACGTAATCATCTTGTCGCTAGAGGGCGCTATTTCCTACGATGACGTCATCACTTATATTTTTGGAAAGCTTAAGGGCCTCTGGTAATAACACCATTGACCCTATCTCAATACCTCCTTTCACTTTCAAACTAAGGGCCACTTCCGGTTTCGACCGGAAGTGAGCAAGGTCAAAGGTCACGGCCATATTTTTTGGATACACCACCCTAGGTCCAAGTGTAATACAGTTGACCACATCCAGATATCTTGTACCACTTTCAAATGGCAAGGCAAAATCTGTTAGACCAATAGGAAACGAGGTCAAAGGTCAAGCCCTGTGCGCATCTTAAAGACATTTGTTAGTGATCGTATATGCCACAGGAATCAAGATCGTAGGTCAAACAGTTGATTTTTTATTGATTTTTGAATATTTAATTACGTAATCATCTTGTCGGTAGAGGGCGCTATTTCGTACGATGACGTCATCACTTATATTTTTGGAAAGCTTAAGGGCCTCTGGTAATAACACCATTGACCCCATCTCAATACCTCCTTTCACTTTCAAACTAAGGGCCACTTCCGGTTTCGACCGGAAGTGAGCAAGGTCAAAGGTCACAAAAATATTTTTTAGATACCCCACCCTAGTCGAAGTGTAACACAAGTGACTTTGTCCAAATATCTTGCACCACTTTCAAATGGCAAGGCAAAATCTGTTAGACCAATAGGAAACGAGGTCAAAGGTCAAGGGGTGTGCGCATCTCAAAGACCTTTGTTAGTCATCGTATATGCCGAAGGAATCAAGATCGTAGGTCAAACGGTTGATTTTTTTATGATTTTTGAATATTTAATTGATTAAACTTCATGCCCCTTTAATCTGACACGTGATGACGTCATCATGACGTCATTAGTACTGTGCACAACTTAACATAGTGACCAATGTCCATGTGAAGTTTGAAGTCAATCATGAATGTGCAAGTGCCCGAAATAGCGTGCGAAAAAAGTGGAAGAAGGAAAAGAAAAAAAACTAGAAATGTGTTCGTTGAAAACGAACACATGGCTGTTCCCCTCCTTTTTATAAACATATGTGGTGTTCGGGATGACCTTTGTTAGTGATTGTATATGAAGAAATAACGATCGTATGTCAAACGGTTGAGTTTTTATCGATTTTTAAATATTGAATATTATTACATGCCACTTTAATCTGACATGTAGGGAAGGTCAAAGGTGTTGCTATATGTTTGGATACCCCACCCTAGTCGAAGTGTAACACAGTTGACCCCATCGTGATATATTGTACCCCTTTCAAATGGCAAGGCAAAATCTGTTTGACCAATAGGAAACGAGGTCAAAGGTCAAGCCATGTGCGCATCTTAAAGACATGTTAGTGATCGTATATGCAGAAGGAATCAAATTTGTAGGTCAAACGGTAGATTTTTTATTGATTTTTGAATATTTAATTACGTAATCATCTTGTCGCTAGAGGGCGCTATTTCCTACGATGACGTCATCACTTATATTTTTGGAAAGCTTAAGGGCCTCTGGTAATAACACCATTGACCCTATCTCAATACCTCCTTTCACTTTCAAACTAAGGGCCACTTCCGGTTTCGACCGGAAGTGAGCAAGGTCAAAGGTCACGGCCATATTTTTTGGATACACCACCCTAGGTCCAAGTGTAATACAGTTGACCACATCCAGATATCTTGTACCACTTTCAAATGGCAAGGCAAAATCTGTTAGACCAATAGGAAACGAGGTCAAAGGTCAAGCCCTGTGCGCATCTTAAAGACATTTGTTAGTGATCGTATATGCCACAGGAATCAAGATCGTAGGTCAAACAGTTGATTTTTTATTGATTTTTGAATATTTAATTACGTAATCATCTTGTCGGTAGAGGGCGCTATTTCGTACGATGACGTCATCACTTATATTTTTGGAAAGCTTAAGGGCCTCTGGTAATAACACCATTGACCCCATCTCAATACCTCCTTTCACTTTCAAACTAAGGGCCACTTCCGGTTTCGACCGGAAGTGAGCAAGGTCAAAGGTCACAAAAATATTTTTTAGATACCCCACCCTAGTCGAAGTGTAACACAAGTGACTTTGTCCAAATATCTTGCACCACTTTCAAATGGCAAGGCAAAATCTGTTAGACCAATAGGAAACGAGGTCAAAGGTCAAGGGGTGTGCGCATCTCAAAGACCTTTGTTAGTCATCGTATATGCCGAAGGAATCAAGATCGTAGGTCAAACGGTTGATTTTGTATTGATTTTTGAATATTTAATTTATTAAACTTCATGCCCCTTTAATCTGACACGTGATGACGTCATCATGACGTAATTAGTACTGTGCACTACTTCACATAGTGACCAATGTCCATGTGAAGTTTGAAGTCAATCATCAATGTGCAAGTGCCCGAAATAGCGTCTGAAAAAAATGGAAGAAGGAAAAGAATAAAAAACTAGACCTGTGTTCGTTCTTGACAACGAACACATGGCTGTTCCCCTCCTTTTTATAAACATATATGGTGTTCGGGATGACCTTTGTTAGTGATCGTATATGAATAAATCACGATCGTAGGTCAAACGGTTGAGTTTTTATATATTTTTAAATATTGAATATTATTACATGCCCCTTTAATCTGACATGTAGGGAAAGTCAAAGGTGTTGCTATATGTTTGGATACCCCACCCTAGTCGAAGTGTAACACAGTTGACCCCATCGTGGTATATTGTACCCCTTTCAAATGGCAAGGCAATATCTGTTTGACCAATAGGAAACGAGGTCAAAGGTCAAGCCATGTGCGCATCTTAAAGACATTTGTTAATGATCGTATATGCAGAAGGAATCAAATTAGTAGGTCAAACGGTAGATTTTATATTGATTTTTGAATATTTAATTACGTAATCATCTTGTCGCTAGAGGGCGCTATTTCGTACGATGACGTCATTACTTATATTTTTGGAAAGCTTAAGGGCCTCTGATAATAACACCATTGACCCCATCTCAATACCTCCTACCACTTTCAAACTAAGGGCCACTTCCGGTTTCGACCGGAAGTGAGCAAGGTCAAAGGTCACGGCCATATTTTTTGGATACACCACCCTAGGTCGAAGTGTAATACAGTTGACCACATGCAGATATCTTGTACCACTTTCAAATGGCAAGGCAAAATCTGTTAGACCAATAGGAAACGAGGTCAAAGGTCAAGGGGTGTGCGCATCTCAAAGACCTTTGTTAGTCATCGTATATGCCGAAGGAATCAAGATCGTAGGTCAAACGGTTGATTTTTTATTGATTTTCCAATATTTCATTACGTAATCATCTTGTCGCTAGAGGGCGCTATTTCGTACGATGACGTCATCACTTATATTTTTGGAAAGCTTAAGGGCCTCTGGTAATAACACCATTGATCCCATCTCAATACCTCCTACCACTTTCAAACTAAGGGCCACTTCCGGTTTCGACCGGAAGTGAGCAAGGTCAAAGGTCACAAAAATATTTTTTAGATACCCCACCCTAGTCGAAGTGTAACACAAGTGACTTTGTCCAAATATCTTGCACCACTTTCAAATGACAAGGCAAAATCTGTTTGACCAATAGGAAACGAGGTCAAAGGTCAAGGCGTGTGCGCATCTTAAAGACTTTTGTTAGTCATCGTATATGGCGAAGGAATTAAGATCGTAGGTCAAACGGTTGAATTTTTATTGATTTTTGAATATTTAATTTATTAAACTTCATACCCCTTTAATCTGACACGTGATGACGTCGTCATGACGTCATTAGTACTGTGCACAACTTCACATAGTGACCAATGTCCATGTGAAGTTTGAAGTCAATCATCAATGTGCAAGTGTCCGAAATAGCGTCTGAAAAAAGTGGAAGAAGTAAAAGAATAAAAAAAAAAAAAAAAAAAAAAGGAACTAGACCTGTGTTCGTTCTTGACAACGAACACATGGCTGTTCCCTTCCTTTTTATGAACATGTGTGGTGTTCAAGACGACCTATTATCACCTATGTTGTTATATTTAACTATTTAAGCATCTTGTCCCAAGAGAGCGCTATTTTATACGATGACGTCATCACTCACATTTTGGAAAGCTTGAGGCCCTTTGACATTAACACC
Source organism: Henricia sp. BOLD:AAB3569 (assembly GCA_037783545.1). Taxonomy (NCBI): domain Eukaryota; kingdom Metazoa; phylum Echinodermata; class Asteroidea; order Spinulosida; family Echinasteridae; genus Henricia; species Henricia sp. BOLD:AAB3569. The sequence continues at coordinate 2,663,600 of JBBELK010000245.1, forward strand.
CTTGACCCCGTATTTATATCCTCTACCATTTTCACACTAAAGGCCACTTCCCGTTTCGACCGGAAGTGAGCAAGGTCAAAGGTCACCAACCTATTTTTTTAGATACCCCACCCTAGTTGAAGTGTAACACAACTGACCTCGTCCAAATATCTTGCACCACTTTCAAATGGCAAGGCAAGATCTGTTTGACCAATAGGAAACGAGGTCAAGGGTCAAGGCGTGTGCACATTTTAAAGACCTTTGTTAGTCATCGTATATGGCGAAGGAATCAAGATCGTAGGTCAAACGGTTGATTTTGTATTGATTTTTTAATGTCTAATTTATTAAACATCATGCCCCTTTAATCTGACACGTGATGACGTCATCATAACGTAATCAGTTAAAGACCTTTGTTAGTTATTGTATATGGCGCAGGAATCAAGATAGTAGCTAAAATGGTTGATTTCTTACGGATTTTTTATATCCAATTTATTTTATTTGATGCCCCTTTAATCTGACACGTGATGACGTCATTATGACGTCATTAGTGAAAGACCTTTGTTAGTGATCATATTTGGCGCAGGAATCAAGATCGTAGCTCAAACGGTTGATTTTTTATTGATTTTTTATATTTCATTTATCTGTTTTCATGCCCCTTTAATCTGACATGTGATGACGTCGTCCTGACGTCATCATTTAAAGACATTTATTAGTGGTCGTATATGGCGCAGGAATGAAGATCATAGCTCAAACGGTTGATTTGTTATTGATTTTTGAACATTTAATTTTATCAAATACCCCTTTAATCTAACACATTGAGCAAGGTCAAAGGTCGCCACCAGATTTTTTGGATACCCCACCCTAGTCGAAGTGTAACACAATTGACCCCGTCCAAATATCTTGTACCACTTTCAAATGACAAGGCAAAATCTGTTTGACCAATAGGAAACAAGGTCAAAGGTCAAGGCGTGTGCGCATCTTAAAGACATTTGTTAGTCATCATATATGGCGAAGGAATCAAGTTCGTATGTCAAACGGTTGATTTTATATTGATTTTTGAATATTTAATTTATTAAACTTCATGCCCCTTTAATCTGACACGTGATGACGTCATCATTACGTCATTAGTACTGTGCACTAATTCACATAGTGACCAATGTCTATGTGAAGTTTGAAGTCAATCATGAATGTGCAAGTGCCCGAAATAGCGTCTGAAAAAATTGGAAGAAGGAAAAGAATAAAAAAAAAAAAAAAAATCGTAACGAAAACAAAGGCTGTTCCGACCCGAATCGGAACAGCCAAAAAAATAAAAAAAAAAATAAAAAAAAAAAAAATCTTAACGAAAACAAAGGCTGTTCCCAACCGTGTTGGAACAGCCAACTAGAAATGTGTTCGTTGAAAACGAACACATGGCTGTTCCCCTCCTTTTTATAAACATATATGGTGTTCGGGATGACCTTTGTTAGTGATCGTATATGAATAAATCACGATCGTAGGTCAAACGGTTGAGTTTTTATCTATTTTTAAATATTGAATATTATTACATGCCCCTTTAATCTGACATGTAGGGAAAGTCAAAGGTGTTGCTATATGTTTGGATACCCCACCCTAGTCGAAGTGTAACACAGTTGACCCCATCGTGGTATATTGTACCCCTTTCAAATGGCAAGGCAAAATCTGTTTGACCAATAGGAAACGAGGTCAAAGGTCAAGCCATGTGCGCATCTTAAAGACATTTGTTAATGATCGTATATGCAGAAGGAATCAAATTCGTAGGTCAAACGGTAGATTTTATATTGATTTTTGAATATTTAATTACGTAATCATCTTGTCGCTAGAGGGCGCTATTTCGTACGATGACGTCATTACTTATATTTTTGGAAAGCTTAAGGGCCTCTGATAATAACACCATTGACCCCATCTCAATACCTCCTACCACTTTCAAACTAAGGGCCACTTCCGGTTTCGACCGGAAGTGAGCAAGGTCAAAGGTCACGGCCATATTTTTTGGATACACCACCCTAGGTCGAAGTGTAATACAGTTGACCACATGCAGATATCTTGTACCACTTTCAAATGGCAAGGCAAAATCTGTTAGACCAATAGGAAACGAGGTCAAAGGTCAAGGGGTGTGCGCATCTCAAAGACCTTTGTTAGTCATCGTATATGCCGAAGGAATCAAGATCGTAGGTCAAACGGTTGATTTTTTATTGATTTTCCAATATTTCATTACGTAATCATCTTGTCGCTAGAGGGCGCTATTTCGTACGATGACGTCATCACTTATATTTTTGGAAAGCTTAAGGGCCTCTGGTAATAACACCATTGACCCCATCTCAATACCTCCTTTCACTTTCAAACTAAGACCGTGTTTACACTGGTCCCGAGCTCGGGATCAAGATTGACCCCCTGATAAGAATGTGTTGAGGTTAACCGCAATGGTCTCGAGTGCCGCGTTTATATCTGTTGTTGATCCCGAGCGCGGAGCCAGAAGTTGCAGTCAAAGGTCAAGCTAACGCAGCAGAATTCCGAGATGTTCCGTCCAGTTTAGCCATTATTTCTGCGCTGGCCCAAATGTCCAAAAACTTCGCCAGTTTGTCGTTGCTCCACGAGCGCCCGCGAACTTCGTTTGCCATCTTTTCACACGAAGACAACTCGACTCGGCTACTTCGTCTTTGTCAACTTCTCTTCACGACGAAATAGTGTCAACTTATGCTATGTCGGAAATCGTTGAATGACACTCCGAAATCCTTGATATAACAACTAAAAACTAAGCTGTATGATAATGACAAAGTGTCGCTAGATAGTTGCAGAAAGTAGAGAAGTTGCAGAAAGTAGAGGAAATACAGAAACACTTTTTCTCAACGTGTGAAGTTTGTATCGGACACGCAAAAGAGATTGCTGAATGCAGGATACCAATTACGTTTGTAGTACGTTGTGTTTTCGTAACGGACACCAGCGATCGAGATTCTCAGCGTTGCATCACATGAGTCGCGTCGGGGTATCATGCATTTTGTCCAGGCATATGCCTGCACACAATGCATGGAACCAGTGGTACCTGTGTGCGTGTATATATACATGTACTACGTGTACAGTACACGTGTACATAATACGAGCGCGGACTCCCCTGGAATTTTCGCGCGCTTTAGCCCGCAACAGGATGTGGGGAAGATTTATTGCCCAGCTAACCGCAAACTGATCCCGAGCTCGGGATCGAACCCTCCGCCATCGCGAGACCAAAATCTCGGGGTCTGATCCGGGGCCAGTTTGGTTCCGAGAGCGTTTACACCTATTTGTGATCCGGGGCTGATCCCGAGCTCGGTGTTCGATCCCGAGCTCGGGATCAAGTGTAAACACGGTCTAAGGGCCACTTCCGGTTTCGACCGGAAATGAGCAAGGTCAAAGGTCACCAACATATTTTTTAGATACCCCACCCTAGTCGAAGTGTAACACAAGTGACTTTGTCCAAATATCTTGCACCACTTTCAAATGGCAAGGCAAAATCTGTTTGACCAATAGGAAACGAGGTCAAAGGTCAAGGGGTGTGCGCATCTCAAAGACCTTTGTTAGTCATCGTATATGCCGAAGGAATCAAGATCGTAGGTCAAACGGTTGATTTTTTAATGATTTTTGAATATTTAATTGATTAAACTTCATGCCCCTTTAATCTGACACGTGATGACGTCATCATGACGTCATTAGTACTGTGCACAACTTAACATAGTGACCAATGTCCATGTGAAGTTTGAAGTCAATCATGAATGTGCAAGTGCCCGAAATAGCGTGCGAAAAAAGTGGAAGAAGGAAAAGAAAAAAAAAAATAAAAAAAAAAAAAATCGTAACGAAAACAAAGGCTGTTCCCAACCGTGTTGGAACAGCCAAAAATAAAAAAAAAAAAAATCTTAACGAAAACAAAGGCTGTTCCCAACCGTGTTGGAACAGCCAATAATAATACACTGCAACAGTATTACAATAATACCGAATCCAATTTCAATTTTCTGGTGTTCGTTTGTGCGACGATGTTAACCACCTCCTCGAGATCTATCGGATCATCGTAATGGACAGTCATTAGCGCCAAATTCGAGAGGCGTTCCTGCCCCATTGATGCATGTAAGTAAGTGTGTAAGCGGCGTATCGTGCTGAAACTTCGCGCACACTCGCATGAAGTCACAGGCAACGTACATCCTATCTTCAGTAGACGAAGATGTTGGGAAACATCGTTTCATCACAGATTTTCAGAGCCTGTGCAAGGGAGTTCGGTTTGTCTGCCACATTAGTAAACTTATGCTTCCAGCGATCCAGTTCAGTGGACACAAGATGAGGCGCCGGAAAATCATCTTCGTACATGTCCACAACCTCCGAGATGTCGATGTTTTCCCCCAGTAGAGTAGGAACGAGACCCAGCAATTTATATAATTTATTTAATAAATGCACGACATGTATAGTCTTTGCCAAAGACGCAAAAAACTTACTTGTGCTTGAAAAGGCGCCCTCTTTTTGAATAATGCATCGAACGATGGACGTATGTGTGTTAGCCCGATCAAGACCGTCTTTGACCAAGACTATCATCGCGTACGTACGTTTGTGTGTACAATATTTGATCATCCTAAATTAAATTGTGAGTAAATTGCTGAACATATGTGAGCTGAACAAAACAAACACAATACTTTTTTATCACACCAAAAACACTTAGCGGTACTAACTTTTTCAGATATTTGGTTATATTGTGCGACGAACAATTTAATTATTCGAATTATTGAATTTTTATTTTGTAGAGCGGAACTTCCTGTTCCGCGGGGGGGGGGGGGGGGGGGGGGGGGGATCGTCCGATCCACCCGACCCCCCCCCCCCCCCCCCCCCCCCCCCCCCCCCCCTGGTTACGGGCCTCAGACACCCGCGACGACTCTGTGACTATTTTGAGAGAAAATTTGTCGCGCGAATTTTTTCAAAATTCCAGCGACACGAGGAGCGAGGCCCTGCGACTCACGCGAGGAAGAGGAGAACCCCCGCGAACGTTTCGAGACATTTTGGAAACTCCCTCGCGAATACCGTTCGCAATTTGTCGCCAACAGTCGCAGCCCGGCCTAGTGAGATAGGGGCTTTAATTTCATATTTTGCGATTAACCGGCCACGTACTAGTCTTGGTGCAAGACGATACTGCGTGATATTTGTCACTGACCGCCGCGCGCTAACCAACATTCACCGACATTCGCCAAGAGAGGGCGCCATACACTGTACTATGAGGACAGGGAACCAGTCTACGTCCGTGCTCTGCAGTATCGTCTTGGGACATTTCCTGAATCCGCTCGGGAAATTCCGAGCGCATTCCAAGCATTGCTCATTATGCCATGCATACCTATGACGTAGGGCTTATTAACATATTTCAAGCCGAGCGCTGTGAAGTCTGGTACCTGTACGTACGTCTTAATTATCAAACTGGAAAAGCACACGTTATCGCGTCAGACAAGTCCGTGCTTTACTTGTTTTTAAAAGAAAAAATATGAAAATGTGGCAATGGGGCCAGTTTTTTCCCAATGGATTCAACGAACTTCGGCTTTGGTTTGTCGGCCCGGCAACCAAAGCCGTTATTTGGCTGAACCCGTACGCTGCAGAAACGTGTCTTTATTATGATTTCAGACTGCGAAAACCGTACGGCACTCGCTGGCTAGCTAGCGCTATACGCGGACGAGACTGCCATGGGTCCTGTGTTTTCGAAGAAAAAAAAAAAAAAAATTGTTACTACTAAAATCACGTTTCATCGCCAAATTTAAAGATAGTATACATGATTGGTAAACTGTTGCAAATAGTTTTATCCCCCTGTGTGATTGAAGATATGCATGATTAAAATTAACCTGAGCAAAAACCAGCTTCGAACTTCGTCTAACCATGGAGGAAGGAAAGTCTTTCCTTCCTCCATGGTCTAACTTTTGAGAAAACAGTCAAAAAAGGGTTTGCAGTAATTTCGCCCCAAAACCACTTTGCCCTGAACCATTTCGCCTTGAACCTTTTCGCCCTGAACCTCGGCCTGTGCACAAAGTGGTTTGGGGCGAAATGGCACTCAGCCAAAAGTGGTTTAGCGGCGAAATGGCACTAGGGCGAAATGGTTTTGGGGCGAATTGAATTTTCGTCTCATGAGACGAAAACTAATTGTTTTACTGATTTCTCAAAGACTATAGCACTTCAGACCAAACCATTTCAGGGGAAGTTTTCTACGGTCATCGTGTTTATATTGTGTAAGTTAGGCGTAAATCTGTGAACATTTCTGATTTTCGAGAATTAGTGTCTACAAAAATGTTCTGATTTTTTTTTAAACAAAAGGTCATGCCTATTTGTTTCCGCAAATGATCGACGTCTCGCAGTAACTTCGGGAAAATCAAAAGTACAATGATGAAGAAAAATGATTCTCTAGCTATATATACACACAAGTTACAACAGATTTTAGAAATACTTTGGTTGCAAAAATTAACCAAGCGGTTGCTGTGTTATGCTTGGTACAGTTCGTCCATCTCCGTGTGGAATATACAGTGAATTTACCACTCAAAATTATGACGCTGGCAAAGGGCAGGCTTTAATTTGTGGGCGACAAACAGCACCCGTAGCACACGTTTATTAGAATACAATTTTAAACAAATAGTATCCCCATGAACAGTAGACAGTTTCACAAATCTGTCTCGCAAACACGAACCTGGACACGATCGAACTTCTTTATTTCAGTATATTTAGCTCCCGGTCCGGCACACGCAAAATTCTGCAAAATGTGTGAAATGCCGTGCGGCACGCACAGAAACGGTCTCGAAATCGGTCGGAAAATTGCACTTTCTCTAAGAATGTAAGTCAGTCATTGTACCCAGCTAAAACCTCGATAGGCTACTCTTGTACCTCAGATGTATTTGTGGCCATTTTGAGGTTACAACAGTTGCTTTTTGGGGGCGTGTGTGGATCAGGAATTCCACCGCGGGGCGCGGGCCGCGCCAAGTATGTCTATAGCTCGGCAGCGGACAATCTGAGCCGTTCTTTTAAATTTTACGTTTATGATTCTCCCCAATTTGTAACACACTTGATTCGGGTATAACGTATATGGCTCTTTCCACAGTAATGGGGTACATTTGAAAAATAAGTCAATAATTATTTTCAGGTGTCTTTAGTTTATCCCAAAATTAAAGAAATTTCCTTGTACTATTCTCAGGAGATAACTTTTGCCCAAAAAAGTAAGAAATTGCTGCCACAACATGCATTTTTGAAAATCTTGTGTACAAATTTTCCTATTACGTATGTAACGTGGACAGACCATTTTGTGACATTTTTTTCTGTCTTTGTTACATACGTAATAGGAAAATTTGTGCACGTGGTTTTCAGAAATGTATGTTGTAGGACTATTTTTCTTTAATACTCCTTCGTGCAAAAGTTATTTCCTCAGTTTAGCTGGATAATTTAAAAACAAAATTAAGACATTTGAACTGAACTGGGACCTAAGATCTTGTATGTCACAGAAATGTACCCCATTACTGTGGAAAGAGCCATATACAAGTGGCTTTATTTTTTGGAGGATATATGGGACCATGATTTAGTAGGAAGGAAATAACCCTAGTTGTGCAGGCACAGAAAGTTGCCAGGCTGGCATGCTCATTATGTGGAACTCTGTTGACCTCTATAATGCATATGTATAAGCTTAGGTTAGAGGTCACACAGTGTCACATACCAACGTTCGACAAATGTCCCAAGACGATACTGGAGACTGGTGTGTATGGCGCCCTCTCTTGGCGATTGTCGGTGAGTGTTGGTTATCGCGCAGTATCGTCTTGCACCAAGACTAGCCACGTACCGGTAAATCGCAAAGGTGTGCGGTGTGCTTAACACGAGTATACCGGGTAAGGGCAAAAACAACCTTACTTAACGAGTATACCGCTCGAACGCAGCCTATTTAGTCGCGGACGTACATCGTGCGCTGCAAAAAACTAGGTGGCGCTATTTTATTACTAGTTTCTGAATTCTGAACATGGCTGCTGAAAATGAGCAGAGTGTGGTGAGCCGCCCCTGGACAGAGGAACAGATCAATTCCGAGGACGTTGGGAAGAAAGCAATTGTAACTTTCCTCCAAGAGCATGCTTCGGAGAGAGTAATGATGATTTATTAACATCAATAGAAAGAATTGAGTAGTTGATTATGACTTCACACCTTGTGCAATCATGTGCACAAAACATGATCAGATGGGAAGATTACCATGCATGGCATTGTATGTTACGCCCCAACTGTAGAGCTGAGGTTGTAGAGCTGAGGTTACCAACATGAACACGATATCGCAAAACAAATGTCATTTTCTCCCCGTGACACACAAATTCTCCCTGGGACTCTCCCAAACCTTGTCAGGCATAACCACTACGCAGGTCCTTCAGGGAAATAACAAGCCACAATGAAGATTTAGCCTACAATTGCAGTAAAAAGGGAGGTCTGGAATGACAGCCGATCTGTACAAATTCAAGTCTTGTGTACGATGTGTCCATCCGTGTACAAAGGAATGGCAATGCGCGGTTGATTACCAGACTACCAGTGCACAGACAGAATTTGTGATATCGTGTTCATGTTGATAAGTAACCTCAGCTCTACATCCGAAAAACCACATCCGAATAAAATGATAAAGTTAGAGCAGAGGTAACTTCGGCTACCACGGTCCCAACTATCATGACTATAGTTGGGCGAGTCCCAACTCCGATACCGTAGTTGAGAAATATCAACTATAGTTGGGACAATACTGGCGTGTTGAATAAAGGGGCTGCTTCATGGTTTGCGCATGTGGCAAATCCTTTCAAATTTTGGGCGTGTTTGTTTCATTACAGATCCGAATCCAGATCCCGAGTTGTTCTGGGAATAAAGTTGATCATGGCTTCATGCAGACCTGTGTGCAAAACATATGAAACAGGCTGAACAATTTCCTCAGAAAATCTTAAATTTTTCCCACTCTGACTCGAAATTGTTTCCCATCAAATCTGCACATTCCAATGCTAGATGAATCATTTTAAAGAAAACAATTTCTGGTCAACTTTCCAACTCTTAAGGCGGATACACACTATCGCGGAAAAATCACACTTTCGCGCTGCGCTCACCGCATTGCATGAGCCCCCAATCGCCGATCTTTCCAAAATAGAAAATTCCAGTTCTGGTATCTTGGGGCTTCTCTGATACCTCATTGGCTGCGCGCTGGAAAGGTCAGCGCACCGCGGTCAAAGTTCAACAATTTTGAACTTTGACCCAGCTCAAAACGTTTTGCGCGTCGCGATAGGCCGCGCACAAGCGGCAAACTAGTTTGTGTACAAACCAATGGCACAGTGTGATTTTTCCGCGATAGTGTGAACTCCCCTTTACTGCGCCGAGTACTCGAAACAATCATGGCGTTGTGTATTAAACGAAATTACACTACATAGTCTACATCAGAGCCCGCACGTGTGTCAAAGGGCGTGTTTGTTTCGGACGAATCCGCCGATCCCGATCTGCGCAGATGGTTCAGCGCTAGATCCAAAATGGCGACGTAAACATCCTGAAGATTTTTGCGCAAACCGTGATCACCCCTTTAATCAACGCGCCCTTATTGTCCCAACTATATTTGGGACAGTCCCAAGTATAGTTGGGACCGTGGCCGTAGTTGGGGTGTAACAGCATCCATGCACGGACACCTACTGGGACACCCACTGCATGACTGGGCCTGCAGCCGATTTCACGAAACTTTACGCAATTGCGCAAGTCCACTTACGCCATTACTTGCGCAATAACTTATGGCGTAAGTGGACTTGCGCACTTCATAAAGTTTCGTGAAATCGGCTGCTGGACACCCACTAGACATGCTGGAACACCCAGTCCATACACCAGTCACTAGTTTAGTAGTAAAACCTATGGGATAAGTTTTTCCATGTAATTTTGCATTTTTATCATCAAACTAAAATTTTTACTAAAGAAAAAAACCAAAATCGTCAAAAACGGAGCCAACGACTCCGTGGTTACTGGGTCTACATTTTTACATGGTTTACATGTCCGGTTTACATGTCATAACAAGGAAATTTCTGGGTGTCCGTGCATGGTAATATAAAGGGCCTACATGTAGGCCTACCCGCTTGTTTTAAGGTTTGCTTTAGAAACTTATTTTTTAAGAACATTCAAAATCATTTTTGTACATCATTTTTCTGTGAGTACATGTATATTGGATTCCATTTGAATATTTTTCAGTTCTTGAAGGAGCATAAACTACGTGGTACCTTGAAGCACGTTGTTAAGACAAGCAGCAAGGACCATCTTGTCAAAGCTTACAATGAACTCTTTGAAACCAAGGTAAGGACTTGGGCCCAGTTTCATCAATTCATGGTGCTGATAAGCACAACAATTTGCCTAGCACAGAATTTATTTGCTTTGTAAATTTTGGCAGATTCAGCAAAACATTTAACTGTTCCAATCAAATAAATGTTTATTTTGTGTTAAAAGGCTTTAAAAAACCTGTAAAAAAAAAGTCTCTCATTGCCAGAGGGTTTTCGAAACTGAAGTTATTGTGGATTTTCTTCAGTAAAAATTGACTCGTTTTGATATACAAAATGATATACAAAAATTGTGGCCATATCAAAGATCTTCAACTTTTGAGGGCCTCTTAAACAGCACTTAGGTTGATTTTTATATAATGAAGTATCCCTTTATTGATGAATTGTTCGACATGAAATATTTCTTGATACCGTTTTTGTCTCTCAAAGAAATAATATACGTTTGAAAAATTGTTACAATTTGCATGCACAAATTTGTATATATCACGGAGTGCACCCTCAATATTGCAGCTTGTGAATCCAGCAAGTACCAGTAATGTTTACCAGCCAAAATTGTATGTCAAATTGTGTTCTTAGAAACGGTAGCAAAATATCAGCGAATGCACATCACATACGATTTTAGTTGAGAACCCATTTTTACGGGCAGTACAATGTATTCAAGTCCAGTTTTTCTGCTCTCCCACTCGCGGCATGCAAACGACGATCGTGATCACTTAATTGTTTTTCCATTTCGCCACGGCCACAGCTTAGGTCTGCATTGTGTCCAACGCAGCTTTTTTGCAAATACGTACATACACGCATACGCTGTAGCTATCCGACTATACCCAACAATGTAGACTGGTTTGCAGTCTCGCGCTGTACGTGTACACTCGCACAACGGAGAACGGTTTCGTGCGCTCGTTCACTTGCAGCTGCTACTTCTGCACCAGTCTATGCATGTGTTTCTCATGTGTTAGACTTGTTTCAGATTTTGAAAAATGTCATATTTACCGCACAAAATAAACAAATTTAACGGTGCAAATATGATCTCTTTAACCGTGCTTTTGTAGCTAGTTGTCCGCTATGCAATCCACAATCACAAAATCAAAGGCCGTTTGGTCCCGTAGGTTAACAAGTCTTTGCACATGGCCAAATTGGAGTGGCGCGTGATTTTGTGCCACTGGAAACTGTATAGGTACTTTTTATGTTTCGGTAAGTTTATTTTACCAGTTAAAAATAAAAATGCTGGCCCCCATCTTTTTTTCCTTTTATTTGATTTTTCTCCGTACAGCGTTGTGACATACAGTTGTATCAAATAATTTTAAGGAAGCAGGCATTCAAAAAAGAAGCAGGTGTGGATAAAAAACTACTAACTTGTTTTTTACTTGGCATAATTAGTTAAAGGTCTTTCTATAAATTAGGGGTCCAATTTTGGTGTCCCCATGTTACATTTTACATCTTGTTTTTGTAAATTCAGGACACACTCTTTAAATACTTTCCATCTCAAAGAGTGAGTACATAAAGTACAATTCATACAAAATGGCAGGGCAGGAAATTCGTCTCTGAAAAGGCACTGCCATTTGTCTTTTTGGAGGAGTCTTTTTGAGTTTAAAAAGGGCACTTCCATTGGAAAATAAAGAAGTCTATCAGTCTATGGGAGAATTGCAAAAGGGCACCAAGGCCAAGACCAGGGGAAACGGATGCAATGGCCTCTGTGGCCTCCGTGAATTTCCAGCCCTGAAATGGTGTAAAAGCCATTTTAATGATTTTTGTACGAAAAATAACACATCAGGTGTAACGGGGGACACTAAATGTCACACCTTTGGACCCCTAATTTATAGAAAGACCCACAATAACAGACCCAGGCTGGTGTTGTCTCTTTAAAGTTTTTGTTTTTCAAAATGGCAACCACAAAAAAATGGATATACAATACTTTATATAACTTTTTGCAAATACTAGTATTTTCCAAAAAAGGTCTAATAAGTCCTTTAACATATTTTTGGTTCGTTTTTGCTAACAATGTTTGTTTATGTTTTAGGCTTTCAAGGGACAGGATAAAGATGGAGATTTAGTGGAAGAGGTCACCCAAAAGACAGCTGAGGTCAAGATCAAGCCTAAAACCAAAGAAGAGAAGGTTAGATTTGTCTTATTCTAGTCGCTATTACATAAAGTATTAGGTCGAAAATTCATGTATCTTTCATGCTTAATAGTGCATAGTGTGCTGTGCGTATATATGCGTCATGCATATTTTGAAAATCCATGGGTCAGTGTGTGCATATTTCTGGATTGCAAGCCCCACATTGTGAAAAGCACCAGATAGAAAATTCAAGTCGTCATCAAAGTTGGTTTGACTTTGGTAAAGTCTGTGAACAATAACATTGTTTAGACATTTTTCTTACTTCGTACAAAGTAGGATTTTTTTTAACTAGCCTCTCACTTTGTTAAAACCTTGAGAACGGCTCGAAAAAGTGTAAGTTTCAGGTCATTTTCCAGTGAATTTCATACACAATTTCTATGCGTAGTGTGTGCGCCATCTGTTTCAATCGCTCCTTGGAGCGACGGTACGGATACATATCCACTGATTTGTATGCATCACGCAGTATAGGCACTACACATGATGCACGACGGTTACATGGATATTGCCATCCTGTTCACCACATTAGATTTGCAGTTTTTGTAAATCTCCCCAAACTGTGGCATTTAAAGGTAGTATACATGATTGGTAAACCGTTACAAATAGTTTCATCCCCCTGTGTGATTGAAGGTATGCATGATTAAAACCAACCTGAGCAAAAATCAGCTCCGTACTTCGTCTAACATTTGAGAAAACAGTCAAAAACCTGATTCCTCGAAATACCAATCATGTATTCTACCCTTAACCACAATTGCTCAGTCCTTTGGAAGGGATGTAAACCTGTTGGTCCAGTGTACTGTGCAGGCATGCGACTTTTCAAATGATCAGCTGATTTCCTCTTTTTTGTTCCTCATCTGTCCCATTGAAAATTTAAAAAACCCGATGTACAAAGTTGGATTTTTTTTTGCATTTTCCTCCTTTTTTTGTAATGACACAGTTGCATACCTGACTGTGTAATACATTTAAAAGATCCAAGAACAAGAACAATTACCCGGTGCCTCTGTCTGTCGACTGCCAATGGCGCCACCCACCTATGACTCTTGATTTTGTTTTGGTGGAAGAGGTTTGTGAGCTTCAGCCTTTGGGCTGCAAGTTGAAGTCCCATGAGCACATTTGTTTTTTTATTTTTTGTGGCTGTGGTTTTTTTCAAGAAAATCTCTAAAGTTGGTCTCGTAAAACGTTTGTGTCGCTAGATCATGGTCTAGTACTTTTTAGCCAAAATTCAAGCCCTGATGAGACTTATTTTTTGGGCCTTATGCAGAGCTGACTTAAATTATGGATAAAATTACAGATTTGTTTCTTCAGTTATGTTAATATACTTTAAATGTTATCTTTACAAAAGCCAGCTGAAGTGGCCCACTACAACAAGGCAATCCACAAACATGGAGACAAGACAACATTCCCAAAGAAAGGGGATTATGTGTCTGTGTGGTACACGGGCAAACTGATGGATGATACCGTGTTTGATACCAACATCTTATCAGGTGATTCTGTCGCAAGTCTGATCTCATTGTAAAGGATGGGGTCGATTTAAAGATAGTATATGATTGGTAAACTGTTACAAATAGTTTTTATCCCCCTGTGTGATTGAAGATATGCAACCAACCTGAGCAAAAACCAGCTCCGTACTTCGTCTAACTTTTGAGAAAAGTCAAAAAAGGGTTTGCAGTCATTTCGCCCCAGAACCACTTCGCCCTGAACCATTTTGCCCTGAACCACGGCCTGTGCACGAAGTGGTTTTGGGGTGAATAGAATTTTCGTCTCATGAGACGAAAAATAATTGTTTTACTTATTTCTCAAAGACTATAGCACTTCAGACAAAACCATTTCAGGGGAACTTTTCTACGGTCATCATGTTTTTATTGTGTAAGTTAGGCGTAAATCTGTGAACATTTCTGATTTTCTAGATACCAATCATGTATACTGCCTTTAACAAAGACTTGCGATGCGTCGTAAGTGATCAAATCCATGGCAACTCACCGAACCCTTTGTAAGTTTACGAGGGGTTTTATTGTTGTTGACATTGCTTACACCATGCGTACGGGGGTGTCCAAGCCAATGCGTATGTACGCAAACCGAAAATATCCTTTTAGGAAATCGGGAAAGGATGGACAAGTTGACCATGGCTTCAGACATTATGTACAAAACATATTAGACAGGCCACCCATTTTTCTCACACATCTCGCATTTTTCTCACTCCTCAATTTAGGTTTTTCCATCAAATCTGCAGTTACTGATTTTAAGTAAAAAGAAAAATGCAAAAGAAATCTATACATTTTGTCATTTATTTTAGACTTTGGAGGCGACATGCGAATTGTACTAGTAGTATAGCACTATACATATAGTACTGAACCATTTACCAATGCTTACCAATGCTAAGGTATATATGGAATGCGTATGCGTACAGGGGAGGGGGTGTTGGAGCCACTGCGTACACCATGCGTACAGGGGGAGAGGGGGAGAGGGTGGTGTCTTTATGGACGGCCCTCTGTCTCAGCGGCTCTTACAGAGGCTGGTGCGGTCAGCATTGTCACAAGGTGTTCATCATACACGTCACTGACCAATAGACGTTGCATCTCTCAGCCACCTTGGTCTTTTGCTGAATGTATAATTTGCTGAATTAATAATAAACATTGAATGAACAATGGTTTCCTGAAGTATTGCTGCATCTGTGTAGCTAAAATTTCAGCAGGCTACTTTACCACTAACATTCTTCAGTAGGTATGTAATGCCGTTGCTCCCGGAATTTGTAAAAATTTTTCATCTGCAAATGATAGAGTAGTCCTTTAACTTAAAGGTAGTATACATGATTGGTAAACTGTTACAAATAATTTTATCCCCCTGTGTGATTGAAGATATGCATGATTAAAACCAACCTGAGCAAAAACCAGCTCCGTACTTCGTCTAACTTTTGAGAAAACAGTCAAAAAAGGGTTTGCAGTCATTTGGCCCCAAAACCACTTCGCCCTGAACCACGGCCTGTGCACGAAATGGTTTTGGAGCGAAGTGGCATTTGGGCGATGTAGTGTTTGGATGAAGTAATTTGGGGCGAAATGGCACTCGGGCGAAGTGGTTTGGGGCGAAATGGCACTTGGGCGAAATGGTTTTGGGGCGAAATGGTTTTGGGGCGAAATGAATTTTCGTCTCATGAGACGAAAACTAATTGTTTTACTCATTTCTCAAAGACTATAGCATTTCAGACCAAACTTTTTCAGGGGAAGTTTTCTACGGTCATCATGTATATATTGTGTAAGTTAGGCGTAAATCTGTGAACATTTTAGATTTTCGAGATTACCAATGATGTATACTGCCTTTAAACCTTGAACTTTCAACTTATTCCTTTGACGCTTGAGTTTAAAAAATTCCACTGTATTTTAAAACAAAGATTTGTTCCTTTCTTTTTATACAAAGGTAAGAAAAAGAAGGATGCTCGACCCTTGAAGTTCAAAGTTGGAACTGGCCAAGTTATTCGAGGTGTAAGTAGCAGGCGTAAATCTAGAGGGGGTGGGGAGGGGTGGGAGGGTGGAGGTTAAAAAAAAAACCTGCTCGGACTCAAATTTTTTTTTTGTAATTTAATGTATTTTGTGCGTCCGCCTGTCCGCAATAAGCCGATAAAATTGGAACTAAAATTGTATTTCTTTTTTGGGGGGGACGGAGGATGTGGGGGTACAGGGGGCGTCGGGTGGGTAGAAGGCATCCACTTTTTTTTTACTTAGACACGCACCGTCTGTTGAGGGTTTCGATTAAAAACATGCCTTTATTGCTTGGAATCAAATCACCAAAAAAAAAAAAGCTGAGTCATCGCATCATTTTGGGCGACTACAATTTACGCTAAACATAGTTATTTTTTTTTTGGCCTTACTATACTCTGCAACAAAAGAAACTGTGCACACTAAACAATTGTTGTTTTTTTTTCTTTTCTGGCAACTCCAAGGCACCAATCAAATGATAAACCAAAAGTGAAATGTTTAAAATGTCTTCACAATGTTCTGAGAAGTGGCTGAAAACAAATCTGCCAATATCAAAGTCGTAATAAATCAGTATCTGGTGTGTCCACCTCGTGCATCAAAGACTGCTGTGCATCTTCGTCTCATTGAAGCAATGACATGGAAGTCTTGTGGGATGTCATTCCACACTCTGATGAGGTCTTTGCCAAGCTCCTGTAGGTTTCTTGGTTGCTGAGGAAGATTATGCAATCGACTCTGCATTGAGAACTGGTGAGACTGCTAGCCAGGGCAGTGCATCATTGTCATTTTCATTCAAAACCTTTCGGACAACTCGTGCTGTCATACCCCCTTTGTGAAATTAACGTACAGGTGTGCGACCTGTATGTCATATGCAGCACGATATGTGGCAAACGGATTCCCCCTACCATTGTTCCCCTATTGTGTCTCAAACATCCAAGGAATTTCCAAGGAATTCCTTTCAGTTTTTAGGGGGGGATTGGTGCGTTAACAAAGGGGAAGAGTGTGTTGAGGTAGGGGGTAGTCCCTCTGCCACATATCGTGCTGGGTATACTGTATGTCTCTATATTGGATACATAACATTATAATTACCAGTATACATTAGTTACCATATAAAGTTACATGGTATTATCACACTTTTCTCCCTTCCCAGTGGGATGAAGGCATTTTAAAAATGTCAATGAATGAGAAGGCAGTTCTCACTATCCAACCTGACTGGGCGTATGGAAAGAAAGGGAAGCCGGAAGCAAAGTATCCTTTTTATGTCAAAACAAATAGACAAGATTGAGCATTGTTACAACATTGTCAGTCAAGTTAAAGTAGCGTGTTCAGATTTGTTTTCCAGAAAATGAATTTCGTTTTAACCTGAGAAACAGATACCTCTCCAAAATAATATCCATGGGAAGAAAACAGAAAATTTGAAAGCTCCAATTTGGATGTGGAAGCAAAAAGGTTGGTGTAATTACTGCACTGCTTATATGTAACCAGATAAATTAGTTTACAAAACATCAGTGGTTTTTTTAAGAACGCGAAATTTCAGAATGGTAATGGAAAGATATGACAAATGATATGGTATCAATCAAAATCTCAAAAATGTGATCTGGACCATGCTCCTTTAAAGATATACAGTCCGTGGTCCTCTGCAAATTAATTTTTTTTCTCTGAACGAATTTTTTAACCATTTACTTTATTTTAACAAGAAAACATCAAACTTTGAACTTCTTACATTGGCAACCCTGTGAAAAACCGCAAATTTGTACGGCCGTTTTTGTGCCTTGTCTATAGACTTGCCCAAGTTTCACTTGGTATTTGGTCTGTGCAGTGAGCCCTCTGGACTATTAGTGGCCTGTCAAATCTCTCTTCGTCTGTCTTGGACGACTTTCTGAGACAGAAGAAACAAGATTGGACAGGCCACCGGTACGGAGGGCGTGCTGTACGTGGCCCGCTGCAGACTAGACATGGGACAGACTTGGGCAAATATATGCCTTGACTTATTGGCTGTCCGAAATAATTCGATGTTGGTCGAATTTTTGTCATTGATGTCTCATTTGAAAGCGAATAACTTTGATGTTTCTAGAAAAATATCAATTCAAAAAACTTAATTTTTCGAGGTGCCACACCCAAAACGCATATATCTTTACTGTATATCTTTAATGACCTGCCACAGCAAAATGAGGAATGTCCCCCACTCTGATATTGTCTTCATGTGATGAATAAGAATAGTATGATAAGAGTGTTAACAGACAGAATACATGATTGGAAAAATTTAAAAACGGGAACAGCATTACATAACTAAAGAATAATATTGATAAACTGCCTTGTAGAAATCTCAGCCACATAGATGCAGTAATACTTCAGAAAACCTTAAAAATACATTTCAAGGTCTGTGTTGATTGATTTTTTTCTTTTCTTTTTTGAAGTAACTTTATCAGTTGGTAATTTTTCCCACAAGGGTACCAATTCACACGGGGGGAAATGTTTACCCTTGCTATCACCACTTTTAGTCGGGTTTTTCTTGTCAACTCGTGAAGTAACATTTGAAGTCACTGCAATGGGCACCAAAGTAAGGTGCTTCCAGCCAATAGGAATGCATAAACCAAGGTATTTTGGAACGAAAAAAAACTTTGTATTATTGACCTTAATCCAAATATCTTTCAGGATCCCTGCCAATGCAACTTTGATTTTTGAAGTGGAGCTTGTAGGGATTGACTGAGGAAACTGCCACATCTTTTGTTGTCTTCCACACTAAATATAAATTTGTTACTGGAAATTGATACATTTGAAAAATAAGTCAATAATTCCTTTCAGATGTCTTTAGTTTATCTCAGAATTAAAGAAATGTCCTTGTTTTGTTCTCAAGAGATAACTTTTGCCCAAAAAGGTAAGTAATTGCTGCCACAACATTTCCTATTACGCATGTAACATGGACAGACAATTTTGTCACATTTTTCCCTGTCTTTGTTACATGCGTAATAGGAAAATTTGTGCACGAGGTTTTCACAAATGTATGTTGTAGGACTATTTTTCTTACTCCTTGGTAAAAAAGTTATTTCCTCAGTTTAGCTTGATAATTTAAAGATAAAATTAAGACATTTGAAGTGAACTGGTACCTAAGATCTTGAATGTTACGGAAATGTACCCCATTACTGTGGACAGACCCAATTATATACACATTGTGTACACCTAATAGTTAAAGATGTAAATCCTTGCTTGATCCTGTTGGTATAAAAGACCAATTTGATAACTACATGTACATGCCTTCCCTATACATCCGCCGTAGCTGGTGCCTTCTAGTGCATGAACTGTACATTGTGAACTAAACCAAGCAACGCACAGTGTAAACCATCATACAAAATTATGAAAGCAGACTTGTTCAAATTGAAAATGACATGAAACGGCAAAACATACAGTTCATGATACACAAAAGGGTTTCTCTCTCCCCCTCTAAAGGCCTTTTCCCACTAGAACGTCAAACCCTGTGGCGAGTTCTCCCCAGGGTGACTCACCCCCGAGTTCACCCCCGCGTCGATTTACACTTGTTGTTCTGAATCTCGCCCCAGGGCGAACTCACCCCGGAGAACGGCACCTCATCCCTCACTTGAACAAGTTCTCGCCCCAGGGAAAGTGTCTTGCCCCGGGGCAAAATTGTTCAACCCTGGTCCCGAGCAGGGTTCAACTCGCCCCGGGGAATGAGCAATCTTGGGGGTGGGACTTGCAAGTGGGAATCGGGGCTTATTTTCACCCTGACGTTGCCCCGGGGCCGCCCCCGAGATTTTGTCTAGTGGGAAAAGGCCTAAACTGGTCTATGTACTGCTGTGTGTAGAGTTTTCCCTTCCTCTTTGAAAACTGAGCATTTCTTTCTTGCCAATCTGTACCATTAAGTACACGTACCATCTTAGAAATAACAAAATACGAGACAAAACATTATGTACAAAACATAAGACTGGCTGAAAAATGTCTGTTTTTCGTTGTTACTATATAGGCCTGTACCGGAAAACACTGCCCAGTTTTTCTATTTAGGTATGCACTATGCACCTATCAATTAAACTACCTTTAAGTTACACGTATTCAAGTTTACTTGAATTTAATTTGTTGCTGTCAAAGAGGTTATCACAAAGGCGTTGTGTTTTCACCTAACTTTAAGGTACTTTCGCTTGGTGCGACGGTAAAAAGAATTGTATTTCTAATTGTATATCTTGATTGAATAAAATCAATTTAAAATGAGATTGTTTAAAGGAAATTATAACTCATTATTTCAGATACCTAACTCTTGTTTTCCAAAATTGACATAACTTCCAGTATAAATCTTATTTTGCTTTTAGTCAATCAGAATTATATACCTCATGCGTAAATTCCTGTCATCTGATTGGTTAAAAGTGGGGGCATTGAATCAGCTAGACCCGGCGCGTAATTATGCCCACCGGGCATAGTCATTTAGCGGGTTCCGGACGCGCGCATTACATGTGTTAGCATAGCTGTGCACCAACTATGCAACTGGGCGCTTCACGTAAACATTCAGCAGCAGCCGATTTCACGAAACTTACGCAGTTGCGTAAGCCCACTTGCGCATCATTTTATTGCGTAATTTGCGCAACATTCTTCTAAAAGATATCACGCAAGCTATGGGGCTTGCGCCATTTGTCAAAAGTTGCGCAAGCTGCGCAATGTTTAGTGAAATCGACTGCAGGACGGTAATGGCAGAATCTCGACGATGTCGTTTTGTCGTATGATGAAGTCCTTTAGAAAATAAGAGAAGTAGCATACAGTCAAAAATGTGTCAGGTAAAATGTGCTACTAAAGTACCAGGTGATTATGCTACAAATTTTTTTGCTGTAAATATACAACTTTTCTGCCGTAGACCAGCTTCCGAAATCGAAACTCGAAGGACCACTGCTGTCATGACTGTGTATATCGTTACTTTTAACCAACCAGATGACAAATATCTACACGTTTGGTATATATAAAACAAATATTGGCTGCTGTTTATTCGGGTCATTGTTAAGATTATAGGCCATCGGTGATCTCGAAGCCATGACTATGCCCCTCGGCTTCCGCCTCGGGGCATAGTCATGGCTTCGAGATCACCTTCGGCCTATAATCTTAACCATGCCCCTCATTGCAGTCAATATTTGTATACTATCACGAGAAAAGTGGTGCATGGTGTATAGAAAAAACAAATTGTGCACAATCGTGAGAAATAGTTAGGCAAATCTGGGAACAAATTCTTTGCCAAATAATTTATTCACCAAAATTTCAGTGAAGATGTCTAGTACCACCTCTTAAAAAGTTGAAATTCAATAGACAGCCGAAGTGTGACGTGTTGCTATGGTAATTAATTGGCTCTAAACATCATGGCCGTCGGAAAAAGTACCATTGCAAAAGCACAGGAACACGGTTCAGTGATTTTTAGTGTAGAGCCATTGCCTAGGCAGCTAACAAAAGATGACGTATTCACTTCGGCAGTCTATTCCCCTAGGAAAGCCCGTGACAGCTTCTGAAAGTTAACCCACGGATAAAACTTAAAAATGCAGTACACTTAACAGCTGCTGCAAAAGCGTCCATTTGTTTTGAATGGCGTGCGCTTGGGCAAACGGCTGTTTCGTGTTTCATCGGGCGCGAATGCGGGTGGCGCTGTGAATGGATCCCGAGAGCAGTTCTCCGGTACTGGGATGGCTAAAATAGTTCGTCACACCATTAATAAAATATAAAAACCTGGCCCCTGACCGGTTGAAAGGCTTTAAAAAAAAAACAATTATGCCAGTTACTTCGTTCCGCGAGGACATTTATGGTTGCACATTTTGTGCTTACATTGTTGACCAATAAAATTTAAATGTCAAAAGTTGACCTGGGGGTGGGGGTTGGGGCTTGGTGCGTTAACAAAAAGTTGTTGTTGTTGTATATTTTATGGCATCTTCGGCAACTAAGGCCCTTTATGCCATGAACTATACGGTTTTAGCTTTAACTAAACTATATTATCAACTTGAGATGACGAAGAAGGAGTTGCAGTTTTAGAAGTGGGAGGAAACCCTCAGAGAAATGCCCCAGGGGAAAACCCACGCAGTCTATAGTAGGGACTGAACAAAAAGTTGAGGTTTTAGGGGCCATTTATGCAGCAAACGCGACAGGGGTTCCCCCTTCGATCCATTGTGCCCTATTGTGTCTCAAACCTGATCCTTAAACACACTTTCGGGTTTTATGGGGACTTGATACGTAAAGCCTATCTCACTGGGCTGCGACAAATTGCGAACGGCATTCACGGGGGAGTTTCCAATATGTCTCGAAACGTTCGCGGGGGTTCTCTATTTCGCGTGAGTCGCATAGCAGGGCCTCACTCTTGCGGGTGTCTCGAACCTGTCTCGAACCCTTCTCAATTTAGTTTCCGTGAGTCTGAAAGTGCGAGAAATATGAGACAACTTTGTGAGGGAGCGGCAACCTATGAAACTAAATTGTGACAGATTGGAGACAAAAATGAGAATCTGACATTCCGGGCGCGCGACAGTCGCAAGTGTCGCACTCGCGCGAATGTCGCGCGGCACGTATGCAAACTCCCGGCGATTTTTGAAACAAATTTCGGCGGGAGTTCGTGCGACATACGCAAACGTGTAGTAAGTAACAATTCAGTGTGATTCCAAGTGAAAATTGTCGCTAATTCGCGTATTTTTTTTCCAATTTTGTGTCTCCAACTATAGTTGCGAGCTGTCGCATCCCATGGCCCAGGCCAGTGAGATACTACCTTGCTTAAAGGCCCCTTTACACGCTAGAGCTACGACCGTTGGGCGACCTTTGAGCGACCAAAAATGGGCCAGGTCGCGGAACGGTCGCCGAAACTCAGTAAAAGCTGTTTCTGTGTAAGCGCTCTGGCGATCCTTGTGCGCTCGCCGATCGCTCATTGGTCGTTCAGCGGTCGCTCAAGCGTCGCCGCGGGCGGCCAGTGAGCGCTCAATGGTCGACGCGGTGGTCGTTTAATGAACGCTATTGGTCGTTCACCGAGCGCTCACTGGTCGCTCAGCGGTCGTCGACTATGATGCGGAAAAACGCGCCGCTCATTGAGCGACCGCTAAACGACCATTGCGTCCACACTAGAGTGAATTGCGACGGATTGTCAACGGAACGGCGACGGAACGTCAACGTCAGCGGTACCGCTGAAAGTTGAAACTTTTCAACTTTGGGCGTTTGCCGTTAACGGTTACCGTTATCGTTTCTATGGACGTCCACATTGTAAACGTCAAAAATTGGGCGCGCGCCCAAAATACAACGGCAGCGGAACGGCAAAATGATCTAGTGTGGACCGTACTTTAGCGACTGTGCGCTAGCTGCGACGCTTTAGCGATCATTGAGCAATGGCCGAGCGCTCCTTGAGCGACCGCTTCCCTTGGCGACCTTGGAGCGACCTGACGACCACTGAACGACCATTGAGCCTTCCTTGAGCGACCTAGACGACCTCTGAGCGACCATCGAGCGATCAACGGCGGTATCGCAATTTTTTTGGTCGCTCAACGGTCGCAGCTCTGTGTAATACCATATGGTTGCACACCAGTAAATAGGGCACCCATAGGGGAACCAATGCTAAATGCCAAATTTTCAAAAATCATTTTAAAATACCCCCAACTCTCTTAGCTTCTCAGGACAACAACCAGAATACTCACTGATTTCTCATCTTTTCAATTCTGTTCAATTGTATGGGGGTAATCCGTCACTTTTACTCCCTTGCTAATCAGACCTGCATAAATTTTGGAACAAAGGCACATACGCTACTGGGCAAAATAGGGCCACTTTTAGGAGCTACAGTGTCTAAAATGTTTATAGTTGGAAGAAAAAATACCCCACATCGCGACGATAGTCATATTCTACACAAGACCACACTCGTTCAGCTCGCAACTCTCCCTAATAAAGAAGAATTTGAGGGCATACAAAATATTCATGAGCTCGGCGCACAGATCTCTTCCTATTTACTTGGGTGCACCCATATAATTAGACGCCTTCATAAGATAATTGGTGAAGAAATTATTTGGTAATGCTACGTTTACACCATGTCCCCGGCAGTCCCGGAGCCCCGGTAGAGGAGCACCGGGGAGTCACCGGGATGGACGTCGGGGAGCGTAGGGGACCGGGGTGGCGAAACGTGAATGACCGTAGCTCACCCTTGCCACCGGCCGGTGAGCAGCTCTGTCCAAAATTTTGCCCCGGCACTAATGACAATCGTCCTGGGCCGCAGTGGGACGGGGCTTCCGTCACAGGGCGTGACGGACCGCAGTGTGCCTTGACTCACCGGGGTGTGGCACCTTGGGGTGCCGGGGAACTCTGATCGCGGCCGGTGCCTCGCGCTCCGCCACGTTTGGAAGCCCGGCACCCCACGGTCTGCCAGGGCCCGACACGGTAGCGGCCACAGCATGGTGTGAATGCGGCCTGGTAAACTGCGGTGCGCCAAGGTGTGTGACGGTTGTTGCTCACGGCCAGTTACGCCTCACTGCGTCGCGCTCCAGGACGAAGTGAAAATGAAGGTGTGGAGCGCACTATTTATACCAACCGGGAGACCACCGGGAGACCACCGGGGCGTGAAACGTGACAGCTGCCACGTTCAGTCGCAGGGCGCCGCAGCAGACCCTCGCACACCGTCGGGAACGTATTGGGCCGGGACAACAAACGTGACACGAACGGGACGGACGTGAGGCACCGCATTAGAACTTAGCAGGCCGGCCTGGGACGTGGACCCATCCGTAGTGGAACGGCGCTTAAAACGTAGCGCGCCGTCCGCCTTGCGGCCCGGAACCGGCACGGCGCGCCACGCTTTACGTACCGGGACGTATAACGCACCGTGGTAGAACGCAACACACCGGCCCAACTAGGGCCGAGTCGAGCCAAAGTAATAAAAAGACGACAAAAGTTCCACGGCACGCTACGTTTTGGCCAAACCGGGGCGCCGGGACTGCCGGGGACATGGTGTAAACGTAGCGTAAGGAATTGGTTCCCAGATTTCAGCAACATTCTCTGACTAAAACACTGACCCGAATGAATACTGCATGCATATCGTCATAAATGTCAAAAAATTGTGTGATTGTGATACATTCTATATATTTTTTCATTCAATTTGGCATGTATGCCAAATTGAATGAAAAAAAATATATATATATATATATATATATTTTGCTTTCAAGCGTGCAGTTTCTGTGTGCGTGTGCGTGTTTCAATACGCGCTGACCAGGGCGCGGACGCTGACGCACGGCGCGCCGGCGGACGCCGACGCACGGCGCGGCCACGCGACACTACTGCACGTTCCTCATACTAGGGGCGTTCGAGATGCTTACACCGGGTAACACCAACTTACACCGGAGCGTTCTTTTAGCCATCACGTGATACACGAGTCTGCCCCGGTGGCAGCCACCACTACCCGAGCTCGCGGGCGGGTCTGTGGTGTAAAGCAAGGTGTAATGACGTCGCCTAGTAACCGCGAGTAGTAAAACATGGCGGACAGTTTGGAATCGCGACGTGAGTACGAAGAAAAACACTTATTTATGACACAAAATAGGAGGGAATAGGGCTGTAAATACATTTTGCTGAATCAGTAGATGTCTGTGGGCATTGACGAAGTTTATTGCGGTACTTTAGGGCAACTATTTGTGCGTGGCGCCGGCTTCATTTTTCATCCTGTGTCAAACGATAACGGCGTTTATAAAGCCCCACCCGGCAACAACCTTTGACCACGTGTTCCCAAAATTCAAAGCGAGACCCTGTGTCGTTCGTTTTGCATCTTCTGGGGGCTTCCCCTGGTGTAAACCCCGTGTTACCCGGTGTAAGCATCTCGAACGCCCCTTATGTGTGGCATGTTGCTAGGAAATTTATAAATGGGCGGAGCTTACTGGATCGGTCTACTGCTGCTAGGCATATAGTCTTGGCCCAAGACTACTCTAGTCGATATTGGTTTGTGTACGCGTTGGCCATATAGTGCGCCCTCTTGCAGCACTAACGGACCAGTCTTTGCTCACTAGAGTAGTCTAGTTTCTCCCGGAAGTTTTAACTTTTTCTTTGTTTTTGCCTAGGCTTTGCTAGGGAACCAATCAGCGAGTGACCCAAATACAGCAGAGCGTGGGAATGCAGCGAGCGACCCAAATACAGCGCGTCGACCGCATCGCAGAGCGTGACCCAAATACACCGCGTGCACGCGCTTCGAATGGTTTGAAAAATATAAGGCGGCTTACAAGAATCATCGAACATGACCGTTTTATCGTTGCTAATATTTTCGGTGGCATAAGTTTCTTGGCAAATGTTTGCGAATATATTTACAAACATGTTTGCAAAGGCGTATGAAGATAATTGCGACATTGCAAATTTACCTGTGCAAAGATACCTGTGGTATGCCATGTCCCTTGTGTGCCATCATAAAACCCTCTGCAGCTATTTACATAAAACGGTACCGCCCCCAATGCTGAACTTCCGGGAGAAATTCCCAAGACTACTCTAGTCATCCTCTTGCAACAGTGCCCCTTTAACGCACTCCCTCACTCCTAGCGTACATGGCCCTGTTGAAAAAGGCCCCATTTGGCGGTGGGACTAGCGACAGAAATCCTGTCGCCTCGGATGGACCAATCAGGACGCTTGCAGTGCATTGTGCAACACGATTGCAGGCATTCAAATGTCACGCGCGCAGTTGTAAACACCGTGCACGCATGTGATACATGTACTCGGTAATGCTGGCCGTTGTCCGCGTCGGCGATTGGCTGCTATTTAAAGCATACTGGGGAATCCGTTCCATTACATTCATCAGCATGCATCCCTGTTATTAATTTGGAAAACTGCGGAGTAAATAAGGTTCGTCGTTTGAAAGTTTGGTAGGAATGGGACAGTCATAAGGAACAGAACCCAATAGAATTTCTGGAAAGTATAGAAATTGTTTCTTTTCGGCATAACATGACCGAATTGATTAAATTACATCAAAATTACTCGGGCGTGAGTTGGCTCAAGACAACAGCCGGCTCGCTCCACAGATTTGCGTGTATTTCCTCAGGGTATTGTCACGTCGCTTTGCAGAGTAGAAATTCCCTGAAATCTCATACGTCGCTTTGCAGAGTAGAAATTCCCTGAAATCTCAGGATGACTCTAGTGAGCAAAGGGCTGGCCAGTTAGTGCTGCAAGAGGGCCCACTACTGGGAATGGCCAACGCGTACACAAACCAATATCGACTAGAGTAGTATTGGGCCAAGACTACTAGTACTAGGCATACTTCATCCATACTTCATCGATGACTTTGGTCGACCCGTCAGCGCGTCAGAATTTAAAGCGAAATGACATTTTGAGCAATGGATAGTCGTCAGTCTAGTTTCCTCTTTTTCATTGTAACTTCTTTGCTGATGTTAACAGTTGCTTTCCGAGCAGAATTTGAACTAGGAAGCAAAAACGATCCATTTGAGCCGTGTACGTATCACGCGTTATTGCGTATGTAGGATACGTAAACCGTTAAAGTAACGTAGGCATGCAGTAGGCATTGCCAAGGCAATGGATCATTGGTAGGGCCTAGGCTATACAGTAATCAGTAACTTGGACATGTTGGACTACAAATTACAATGCATGTAGAATGTCGACCGTTTTCCAATTCGACTCCAACCAACTTGACCGTTGTACCAGCTCGACTGTTGTGCGCTCAATTGGCATGATTGGAGAAGTCAACTCAACAGTTGTACCAACTTGACCGTTGTGCGTTAAACAAGAAAAGTTTGGCCGCCGGGGGTTCGCGAAAGCGACTCATCAGCCCCATCGTCTGCCCGGCAATTTTTGCAAATGAAAGGAAATATATTTTGTGGTAAATTTCTGTGTTTAGTACCACAGTGAATTCGTTGCGAAAAGTCACACTTGCGCGTGCAACAAGAAATAGTAGCGCACACAGCGGTCGAGTTGGTTCGAGTCGAGTTGGCAAACAGTCGAGTTGACTGTAAATCAGTGTATACGTGTAGGTCTATGTCATTTTTTAATATGGGTGCATACGCATAAAGCCGCGCCCCAAGTACAAAAAAGAAAAGAAAAAGAGATACTGGTATACAGGTATATAGGGTCAAAGTTACTCGGACTACATACAACGTAGGTCGAGACAACTCGTACCTTGGTCAACTCGTACATGTAGGCCTACCTTCAATTAGGACAACTCGTACCTTTTGACATTGTGATGTCAGGTTTGCGGGAAAGAATTCCGTTTACTGGTTGCCACTTATTCTCCTTAAAGGAGTCATTATCCTCGAGTCCGAGTCACGAGTCACTTTCATTGAGTCCGAGTCACTTTCATTGAGTCCGAGTCACTTGTTTGCCAAAATGAAACTGAATCTGCTATAGTTTCGTACACGGGAAATGATGACGTGCTGCTCGTGCAGTCTTTGCCGGCCTGGTGGGGCAGTGTACATACATGTATTTACGCGTCGTACTGTGCTTTTATAATTCCCCCAAGAATCGCACAATTGTATCTTTTTCTTTTTCGAGTAAGTTAAGTCATTATGTTGGAGTCCGAGTCATTTTCTATTGTGACTCGAGTCGAGCCGGAGTCACAAAAAATGTGAGGTGAACAGACGAGATTCAATTCAAGTGAGGTTTTGCTGGTGAGGTTGTCACTAGCGAGGTTTATACAGAATAAAGCAATAATCAAGCTTGTATAAATCTGTGTAAATATTTGATTCTCTAATAAACTTTTCAACTTAATTGATTAATTGATTATCCTATCCTAATATCCTTATTAGACCCTGTTAGGTTTATTGATTTCTCCTGTGAGGTTCCATGAGGTTAATTGTTGCACTAGTGTTACTGAATAAATCTGCACTCATTTATTTTTTCTGTCCGCTTTGGCTGAAAAAAAGTAGACATTAAACCCGGAAGTAACAAACCTGACAAGGGCAAGGCGGTCTTTCGAGCTGTGCAGGTACATGCATAGCTAGTGCATTACTGTACATGTACATGTGTACGCCGGTTCTGTGTGTGCGGCTGTACAGGTTTGCATGGGAGCCGTGATGGCACGGTGGCAAAAAAACGCAGAGACCGCCTTGGACAAGACTAACTAAAAATGGTTTGCAATACTGGTCCTCATACATGTACTCGTGTTTGTAAAATTATGAGGTCCGGGAACCAGTCTCGGTTAAGATGTGTATTTCTTTAGGAAGATGGAATTAGCCTAACATACAACTTTTTCTTTTTTATCTCAGATCAAGGTAGTCTGGTTGCCGGTCAGAAGACATGCCCTGGTCTCTACTGCGGAAGAGTAAAGCAGCTAAACAGTACTTCAGATGATTCATACGGTCCATGTGGGGTAGTTACTTATGCACCTATCAATTGTTTACCCCACCCCTCCCCCCACCCCCCCCGGGTTACCCCACCTAAGAGGTGGGGATTGTCACTTTTTGCGTGACAAAATCCCCACCCCTGGGGCAACATTTAGGTGACAAAAATCCCCACCCTCGGGTGCGAAACATGCACAAAAATGCACAGAAAATGGGCCAAATGCCCCACCCTGGGGCATGAAAAATGTGACTAAACCCCCACCTAGGGGGTGGGGCAGCGCCGCGGGGTGGGAGGGTTGGGGGAAACAATTGATAGGTGCATTAGCATTGTGCGTTTCGCTTGAATACCATCTGGTGTACCGATGTACCTTCTTTCATGTAATGCACACTCAGTGTCCACTTGACCAGAATACATTTTTGATGGTACATTTAATGTATGTGGTGCTACGAACTGCGTTAAGCAATTCACATTTGTCAAAAAAGGGCCCGACAATCAAATTTCAGAATGTTGTCCTGCAAGAACTGTTAAAGATATTGAGCTAAAACTTGGGATTCCTTCGTTTGGTAACCTGAGGTATTTTTGAAAAACGTTTCAACAAAATCTGAGAGGTGTCATATACGAGATATCTCGATATTGAAACGGAATGACTATTACGTACTTTGCACAGCCTCGTATTGTACCTCACAATTTACTCCGATCCGAGATAGTGCATTATTATATAAAATGAAGCTTTTGCGGGCACCGTGCATTTCTGATACTGTGCAGCACAGTAAAAATAATGGATGTCTTTTCGGGTGATATGAGAATGTACCGCACTCGTCATGAAAATATCAAACTCGCCCTTGGCTCGTTCAGTATTTTCATGACTTGTGCGGTATATTTTCAAATCACCTCCAAAGCAATCCAATATATGCATGTACATACTTGCTCAGTAAAAACATGCTAACGTAGTGTAATAACTACATCCGGTTTACACATTTCTCACTTTCGTTTCTCACATGATTAATTGTATTCAGGCATGTCCTCGGGGACAGCGTAGGAACAATGAATCCATCTGTGAAGGTTGCACCTCTAATAAGCTCCCTCTGTATGACTGGCTCTACATCGGGTTCATGATCTTGTTGTCGCTAGGACTGCATTTCTTCTCTATTGATTTTTTCTCCAAAGGACAAAAGTGAGTATGCCCTGAAATAATAATTTTCAATATTATAAGCCGGTTTCTACTTGACATACTGAAAGAATGTACTTTACACATGTATGTCAATCATAAGATACTGGATTGCATTGAAGATGTTTGAAATATACAGCCAATGTTATTAAAATAATGAGTCGCAGTCAAGTTCATTGTTTTTATGTCAAGTGCGGCATATGTATTCTCATATCACCCCCAAAAGTCATCCAATATATGTATTATTATTGGCAAATGTAGGCCCGCTTCAAACGTCACGCTTATGCCTTGTCAAATTAAATTTGACACAGCACAAGCACGACATTTGAAGCCATTTGGCTCGGCAAAATTAATTCGGCACGACAGAAAAATTTTGCTCAACAGGGTCTGCCCTGCTCTGCTTCAAACGTCGTGCTTCTGCCGTGTCAAATTTAATTCCAGTTCGAAGTTGGTCCACGTTTGAAGCGGGCCTTATATATAATATACTCTCCAAACTACCAACAGTAATCAGGGGGTATCGGTAAGAAAATTTGCAGACATTCGCTATAGGGAGGTAAGTCCTGCCGTTTATAGACTTATTTCAAGTCTGACTTCTTGTATAATGTACATTTATGCATGGTAGTTTGGTACCCCAACATGGTACCCAGTGGATGTCTACAAATTTTCTTACCGGTAACCCCTGCAGTAATTTAAATAAATCCATTAAAGCAGACACAGTTTGAATTTGAAACATAATTATACATACTATCAATGTTCTCCACTGGCAGTTTTGTCCGGGCGCGCTGCCCGGACAAAATCATCACAGGTACCATTAGCGCCCGGACAAAAGTAATAAAAAACTCCGACAAAAAACTTGGCCGCCCGGACAAAAGTAATACATTTTTCTCTCATTCCAAAATTAGGTATAAATTTACAAAACGTGATTCGCTAGCTAGTATCATTCACTTATCACGCAAATCTATTGCATGCATTTGCAGGGTGCGAAATTAAGAAAATATGCAGGTTGCCCTCGGGCAACCTCGGCCAAAGACCGAGGTTGCCCGATAGTTAGTTGAAGTTGCCCGAATTTTTTTCATTTTATTTACTGTATTTTTGCTATACCAAAATTGATTAAAATGTTCAATGATTTGGATTTGTCAAAATAAAGGCTTCTTTATTACCACTTACCGAAAACAGGGTCATACATGTATTAATGTGTCACTATCATACTCGTAAATTTGATCAGTCGGTTTGTGGAATAAAGCAAAGTGATTTGTAGTACCGGGGCTGCGCGGTCGAGTTGGCAAACGGTCAACATGTCAGTACTACAAGTCGTTTCTTGCCATGCCACAAAATAATAGCGGGTACCAGGCAAAACTAACTTCAACTATATGAATATTTATTGTTCGAGCGTAACAGTAAAACGCGGATGTCATTGGATGCTTTGGTGTCATTTATTTCCGAGCGTAAATCAAACGAATGCTTAAGCTCGGTTTTCTATAGGTTTGTGCGCACAGCTGTTGCCGCACCACCGTTCCTATTGTAGGCACTACCTGTGTGGCTGCTTGGTTTTCCATAAGCGTGTTTAATTGCAGCCACAGCTAATGATTCGGACACTTCAAAAATTCATGGGCGCATGCGCTGGGAATGAGCGAAAAGGCATGGTCGATCAGGCGTCTGATCGACCACGTCAGTTTGCTTTCGGTCAATAACTTCATCAAAAGATATACTTCAGTGTATTTTTGCATCTTACAATGCGCCTGTGCACGTTGACTGTGCAGTTATGTACAAATGACCTTTGTCAAAAGTTTGTTCAAGTATCTGACGCATGCGCACAATCTATTACAAACTGGCTCATTTGGTTTTGCTTACAGTCTGTAACTTTGATGTCTCGGTTTCTTTCCTCAGTGTTTTATTACTACATGGATCAGCGGTTGTAGAATGTGTCCTTGCAACAATCGTAACACTACTCATGATGGAACCAAAAGGTGGGTTGATTCTGGAGATACTAATACATTGTACGTTTCGCAGCCCCAAAGTCAGGTTGCAATACTAGATGTGGTTACGTTTTCACTGCTAAGGTCACGTATTAAAACACATTCATAAATACCTTAGACAGTTTACGAATCCATATTGGCTGAAAGCACACATCACGTGGGCAGTTTTAAACACTTTTAAGCCTGGCTAGCGGCCGCGCCCGCGCTCTGGTCGGCGCGTATAGAACACGCACACAGAAACTGCACGCTCTCGAAAGCATAATAAATGTAAAAGAAAAGAAAACAGTGTCATTTGTAACAAAAGAAATTTGTTTTTGCGAAACAAAGGCGATTGCATTTATTTGGCCTTAAGTAATCCTACAATCGGCTTTTTAAAAAAATTATCTTTGGCCAAGAAAATTTCTATGCTCTAATAAGAAATTTCTGTTAAAAATAGGCCATATTCCTAAATGCGTGAGGGCGCTGTCAAGTAGCCTGCGCCCATCGCGTATACGACTTTTCCCCCTCGTACGGACATATTTCCCCCCAAGTTACTAGTTTGAGCACCCTCGCGCGTTCAGGAATACGGGCTATTGCTAGGTGTAAAGTCTTTGAAATATTGTTCATCTATTCGTTTCCTGTGTGTCTCACACACAGGTCATCTCGCTCTCTATGGCTGTGGAGTAGAGAGACTATCAGACTGGTATACCATGCTCAACAACCCGACCCCAGAGTACATCACGACGTTACACTGCACTCAAGAGGCAGTGTATCCCCTGTAAGTCGGAATTTCTTTGACGTCACTGAATTATTGGCTTTGTGGGTTTTTAAGGTTTATAATTAGAGGCAGGTGGGTTGAAGTTAATTTCTGAAGTTAAAAAGATATTATACAAATATTGACTGCAATGAGTGGCATGGTTAAGATTATAGGCCCAAGGTGATCTCGAAGCCATGACTATGCCCCGAGGCGAAAGCCGATGGGCATAGTCATGGCTTCGAGATCACCGAGGGCCTATAATCTTAACCATGACCCGAATAAACAGCAGTCAATATTTGTTTTATATACCGAATGTGTAGATTTTTGTCATCTGGTTGGTTAAAAGTAACGATACATCATACAGTCATGACAGTGGTCCTTCGAGTTTCGATTTCGGAAGCTGGTCTACGGCGGAAAAGTTGTATATTTACAGCAAACATTTGTAGCATAACCACCTGGCACTTTAGTAGCACATTTCACCTGACACAGTTTTCACTGTAGGCCACTTCTCTTATATTCTTAAGGACTTCATCATCTACGACAGACGTCGAGATTCCGCCATTACCGTCCTGATGAATGTTTACGTGAAGCGCCCAGCTGCATAGTTGGTGCACAGCTATGCTAACACATGTAATGCGCGCGTCCGGGGCATGGCAAAGACTATTGCCCAGTGGGCATACGCACCGGGTCTAGCCGATTCAATGCCCCCACTTTTAACCAATCAGATAACAGGAATCTACGCATGAGGTATATAAACATGTATATAGACTGTATCAAATGGCTGCCATCTTGTAGGAAAGTTTTCTTGTACCTTGAAGACATGCATGGTTAGACATTTTGTGCATGGTTAGACATTGTTGGCCAATTTAAAATTCAAAAGTTGCCCTACAAGATCGTGGCTATTCAAAACAGTCTATACCAATCCTTAAACACAAGTACATGTATGTAACTGCAGTAGAAAAGGAGTCCCTACATGTTGTCTACAAATTTCCAGAGAATTCGTGAATAAAAAACAAAACTTTGAAAAGTTGTGAATTTACCAAACGCAACAAAAATCATATAAGATCACACTGACATAAAGAACAAAGAAACAGTGTGATTTATTATGAATGTGGTAATGCTTTAAGAATAAAATCAAGTTACGAAATCTACAGTGATTAGGTGTGCTATTGATTTTGTAGTGATTGAGGAAAGATCTTATACTAAAGATAAACAAAAAGATCTTAAGTAAACTTGGGAAAGGACTTGGACAGGCTTGGTAGTAGAGGTGACTCCACAAAATAACAGCGATCAGTTTTTATAAATTTATTGCATGAACATTTATTTCATGAAGTCATTACATGTTACAAATAACCCCCTGAAAACTATTCTAAATTCTTTGAAACTGGGTTTCGTTTAAATGTTTGGAATAACCGTTTTTTTCTTTTTTTTCTTCGATTAAACGGTTAACCTGTTAAACGTCCCATCCTTGCAAGGTACCCATACATGTATCTGCACAAATGACTTGCATACCGTGTATAAAGAGTTTTCTGTAAATATGCAGAACTGCAGCCATTTAGTATGCAGCCGTTTTTGGGCAAGATCAATCATTGTGCGAAGAGTTACTAATCTCAACACCAGCATAGCTATCTAGTCAGTCAGCAATATTACATGCAGCTTGCAATCTGGTTTTACTGTTGCAGGTATACCATAGTCTTTGTCATCTATATGTTTGAGCTTCTGTTGTTGATGCTCTTTCGGCCGCTTCTCTCTGTCAAGTTCTGCAAGAACCAAGGCAGGAACTCCATCTATGCAGCTCTCTACTTTCTCCCACTTCTGGTTCTACTCCATGCCCTCTGTGCTGGACTCATCTGTGAGTTTTCTTTATTAGGCATACGCCTTTCAAGGCCATTTCCCACGGGCGCTGAAAACAAGGGTCTTATCGATGTCAAAAACGCAGGGATAGTGTCGTGTGAAAGTGCATCCCTGTCGTCAAATCACAAGGTGTACTGTCGCACGGATCGGGACCTCCTCCAAAATTTTGCCTGGATGCGATGATCACCAGGATTGATCGTGTGAATGTACGGCGTGGGATTTTCGTGAGGGTATTGTGCATTTTAGTCCCGTTACGCACGCACACTTTTGCAGATCCCATGCAATCATCGTGCAAAATGGCGGTTCACATGAAAACAGGATGTTATGTGGCTAGTTATTAGTCTCTTGAATAAAAAAACGCCTAGAAATGTCGCAAAATCACGTAAATTGTTTAGCTTCCTTTTTCTCCACCATTTTTACTCTACGCACGCTCAAGGATGCTTCTTTGGAATGAAATTCACGTAAAATCACGCGCGTATATTTAGTATGCTATGGTGGGAAAAGCACTGGTACGGCATACATTTGTAATTCCACCATTTAAAGATAGTATACATGATTGGTAAACTGTTACAAATAGTTGTATCTCCCTGTGTGATTGAAGATATGCATGATTAAAACCAACCTCGGCAAAAACCAGCTCCGTACTTCGTTTAACTTTTGAGAAAACAGTAAAAAAAGGGTTTGCAGTCATTTCGCCCCAAAACCATTTCGCCCTGTGCACGAAGTGGTTTTGGGGCGAAGTGGCATTTGGGCGATGTAGTGTTTGGACGAAGTAATTTGGGGCCAAATGGCACTCGGAGGAAGTGGTTTGGGGCGAAATGGCACTTGGGCGAAATGGTTTTGGGGCGAATTGAATTTTCGTCTCATGAGACGGAAACTAATTGTTTTACTCATTTCTCAAAGACTATAGCACTTCAGACAAAAACATTTCAGGGGAAGTTTTCTGCGGTCATCATGTTTATATTGTGTAAGTTAGGCGTAAATCTGTGAACATTTCTGATTTTCGAGATTACCAATGATGTATACTGCCTTTAAAGAATAACGCAGTACCACCCATACAAATGTAACCTTTAAACTCAATGCAAATGCAGCAAAACAAGGGACACTGGCTTGTACTGTGATCGTGTTGCATTGTACCGTGTGAAAGCCTGCGATCAAATCGGTCATATAGTACATCAATGCAAACCTATCACCCTTTATTTGTTTGGAAATAAACATGCCTAGGCAATCGACTACTAAAGTGAAAACATCACCCTTTGTGTGTTGCCATGGTTTTTGGGTCTACACTAAAACCAGTGAACTGTTTCCCTGCGCTATACCAATGGATGTTTAAGATTACCAGCGAATGTTTAGACCCAATTACCATGGCAACCGACGTCACACTTTAGTAGTCTATTTGTGATGTATAATGCATTCAGCTGTATTCATTTTAGACACAATAGTCTAAGTACTCAGACCAGTGTATTTCTCGCTTACATTTTTTTCAAATCTTAGGGTTGATGCGTTTTCATTGACTGTCAGTATACATGTACGTAATCCTATATGTACTCCAACATGTAATGTTTGAATTATTTGTTTGTATTTTCCTTGCAGATTACTCCTTCCCTCTTGTCCTCCTAATTGCTTCACTTATTACCCATGCAGTCCATTTTGCTTACTCTGAGATTGAGGTGAGGTTCCCGTTTTATTTAGTGATTAAAAGTGGGTTTAGCCAGTCTTAAACATACATTTAAAAGTCTTGTTTAGAACTGGCCAAACCTACTTTGTGTATATCGGTAAAACTCGCCAAAATTAGCTTGTCGTTTTGCCATTTTTTGCATTCACTTTTCCACACGGCTGCGGGCCAGGCTCCAAAGTGTTTAAGACTGACTGGGCCTTTATTGTCCGTTTTAAAACTGCCCACATGACATGCTTTCAGCCAATTGGGATGCGTAAAGCGGGCCTCCCACTGTGCGATTTTGGCCACGAATTAGGTACGATTGTGTATGTTTGTGTATAGAGTCTAGACAGTCTCTGGTAATCTCACCAATTCGTAGCTAATGCACCTATCAATTGTTTCCCCCCCCCCCCCCCCCCCCCCCCCCCGGGTTACCCCACCTAAGAGGTGGGGATTGTCACTTTTTGCGTGACAAAATCCCCACCCCTGGGGCAACATTTAGGTGACAAAAATCCCCACCCTCGGGTGCAAAACATGCGCAAAATGCACAGAAAATGGGCCAAATGCCCCACCCTGGGGCATGAAAAATGTGACCAAACCCCCACCTAGGGGGTGGGGCGGGGTGGGGGGGGGGAGGGGTGGAGGAAAAAATTTATAGGTGCATAATTGTAGCAAAGATCGCACAGTGGGAGGCCCGGTATTTATGAATCGATATTGAAGGAAGAGAAAACACATTGCTTAATTCTCCAAAATATCACCAAACCAGCACAGTTTGTTATAAAAGTAGCAAATGGGGGCTTATTTTTTTCTCTTCAAAAATCACCTTTAATTGTCGTTAAAAACGCTCTATGTAAGTCGCCATGTTTTGCATTTCGGGGATTGGACTCGAGAGGGCGTGAGTCAGGTCACAACAAATTGTTCATACTTTACCGTGTGTTGGAGTTGGTCAACGAGCAATCCTGACTCATCCATGCAACTGATGCATTGTTGACGTCATTTTCCATTTCAAAATTTTAAAGATGTACAGTCCATGCATTTTTGGTGTGTCTCTTCGTAAAATAAAAAGTTTTATTGATTTGATAATTTTCTAGAAACAAAAAAGTTATTCACTTTCCAATGAGTCAACAAGAAAAATCGACCAACGTTTAGTTACAGAACAATTACTGTCAATATTTAGAATTAATGGCGGTCCGCCAAAAATTCAAGGCGTAGACTTGCCCAAGTCTGACCCCCCAAGCTCGGTCTGCAACACGCATAGTGCGCCCTCCGGACAGGTGGCCTGGTTAAATATGTTTCCTCTGTCTCAGAAAGTCTTCAGAGACAGCAAAAAAGACATTGACAGGCCACCAGTCCAGAGGGCTCGCTACACGGGAAGTCAGACCTGGGCAAGTCTATAGGCAAGGCACAAAAACAGCCGTATGAGAACCACGAACTGAATATCTTTAAATATGACACAGCCACTGAGTTTTATTATAGTATAATAGAGCTCAGTGGGCACAGCGCATACGGGATCCACATTGCCTTCAAAGATTATTATCAAAATTAATTGTGTAGCCGACATTGAAAACGAGTGCCCCTGATTCCTATGAAGTTTCATGCATCAGTCAGTACGTGGGTAGCAGTTGTTATTAAATATGACAATAATTCCAAAGAAGTATTTCCTCTCCCTTTAGAGCCGTGTCCAAGACCTTTTAATAAAATGTAATATTGGTCGCGCCATTGATTAGGTCGTGTAATTTTTCATTATTTTGATACTGAATTGCATATATCGGGTATGAATTTAGAAACGGGATACCCAGATAGCTCAGTTGGTTGAGCGGTTGGCCATGTACATGTAAGCCAAGGATCTGGGTTCGAATCCCGGTCGGGGCATTGCGATTTTCTCGTGTTTCTAAATTCATCTCAAATTGTCAATCCTATCATATATCCCATTATACAGTGAAACTTGCTATTGAGGCCACCTTGATGAACAGGCCACCTGCATATAGTGGCCACCCACCTTTGGTCCCAAATGCCATGTGTATAATGCTTAAGAACCTCTATAAAGAGGCCACCTCTTTATAGTGGCCATTTTTTTACGGCCCCTAGGGTGGCCACTACAGACAAGTTTCACTGTATCGGGTAATCATAGATGGGTCTTTCCACGGTAAAGGGGGCATTTTGGCAACACAGACCATATTTTCCAGAAAATACCTTTGTCTGGTCTCGGAATAAAAGAAATAAGTTTGTTGTTCTAAAGAGATAACTTGGGCCCAAAAAGGGTTACAAATGACAACATGCCTTTATAAAAACCCTGTGTACAAATTTCCAATAACATGCTTGTAACACAAGTGTCCTTCCCGGTTACGAGCGTATATTGGAAGTTTTTACACAGGTTTTTTTCCCCCTTTTTTTTTTTTTTAAGTGGACTCCAAGCAATAAAGTCAAGTTGACATGAAGCCAATAGGCATGTTTTTAATCAAAACACTCGACAGACGGTGTGTGTCTAAGTGAAAAAAAAAAACCTTTGACGCGCAGGGTTAAAAGTGATGCGCACGCTAACGCTAAAAATAGTTTTTTTGTTTTTGGCCTTGCTTTAAATGGATGAAACTGGTACCCATTCTGTTCCCCAATTTACTCACCAACTGTACATCCATATCGGATTTACAAATTTTTACCACATCCCCGCTTGGTTAAAGGCACAGGCTCGCCAGCAATGCGCGCGCCAATTTCGTCCCACAAAATACACAGCTCCATGCCTTTGCTATGGAGCTTCGTATTTCGTGGCACGAATTTGGCGCGCGCGCATTGCTGACGAGCCTGTGCCTTTAAGTCCAAATGTCCAATGAGAAGGCACCTTAAATTTAAAATGCTATCACAAAAAGACAGGGAACCTTACCAACTAACAAAAAGTGAGACATTGACTTTTTATGCATTGTACTAATTTTCATTAGTCCTTATTTTGTTATTATTATTTTATTTGCAGACCTCCAGTGCGCTGCTGTCAAGTAAACGTGACCTTGTGATTCTTCTCGGCCACTGGGTGTGCCACAGTTACGGCATCATTTCACTGACCAGACTGGCCAATCCTGCCACCAACTTGCCCCTACTGGCCTTGGTGCTACTACCTGTGGTGTTCTACCT
The DNA here is from genome assembly GCA_037783545.1 of Henricia sp. BOLD:AAB3569. Classification (NCBI taxonomy): domain Eukaryota; kingdom Metazoa; phylum Echinodermata; class Asteroidea; order Spinulosida; family Echinasteridae; genus Henricia; species Henricia sp. BOLD:AAB3569. The sequence goes on from JBBELK010000245.1 coordinate 2,703,219, forward strand.
TGCCACCGAACAGTTCACTGAACCTACTCGCATTCAGTCCTGCGAGGTTTGAGCTGATTGCAGAAACTTGCTTGATGCCTGTATCATGTGTAAACTGTCAGTATACAGGATGTCAGTATTGTGATTGGCTGGATGGCAGCAGCCTTTTGCTCAGAACTGATCCTGAACAGCTTAATATTCGGTGCCTGTGCCGTGGCTTATAAAGGGGTCAGACTAATACTGGAAGTTGTAGGATCTTTGTAAAGGCCTGTCGACACGAACCAACATTTGTTGGCCAATAACAAGGTCTGACAATGTCGGCCGATTAAATGTTGGATGGTGTAGACATCACTCCAGACAACGTCCAACAACATCCAACAATTTGGAACATGTTTGAACATGTATACAGTGTTTTCGTAACGGAGATGGCAATTAATAAGAAATTAATTGCTCAAACCTTGCTATCGAACCAGCCATTAGACACCGGCTAGCTCAGTGGTCGAATGGTTAAGAAGTCTGCCTTGTTTGCAGGAGGTCGTGGGTTCGAGTCCCACCCGAGCACGCTATGAAGTTTTTCATAGTGTCTCGGGAAAGCACCGAGTATACAGTGTTAATAATTACGTCGGATAAGGGTACAAATCGTAATTAAATTTTCCTCATAAAAAGGGTATGCAGACTTAAATTAATAATCTAAAAAATGGATATTGTGAGCAGTGGAAGCCTTGAGTAAGGCGTTTTCATCCTTTTCTCAATGGTTGTCATGGCAACGGCCATTCTTGGGCAAAAAACACAAGTTTTGGTATTAACAAATTTAAAATTCATATTACGGATTTTATATGGAATATTGAGATACTGCAATGGCAAACTCATTCTGAGATACACATGCAGTTTTTATTTACCTTAGAGTACAGTACATGTCATCCTCTTGCAACAGTGCCCCTTTAAAGCACTCCCTAACTCCTGCGTACAGTGGCCCTGTTGAAAAAGGCCCCATTTGGCGGTGGGACTAGCCACAGAAATCTTGTCGCCTCTGCTGGACCAATCAGGACGCTTGCAGTGCATTATGCAGCACGATTGCAGGCATTCAAATGTAACGCGCGCAGACTGTAAACACCGTGCATGCATGTGATACATGTACTTGGTAATGCTGGCCGTTGTCCGCGTCGGCGATTTGCTGCTATTTAAAGAATACTGGGGAATCCGTTCCATTACATTCGTCAGCATGCATCCCTGTTATTAATTTGAAAAACTACGGAGTAAATAAAGTTCGTCGTTTGAAAGTTTGGTAGGAATGGGACAGTCATAAGGAACGGAACCCAATACAATTTCTGGAAAGTATAGAAATTGTTTCTTTTCGGCATAACATGACCGAATTGATTAAATTACATCAAAATGACTCGGGCGTGAGTTGGCTCAAGACAACAGCCGGCTCGCTCCACAGATTTGCGTGTATTTCCTCAGGGTATTGTCACGTCGCTTTGCAGAGTGGAAATTCCCTGAGATCTCAGGATGAGTACATGTAGGCGAAATGGTACATTTTGGGACAAAAACATTTTAGAATTGCCATTTTGGGGTAAAATCACTGTTTTTGAAAATTACCTGCTAAAAAAAGGGTACGTATTCCTAGAATAAAATGTCAAAGGTAGAAACCGCGATCAGCAGAGGTGTTGATTTTTATAAATGGCTTAATTTTTGTTAAACTTTAAAACTCCATATCACTGAATTCATATGGAATACTGGTGTACTTTCAATGGAAAACCTTTTCGCAAATCCCAAATTTATGGGAAAAATTAACAAATTGGACTAGGGAAGCCACAGAAGAACGTGTTTTTCTCGAAAATGTGAGTTTATTCTACACATAATTGATAGCGCAATGTGTGATTTTTAATCACATTATCATCCTATATACATGTACACTGTTAAAAATGTCTCTGTTTAACGGAGTTTCTTATGTCAATTGTAATTACAGAACCACTGTAAGAAGACTCTGTTGGTTTTTTTCTGTTTGCCGACATCGTTTGTTAAACATGTCTGTTCAGTGTGACATGAGGGTCAAACTTTCATGATCATCCAAGGAGAACTTAAAACGGCTTTTTAAATGCCAAAATGTGTGCAGTCTCCAAAGTTATATACGTTATATCATTTTTCTTTATGGACCAAGCGTTTGTTAGTTCCAGGTCACTGGCCAAATGTGTTTCTCGTATGACACTAACACGGATGCCGCGAGCATTAGGGGCCTGTCGTGTGACAATCATGTACGTGTCTAGCCTTGGGTCAGGCGTTCGATAGTCAAGGGCGTACTGTTATTGCCCCACAGCAGCTTACACATGGCCACAAGTTTATGCAAATCACCTTCTGCGATATGAACCCTTGTATTAGGCGCGACGATCACCTTCGAGAGGCGGTGATCATTATGCTAAAGAGGCCAGTTGATCTGAAGGTCACTTATTTCATTGGTTGATTGTGGAATAGCTACGTCCAAGGCGATAACATACACATTTTTCAACGGGTTTTCTACATTCCATGCATCATGATCATGCCCCCAACGTACATGTGTATATCAGTAGTGATCATAGAGCTACAAATGTATATTTAGAAAACTAGAGGGAGCACTTGCTATACTGTGCGTGCTGCCCTGTGACCACGTCCGCCTGTTTTGTTAGTGGGCAACATGATTGATAAATACCCGGATGTATCCACTTCAGTCGACAGCTATAAATAGTCTTTTAAATGATTTGTTGGCTGGTTAATTTTTATTGGCTGTATGAGGCAGGCTGAAAAAAGTGTTTCCTCACAAAATCTTAAACTTTCCCACTCGAAATTAATTTTTTTTCAACAAATCTGCACATTCCAATGCTAGATGATTCATTTAAAAAAAATTATTATCAACTTTTCAACCCTTATATGGTACCCGGATGATGTTTGGCCTAACTAAAGTTAAACATTTTTTCAAGTAAAATATAAACAGGGGACAACGATCCAACAGTCAGGATGATTGTGGTTAGCAACCACAACTTCCCTTTTCCTTAAGTTGAAAATGCGCATGTCTGTCAATACAGCCTTGAGGTCACGTGATAAGTTCTCACTCTAGTTTTCTAAATATAGCTCTATGGTAGTTATCCGGGAGTAAGATGGTGGTAGCACATTGAAGAAAATATCTGCAAATTTGGAATTTGAAGCACTTTCATTTTACTGTCACATAGTTGCCGTCTTGTTTATGTGCGTGGCCCAGCTCGTTTAAAATCAGGCCACCGTGCTTGTTTGTAGGCCTAACCGTGCGTGCGCTGCTGTGTTTGGTTGTACAGTGACCTAGCACCACCTGTTCGTGCATACTGGGTCATTCCACGAGGTTGGGTACAAAAAGTGTGATATACCAGATCTTAAATACGAGTAACATTCCAGCCCAGCTACTTTAGTAAGTATATTCATTTCATAAAGAAACGCATGTTACACTACAATAGAAGTATTTGCATCACATTGTAAAAAACCTAGACCTCCAAAATGTACTCGTAGTGTTAACCGTATGTGGTGTCCATGTTGCGTAGGTAAGACAAATATTTCATGATCCGTGAGAGATTGGTCAGTGAAAACAACATGATTATATTGGGACACCTAGCCATATTCAGTACAACAAATATTTCACAAGATAAATAATTCTTGTCTTTAAATAAAAAAAACTTGTACCAACGCAAAATAGACACCGTTTTTTTTTTTATATACCCAACCTCACGGAATGACCCAAATAACATACGCCTGTGCAGCAACAGAAAGGTAAATCATAGCGGGTTGGTTGTGGGTTGCATATCCGGCCCCCACCTTAAAAACCTAAATAAATCTACCCCATCCCCTCTCCTGAACTGGGTTGGTTTTTTCCCCCATTACTAACATTTCTCGAATGTCTGATACACAATTTATTATCTAATTTTGGATTATAGTAGGCCTATTACATTTCAAATTTACGTCGTATTTTGAAGCATTTTGTAAACTAGGCACTTTGGGATTATGTAACGATAAAATGCTTTAAAACATAAGTATAAGTTTGAATCGATTTGTTTGAATCGAAGTGTAAATACACTGTATACCCTATTTGCGTTTAGGAGTGGTGCAATAGTTGAATAACCTTTATTCATACAGTTCAGGTACAGCACGTTTTATGTGCACAATTGTCAACTCCTTTGAATGGGTCCCCGACGAAAGTCACACGGTGGAATTAAAAACTTTAAGGGAAAATATTCCCCGTTTTTTTTTTCAATGGTGCTCCACAGTGGATTAAGGAATTCACAGTGGATTAAGTACATGTAAACAATAACTGCATCTTTTCACAAGGGCATTTTTCATAAGTGAAAGAAAATAGGTATCTGACTACTGTGATATTGGCTTCAATATCCATACAGTAATGTCGCGGAATCAGCCTAAATGGGACGGTGGGTCAAAACGCAGACGAGGTACATGTATTGAGGTGAGTAACACACAGGTTGGTTTTTATCATACACATCCTTATTATTATAGACCGTACCGAATAGCTGCCATCTTGTGGGGCACATTTTGTTACTTAAACTGTTCAACAATGTAAGCACAATACATGTATGTGCATGTCCTCAAGAAACACAAACTGGCCCACAAGATGGCGGCTATTCGATACATTAAGACCTTGCTTCAGATATTTGCATGCATTTTATCAATATTTTTCAAGAACCAAAGCAATGCATAGTTCCGACCTGTCAATCAAGCCAAACTCGCCAGCCAATCACAGCAGAGCTAGCAGACAGCGCTTACATAGGTCAAAGTGCATTGCCTCACAAATAACACGATTTTTTGCCCATACAGTTTGTACAGTGTTGTATTCGGTGATCCGGGTGATTTTTTGGTTTCAAGGGCGGGGGATTCGCTGTTCAAAGTTTAGAAAGCACGTACATTCCTGATATATGACATCCCTGTATTACTGGCCCTTTACTCAGTGTGTTCTAAGATAACTGTCGACCCTGAAACATGAATATGGAGTTTTCTCCAACGAATCTGTGCAATTTCCGTTGAAAATCCCATTGGTTTGTGCAGTGTGTGGACATTTTGACGATAGCGTGTGAGGCATAGCAACAATATCCAAGGGGTGGGGTTAATAGGGCAAAATCGGAACTACCGGTATGCATTGTGTAAACCAAAATTATAACTTTATAAAAGACTTCCTGGTTCATTGCACCAGAATACATGTAGAATTTTAAAACTGATCACTTCAACGACTGCTTCCAAAACTTATGGTGCTATTGTTAACGTTTCCAATAAAAACAGGACTGTCCTTGGTGGACACCGTCATCCGATTGATTTGTATACCTGGCATCTTTACGGAGTAAAGAGTGGCTTCAGGTGGTTTCTGAAACTGCTCACTGGAGATTTTTGGGGAATGACCGCAAATGACTTCAATAGGTACATCGCTGTCAGCAGCGTCACCAACTTGGTGAGATTGAGGACATCTATCTCTTCTATCTGCAAGAAGTAAAACCACAATTCTTAAAATTGAACAGTACCTGACATGGCCGATGGTAATTGACCGAGGTACAAATCCCACATTATAAACCACTTTTACGCGACGTTATCAATATTCGCGCCAAAACGTGCGACTCACGATGGACCACCATAGAGTACTAGAGTGAAAGGTCACCCTTTGTGTGTTGCCATGGTTTCTCGGTCTACATTAAAACCAGTGAACTGGTCCCTGCGCATTGACTATGGACGTTTCAGATTAGCAGCGAATATAGACCGTATCGAATAGCCGCCATATTGTGGGGCAGTTTCTTTATTCCGTGAGGACATGCATGGTTGCACATAGTCCTATAGATTCATTCCCTTCCGGAGACCACGAATAGGAGCTACAACACAGGCAGCGACCGTTTTTTCTGTACCATTTTGACTTCAAAACTAGCAGTTTCACCTACCGATTCTGGGTCCACTTTAAAAATTATTAAAATCCCATTTTTTTATCTACCAGGTGCGAAAAGTTAATTAAACAAAAGTTTATAAAATTATAAATCTGACCTTTTACTTCTGTCTCCGAGACAAACTAGTAACCCTAGTGTAGGTTGGCGCGGATATGGCCATTTTCAATCAATCGAGTCTGCTTTTTAATGAACACGATTTAGCGCACAACACTATCGGTTGTCTTTTCCAAATTGTCAATTTGTCAGCATTTTTTTCCGTAATTTTGATTTCCATTTTGACACCCTGGTTGACATTCAATCTCCCTGACGCAAGCTAAACCAATACATAGTTCCGACCTGTCAATCAAGCCGAACCCGCGACCAATCACAACGGAGCTAGAAGACGGCGCCCACATAGGTCAAAGTGATGCAATCATCACACACTTCTGCCCATACAGTTTGTATGTTGTATGCGCCAGTGACCGGGTGAATTTTTGTTTTAATGTCGGGCGATTCGCTGTTCAAAGGTAGGAAAGCGCATTTTTATGAATATATGTCATCCCTGCATTACTAGCCCTTCGCTCAGTGTGTGCTACGGTAACTGTCGACGCTAAAACATAAATACCTTTGAGTTTTCTCCAATGAATCTGTGCTTTCCATGCCGAGTCCCGTTGCTTTGTACGTTGTGTGTCGCCATTTTTTGCGATGGCTTGTGAGCACATAGCAACAATATCTAAGGGGCGGGGTTAACTGGGCAATCTCGGAACTATGCATTACCGATTAATCAAAATCCCCGCTGCTAACTGATTCAAACCGGCCATTCAACACCAGCTAGCTCGGTGGTCAAGTGGTTAAGACGTCTGCCTTGTTTGCAGGAGGTCGTGGGTTCGAATCCCGCCAGAGCACGCTATGAAGTTTTTCATAGTGTCTGGGGAAAGCACTGAGTATATAGTGCTGATATACGTCGGGTAGGGGCAAAGACAAACCCTGGTTGACACCCATTTTGTGAAGTTGGTTGCTCTTAGATGAAAACGGAAATGACAATTTCGGTTAAAATCGTCAGCAGAGGGCGGTTTGCTGATAACTGCAGGGACTTAAAACTGCTTTAATATGAAGGCATATAAATGCAAATGGCTGCTTGTTTGCTGCAAATGGCTGCTTGTTTGCTGCAAATGGCCAGGATAATCTACATTAAAGCACAAATTAAGAAGGCAGGGGCAGCATTCCAAAGACTGAATAATATCTGGACCTAAAAAATGCAGTTATTTATACTAGGAGTAGGAGTGGGCTTCTGATTGCCTTATCGGACATAGAACATCCGGGAATGTTTGGTGGTCAACGGTCACGCGCATACACACGCGCGTACACACGCGCCTCTAGACGCACATGAAGACGCGTAAAAAATACTCACCAGCGTACTTTTATTCGAAGATGCCGCACGCACGCGTTGCGATACGTTTAAAGTATTTAGCATACATTGCAGCTTGTAAAAACCAAAGTGCTTTTGCTTGATCACATTTTTATCTTTATCGATACAACAGCCATAGCGCAACAACATAAAGCAAGGTTAAGTAACAAAGGTAAGTGCAACCAATGCGCTTTTATTGGGTTTTTTTTGGCTGGTTATCACTCGAGCCACGTGGGTCATGAAAAATGACAACCAAAATGGTGGATGGAAGGTGTGACGTCACCGGAAAGCAATAAATAGAAGGTGACATTTTCAGATCAAGCTTATTCACACCCTAGTTAGATGATACTGACACCAAAGTCAGGGGGGAAAAAAAGAACGAAACAAATACGAAATGCAGGGTGGCCCAGCCGAAAATGTAAAAAATCCAAGAGGGCATATGTACAAAATCCAAGAGGGCATGAAAACTTGGGGTTGCGGGTTCGAATCCGGCTGAGGTACCTGTGCCCTTGGAAGGAATATAAAGCCGTTGGTCCAGTGTGTTACATGTAGGTAATGGTAACGCACTCTAAAGATCCCAGAGCATTCTTTCGTGAAGAGCAAGGGGATTCCCCAGTGTCTCTGGCCATTTCTAATTCTAATTCTTCATGGGTTTCCTCACGCTTGCGAGTGACAGTGCAATGAGCACTTTTGAGGAATCCTTGGTATGAATACCAGAAAGAAATAATAATAATAATAATATTTGTGTCCGAGAGGTATTTTTTGCCATAACTAACCCGGGGTCGATTTCACTAACGTTTACGATCCTTCGTAACTCGAGATGCGATGGATTACCGCTCCCTAACTCGTGTTGCGTCCTAAGATCAATTTCAAGAAACTTACAATGAGTGTACCGATGCATATCTGCCATGGCAACGCACCGTAAGCTACGATGAGGCAATGGGTCATCGTAGCGTACTTTTTGACCAACGATGGTCGTGATTTTTGCCGTTTTTGGAAATGAAACGAACTCTGGCTCCCCAAAAAACTGATTGTCACTCTTGATAGATTATATGCTACGCGATAATAAACGAGATAACATTTTAAAATTCGATACATACGATTTTAGCAGGTGACAAAGTGTCACTTCAAAACTGTTCAGTGTCGATGTTTTTGCTGCATCCAAAAACACGGAAGCTATGCAGCTGTTGGCCATCCATTGTCTACGTCGGCCACAACGTCGTGTACGTGTACATGGAATACAAATTTGAAAGATGCTACCAGGTCCTACGCGCGACTTAAAAACGCGAAAAACAAAAAACAGCCCACGCGCTTGGTGACTGCACAAAATGTATTGGTACGCGTCCCGCAAGCTGCGCGCGCTTGCACTACGCAGAACGGACACGGGGACCTTTTGAACTTGTGTAGCCAACGACCGTTTTATTAAAAACATAATTCAGCACAGCAAACAGCCTCAGAGTAAATATGCAAATATCCCTAATCGATAATCGAACGCATCATGCTTACGATAGGTTTGGTGAAATCCACCGCAGCACCCATCGTAGCCACGATCCATCGCAGCCCTTGGATTCATCGCAAGCCTTATTATGGACCTTAACTTACGAAGAGTTTGGTGAAATCGACCCCAGGTCTTTTATCAGTTTCATGAATTTTAATAGTGAACAAGTGACTCGGACTCATACTTGAAGCTTGCGACTTGAGACTCGGAGTTGATGTTATTATTTATTCTGGTATTCATACCAAGGATTCCTCTAAAGTGCCTATTGCACTGTCACTCGCAAGCGTGAGGAAAACCGTGAAGAATATAGAAATTAGAAATGGACAAAGACACCGGGGATCCCCTTGCTCTTCACGAAAGAATGCTCTGGGATCTTTAAAGTGCGTTACCGTTACCTAACACACACACTAGACCAACGGCTTTACATCCCTTCCGAAGGATGGAGCAAGTGCCTTACTCAAGGGCACAGGTACCACAGCCGGGGGAGGTTCGAACCTTTAATCGCAACTTTTCACCTATGATTGCAAGTCAATGACCTAAATCACTTGGCCACGGTACCCCATGCTGGCGACACGTCCACAACACTCCCTCAGAGTAAAGTTTATGGTTTAAAGTTTGTTATGGTTCAATAGGTTGGGAGGGGAGATTCTATTATAGAGCGTGTGTGTTTTTCATACCCCGTACCTTGAACTTTATCAGCAAGATCACTACGGCCGACTTGCTTCAATCTGTCAATGAAAATCTCGCAGGCCTCATACTCAGAACCTCCTAATTTCTGCTTCCACTGCATTAGCATGCTGAAAATTTGGTTGCTGACGTTTCCATGACTGTCCTGTTTTATCCTGAAGATTTCTGACTGCCTGAAGTCCAGATGAGTGGCCAAACTCTCCCACTCGGACCCCAGGGATGTGTCAGCCAATTCCCGCAAGTATCTCTCATCTAAAGCCATACCCAGAGCTGTGAGAAAAAACAAATCTTACAAAACAGACTACAAAATATATCGGTATGCAGCATGAGTAGGCCTACGTAGCACACGTAAGGGAGCATGTGTATAGCACACATTTATGCCTGGAATAGGGGGACGCAACTTTACTGGAAGTTCCGGTTCTGTGACCTCGAGTGCGGTGAAAACAAATGGCTGCTCGTATCTATACAGCAACATGCGAGCGAGTGTTTGTTTTCACCGCGCTCGAGGTCACAGAACCAGAACTTCCAGTAAAGTTGCGTCCCCCTATGAAGACTATGCACCATGCACTCAACGACGTTTGCAAAAAGAAGCCGTTAATCATTTTTGTGAACTAAAAACAACAAGCAAATTACATCAAAATGAAATTTGGGACAAACAAAAACAACAATCTCCCCAAACTGTCGGCAGTTTCAAAAGTCTGTCTTGAAACACTTGCTACCTTTTTTGACCAGAAATCTCACTATCAAACAAATATCTTGCTGCGCCCCAATATAAATTTTTAAAAATCGTTTTAAAAATGCATACTGTTAGAAACTGAGAAAGTATGTTTTATTTTCAGTATCTATGAAATAAAAATTTGAATTGAACAATGTTGTGATGTTTTAGAGCGCATTTTTCACGACGTGCAACTTCAGAGATGGCAATAATCCATTGTGAAACTGACCAGTATTAGTGTACCTGTTGCACGCGCGATTACGTCACAGATTTCCAAATCTCTAGACAGGATGGCCACTTTAAGTCGATCCCCAAAATGGCCGCTGTTAGATACAGCACGTTTTTTGATTCAGCACCCTAGCTGAGGTTACCTCAGCTCTAACTTTATCATGTGGTTTTCTGTATAGAGCTGAGGATACTTATCAACATAAACACGACATCTCAAAAAATTGAAATCCAAAATGTGTCATTTTCTCCCCGTGACACACTAATTCCCCTGGGACTCACCCTTGTCAGGCATAACCACTACGCAGGTCCTCGAGTGAAAAGTGACAGCCGAACACGATGTGTTTGTAAACATCCGTGTACAGTGTTTAAATATCGACGATGTCAATGCGAGATTTATCAGTGCACAGACTGATGTGCACACTTATTCACACCCGCACCGCGTACGTCCGACCAACCGACTGAAGCGCACACCCGACGACTCGGACGTACGTGGTGCGGGTGCGGATAAGTGTGCACATCAGTCTGTGCACAAATCCATGAGCGTCGTCCCGAGCGAAACGACAACCCAGCCTGCCTCCTTTTTTCGCTGAAATTGTAGGCTAAATCTTCATCGTGGCGTGTTATTTCCCTCAAGGACCTGCATAGTGGTTATGCCTGACAAGGTTTGGGCGAGTCCCAGGGAGAAAATGACACATTTTGGATTTCAATTTTTTGAGATGTCGTGTTCATGTTGATAAGTATCCTCAGCTCTATACAGAAAACAACATGATAAAGTTAGAGTTGAGGTAACCTCAGCTATCAGCACCCCAGTAAAGGGCCGTCCATAAAGTATGTACGCACGGAGGGGGGTAGGGGGGTTGTTAACATTGCGTACACCATGCGTACAGGGGGGAGGGGGATCCAAGCCAATACGTATGTACGCAAACCGAAAATTTCGGGAAAGGATGGACAAGTTGACCATGGCTTCAGACCTTATGTACGAAACATATTAGACAGGCCACACATTTTTCTCACACATCTCACATTTTTCTCACTCCTCAAATTAGGTTTTCCCATTAAATATCCAGTTTAATGATGCTTGATGTGTCATTTTAAGTAAACAAAAAAAAAATGCAAAAGAAATCTATACATTTTGTCATTTATTTCAGACTTAGGTGGCGACATGCGAATCGTACTACACGTAGTAGTACATAGCATACATGTAGTACTGATTGAACCATTTTTACCATGCTTACCAATGCTGAGGTATATATGGAATGCGTATGCGTACAGGGGGGCGGGGTTGGAGCCACTGCGTACGCCATGCGTACAGGGGGGGTAGAAGGGTCTAAAAAGTCGGCATTTTTTATGCGTACGTACTTTATGGACGACCCCTAAGTAGTTTACACTTGTCATCTCACATTACAATCAAAATCAAACCTTGAAATACATACCAAAAAACTCACAAAACAGGTGGTTTTGACAAGTTCTGCTCAGTCACACGTACCCCTACTAGAACCGATGTCCGCACAGCCACAAAGGACCCAGATGTGTGTGGGCAACGTCCCGTGAGCCACAGCTAGCAAATTGGAGGAAAAAAGAAAGAAAGTTAAAACCACTTTCATACTACAGACAAGTTACAACAGATTTCAAAAATACTTTCGCTGCAAAAAATTATGAAGCAATTATGCGCCAGATTTATTTATGGGCAGAATCGTCAATGAAAATGAATAGACACCAACTTGAAAAATTGTGATGTGATGCAAAGCGCCCTCATTGGCACTGTACGTTATTTTTTTCTTGGTTAGTCTTAAATTCAAGCGTTACTTGTCTGGTCTTTCAAGAGCAGGCTGTAAGCAGGATGCCTTCAACTGACAATTAAGCAATTCCGGATGGCTTGTGACGTTCAAAGAAATAGAAAAAAAAAATGAAAAAAATATACTGATATGTTTTGTTTCTAACACAACAGAGAGAGGGAAGAAAATGACTCAAAACAGAACTGAGCTCACAACTCGTGCTTGAAATTCCCACATCTCATCACTAGACTACCAAACAACACAGCTACTTGAAAAAAATTTCTTCCAATAGATCTTATGCGTAGCAGCCATGATAGAGTGCAGTTACATTGTCACAGTGCGTCATGCACGAGTAGGCACATTGCGGATCTATTGTCACATCATTTCAATATGAAAACCTGCCCTCTATCATGGCCGCTATGCATAAGGTCTATATAAATATTCATATCGATTTAAACCAATCATACGCAGAGAAATTCCTCGATGCTCTTAATGGGGGAAAAATATATACACAGTCGGCATGCTAAAAACAGCGGTGCCAGGCAGAGCATGAGGGCACCATAGGCTTTGTTATGGATATAGGGGGACGCAATTTTACCGGAAGTTACGGTTCTTTGACCTCTAGCACGGTGAAAACAAACGCCTGCTCGCATAAAGCAACATGCGGGAATTTGTTTTCACCGTGCTCGAGGTCACAGAACCGGAACTTCCGGTAAAGTTGCGTCCCCTATGGTCATGCCATCGATATATAATCACTGGATGAAGTATGCAATAGCACTTGGCTATACGAGAATTGAAGCCATGCGCCGGACGCCATTGTACCCCACAAACAATTCTTGGCCTGCCCTAGATTGTTTCCTGGTCCATATGCGATTCCACTTAACACACTTAGACTAGTGAAGACAGTATGATGACCAGTCTAGGCAAGGCATTGTATTTGGTGGGGTACAATGGCGGACGGTGGTTTCAATTTTAGACGTCGTTGCTTCATCCAGTGATTATATCGATAGGTCATGCCCGTATTGGTGTCTTGAATCAAGAATACGCGGTAGGTAGTTTGACGGTGATGCAACGCGATAAGGAATCTCCAAATTTGTTACGCCGTAACTAGGAATCTTAATTTGTTGATGTGTTCACGGGTGTGATTGTTCATGCTTTCAAGACATTATATTCAGATTATCTACCACATTAGTTGTTTTTACGTATGAATCCCTAAATTAATAGAATCCCGACAACATTCTAGGCATTTGAAGGTCCAGTAAACCCGACCAGGATTTACTCGTATATTTGTCTGACCGCCATGATTTACTAGACTTGTTGCCAGTGTCCAGTCTACTCAAAGTTACACCACAGTCTCTCCTGTCTTCATTGTATCTGATAAAATAGTAGTTGCTACGAAACAGCGAAAGCCTATGCTTATGAATTATTTTGTTAATAACAGTAACATGGCTGTTCTACTGTTTTATTCACAAGAATACAGAGTAGGCCTATTTTGCTCCCCCAAAAAATTGTAATTGTAAAACATGAGTCAAACTTTATAAAAAAAATTAAAAAAAATTGAGTGCATTTTGAATTTGAGAAAAAGTATAAAATGGCCCAATTTGGTTGCAACGGAACTGAAAACTTGTGTGTGTACAGTGTACCCGCTAGCTGACCAAAGCTAGTCTAGGGTCAAGCAACACAGAACACAAGCGACCATGACATATTTATAAACTGGGTACCGAAATTAAGAATCGAGCGATAGAGGGCGTTATAATTCCTAATCACGTTGCAACCACTGTGGTTGCAACAAGTGAAAACAACGTCAACGGCACTCGTTATCATGGTTATGCTGATTTTTTTGTAGTAGGCCAATTTGGGGACAGAAAATGTCACCAGTGCACGGGTGGATATGCGTGATATTTGGCACAAATAAAGAGAACCAGCCCCAATGAACCTGCACCAAAAAGAAATCAGCCTGACATATTAAATTACAGAAACAAAAGGCGGTGTTATTTACAGTAAATTTTCACGCAAGTGGAAAGGAAGCAAAATGGTATCCAGCTAGCTAGCCAGGTTTGCAAGCTTTGGTTACGGATTTGATTGACTGCGTGGCCATATGGCTAGCCGGCTAATGATGTCACAGATTTTTGGCCTGCATATAGAGCGCCCTCTACACGTACGAGAGTACTGTACTAGTCGATCGAGTCTAGAAAATGATCGAAAAAATTTCAAGTTTTTATTTAATGATCGAGTTCGGGCGGTCTGACATTTGCAAGGTTTTACAGAGCGTACCGTAGTATTTCTTAAACTAAGGCAGTATACATGTACATGATCGATTGTAGACCCGTGAACAGGGCTTCGGAAAATCCTCAGAAGCCCTGTTCACGGCTAGTAAACTAAAAGTAACATGATGATTGGTATCTCGAAAATCAGAAATGTTCAGATTTACGCCTAACCAATAAAGGCAAGCCCAACTATAGAACGCCGGGCCACTTGGAAGTTGACCCCATAGTTCAGTGGGAATAGACTGCCGAAGTGAATACGTCACCTTTTGTTGGTTGCCTAGGCAATTGGATCTAAACTAAAAATCACTCAACCGTGTCCCAGTGCTTCCGGCCAATGCAATGGTACTTTTCCCGACGGCCATGATAGTTTAGATCCAATCGCCATGGCAACGCACGTCCCACTTAACTTTAATAGCAGAGGTTTTCTCTAACCACATGACAAAGTTAATAGAGCCAAGGTAACCTCAGCTATATTTAACTGGCTTATTGAATTAATGCGGTGAGGGCAGGGATGTTTTTTAAAAGGGAAAATTTGGCAGTAACCTGGGGGGTCAACTTCTAAGTTGTCCTGTCATGCCTGTATGTATTCCGAGTGCATATGAGTTACTCCCCACTTCGTCTGGAGTAACTATAGATACAGGGCCACCAGACTGCGAAGTTAATTGGGGCGAAATGACTGCAAACCCTTTTTTTACTGTTTTCTCACTGGTTTTTGCTCAGGTTGGTTTTAATCATGCATATCTTCAATCACACAGGGGGATAAAAATATGTATAACTATCTTTAAGACCTCCTCCTTCCCCTGAAATACTACTAAATCAACATTTTTTTTCACTACCATGGGGGCTTACTATTTACCGGAAAATACTGGAAAACACCGGAAAACACTAAATAGGCCTACCGGAAAACACCCGAAAACATACTTAATACCGGAAAACACCCGAAAGCACCAAAAAAAAAAACCAAAACATACAGAAAATACCAAAAAATACTGTTTTTGTGTGTTTTCTGGTGTTTTCTCGGTATGCTTTGGGGTGTTTTCCGGTATGTTTTGAGGTGTTTTCTGGTATTTTTCAGCATTTTGTTTCCCTGTATGTTTTTTTGTTGTTTTCCGGTATGTTTTGGGGTTGTTTTTCGCCTATTTTTTCGGGTGTTTCTCGGTATGTTTTGAGGAGTTATTTGGGTGTTTTCCAGTATTTAGTGTGTTTTCCAGTGTTTTCTGGTGTATTCTGTTGGTGTACTGTTTTCCGGTATTTACTAATTTAGTATGTTTTTCGGGTGTTTTTCGATATTTAGTATGTTTTCCAGTGTTTTCTGGTAGGCTATATGTTTTCAGGTATTTTCCGGTAAATAGTATTGGCCTACTGCATTTGAAGTCCTACGAGGCTATTGACCACCCTCGTCCCCTAAAACTAGTATCGTACTGTACAAAATGACGGCAACCGTACTATAACTGTATAACTATAAGGCTCGACTGTCATTCTCTGTGAAGTTTGTACCATTTTTCAGTAGGTCGTATTTCTTGTTTTATATGAATGTACGAGCTACACTTGTTTAGCAGTCGGAAGTTTGTTTTGGGTACGTTATCCATATTTGTGAATTATTCTGCGACTGTTTGGTCCTACAGTTTTAAAGATTGACCTATGATCTGATGATGGCCAGTAAATCGGGTGGCGAGTCATTGAAACCTTGTGAGGAGGAAGAGGAGTCACTTAAAGAGTTGGTGAGATATTCAATTTTACTTACAATTTATTACATTTCCAGTTTTTGTTTTATGTCAAACCTTTTTATTTTAAGGTTATCTGCTCCACTAACAAATTATGATAAATTCTGTAATTTCTCAAGCACGCTATGAAGTTTTTTCTCACAACGTCTCGGGGAAGTACTGAGTATACAGTGCTTATCAAGTTACGTTGGGAAGAGCATAGTTAGGGTGGGGTTGGGGGGGTCATTCCCCCCACCCCCCCATTAATCATTTTTGTCGACAAAATCATGGTACTGTCGGAAAATTCATGGTGCTGTCGGCCAAAAACAAATAAAATTGAGGAATTAAAGTGATATAACACCGCTCATCGAAACGCCATGGCTATATCGGCAATGCTGCTACAATACATTATATTATGTTGGCACCACTGAGCAACTCCGCGAAGGCCCGGAAGCCATCGGCAAATTTTGGTCACACCCTCCTATTCAAAATGGTCTAGCAACGCCGCTGTTGAGAATTCCATAATAATGCTGGTACTATAATAGAATAGGCCTTCTGATTAATTGATTCTAAAAATGTATGTACACTTTAGCGCTTACATTTTCTTTGAAAAAAAACCCAACATTTTCAAAGAAACTCTAAAGTGACCTTACTACACATGCTTTGTTGTCCATCGACTGGTTCTCGGACCGAATAGTGACCCATATCGATTTGAAACATGCTGTTTAAAGTTCCATTTTATCATTTGAAGATGAAACGTTTTTCACGAAATCCAGGAACAACAGCATTAAACTGAAGAGTAAGTGTTGATAAACTGCCTTGTAGAAATTCAGTCACAAATTTAAAGATGCAGTAAATACTTTTTAAAAAACCTTAAAAACCATCAATTTTTTTCGTTTACATTGAACAAAGATTTGAAGGAAATTACCTCCTGGAATCAACACTTGCACTTTTGTCACAAATCTTGCTTTTCTGTAGAAAAATCAAATTTTCTCCTTCAAAAATTGCGCAGCGCCCCCTGTTGTCGCGTTAGCACACGGATCGCTAGCGCCGTATTTTTTTGCATTACTTTATGCAGTAATTTTATCATTTATTTATCTAAGAAATGTAACATTTGCGACAAAAGTGCAAGTGGGAAGTATATCTTAAAATTATATGATCTGTTGATTCCAGGAGGTAATTTCCTTCAAATCTTTGTTCAAGAAGTACATGTACATGTATAAGGAGAAAATACCAAAACCATGCATGGTTTTTGTGTTGATTGAATAAAAAATCTGTTCTAAAAGAACACCTTCAGTTGGCAATTTCTCCAACAAAGGTACCATTTTACACAGAAAAAAGATCATGTGGTGTTTGTTACACATTGGCTGCATTCGGGCGTGCAGCTAGTTCTCGCTACTCTGGAGTAATGCGTGCGCATTGCACTCGGGTCACATTACGCGAACGGCAAGTCCGCAGTCCTCATGCGCGAATGGCCATCAGTCAAGATGGCTGTTTCTTGCCATGACTGCACAAAAAACGCTGTTTCACTGCTCACAAGAAACTAAAGAAAATACAGACCGTAAGTCGTGAGAACCTTTGATGCCGTCTAAAAACAAACCTTAGTGGGTTGTTGTTTCAGTTATCCAGTTGACACCTTGAGCAAATTTACCAAAAAACCCGCTATATTCCGCCATCTTTGTACAAATGACATGACACTCGTCAGGAGTAAGAGCACACCCCCGATTTGTCGGGGAGTAGCGAGAGCATACTCTCACTGACCCGAGTGTCGTTATTCTTGCCGTTCGCTCGTGCAGGAGTATACTCGTGTTAACACGAGTACACGCCCGAACGCAGCCTTTTATTCGGGTTTTTCTCGTCAACTCATGAAGACAATTTTGGGTCACTGCAAATAATGTAATGGAGCTTTAATTCACCTTACAGAACCTTTTCATTGCAGTGTGCAGTCAATGGAGTTAAGTACAGCAAACTCGGCCAGGGAGCTGGTGAACAAGTCATGTCATTGGAGATATTTTTCTCCGGTTTTCAGCGTATTGCTGGGATGAAGTTCTTCCCCAACCTGACCACTCTGGTTTTAATGGGGCAAGACATCTCCAGAATGGAACGTCTTGATTCTTGCAGTCAGCTTAGGGAACTATGGATATGTGAATGTAACATTAAGGTAAATATATAACCTTGATCGGTATAAATACCATGTATACACGTTCGCCACTTATAATGCCCCACAAAGTGTTAATTTGGTTAGGAAACAAGATTTTAGCAGTGAGAAAATTTCAAGTTTTTCTTTGAAAACACTTATGATGCAGTCTCCACTGGCGAACATGTAGAGTAGAATACCTGTCACATGCAATTAAGACGGCAGCCAACTGCAGTCGAGATATTTTGGATCATCTTGAGTCTTGTGGATGAGCGCATTCATGCAATGCCTAACCAGCTCTAACTTTATGTTGGTGATGTTGGCCGCCAAATGTAGACGGGCCTTAATTGACACTTCTGGATTGTGGGAGATAAAACAAGTCCTCGAAACTTATGCAAGTTATTACAATATAAGGCCAGTTGGATTGCAATTGTCTTTTTGGGGTTCCGGAATACAAGTGTACTTAATTTGCCAGTCTTAAACAGTATGTTTCAAAACCGGCTGGGGACCTGGAGGCTGATAATGTCCCGAGCTGGTATTAAATATACAGTTTAAGACTGCAAAACATTTCCAACTTGAACAGTAAAAAATAATACACCGAAAATCATACGAGAACTCGAGAAGGAAAATGGTTTCGGCAGCAGTTGCAGCAGCCATGACGGGGTCGTCTGTACACAGACTGTATGAGTAGACTGGTAGACGTACTTGTGTACGTACACTATGTGCTTGGATGACTCGACTGTTGCAGACCAGCTGCCTACAATGTATTACACGACCCGTATAAATCTTGCAGATAATACATTGGGCCTTCAAGGAAAGCCTTTACCTGCTTGCCATTGTACCTTTATTTGCAGATGATCGAGGGCCTAGATGCTTGCGTGAGGCTACTAACACTGCATCTCTACAGTAATTGCATTGCACGAATCACCAACATCGGTCATCTGAAAGATCTTACAACCCTTGGTTTGGCACAAAACAACATTGTCAACATTGAGGTATGATGAGGTCATCGTGTGCCTGGTACTAAACATTTGTTACGCCCTTCTGGCAGGCACTGATTTTTGGCACCAACAGCCGATTTCACGAAAAATTTTGTAGCTTGCACAACTTTTAAAAATGGCAAAAGCTTCATAGGCTTGCGTGTAATTATCACAGGATTGTTGCGCAGCTTACGCAATAAAAAGTTGCGCAAGCGGGCTTACGCAGTGCGTAAGGTTTTGTGAAATCAGCTTCAGAGCTCTTATATGCTCTTCTGCCACAGACACAAGGAAGTAGTCTTGGAGTGGGGCATGAGGGGAAGGGGTGGGGTGAATCCTGTCCGTGTCACTATGTGAATTAAGTTCCGAGTCTCTGCTTGATTCTGTGTGGGGTTTTTACTGAGCATCTCTTTCTGTTTTTATTGCACTTTAAAGGCCTGTAGATTATCTTTTTTTGAGCGATTCTGCGAATAAAACCATTTTAAATCAAAAGAAAGAAATCAACAAACTCATCCAAAGAAATTTCAGCTTTGTCAAATGTACCACGTTTAAAAAAAACATGAAAATCCATATGCGTTTTCCTGGTCTTGGCGGGGTGTTTCAAATATTCGTTCTATGTTGATCGGGTACTATGTGGCTTGCGTCATGCACTCTGTGGCGCACATCATATACTGCGTGTGCGCGTGATCCATAAAAATGCATCGCGTTGGAACACGCAAGCGGAGTACACAACGCCCATGCATTTTGGACCGCGTAGATGCGAACCAAAAAAAAGTAAATTGTGAGCGAAAACCTTTCATTAGGTAGTTGCTATTAATTCAATCTTTACTTTCAGAACTTTTCCCCTGTAAACTCGTTGATTACTTTTTGGGGTCATTGCAAATGATACACTGGGCCTTTAAGGTGGCTACAAGGCAACTACTGAAGTCAGCTAATCTCAGCAACCAGATTCCTTTAGGGGATCATTCATGGTTTGGGCAAATTGCTGTGTTTTTTAACTTGCTCATTTTTAAATTCTTGAAAACGTCATACAACTACATGATACTCCAAGTAGCTTATATATTTTTCTTTTTAGGGTCTTGCTGAACTGAAGAACCTGTGCATTCTAAACCTGGCATCAAATAGAATTGAGAAAATTGGTAAGAAATGGTCTTGATGAATTTGCCTACCAGTTTTAAAAAAAAGTGCATTTGGGGAGGCTGGGGTGTTGGGAAATTTTGAAGGATTTGTAAAACACAAAGGGGTGGTAAAACACTTTTGAGGGGGCACATTCCCTTAAAGCAGCTTACAAAAATATTTTTAAGCCTCAAGTCTCATTTTGGGGCACAAGGGAAGGTTTTTTGGGGCCACATATTCACTCAGACTCCCTTTGGCAATGCCACTGCTAGGGATTAAAAGTTACTGACCTGAGAAATGGTCTAGTTGTGTATGTATATGTCCTGGATGTATGTGTGTAAAACGATGTTTTATTACAGAGACATATAGCCTACCTACTGTACATGTAATCTCTCTCCAATTTTGTACGTCTGCAGGTCATTCGTTAGATGCAAACAAGGAATTGGAAGTGTTGAACCTTTCTGGAAACAATGTTTGTTCCTTTAAGGTAATTTTTCAAATTTTGCTCCTTTATCACTTTTGAAAATGCGATCAGTCATACTGGTGGATTTTGGGGGACTGCCGTGTATCTCTATTTTGATAGCTAATATTTTCAACATACATGTACAAACTACAAAAATATCAGTTTTATATTTAAATTTTTTGAACACACGAGCACCTAACAGGCATTCAGGGATATGTACTCCCCAGGGAGTTTAAAAGGTTCAATTAATTGAGAGCCCATTGACTAGGGGTGGTAATGTCATGAAACGGATAGTAGTGGCCATTTTGTCAAAATTCCCAGTCATTAGTTTAATAGTAATTAGCAGTTTCATCTCAGTTTCCTTTTTTCTAGGACACCCTGTATATATCCAC
The DNA here is from genome assembly GCA_037783545.1 of Henricia sp. BOLD:AAB3569. Taxonomy (NCBI): domain Eukaryota; kingdom Metazoa; phylum Echinodermata; class Asteroidea; order Spinulosida; family Echinasteridae; genus Henricia; species Henricia sp. BOLD:AAB3569. The sequence continues at coordinate 2,724,476 of JBBELK010000245.1, forward strand.
ATTATTTTGGTTATGATCACAGAGTCATATTTTATTCTTGAAACAAAATTAGAATTTTCATCATCAACAGGTTTTGTACTTTTGTATTTTTTTTCGTTTTCACAAGGAACTCACAAATCTGATTCGTCTACCCAAACTGAAACATTTGGGTTTAAAGGATCCATTGTATGCTCCAAATCCTGTGTGCTGCCTCTGTAACTACTCAACACACGTCTTGTACCACCTGCCCAACATTGAGAGGTTAGACTCGTATGATGTCACTGATAAGACTCTCAGAGAAATGGCAGAGGTGAGTAATAGAGCCTTTGCACTGGCGGCCATTTTAGGGAATATGTTTTTTTTATTTAAAGCAGTACCCAGGTACTGCCTGGAATTCTTAGGTAACACCTGGAATTTCCATTGCATTTTCTCATTTTAATGGACCTGCAATCCTGGCCAAAACTCGCTGGGCCCCCCGGCCCCCGCTCAATGTTGTTTGATTTCTGCGCGGTCTGTGCTCCAGCGCGGAGTAACAACATTGATCGGGGGTGCGGGGGAGGTGGCCCAACCATTTTGGCCAGGATTGTAGATCCACCGCTGATTTCTGTGACGTCTGACTAATATCACAAATATATAATATTTGAATAATGTTTAGGTACAAACTTTAGCAAATTTGCAGTTGATTAGTATTCTCATTTAGAGTACTGTGGTTGAGTGGTCTTTTGTATCATACTCATCAAACTCATGGTCTTTTGTATCGGGGGAGGTGGCCCAACCATTTTGGCCAGGATTGTAGATCCACCGCTGATTTCTGTGACGTCTGACTAATATCACAAATATATAATATTTGAATAATGTTTAGGTACAAACTTTAGCAAATTTGCAGTTGATTAGTATTCTCATTTAGAGTACTGTGGTTGAGTGGTCTTTTGTATCATACTCATCAAACTCATGGTCTTTTGTATCGGGGGAGGTGGCCCAACCATTTTGGCCAGGATTGTAGATCCACCGCTGATTTCTGTGACGTCTGACTAATATCACAAATATATAATATTTGAATAACGTTTAGGTACAAACTTTAGCAAATTTGCAGTTGATTAGTATTCTCATTTAGAGTACTGTGGTTGAGTGGTCTTTTGTATCATACTCATCAAACTCATGGTCTTTTGTATCGTACTCACCTGTTTGATTCTACAGGTTGTGCATGCCATGGTGCGTGTGTCTTTAGGCGAGGTACTTTGCCATAAATTAGTTCTCTCCAGGCATGAGTAATTGGGTACCTGTGAAAAGATAAAAACCTTTCTATGGAGATATAGGGACAATTTCACTGGGGTAAAATTTTGCGATCATTCTAAGAATGATAGTTAACTTCAACTCCATAATTACGATGGATTTTTAGCCACGAAATTGGGCATTAGTAGGTAAGTCGTTTTACGAGCCAATTGGCTCATTACGGCCGGTACTCATCCCCAGTTTTCGTGCCATGGAGTGACTAGGACCAATGCTACATGTACTGATCCTCCTGGATGGGATGCCAGTCCATCGAAGGGCATTAGTGATCAACGAAAATTGTTGACACATGATTTTGATCGCTAAATCTTTCCCAGACCTGATGACAGACTATTCTAACAAACTTGCACACCTCAGATTGTATTTTATTTCCTGAAAAAAAAAAAAATCAATTAATTTTTATTTTATTTTAAATTTCTCAGACAACTGTTGTGAAAAAAAAGATGTACTACAGTATGCGTGTCCGGACAATCCAACGTGTATTAACGGACTTGATACACCAACTCAATCGAGAAAAGCGTTCGCTGACTAAAACTACAAGAGACAGAATGAGAACGCTTAGCTTCACTATCAAAGAGGTTGGTATTAGATCATAGTTTAGGAATTGATAAGCACAATATTTCTCTGGTTAACTCGGTTATTTTAATAACAACTTGTATGTTTGAGGTGTCATCTAATGTTTTTTTAAACAACTTTTCTTTTTCAACTAAAACAACTTGTTTTTGCAATGGAGTGGCTCCGTTCGAGTCCCATCCGAGCACAGTCTATCTGAAGTTTTTTAACATAGGGTCTTTCCATAAATTAGTGGTCCAAAAGTGTGACATTTGAGTGTCGCCCGTTACACCCGACATGTGCCGTTTGTATGTGCTGTTTGCCATACAAGTATCATTGAAACTGCCTTCATAACATTTGTTTATGTACTCGAGCTTCTATGAGATAGAAGTTTACACCAACTTTATTCCACGCCATATTTTCTAGATGCAACTCGGGTCAGATTTCTGCGTAATGCCTGAAAGTGTAAAACAGTTTAAACTGGTGTGACCAGCAGAATTCCTGTTTCTAAGTAGATTTTTTTACCACTGTTTACACTAGATCGAGAGGCTTTTAATGGAACGAGAACGGTCAAAAATTCACAGAGCCACGGATTCACTATCTGGCGAGGAGGAACGGGAGGGAAGTGGAACCGAGAGTGACACGCAGGAAATGGTTCAAACCTCGATGGCTTCTATGGAGAAACTCAACAACAAGCTACAGGCATTGAAGGATAGGAAACAGACATGCTCAGACAGTCTAATTCAGTATGTGAACTTTACCGTGGATTCACATCGACTGTTTTTTCACTAATTAAAGGTGTATTATGCGTGCGTTTTGGGTGTGGCACCTCAAAAAAATGTTTTTTTTAAATTGATATTTTTCTCAAATTGATATTTTTCTAGAAACATAAAAGTTATTCGCTTTCAAAAACGACCGTATAAAAACGGCATTTTTCAAAGGATTGCCGACTAAAATACAAAGTATTATGGTTTTTCCGTTAAAATAAAGTAAATGCTTTGAACACTTGTTTGGAGAAAAAAATTGAATTTGCTGAGAACCACGGACAATATAACTTTAAAGCATGTAAATTTGATGCACGTCACCTTAAGAAAATGCAGCGTGGAGAGAATTCGGTGTGAACCAAAAAATAATAGAATCATAAAAACGCTTGCTGCTCAAGTTGATTCTGCTGTCGGTGCATCGTTTCACACCAAATTCCCTTCACACTACATCTCTAGGTGACGCGTGTCGCATAGAGAAAATGTAGAAATGTAAGTGCATTAACACGTAAAAAGAGGTCGGTGTGAATCCACCCATACCAGGATTATCTCTCTGCGGCATGTGCATATGCCAATCAATGTGGCACACAAACATATTTTTCCATACAAAACCGAGTGTTAATTGATATCCATACCGTAGAAAAATGTTCTGTAGAATTCTATGAAAAATTTCTTTAAAAATTCTATAGAGAAACATGTACATGTATATTTAATTTTTCCTTCATTTTCTTTAGAAGGTCAGAAAAAATGTATACAATCTGTTAGGGGAATTCCACATTCTGAATGTTGGGGTTGTGTGCCTTGGCCAGGCATGCAGCCACCTCGTTGAAGCGAAATGGTTCTGGAGATTCTCTGATGGCAGCGATGATAATCTTGCAGGATAAATGTTCACTATACTCGAATCCACCATTAATATTATTGTATACATTCATTTTAAATTTAACTGACTTCTGACACGAGACTTGAATTGGAAAAAATATTTGACTTGGAAAAAAATGACTCGGTTACAAAACCTGGTTTATGATTGGTGTTTGGATTGTGTAAAGCTAACTGATGATTGTTCCCACTTGCAGGATGGATAAATACCACAATGAGGCAGTATCTCATGTAAAGCACACTGCATCCATTGCTAGTAAAAGATTGCTTGTTGAGCTAGAGAGTGGAGGCAACGTTAGATTTGAGGAAGGCCATTCTTCAGATCCATGGTAGGTAATGTGATGTCAACTTTGCATCATTTAGGAAGTTTTGCAACAGCATGTCGGATGTGACCAGATTTCTGTGATCGTTAAATCATCACAACTTACTATGCATACAAGTGGCTCTTTACCCTTCAAGATATATTATGCAATTGATTGCTTTCCGGTGACGTCACCCCTTCCATCCACCATTTTGGTGGGCATTTTTCATGACCCACGTGGCTCGAGTATTAACCGGCAAACAGAACAAGAAAAGCGCATTGGTTGCACTTACCTCTGTTGCTTGAACTTGCTTTATGTTGTTGCACCATGGCTGTTATCGAGAAAGATAAAAACGCATTTTTTCAGGCTAAATATCGCGATCAAGTAAAAGCACTTTCGTTTTTACAAGCCGATTGCATGCTCAATAATTTGAACGTATCACAATGCTCGCGTGCGGCATCTTCGAATGAAAATACGCTGGAGATTATTTTTTACGCGTGTTCATGTGCGTCTATTGGCGCGCGCGTGACTGGTGACCACCAAACATTCCCGGATGTTCTACGTCATCGAAAACAATCAATTGGAAAACTGTTATCTCAACTAGTCTCTCTTTCACATTTGTTGCAACTATGTTTGTTTTTAATCCACTTTGTTTTTTAATGACAGGTTTTCATCCTGTCACGATCTCGTCCTGTCCCGGTTTTGTGCTGCTGATTACAAAACTCACAACATACTGGGCATCAAGATACATCGTATTATCAGGGTCCACAATAGAATGCTGAGATATCGATTTGACAACAAGCTGGCTGCCATTACAGATAAGGAAGACTCAACAACTGTTAGTAGGTAAGGGGCCTTGGAAAACCTTTCAGACAAAACTGTGAGAAAAGGTGGCGTGAGTTGTAAAAATCTGTGGTTCTGGTACATTTTTCATACACTACTCACAATAAGTTAGGGATATTGTGGGGTGTACACGGATATTATATTTAGGGTATGCATTCCGCTTGAATGATTTTGTATATGATTAGACATTTGTATCTTCATGACAGACTCACCTTGTCACAGGAATAGGTGAAAACAGTCGTTTGAAGAAAAACAAATTCCAAAATTGACAACATACAAATATCCCTAACTTACTGTGAGTAGTGTAATTTGGTAGGAAAACTGAAATTTCATATCGCTGCTTAACATCTTATTTTCTGTTAAGCGCCATCCTATTTCATAGACATAGTTAACAGTAAGCAATTGAAATCGCCACAATGACGAAATGGGAATTACACCCAAGTGTAACTCGTACATTTTTTTAATACAAAGAACAAGGAATTAGACCCGCTGAAAATCGGATACGAACTTCACAAAGAATGACAATTGCACCAACAGCTGTTAGTATGGACGCCGCAATTTTGTCTGGAAACTGAGCAAAGAATGAAGTTTTATGCGGCAGACGTCATCCCGCCCTAACCCATAGCAATACATGAAAAGGTTGTCCGCAAAAACGTCATTCTTCTTTGCCCAGTTTCCGGACAAAATGGTGGCGCCCATAAGTCATTTGTGAAGTTTGTATCAAATTTTCAGTGGGTAAAATTTCTTGTTCATTAATTGTATTAAAATAGTGTACGAGTTATACTTGTTTAGCACAATGCCTTTTGTTACTTGGGTATAATTCTCCTTTAAGCCGAGCATGACTCATCTGCTATTGTAAGCACACTATCTCAGCTAATGCGTAAACATGCATTTATGGCAAGTGTACTCTCGGGAAAAAGTCAATCCTGTCATGAAATACCAACCATTGGACACAAAAAAAATCAAAGCATGAGGTATATAAAACATGCTCTTTATTTGGGCGATGGTACAAACTACCGCTCCTCGATGATCTTGAGATGACAGGCCTGCGCCCTCGGGGGGGAAATAGCAGGCCTGCCATCTCAAGATCACCTAGGGCATAGTTTGCACCGTCACCCATGCGTTCAAGCCTCACAGTGTAAAGGGTACAGGCCATATGAGCTTAGTAGGCTCATGCAATGACTGCCAGTGGTTGAAATAAACCAGATATGTTTTTCCTTTTTACCACTGTATAAAGAACACCTACACTGAAGAGACTGCAAGAGTACCTGTTCTTTGTGTGGGATCCTAATTTACCGGGCGGTGAGAATGAACCTGTGAAGATTCTTGAAGAGGGTCCCATGGATGCTGAAACCTACAAAGTAGGTATTAGCTGTTAATACAAACCTGTCAGGCTTGGCTTGTTTCTTTTAATGCCCAAATTACGACCAGTGGTAAATTTCATGACGCTTCTTAAGTGTGGAAAGTGGAAAATGTGTGCTTACTGTAGCAGAAAAGTTGTGCTAACATTAGCACTATTGCGTGCTTAAGAAACAGGCATTGTTACGTTACTGTCTTCAGGAATTTTTTCCTCTGAAGCTAGCAAAGGTATTGCAGTGACTATGGTTACAGTCTTCGTGAAATAGCCGGAGCCTTCGTTAGCACAATATCAGCTGCTACGAGGTTGCCTTTGGCAGAATTGAAATTCCCTCTGCTTGACTAGCGACTTCAAATTCAAAATCAGAGTTTCTGATAGGTAGGAATAAATATGCCATTTCTGGGTCAAATTTATCACTGCCTTTCACATAAATGTTTTATCCTGTGTATCTTTTTAAAATATTTTTTTACAAAATGACATAACCTTTACAAATCATTTTTTGAATATTCATGATACAATGTTGCTGTTGTAGTTAATTTAATGACATCTTCGGTAGCTAAGGCTCTTTATGCCATCAGCTATACAGTATTACCCTCGCTTTTTTGTCAACTTGAGATGAAGAAGAAGGAGTTGCAGTTTTAGAAGTGGGAGGAAAACCCCCAGAGAAATCCACGCGGAAAACCCACGCGGCCAAGTAGGAACTGCAGACCCAATCCACATACACGCCCGGGAATTGAACCCAGGATGCCAGAGGTGAAAGATGAAGAAAGAACCACTATGCCAACCAGATTACCCTTTTTATGATACTAAGAACAATCTTCTCTTTATTCCCTGTATAGCAACTTGGTCGCCATGGTGCAGTGCCCTTGTCTAACAGCCTGAGTCTCTGTGATAAACCACGCACAGAATCTTCCTTTCAGAAATCACTTAAGGAGCCTTGTTCAGATCCCTGCCCATTTAGACATGGCCACTTGGTGGTGTGTAAGGTCTACTTGGGCAAGAGTCTACCTGCTTTGGACATCAACATGAAGTGAGTGCACTGTAAGAACATAATAGACCATTTCCAGGACTCCTTCCCTGTACACATCCGCCATAGCTGGGACGCGGCTTTTTCCAGTGCACGGACTGTACATTTTGTGGTGTTGCTAAATCGAACAGCGCGCATTCATTACACGTGCAACACGCTCTTCCCACACTGAGTCTTTTTGCGCGTAATTGCGACGCGTGTCGCTTTCAGAAAAAGCGGTGTGGAGGAAATTGAGTAAAATTATGCACTGAAAATCACTGAATTATAAAAACACTTTACGTCCAAGCTAATTCTGATGTTGTTTCCACCAACAGCAGCACATATTTTGTTCCAAATGTGCTTTCATTAGTCATTACACAATATTCTGTTTTTTAATACCTATATGCTACATGGACACCACATAAAACACTGAAGACATTTTGACTGGGTCTGTGTTGTGTGGTACTCATGGTATATGCTTTTCTTTTTGAAATTAATAATTTTATATTTACTTAAGTAGCTAGGCTGAAAAATGACATAGTTTTTGAGATATAGTATGTCACAAAACATGACCCCACTTCATGGAAAAATGTATGCAAACTCTGTTTAACTCACTCTGCATACCCTTTTCCCACTAGAGCTACCGGGCCCGCCCAGGGGTGACTCACCCCCCGAGTTCAACCCTGCATCGATTCATACTTGTTCTCAAAACTTGCCCCGGGGCGACCTCGCCCCAAAGATTGGCACCTCGTCTCTCATTTGAACAAACAAGAACTCACCCCTGCCCCTTTTCAAACTACCGTTCTCGCCCTGTGGAAAGTGTCTTGTCTTGGGGGACCAAATTTTTAACCCTGGTCCTGAGCAGGGTTGAACTCGCTCCGGGGAAAGAGCAATCTCGGCTTATTTTCACCCACGCATTGTCTTGAGGCCATTCCCGAGATTTGGTCTAGTGGGAAAAGGCCCTTGAATATTTTATTCAGTCCCCTATTTATCAAGATTGTCTGCGATGTATTTGATACAAATAAAATCCATGCCTTTCTTTATTGTAATTTTCTTTCCAGGATCAACAAGCAGTTCTATCCCAATGCAAACTCTGTATTCCGTCCCAAGACCATCAGCCTTAATGGCAGTGAGCCACAGTGTGAATGCTCCGTCCGGCAGTGTGAGTGGTTCATCTTTGACCATGAGCTTGTTCTTCCAGAGTACGTCATCGAATTCGAGTACACAACAAAGGTACGAGTATTATGCATGTACTACTTCTAATTGCATGCATTTTTATAAAAGCCAGGATATGTGTGAACAAACAAACCTGCTGAGATTAGCTGCACCCCTACCCCTCCCCAAAATGAGATTTTTGATTAAAAGGGGCGTGGTCTTTAAACTCGTACAAATGTATATCTGAGTCAATCTACTGAGTCAATCTTCACACAATTGGTATTGATGGAAGGGGAATTTGACAAGGATTAAAAATTATTCCCAGATAGGAGTATGTTGTGTACATTGACCTTTTGAAATTGCTGTCAACACTTAAAAGTAGAGTGCATCGTTTGCAGTAACCAATTTTTTCTTTTCTTGTGTTGACAAGAAAAACCTTACTAAAAGAGTTAATAACAATGGTACCAAACACCACGTGAATTTATTTTTGTCCAAAATGGTATTTAGTGTGAGAAATTAACAACTGAAGGTGGTTTGCTAAAGTCTTTAAAATACTTTTTACTATTCAACTCAACACAAAAGCCACGAATGGATTTTTCAAGTTTTCTGAAGTATTACTGCCTCTATGTGTGGCTGATATTTCTACAAGGTAGTTTTATCAACATGTGCTTTTAATCATGAGTGGAAATAATGCCCTTTGTAACGGTTTACCAATCATGTGCTCTACCTTGAAAGTAAAGTTTTTCTTGTCTACTCATGATCATCAAGCAAATGATAAAGTGGGCCTTTAACGTAGTTAAATTCCCATTTGTACAGGAGAAACCCCCTTCCCCATTCATTGGTGTGAATGATACTAAGCCTGTGGAGCGGGAACAGTTTGATGGAAGTGCCCCACAGCAGCAAGACACTGACATGGATTTACTGCAGATGGAGCCGGTTATTCAACAAAGACCAAGGTATTGGAAGCTTCCAAGGCTGTGTATGAGCGTGTTTCGTTGAGTATCATAAAAACTTGTGTATAAGGCGCACTTTTTTCACCGCAGCAAAAATCAATAAGCTGGGGTGCACCTTATACACAGGTGTGCGCCTATACACAAGATTATCGTAAATTCATACTCGTGTATATTAGGCACACTTTTCTTCACTGCAGCAGCAATCAACAGTCGTGGGTGCGCTTTATACATGGGTGCACATTATAAACAGGATTTTTTTTTTTTCAGAAACATTTTGGAACTGAATGGTCATTTGCTGCTTCATGCAAATTAAAACTGCTTAAAGAAGGTTTTTGTTGATTGCGTGCAAGATATTTTGCCATTTGAAACAGTCGAAAATTCTTTTTCAATAGAGTTTGTCATTTCAAACGCAGCGCGCCAAATATTTTTTCAGGTGCATCAGAAAGCATTGCCTCAAATCATGCAATGCCGATGCTGGCAATAGAAACACACTTATGGGTGTTTTTGGGTGTGGTTGAGGGATCAAATCGGCCACAAAAAGTGCTCTCATTGGAAACAACAGTTTTTGCTCAAATAAAAGTGATTATTTGTAGTCGATAAAGTGATTATTTTTAGTCGATAAACCTTTTCATAATCTGGTACAAAGCTATTTCTGACAGGGTCCCTTCGAACCATTAGTGCTAAGTCATCCATCTAGATTTCTTGGTGTCATAACAAAGAGGACATGGTGAAGTAATGGATAGTAGTTGTCGTTAACAAAAAAAATGCCCAGGAAATACTGAGGATTAAAATTAACATTTTAATCTCGGTTTTCTTTTTTTCTAGGATACCTTGTACAATAGAAAGTTAATATGGGCATCATGGGATCCATTATAATTGGTTATTATAGTGATCGTTCGTTCTCGTGAACAAAGCATAAATTAGCACTGGCAGACTCGTTTCAGATGTTGAGCCATTGTATTACGTCAGGTATCTTTTCCTTTGCAAATTTTATCACGAAAGAAAGCGCTGAGACCCTCGTTTTCGATGACAATTTGAAATTTCTATAAAACACCCGAATTAATCCCTGTGATCTGATTAGTGCGTTGTCAGTCATGTGTAGTTGAATTTATTGGTATAACCCACAGTCTGAACCGCGTGCCGTGGGTTATCTACCGATTTAATACCTTGTAGAATAGAACATTAAATATGCCACCTCATGATGATTATTCGTACTTTGCATTCATAAACATTCATTATTTGTATATTGTTTTGTTTTTCTCCCCCAGACTTATCACATTATCAGAGGAGACTCTTCTGAGAATGAGCAGTACCAGCTCCCTGGCTTCAATCACTGTTCTTAATCTCCATGGCAACGGGCTCAGCAAACTGAAATGCATATCATCACTCCTGGCTCTGCAGAGGCTGATTGTTAGCTTCAATGAGCTAACCAGACTGGACGATCTTGCACACATGGTGAATTTTTTTGAACAGTTTTTGGACATTTCAAAGAAATATAACAAAGCAACATTACCCAATAGAGACCATGCACTTGTACGTTTATACAAGCAATGAAAATGGGATATCGCTGATTCCCAATGGCTAAATCTTCATAGCCATAAGAAAGAACATACAAACTGGTACAAGTACCTAAATTGAAAGCTGAAAAAGTAGGCCTAAAATACATGACAAAATTGCATACATTGAGTTATATTGAGTATATACGCATGTTATGCGTAATGCAGGCATGTTGCGCACGCACGCACACGACCGGAATTTGGCTTCGGGCGCGTGAAGTTTCTGTGTGCATGTGCGTGTTCCATATACGCGCTGTATATATGGTACAAACGTGGGTCAGCCGGCCGGGCATTATCACTGGTCATTATCGCTTGTTTACAACTGCCCACGTGATGTGCGATGTGCTCTCAGCCAATAGGGATGTGTAAACTGTCTAAGGTATTTATGAATTAAAGGGTTTAAAGAGTGTACAATCAGAGAATCATGTGAAGCACCAAAATGCAAAACTTAACAATCCTCTAGAAGGATTAGTTTCTGGAATTTAAGAGTGTGAGGCTTAACGTTCTTGGGTTATTATTTCTTTTATCACTTTAGTCAAACATTTGCTGGAAAGAGTACAGTACAGACACTGCCTTAGACCCCATATGCACAACCTTTGGCACAAATTACAAAAATGATATTAGTTTTCCTACGTAAAGTCATGACATTTTCCACTTAACTTTGTGTTTTTATCATGAAACTAGCATTTTGACATGATTTATAGGCCACCTTTCTTTTGTTGACAGTATGAATTAAATGTCACTTTATCCACAGTCTCAGTTGGAGTTCATTGACGCAAGCTTCAACAAGCTGCACACACTTGATGGATTCAGGGTAAGCACCCTTTTCAGTTTACTTGTTTTTGCGTATCCTTTCAGTTTCCTAAAGCCCATTTATTATAAAGTAAAGCCTATAGTACTGATATAATTATTAGAACATGTGGAACACGACAAATATACAGCCTTGAAAAAAATAATTGGACCACCTATGTCTTGAACTATTCATAAAAATCACTCCTCTTCTGATGTTTGGTCTTAGACAATAGTCATTAGCTCATCAAATATTGCTATGAGACATTCCTTAACAATGTAATAGTTATTCCACGAGCGCAAGTGGAATACGGTATCATGTAGTGCGTCTGCGTCCCATATACCTTGAGGCTGATCATAGATCCACCAATCAGAACCATGGATTCAAGATTGCTTGTAGATGGATTATGTACTTATTTTTGTTGTCGGGTTGTAGGTGGTCTAATTATTTTTGTTTTCAAGGCTGTACATGTAAATGTGAGGTACTTAATTTCAAATTGTAATTTTCAGGTGAACAATATAATCAGAGAGACCAGTGCCATGGAAATCATGTCCATGAACTTGGTTTTATTCATTGCTAAATGTGTATTCAAAAATAAACAAATACCATCTTGTTCTGGTTTTTTCTGACAAGTATGTTGAAGAAAAATGCCTGTTTTAAAGGTGTTAGTCAAAGGTTTACAATTAAGTCAAAGAAAACATGTTGCAAAGGACCATACACTGTATAACAGACTGCACAATCCAAGAAAACAAGGACAGATTACATGATTAAAAAATTGAGTTATTTCCACATGCAATAAAGGATATGTATGATAAAAACCAACCTGTGTGTAAGTTGGCTGAGAAAACAATGAAAAACTCTGTTCACGCTTTCAATGGTGTGAATCCGCAAAGCCTACATACAGGCTTTAAGAAAAGGAAGCTAAAATAATAAATTATAATATGTTTGTCTTTGTGATGTCAGGGACTGAGTAAACTGAAGAGCCTGGACATCAGCTGGAATGAGCTGACCAATCTCAAAGATGACCTCTCCATCTTACGGAAACATGCACCGGGTCTAACATGTCTGGACTTGAGGCATAATAACTGGCAGAAGGTATGAGTACAATTTGTATTGCTAGCAGTCAATCTAACCATGCAAGCACACCAGGGGCGGATTGCAATAAATTCGTCTTAGCCACTGGTCTAAGACCAGTCTTTTATAGCCGGCTATACAATTTAGCCAGTCTCGGCTTAGTCGCTGGTTTAGCCCATTGCAATAAACCAGTCTAACTGAAGTACGGCTGCACCAGCCGAAAAATACGCACATCTTAAGCGGGCCTTCCACTGTGCAATTTTTGCCACGAATTAGGTACGATTTGTTACGGTGGTGTATAGACTCTATACACAATCGTATCAGATCTGTTAAAGCATTTCCTGCTTTTATTTTATTCTATTATTTGATCCATCAGGCTGATGGTTTGAGACTGCGCACCATAGGACGCCTGAAGTCCCTCTCCATGCTGGACGGTCAAGCGGTCACCGAGAGCGAAGCAACTGCTGCATTACGATTGGCCGCAGGGTCGCGCGTCTCCCAGGTGTCGCTGCTTGCGCATACGAGGACCGACACGGTCAGACCAAGGAGCCTGAGCCTAGCGTCCTGCGCCCAACTGCTGACGCAGATTAGCCGGCAGAAACCAGACAGACTTGGAGAGAACGATAGCAACTGGTATAGCAAGGTAATAATGCCATACAAGACCTCGCAAACTCAGTGGGACTCGGTCAGTTGGTCTTGATGTCCAAGTAAAAAGAATGTTTGAAAGAACATTAATAAATACCTTGGACAGTTTATGCATCCCTATTGGTTGAGAGCTTGCATGTGGCCAGTGTTAAAACGGCCAGTCTTAAATTCAAATAAAGGCACGGCCAATCTTAAACACTTTTTAGCCAAGCCCGCGGCCATGCCCTAATCAGTTTCAGCACGTATGGAACATGCACACGCACACAAACCGCACAGCCTGAAAACAAATTTGATGCAGTGTAGTTTTATACCCGGTTGTGTGTGTGGGTGCGCATACAGCACGTGTGTAATGCACCCAATGTGTCCGATCGAACAAAAACAACTCGACGCACAGCACTTTGTACAACGCGCACGACGCATGTAGGAAAAATGGCCAAACTGCGACATTTATTATCGATGAATTTTGGGAGTTTTACTGATTTACACAAAAAGGTATTTATGATCCGCGGGGTGGGGGTGGGGGTGGGGGTGGGGGTGGGGGGAATTATGTGGTGTTTGTTACCATTGCTATCAACAGTAAGGTTTTTCTTGTCAACTCATGAAGTAAAAGTTTGGGTAACTGCAAATGATGTATTGGGGCTTTAAGAGTCCAAAAGTATTAGAGATCCAAAAACTGGTTTTTAAAAATATTTTTCTTTTCAAATTATTTTTATTCATTTAAAATAACTTTTCAGTTTGTGAGTAATGCCAAAGTTTGTGCTTGCCATATTCCGATGAAAACTGCACCAATTGTAACCCTAACAAGTCATTCACACTGTCGAACATAACTTGGGCACCAAAATATATACATTTACTTACTGTTTGTTTACTAGTTTAGTTTAGTTCGGTTCTAAGTTTTTTATACCCGTAGTGCATTACATGTCTGATGACATCTCAATGCATTTTAATTGAATAAACATTGAGATAGTGCCTTCGGCCAGAGACGTCTGTTTCTTATACCCAGCATGATATGTGGCAAAGGGACTCCCCCCTAATGCCCCTATACCTCAACACACTCTTCCCTTTTTTTAACGCACCTATCCCCCCTAAAAACTGAAAGGAATTCCTTGGAAATTCCTTGGATGTTTGAGACACAATAGGGGAACAATGGTAGGGGGGAGTCCGTTTGCCACATATCATGCTGCATATGCTGTTTCTTAGTAATTATACCAAAGATTATACTTATTTATGACTGAGAAGTCAACAATTCACTATCTACCACAATTTCATGTAGCTGCATGTAATTACTATATTTGTGACATTTCGTAATGTAAAGTGTCAGATGTAACTGGGACGGCAAAATGTTTTGGTCGAATAATTTCTGAAGTAACACATGTCTCATTGGTGACAGGTAACAACATTGAACCTCGATGGTCAACACATCAGCAAGCTGTCCAACTTGGAGAGGTTAGTCAACCTGCGATGGGCTTCCTTCAACAGCAACGATCTGACTAAGATAGAAGGATTGGATGAGTGCATTCACATGGAAGAACTCTCACTGGAGGATAATTGTATCTACAAAATTGAAGGTGGGTTGGCTTTCCTTTAAACAGGATTTGCAATGTCTCAAAATTTAATTCATCCATTTGATTGGAAAAACCTTAATCAAATGGAAGATAGAAGTGGTTCCAACTGTCCAATGCAATGATTCCCTCCAAGATATTTTTGTACAGGAAAACATTAATTGAAGATACGTATATTAATGTTTGTGCGCACATTTTTTGTACAAGGGTGTCCTCAAGTGATCAAAACTAGGCCCCTGACTTCTGTGATATTATAGCTCTTTCCATGCACTATAGTCAATTTGAGACACTTGATGGCGGCAAACATAACAGTCCTACATGACCAGTCTGCTATTGTTCTGTGTCACTTTTGGGCTAAAGTGTGCATGCCCAAAATGATGCAAACAAAAGTGGACTTATCCTGTGGGACCATTATTTTCGGTTGCCACCATTAAGTGTCTCAAAAGTCTCCCATTGAGTAGGAATTAGAAATATAAAACAATTTTCAAAAGACATAACTTACGACACGTATTAGGTGCCCTAAAATTATTAGGATATAAGCTATGACACAAGTTTTTATTGCAAGACAAAATAAGCAAGGATGTCTTAATGAAGTCTAAGTTGAGACCTGGTATGAGTTAGGACGTCCTAACTTTCTTTATTGCAATCCACCTGTGCTACTCTGTCGAGTTGTGGGCGGAACCAGACCGCGCTGATGACCTACTCACGTGAGTGATGACGGACAGTCGTATGCAAATTTGACTTTGCAGTGTTGGAACCAGAACCATATTCATCGCGTGGTGCGCATTCTATGGGCTGTATACAATGCAGTGCGTGTTTAATACTGTAGGAACACACCAAGGTGTGAACCCACCTCCCATTGTTCCTCTTTTGTTTGGACTTAGTGTTTTTGGTGACTGCTCTCATTTGTTTTGTACACGATTCCAAATCGCGGACGTCCTTGGCAATCGCGGACCCTATTGTTCCTATTGGTAAACATCCCCCATTTGAATACAGAAACCCGCGCATTCGTACGTGTTTCAAATTGTAATAAATAAATCATCAGTGCATCTGATCTCGATCGCTGATTGGCTCCCCCGACTTTTCGGGGCAATATTGGCTGAAAACAAAGGAAAAGTTAAGTAGCCACAGAGCAAATAGACAAGACCTTTATGAAAGTCTGGTCAACCATACAACAGAGGACGCGTTAGTATGAGAACAAACAAACGACAAAGGTCTTGGAGCCAAGACTATCCACCCCTGGACTCAATATGAAGTTTTCCACTACTCAGTAGATGACAAGTAAATTTCCACCTTAAAAACAAATTACACCTGTTTGTGTATTCTTTTGGCCACTTGTAGGCATCAGCAAACTGACCAAGCTCCACACCCTAAACCTGACTGGTAACAACATCAGCACCCTGGATGGAACAGGACTGGACAAACTGACCCAGCTGCAATGCCTCGCAGTCAGTAGTAATAGGATTGGAGCACTCACTGGACTGGGCAAAGCCAACTCGCTCTTAGAACTGTACATCGCAAATAATAATATCAAGAATGTACGGGAGATTTTTAATCTCAAGGTTAGTGTTGATGTTTTGTAAGGTTGATTGAGCTGAAGGTAAAGACATGTAATGAAGACGTCTTGCAAATAAGGCATGTAGTTGTGAGCGTGTTTCTTGAAACGCTTTGGTACTGTTACCCTTCCAGTAGAAACAACCTTAATCGGTTATTTACCAATGCACACAATGACAGATAAAAACCTGCACGTCGAAGGTTTTTGGCTGGATGCGCATTGGTATTTTGCCAGTAGAAACGGCTAATAACGCTTTTGTGATCGAGTGCGTCATTTCAACTGTCGCGCTCAGCTCGCCAAATACCGGTGTTTTGTCTTGAGTAGAAACAGCCAAGATAACAGTTAATGTTATGGATAAATTAGCATGGATAACGGTATACATGCAGTTGATTTTGATGGCTAGGGACTGCTTCTTTGTATATTATCTATCATTAGTGGGAGCCTTCCAGTAAATGAACTGTACATGTATGTTTTGCAAAGATAGTAAAACAAAAAAATGTGGTTACATTGTACAGCTGTACACAGGCAGTTTCTGGTGCAGAAAATTTCACTGTAGACAGATTTGATAGCTATAGGGATCGCTTCTCTGTGTATCCATACGTAGGGGCCTTCCTGTACAAGAACTGGATGTTTTGAAGAGATAGTAAAAAATGTGATTAAATTGTACAATTGTTCTTTTTACAGAGATCAAGATTTAAGTAATTGACCCACTCAGCATATGATGTGCTTCTTTTTTTTATTTTATTACCCTGGTCATTGGGCTCAGTATTATCATTCCTTAATCCTTATCTGCTCCCTGGGGAGTATACAGCCTTGGCTGCCTATTAGGCGCTCAACGGCTAATCAAACGCCTCAACTTTCGCTACCCTCACAGGTACCCATTTTGCTCCTGGGTGGAGAGAAGCAATGCGTGACAAAGTACCTTGCTCAAGGGTACACGCACCATGGAAGGGCCGGGCCGGGATTCGAACCCACTACCTTTGGAACTAACCCAGGTTTTGAGTACGATCCGCTAGACCGCTCCGCCACAGCACCCCATAAGTTCTGTACATGTACCATGCAATTTGGAAGTTTTACCAAGAACTGCCTATGCTGGACTTTTCTGACTCTATTAAATTAACCTGGACCACATTCACATCGGCAAAATTTGTCAATGTCAAATCATTGATCACATCTTCATCAAACAAAGCAATTTCCCTAATGTCAGTTTTTCGTGGACAGAGGTCGACCAGTAAAAGTGACCACAGTACGTGGAATTACGTTAAATGTGATGTTGGGAAAAAATGACGTTTTAATCTGTAATTTATTTACAATGTATATATCTTTTTTTCAGCATCTGCCAAATTTTGTGATACTGGACTTGAGCGGAAACCCTGTAGCATGTGGAGAGAATTACCGGCTGTTTGTTGTTTATCACCTGAGGACTCTCAAAGCATTAGATGGAGTTGCAGTGGTAAGGCTTTGTGTATTAAACAGTTGCATGCAAATGTACCACAGAAGCCAGTAGCACCCAAACCATGTGCTCTGGGGCGGATTGCAATAAAATCGACTTAGCCAGTGGTCCAAGACCGGTCTTTTATAGCCGGCTATCCAACATAGCCAGTCTCTGGTTTAGCCCCTTGCAATAAACCAGTCTAACCGAAGTACGGCTGCAACAACCAAAAAACACACATTTTTAATGGAAATTGACGCAGCCGGCTATACTTGCACGCATAAAGCCAAACAAACGTCCTCACGAAGCCACTTGATGGCGCGTGGGTGTGGCGCAGTTTTTGCAAAGAAACTGACCGCGAACGTTATCAAATACATGTAGCACTGAAAAGGCACTAATGGGCATAATGTGCGTCCTGTTCAAAACACTCTTCGTCTTCATCAACAATTACAAGATATAGCGCTGTGTCCGAAAATGATAGACTGATTATAAGTTAACCTTCCCGTCGCGGGCTTACATTAAGGTCTTACATTAAGACCACGATATTGCAAGTGGCCTATAATTATAAACCGGTCTTAGTGGACGCCGCGTTAGCTGGCTAAGGATATAGACCGGTCCTAGACCGCATATTGCAATCCGCCCCTATCAAACTTAAGATTTGTTTAAATGCTCTTTTGAATCTTTACATTTACGATAGCGATTTTCAAGTCATCACTCAAATAAAAATCACGTTAATTTTGTTCACCTTTGGCCATTATGAAATTGCATTTTTCTTATCTCTGATCAGTACAGGTCTGCCACCATGCATAATATGCATTTCAAGTGCGTGACAAAATTGGAAGAAATCAAGAAGCCATTCTTTCACAAATTACGGTGTAGACCTATTGACAAACTTCAAATAGACCGATCCAGTAAGCTCCGCCCATTTAGAAATTGCCTAGCAACATGAAACACATGTGAGGCACGTGTGCAGTAGAGTCGCGTGGCCCTGCCGTGCGTCAGCGTCCGCGCCCTGGTCAGCGCGTATTGAAACATGCACACGCACACAGAAACTGCACGCTCGAAAGCAAAATGTGCACTTAAATATCCGGTGCACGTACATGTACAACACGCCTGCAATACGCGTAACGCGTGCGGTCGAACAAAAACATCTCGACACACATCTACAACGCAGTGAATGCACAACATAGCAAAACAACAAGCTAATTTTGGAGAGTTTTTCCCGTTTAAACAAAAACACATTTATGAAGGGATTAAAAGTAGGTTTGGATAGTCTTACAATCCGTTTTAAACCGGCTAGGGTCCTCTGCGCTGATAAAAATTATTTGTATGGTGTTTTTGCGTCACTCGTGCTGCATTTCGCCGTAGCTCTGTGCACAAAATTTTAAGGACTCGGGTAGCCAAAATGGCGATCTACTTTTTGGCTACCTGAACCTGAGGTTGTGATTAGTCAATTCCAAAATGGGCGGAGCTTACTGGATCGGTCTATTACAAACACTATAAGCTTTAACGAGAAAAGGTCTACTTTACATTTTGGAAGATACGTGTAAAACCTTTTTTTACGAAATTCATGGATTATATAAGGGCATAACATATCTAAAGAAGAATGTTGGTAAATTAGTCTGCAGAAATTTCAGAAAATGTTAAAAAAATCCATACTTTGGTTTTGTGTTAAGTGAATGGTAAAAAAATCTTTGTGTTACCATTGCTATCATCACTTTTAGTCAGGTTTTCTTGTCAACTCATGAAGTAAAATGTTCGGTCATTGCAAATGGACTTTTACATGCACCATTGTTTTATCTAAAGGAATCTACCGAAGGCGGCTCAGCCAAGGATAAATTTGGCGGTCGTCTGACGCAAGACTTTGTAGCAGAGAGGCTGGGTCACTCCAACTTCCATGAAGTGAAAGAGTTGGATTTCCCCCAAAGCAGCATCAGGCATGTGGACCTTGGCACAGGGGAGCACTTCATCAACTTGAGAAGGTAATGTTCAACATCGGCTAGGTGGGTGAGTGGTCCAGTGGCTAAGATGCCTGCTCTGTAATGCAGGAGGTTGTGGGTTCAAGTCCAAATCTAGCATGTATGAAGCTTTTTATCATGATTTCTTGGGCAAGCTCCCGGCATACATTTGTGTTAGACTACAAGTTTCATTTCTATTAAATGCGAGTTTAAATGCTTCTGATTTTAATAAAACAACCAAACTTTGGCTGAGAGAAAAATCTTTCCCAAGTTTGGTTATTCAATTCCAGTGGTGATTAGACACCATTACTTTACCCAGTTGCACTCCCATGCGACATCGAGAGAAAAATTAGGTTCATAGCAGAACACCTAAAGGAGTATACCACTGTGCCTTATAGCTCAGCTGGTGGAGCATCTGCCCCACGAGTCAGAGGTCTTGGGGTCGAATCCCGATAAGGCCCACATGATTTTTGCTCATTCCAAGTTTGTTTCATTTCAGTTTTGATTAGGTATCATACCAAATATTGCATTTATTTCCTAATTCATAAGATGGCCATCCTTTATAAGGGTCATTCCCAAAATTAGGGGTCCAAAATTCATAGTGTCCCAGTTACATACGACACTCTCTGCTTCAAAAATCACTCCTCCTGATCACAAATTCTCAGTAATGGACTGTGGCCTGTGATCATAGGGGGCAGCATCATTTTCTCCAATATTTGATTCTCCGATTCCTGAAAAATATTTAAAACAAAAGACCATAAAAGCTTATAATTTGTTCCATGGTATTGAATAGGAGTTTGGTGTCCCGGGTTACCTACGCCAATGAAAATTGGCTGTAGAATGAGTTTGCATTAACCTTGGTGCCATATTTACACACACACATTAAATTTAAGTAGTATTAGTTGAAATAAAAATATTTATTATCTACTGGGAAACCACTTTCAATCACTAAAAACACTTGGAAATCTTAAAAAGCATGTCACACTTTTGGACCCCTAATTTTGGGAATGACCCACAAGTGCACTAATTTGCAGATTTTACATGCAAGAACTACTGTTGATTCCTTAATAATATAAGATAATTGCTGAGATTGTTTTAACCTGTTTTCTTTCAGTGTAAATCTTGAGCACAACAGTTTACAGTCCTTCAGTGGTCTGGTGTATTTGGTCAATCTCAGGGTATGTTTCTGCCTGTCATGTCAGTCTGCCTTCCTGAAATACAAATATGCGTCATTCACACAAATGAATGAATTGGAAAACTTACAGGACACAATAAAACTAAATGTATGAGTGTTAGACGCCTCATGCACATCTTCAAGTGTACACTACTCATAATAAGTTAGGGATATCGTGGGGTGTACGCAGATATTTTATTGAGAGTATGCATTCCCCTTGAATGATTTTGTATATGATTAGACAGTTGTATCTGCATGACAGATACACCTTGTCACAGGAATAGGTAGAAAACAGTCATTTAAAAAAACAAAATCAAGAAAACAAAATCAAAAATTTAACCACACCAATATCTCTACTTATTGTGAGTACATAAAAACACTACACTCATCACTGTACTTGCTGTACACTAGCAAAAATGTTATGCAACACTTTAAAGATAAATTATTGGAAAACAGTTACACATGCATTATCTCCATTTGTGATTAAGGATGTGTATTATTATTATTAAAAACCAGCCTGTGTGTAAGTCAGCTCAGTGCCTCATCTACGTTCAAAGAGAAATGTTTTCCATGCTTCCAAAAACATTGTGTTAATCTACCATCCTATTTAAGCTGGTTCCCTGACCATTATAGCACAGAAAACGAAGACAATAATACCACAGTAGTCAGGGCCCAAGATTTGTGCAAATGAGGGCATCCTTAAAGGCAGAGGCTCGTCGGCAATGCGCGCGCGCCAATTTCGTGCCACGAAATACGCAGCTCCATGCCTTTGCTATTGAGCTGCGTATTTCGTGGCACAAATTTGGCGCGCGTGCATTGCTGACGAGCTTGTGCCTTTAATTGCGAAAATGTGTTTAGACGCATTTACATAAATTCATCTTCAATCATTATTTTCTGATGAAAGATATCATCTCGGGTGGAATCATTGCATTGGACCATTGGAACCACTTATTTTTTCATTTGGGCAAGGTTTTTCCAGCAAATTGGTTTAAAATGTTGGGACATTGCAAATCCTGCATGCAGAATAAAAACACTCCACTGACTGTATTTACTGTAATCTTGCCAAATGTTGTACTATGCATTATTTTAAATACATTCCCATTTTTTATTATTCGTGAAAATATTTTTTACAAATATCATGAAAATCATTTGCTTTATATAACAAACACACATTATTGCATGATTATTGAATAGGTTTTATGCCTAAACCACAACCATATTGAGTGCATCGTGCCTCGTATGAAGCCCGGTGAGAGTAAGGCATGCTTCGGGGGATTCAAAGAGGAACGGGCAGAGATGTACAGTCCTGGAAAATATGCACCACTTCTTGAAAATCTGGAAGTCTTGCATCTTGGGTGAGTTTCATCCCCCATGCCCCACCCCTTCCATGTGTTTTGGAAGATTGGGGATTGAAAGGCTGTATGAAGGTGATTTCAAAGGATTGGAGTGGAATGCATTTTGGGAGGATGGTATGTTAAGATTTTGAGGATTGAGCATTGAGTTTGCTTCGCTGTTTGAAGATGAAGATTTAGGACGACTGCAGCAGAAAATATGTTGGAAATTAGGGAAATGTCGCAATTTTAGAGGATTTGGGGCAGGGGGAGTGGGACCCTAAATTTTTGACATTTTAAAGTAAATTTTACAAATCTTTCTTAGATACAAATGTGGACAAACATCCATATGAGTTAGGGAAATCTGGATGCAGTAAAAAACAACTTGGCTCCACCGGGATTCGAACCGCGGACCTTCTGCTTAACGTGTAGACGCCCTACCAATTGAGCTATGAAGCCAACTGGTGGTCGAATCCCAGTGGAGCCAAGTTGCTTTTCACTGCACCCAGATTTCCCTAACTCATATTTTATTTATTTATTTATTCACCACATCCAACAGCGGAAAGACTGCCAATTACAGGAATGGGATCAATTAACATAGATATTTGAATAACTATCAACTTCTAAGTTGAATTAGAAACGGCCAGAGACACCGGGGAATCCCTCCCCTTGCTCTTTACGAAAGAATGCTCTGGGATTTTTAAAGTGTGTTACCGAGACCGAACACACTGGACCAACGGCTTTACATCCCTTCCAAAAGAACGGAACAAGTGTGATTAAGTGCCTTGCTCAAGAGCACAAGTGCCA
This sequence comes from Henricia sp. BOLD:AAB3569, assembly GCA_037783545.1. NCBI lineage: Eukaryota > Metazoa > Echinodermata > Asteroidea > Spinulosida > Echinasteridae > Henricia > Henricia sp. BOLD:AAB3569. Next base: position 2,747,434 of record JBBELK010000245.1, read on the forward strand.
CAACCCGTCACGGCCCAGAATCGAACCCACATTCTAGTACTGGCACAGGAACTTGAGTTCACATTTGTATCAAATTCATTCACCCCAGCGGTCCCTGGGTCATAATCCCTAAAAATAATCACTTAATCAAATCTTTCTTAGGTATAATGGCATCAGTGATCTGATCAAGCTGCAGGTGAATCGACTTCCATCACTCAAGGCATTGTTCTTGCAAGGTGAGATGTTAAATTTAAAACCTTTTTTTTAACCTCAATTGATAAAGTTTGAAAATATATTACTATGGCCGAGTGGTTTCAATCATTGGCTCATATGTTGGTTGGATATCCAGGCATGGTACCTGTGCCCTTGAGCAAGGCATTTAACTACAATTGCTCTATCCTTTGGAGGGCATTTAAAGCTGTTGGTGTGTTGCATAGTGCACTTAAAAGATCCCAGAACACTCTTTCATCAACAGTAAAGGGATTGCCTGGTGTCTCTTATCATCGGATGCAAATTTTGCCACGCACCTTGACCTAAGGGTGGATCCACACAGCCTTTTTGCGCATAAATGTGACGCGCTTCACTTTGAGAAGTAGCGTAGAGGGAATTTGGAGTGAAACGACACTGAAAGTCACTTTCTGCCAAATTCCCTCCACATTGATTTTTCTCAAAGCGACGTGTGTCAAATTTATGCGCAAATAGACTCGGTGTGAATCCACCCTAGTAAATCTAAATGTTTAGGTGGAAGACACTTTTAAGTTCTATCAGAAAAACATTAGAGAGCTAGTAACCATTGAATAAAAAAAATCAGTTAGAGCTTAAAAACAGGGCAAGTTGCCCTGTTAAAAGCGGCCCTGGAGAACACCCTGCAATAGACTGATCCAGTAAGCTCCGCCCACTAGCAACATGCCACACATGTGAGGCACGTGTGCAGTATAGAGTCGCGTTGCCGCGCCGTGCGCCAGCGTCCGCGCCCTGGTTGAAACACACACGCACACAGCAACTGCACGCTCGAAAGCAAAATGTGCACTTAAGTATCCGGTCGTGTGCGTGCACGTACAGCACGCCTGCATTACGCGTAACACACGCGATCGAACAAAAACATCTCGACACACATCTACAACGCAGTGAATGCACAACATAGCAAAACGACAAGCTAATTTTGGTGAGTTTTTCCCGTTTACACAAAAACGCATTTATGACGGTATTAAAAGTAAGTTTGGATAGTCTTATACAATCTGTTTTAAACCAGCTGAGGTCCTCTGCGCTGATAAAAATGATGTTTATGGTATTTTTGCATCACTCGTGCTGCATTTCGCCGTAGCTCTGTGCACAAAATTGAGGACCCAGGTAGCCAAAATGGCGATCCACTTTTTGGCTACCTGAACCTGAGGCTGTGATTGGTCAATTCCAAAATGGGCGGAGCTTACTGGATCGGTCTATTGGGTGAATTCTGCCTGTTGAAGGTAGGCACGAGCTTCTCAAAATGTGACGTAAACTTGGCCTATCTTTGTATTCCTTTTTCAGGAAATGAAATCAGCAAAGTCGAGGGTTTAGAGAACTTACAAGACCTTCGAGAACTCGTCTTAGATCGCAACAAGATCAAGGGGCTGTCTGAATATTCGTTTGTCAATCAGTGGAACTTGGTGGAGCTGCACATGGAGGAGAACAGACTGAGAGATTTGTCTCACATACAGTATCTGGAGAACCTGCAGCGGCTTTATCTGGGAAGCAACAGGTTACAGGTATGTGCAAGGCTGGATTCGCACTGTCCCTTTTTACATGTGTTAACAACGCGTAGGTTTGACTCTCGTTGCACCTCAAGAAAATGCAGTGTGGAGGATCTTTGGTGTGAAATGATGCACTAATAATCACAGAATCACAAAAAGCGCTTGCCACTAAAGTTGATTTTGTTTTTAGTTCATCATTTAAAGGCAGAGGCTCGTCAGCAATGCACGCGTGCGCCAAATTCGTGCCACGAAATACGCAGCTCCATAGCAAAGGCATAGAGCTGCGTATTTCGTGGCACGAATTTGGCGTACGTGCATTGCTAACGAGCCTGTGCCTTTAATTTTAAACCAAATTCTTTTTTTGCTCCATTTTCATTTTTTCTTTAAATTATTATTATTTGTTTTCAGGATATCAGTGAGTTGGACAAATTAGAAGCATTGCCCAACCTTATTGAGCTCTCATTGATCAGTAATCCAGTAAGTAGTAGTACAGAACTATTTATAGTTCAGTTTTTCAAAATATTTCCTATAAATATTTTCCACAAAAGTAGATCATATATTTTCTATATGCACACAAAAAAAGGGAAAACTACCAGCATGGTTTTGCAGACTCAAAACATTTCAAAAGTGAATTAAGTCGGTCACAAATGTGAATACTGTTTGTGAGTTGCTTAGAAAATGGTGATTATCTGATGAGATAAAATTTCGATTCTATCCATTGTAAGATTAAAGTGTTTCATTGAAGTATAGCACTACTGTGTGGGACCATTGTGGTTAAGCTGTTTGGTTGTGAGTCTTTACCAAAGACGTTAACTGTCTGTGTTTGTCACATGTTTGTGACGCAATTCAACTGCATGTATTTGGCCCGTCGTACGTGTGGATCTTGGATCCAGGTCGAGTATCGTACGCACCACTGGTATCGATACCAGTGCAACGAATACCTACTACCGCTACGAATACACCAAAGAATCAATTAAAATGTATGAAAAAACGCCCTCACTCATTTTGCGCGCTGTGGGAATTATGTCTCGCAACAACAAAAAGTCTTGAAGCCAAGACTACCACGTCCATGGTGCATATGCACCATTGGATAAGGCCATAAATTTCCTATCTTAACCCAGTAGTCCATGGGCTACCAACCGAAACCCTCCCCCCCCCTCGGGATTTTTGGAGACCACTTTTTCTGGGTAGCCGATAGTGTACCATTGCAATATCTGCTTGTTTGCCAAATTAATACTGGTGGAATAAGGAGTTAGGGGGGAGGGGCAAATTTCCCCCTTAAAATCACTAAAAACCTATTTGTGCTGTTATGCAAGCACAGACTTACATCACATGTATGTATTTTGGTTCTAAGTGTCACCCCATAATGGTCTGGGGATAAAATATTGGTATTTGAGGTCTTTCTTACACCCCCCCCCCCCCCCCACCCCCCACCCACCCCCCCCTCCAAAAAAAACCCACCAAAAAGGGCCTCTTTGAAATAACCGTATCAGTTCAAGGCAAATATTATGTTGAATCCCAGGCAATAAGGTAGGGACCAAAAACCGACAGCCATTGGTACAATGCCAGAAAAAGAGGGTTGGAAAGGGGGAAGTTCACCTGACCCCCCCCCCCCTTTTTTAAAAAGCCTGGATCCGCCCCTGAAAGTACAACTTTGCTAATAGTGCTTCGTTCGTTCGTAGGGTTGACGCTACTTCGGCGCTCAGCCAGGAGCGTATGTTGCCTTTAGCAACGCGTTTAGTTTGCACTTATCGAAAAGTGCTCGTCGGAGCTGGATCGGGTCGAGACCTAAGTCTCCTGCTAGTCTTTTCCACTGGCATACTATGTCTTTGTGTGCAGTGGGTGTGAATAGCCATTGTTTGAGTTCGGAGGAGTTGGGCATCCTTGAGATGTGGCCGAGGTATTTGAGATGTTGGGTTTGACAGAAAGTGGACGCTGTGGAGGTCTTGCATATCCGCAGGATGTCGGCATTTGAATATCGGTAGGCGTACTGGCAAGACGGGTCAGCATCCGGGGGTTCGGCTCTAACCCCTCTTCGCTGGAAGCCACCTCTAATCATCTGCCTGCACATCCGCGCCCACACTTTTTGCTACGCTGGGCGGCGCTCAATCGCTCGGTTTGCACTGCAGACGTCAATCTTGACCGTATGATCGACTCTGCCATCCTCACTCGTACCCTGAGCTGTATCTCTTTATCTGTTAGGACACCCTTGCACTCATTCCACTTCCCATAGGCCGCACCAATCTGGTGCTGGAGGTATTTGGGTTCTTTCGGGTTGTCGGTGAGCACATGACCCAGGTATCGGAACTGGCGCACGTTGTCAAGGTCAGCGCCGTTCACGTTGATCAGTGTTGTCGCTTATTTGACATCCAGCGGTGTGTTCCACGTCATCGTGACCGTTTTTGACTCGGCCACTCGAAGTCCAAAGTTTCCGAAGTTCTCGACGATGATTTTCATCATCCCTTCCAACTCTACCTTGGACCTCGCCACCACCAGAATGTCATCAGTGTACATGATCAACTTCGATACCACCATGCCGCGTGATGGGAAATCAGCGCGTTGTGCACAGTTGGTACATTCGTTGTTGACCGCATAATTGTGTTTTATGCCGGCATTGGGGTATCGCTGCTCAATGTCACGGAGCGCGCAGTGGATTACTGTATCTAGCCAGTAGTTAAACAGCATGCAGCTCGATCTCCGCCGCCCCTTGCCGTAAGCCAACTTCGATCTGTACCGGGTCTTTGTGCCCGACCAACTCGGCTGTAGTGGTCTTGTATAGTTGTTCAAATATATCGACCAACTTGCCACCCGAATCGCCCAGTCGCCTCCGGAGTACTTTCCAGAGTGTTGCCCTGTCCACCCAGTCGTATGCAGCTTTGAGATCTACGAAGCACCCCCAGACCTCATCGGCGGTTTTCGTCGAGATTTGACGAGCGAGAAAAACGCCATCCGTCGTTGACTTGTTGCTTCGGAACCCGTATTGACTTGGGAGTATCGCCTGTTCATAGTGCGGTGTCAGCCGGGCTAACATGACCATCACTAAGACCTTGTTGACCGTGCTATTGATCATTAGGCCTCGGTAGTTCTTAGCATCAGTCATGGAGCCCTTGTTCTTAAACAGCGGCTTCAATCGCGACTTAGTCCAGGCATTTGGACACTCCCCGTTCACCCACACCCGTCGGATTAGAGCGTGCACGTACTCTGCCAGCCGTGGAGTGTCCACGTACTTGAGGTGTTCTCCTGCTATACCATCAACCCCCAAGCACCTCCCATTCTTCAGCTTCTGCAGAGCCTTGCTCGTCTCCTCCAGGGTGGGCTCACTATCCGCGCCACATCGACCTCGGGCAGGGCCTTCTGGTACTCGGGCTCGTCGAGTGCGCTCGCCGGCGGCCGGGGGCTCGCCTTGAAGTGCTCGCAGAAATGTTGGTGCAGCGACTCGACTGGGCAGAATTGGCGGTCGGTAGTGCATAGGAGGCGCTCCTCGCGGGCTAATCGATATTCCTCCTCAACCTGGCGCATTTCAGCAGCCCGGTTGATCTTCTCGGCTCGCAGGCGATGAAACTCGGACTTGAGTTTTAACCTTAACTTTTTCACCTGCTTGCCTAACCTTTTACGCCCGCGAGCACCCCTGGTCTCACCTAGCCTCTCCACCATGCCCCTGTACTCATCCGTCACCCAGTCACTCTCCTCCACCAGCTGTTTCGGTAGCGCCGACTCGCTCGCTGTTATTGCTGTGCGTAGCCGGCACTCCAACGCCTCGGCATCGAGCTCGTCGTCCGAAGAGTCCAAGCTCGGAAGGTGTTGCTCTATCGCCTCGGCGTACAGCTGGCGGATGATCGGATCATCGCGAAGGGATTTGATTACTGTGCGTGGCTTCTGCTTGTCCGCCATGGAGCATCGAAGCTTGTTAAACCAACTGGCTTTCGACGCGTCGGCCTGCATGTTGGTAGGCGCATAGACCGACCAAGCAGCTAGTTTGACTCCGCGATATTTTATTCGGGCAAAGAGTATTCGGCCCGGCTCAATAATCTCGTAGTCAACTAGACTCGCTTCTGGAGAAAGCAATATCCCGACTCCGGCCGCCTTCTCCCTGGCTAAGCCTGAAAATACAAACCTCCAGCCCTCCAAGAGCGACCCTATCGGCCACTCCTCAATGACTCCCGCCCCCGCCATCCGCACCTCCGAGAAGAAGCATAATGACTGGGACAGTTGTCTCACACTCACCGCACATTGAACCAGCCTGCTCGCACATGATGCCGTCGTTACGTTGATGTTGCCGACCAAAAGCCGGTGAACGTTGCGCATCATCTTGGAACCGCTTAGAGTCTTACGACTGGGAGTTCTGGCAGTGGTTTCGCAGTGCTGTGTAGTGTGGGCTCCGACGGTCTTACCAACATGACCCGTGTTGCTCCGATGTTGTCGCCTCGCTTTATGCTTGGCCACATTGTTAGTGTGCGCAGGAGTGGGCAGCTCACTGCTGACTTGCTGTTGCTGTAACATACTGAACGCGATATAATCTCTTAGTTAGTAACTTTCCAGGCGGCGGGTGGTGTGTCTCTTTTGTTGTTGCTCGCTACGACCTCATCGAGGTGGACTTCTGGACCCGTAGTATATCGTCTTGTTTTTATTACCGCTTGTCTATCTTAAGTAATATAGTTCAAGTCTTTTCAATCTAAATTGGACGTACTGTAACTTGGAAAAAGCAGACCAGGATTTGTACTTCAACTTACCTCACACAATAGCAATGGAAGATGTCATTTAATTGTGTCAACAGCGCCCTCCAGAGTTCTGTTATAGTTAGCCATTTTTAAAAATATTTCTTTAAGGGGGTTTTGAGCATTTAAGAGGGGGACACCATTTCTACAATGCATTTTTAGCGGTGGTACCAAAAGAAAAACCTGTCCTCCCACGTGGCATGGTCAAAAACAGGGATTTTGGCGGCCATTTTGAAAATACGCCCCCACGGCCACACCCACCAGTAGGGAATTTGCAAACAACCTGATTTGAATAGCTCTATGGTCAAGGTTCCCAAAAAAAGTTGTCTTGAAAAATCCCGAGGGGGGGGGAGGGGGGGTTCTGGTAGCCCATGGACTACAGGAGTAAATGGGTACCTGCGAGCATAGTGAAGATGGTGATGTTTGATTAGCTCATGTGTGCCTAACAGCCAGTCAGGGCTGCATGCTTAAGCCCAATGACTAGGGGTAATGATGTAAATGCCATAAAAAACTGTGTTTGGTGGACTTTTGCACAATAGACCTTTATCATGGTGCATCCATCTTTGTTTTGTTCCCCATAGTACTAAGGGTACGATCATTGCGTCTGCTGACCACGCAATAGCGCGTGTATCTCCCGTTGAGAATCACTGTCCACGCTGTGCGCTCTCTTGATCGCGCAACACCTGTGTCATTGTGATGCACACAATGTACAATTTCAACTTGGGACCAAACTATTTTTCCTGTAAGCCTCACTTTAAGAACGTTAATTTTAATAGGAGAAAAAGGGAAGATTGCCGCACCGTGATAAAGGTTTATAGAATAACTTATAAGCAGACGTGCTAGTGGAACAACCTTCCATTATATCAGTCCATAAATATTCACTTTATTTTCTCTGCTAAATTCCAAGGTATCCAGAAGATTGCTTCATCGTCCCATGCTCGTCTTCAGGCAGCCCAACCTACTGTGCATTGATGGCATACCAGTCAGCCCTGAAGAAAGGACTAAAGCAGAGATGTACTTCTTGGAGCAACAGGTATTGAGTTTGTGCAAACCACTCACACGTGCATTTTCTGTGTTGTTTTGGGAGTCAAATAAAAGCACGTCACAATTCATTAATAATAATAATAATAATGAAAATTTATAATGCGCCGGTATCCATCAAAAAAGGTGCGTGTTGCACTTTTTGAAACGCATACGCACAGCATAACACAAAGGAGATAGGCCTTAATTTTCACTCCCAGAATGGCAGTCTGCACACGTGTGCGGTGATTCGCACAAGCCCAATAGACTTGATTCTTATTACAGGAATTTGAGGGACGGATTTGTCCAGTTTCCAGACAAAAATGGTTTCAAATACTGAAGTCGACTAGACTTGACTATCATTGCTGACTAGACTCTGCTTGGGTCAAAATAGTACATGAGCAACCTAGTGAGCCACAAAAGAAAGTTCTAGTCCAATTTGTTAAGGTAAAAAATCTTTACAATTAGGCTCTGGGATCTTCTTAAAATGAGCTGTTTCAATTCTCCAACCTGCCTTTTATTAGAGAATATCCGAGTGCTGTGGGTTAACGCGTCAAGAGGAAAATGAATTAAAAATTCTGTGGCTCTTATTCTTTTCTCGTTTGGGGAAAAAGAATACCTGTTTGCATTATCTGCGGTGGCAAACATTTTTACCAAAAACTCACAATTTCAATACTTTAACTTTTGTATTCATATGAATGGATGATGACAGTGGCCTTTGATTCATGTTTTTCGCACATAATTTCGACGTGCATCGCTTTTAAAAAAATGGCGTTGAGGCAAGTTGGATTGAAAAGATGCACAAAAATCACAGAATCACAAAAACTCTTTCCGTCCTGTTCATTTTGTGATTTCCAGTGCGTCGTTTCACTCAAAATTCTCTACTGCTTTTTCTCAAAGCGACGTGCGTCCAATTTATGTGTGAAAAGGCTCAGTGTGAATCCACCTTGTTGGTGTCCATGTCCTTAGCTAGTCTTTAAACATACAGTTTAAGACTGGTCAACCACACCCTTATTCATAATTACCTTAGACAGTTTATGCATCTCTATTGGCTGGGAGCACATTATGTGGATAGTCTTATACGGATGATAAAGACCAGTTTAAACACTTTCTAGTCTGGCCCGCGGCGCCCTAGTCAGTTCCAGCGCGTTTCATACACACACACACACAATCTTCCTGCATTCCTTTGTTCTCATGTAGTTAAGAAAACGTCTCTAAAATTATTTTTTCACCCTAACCCTAAACCTAACCCCTAAACTTTTAACCCCCACCCTTACCCCGAACCTTTTTTTTAAAGCTTGGACAACCCGACTGTGGACCTGTGCAAGTCCACATAGCGTCCTCTCTTCCTGGTTTATGTGGACTTCCTTTGTTCCCAAGTCCACATAGTGTATGTAATGCTATCCCACGAATGCACACACCCGAAAACAAATTTGACGCAGTGTGACTAAAATTTAAGTAAAGTTTACCCGGCCGTGTGTGTGCGCGTACAACGTGCATGCAATTGAACAAAAACAACCTAATTAGCATGGCTCAGGCCATTATCAGCGTCCAGGCCCCCATCCAGTTTTAAACGTACAGTTTAAGACTGGCCAAATACCCATTTTATTCCCTAATTGAATGTTTAAAAAATACATTGATTTTGATTTAGTCGGTGGCTGCAGTGACATCCATGCAGGAAACGACTCTACCAGGAATCTCACCCTACAAAAACCAGGCTGCTCCAGTCAAAATCACCAACGTTGAGCTACAAGGAGCACCCATTGAGAGGTACAGCCTGAAACAACCTGGTCACTACTCGGCAGAGGACCAGATGGGGAATCAAGACAGCATGAGAGGTAGGAAGCAATCAAATTGGTGCTTGAGGGTGGATTCACACATGTGTTGCGGAGGGAATTTGGAGTGAAACGACGCACTGAAAATCACAGAATCCACAAGGTTTTCAGTAAGTCTTTTCACTCCAAATTCCTTCCACACCACAATTTTACCAAAGCAAAGCGCGTCGCATTTACGCTGAAAAGGTTCAGAGTGAATCCACCTTAAAGGCACCATGTTATATCATTTGCAAGATGAAAATTTTACGAATTCCTAGAATGAGGGGACAACATATGGGTCTTTCTATAAATTAGGGGTCCAATGTTGGTGTCCCCCGTTACATTTTACATCTTGTTTTTGTAAATTCAGGACACATTCTTTAAATACTTTCCATCGCAAAGAGCGAGTACATAAAGTACAATTCATACAAAATGGTTTTAAAGCCATTTTAATGATTTTTGTACGAAAAATAACATGTCAGGTGTAACGGGGGACACTAAATGTCACACTTTTGGACCCCTAATTTATAGAAAGACCCATATCTGAAGAAGAACGTTGGTAAACCAGCCTGCAGATATTTCAGCTGCAGTAAACCTTCAAAAAAACATTAAAACCTGTGCATGGATTTTGTGTATAAAGTGTGCACACACTTTAAAAAAAAAAAACCTTCATCGGTTGTTTATTTCTAGTACCATTTTGGACAAAAATAAATTCATGTGGTGTTTGTTACAATTGCTATCAACACTTTAAGTTTTTATTTTCCGTCAACTCATGAAGTAACATTTGTTGGCTCATTGCAAATCATAAACAGGCTGTAGGTTTCAAGAGCCTTTTCAGGATCTGTCTTGGACTCAAACGTGGCCTGTTAAGACTCGAAGGAATTGGCTTGAGACCAGGAAATTTTTCCCTTGGCATTTTGCTACACCTCAGCCTGTGATGCGGTTTAAAATCTAAATAGACCTTTATCATGGTGCGGCCATCTTCCCTTCTCTCCTATTAAAATGAACGTAACCAAAGCAAGGCTTGCAGAAAAAATAGTTTGGTCCCGTTGTTCATTGTGTGCATCACAATGGCACAGGAGCTGCGCGATCAAGAGAGCGCGCAGCGTATCTCAACTGGGGAGATTACACGTGCTATCGCGCAGTAGCCCAGACACACTGATAATGCCCGACACGTACTATGGGGAACAAGACAAAGATGGACGCACCGTGATAAAGGTCTATTGTTAGCCATGTCTCAAACTGGACTACATGTACCTCAGCATTCGTTACGTAAAACTCTTAGTTTCTGCATATTCATGCCCCTTTATAGTTCGGTTTAGAAGTAAAGTATTCAAGTAAAAAAAGTAACCCTTTGTGTGTTGCCAAAGTTACTGGGTCTACACTAAAACTGTTTCCCTGTACTAAAGTGTGATGTCCGTTTATACCAGGATAACCGGGTGTAAGCATCCCCGGCATGCCTGGTAATGTAAAACATCCATTGTGAAAACGGTTCACTGGTTTTAGTGTAGACCCAGTAACGTTAGCTACACATAAAGTGTGATGTTTTTACTTTAGTACTTTATGGATGTTTCAGATTACCAGCGAATGTTTAAACTCAATTACCCTGTAAACTGACGTTAGTAGTCTATTACAAGAACCGCGACATATTGTTAACTCACAAGAAATGTTTGCAAAACTTACATTGTACCTCTCATGAAACGTTTGAGTTTTTGTTTCCCTCAGCACCCAACAGAAGACAACGGAACATCCCAGCTGAAACCACTGTATCCCCAAACAACACGGTGCGTATTTCCCAAACCAGTCAGCTTGCCAGTCACATCAGGAGTCAATACCAGCCACAGCACCAGGTGCCGTACGTACCCTATCACGGACATCATCATCATCAACAGCAGCATAGTGGGTATCAGTATGAGAATGGACATCATCAGAGCAAGTACGGTAGTAATATGGGGAGCAAAGGCAGACCTATCTGATGGGAGATTGGCTTGCTGGGCTTATTGCAAATGTGTGCCGTCACCTGGGGCCAATTTCATGGCGCTGCTTAAGTGCTAGCTGAAAATGTGTGCTTACTGTAGCAGAAAAGTTGTGCTAACGTTAAGGCTATTTCACGACCAGCATGTGCGTGCTTGGAAACAGACATTGTTGCCCGTTTTAACAAATTTTGCCTCTGAAGCTAGCAAGACTGGAGGTTAGTGGTTGAAACTTCACGGTCCACATTGTTGACGACACCACTATAAGTAAAACCCAAATGCCGTTTACGCAAACTTGGTGAAAAATACACTGTTTCATGAACTGACATCAAGGTTAGCGTACACTGACTCGCAGTGCAAGGGTTTCAACGAACTGACATGCAAGTATGCGGTGAATTTATAAAAAAGAAGAAGTGGGATGTAGTAAAAGTTCAACCCCTTCGCATTTTCCAATTTATTTCCCTGGAGCGGGAGACTGCACTTGCAGTTTTGGTATAAGCCTCTGGGGCTGGAGACTTGATGACTAGTTTACATTTCATATCGTAAATCAATTTTATTTCCCAAGTCTGATCACATGTCATTTTGTCCAAACCAAAAACTGACTTGAGCCCAAGCCAACAAGTTGAGAAACCAGCTCTGCCCTGGTAATACTAAACCATGGGCTAATTCTGTATTTAACCGCCCCCAAGACACTCGCACCTAGAACTGCAGGTTCCCATCGCGAAGGGGTTAAACAAAACGCCGTCTAATTATAAACAAGTTAGTGAAAACAAAACTGTTTTGATTACACTTGAAGTACATGTATTTAAGCGTCAGTTACTGCAAACGCGGATTATGTGCTAATGTCATTTTCCATCCAAAACCCTACACCCAAGTATCAACAAGGAGGTGCTATTGGGTTGAGGTGAGTACGTCGTTATACAAGTGAAGAATTCATTTTCAAAAACAGTGCCTTTCAAAATATCTCATGTATCTCAAGTTTTCTGTTGTGCCTTCCAGAAAATACCCAGCAAAATGCAGCTCCGAGGCATTCAATTAGTAAAATTGACTTGATTTTACAAAATTAATACCTTTCTTTTACTTTTTATTGGATATTTTTAGAAATGTGCATAAACAAAAATATTAAATGGCACTTGTCTGTTTTTGCAAATGAACTCTTCAAGGAGCGTGTATGTACAGATCACACTTCGCGTTCTCAATCCGTATATTTTCAAGGATATAGTCGAAAAACCACCGATGTTTTGTAAACTAATTTATCCGGTTCTATAAAGCGGTGCAATAATTGCATCAACCTTTTTGCTTCCACATCCAAATTGGATGTTGCAAATTTTGTGTTTTCTTCCCATGGATAGTATTTTGGGGAGGTATTTCATATGATTGTTAGGTTAAAACAACATCCATTTTTTTGAACATGCTCCTTTCAAGTGCCTTAGGGCGAGTTTGTTTCGGACGGATCCAGATCTGCGCAGATCCAATTCACGTGACTTGAATTCCTAGTCGAGAGCAGTTACGTTTGTTTCTGCGCGTAAAATAACTTGGGATCTGGATCTGTCGTGAAACAAACACGCCCTTGATGTGTGTATTATAGTTGATTTGCACTTATGAGTGCCTTCTTTTTAAGAGTTTGACCATGTACAAACAAGTAAAAATTAATATTTTTTTGTAAGTTTGATTGAAACTCTTCACGTCATGAAATGTTTGCGAATTTACCGACATTTTCTATTACAGAATTATCTGTCTAGTGAAAAATCCCGTAATTCCCAAAGCAAATAATGAAACTCGGTGGGACTAATAATCCATTGAAAATATCATTTGACCGACTATCGGAATTCCCACAGAATGTTCACGGCAATGATACACTGAGGAGCAATTCTTCTGCCGAGGATCTGGGAAATTAGTGTTAAAAATCACAGGTTTTGCATGTGCTTACAAAGTTTGGTTGTATATATATTTTGCGAGATTTTACATGTACAGTGTTTTAATAGATAATACTGTTTTGTTTTTTATTATGTCAAGCAGGCTTTTTATGTTGGTTGGGTGATGTATGGGTTACCCATAAAGGGGAGTGACATAAAAGGCATGACAGTGGGCTAGACGTTTTAAACAGTGAAACTTGTGCATGTATAGTGCCCACCCTCAGGACCGTAAAAAAACTGGCAGCCTCTTTATCAAGTGGCTTTAAACGATCAATAAGGGAGTTCTTGTACACTTTTATCAATCAAGGGTTTTTTTGTTTTTTCTTCAAAATTAAGCAACCGCCAAAGAAAATTGTTTGGTTGCTCTACCAATATGAAAATCGCCCATGGTGGTGCATTTAGTTTAATGCAAAGCTTAAGCTGAATACATGTACTTAGTGTATCAAATGGAATTTCAACAATTTTGAAATCTGCTGGGAAAATCTATATTATATATGTTATACATTGTATTCAGTGGAGAAAATGCGTCTTTATATTGTCTTCAAATAAAGGAAAAAATAGCTTTCAGTTTATTATGTCATAGACCTTGAAAACTTTTATTTGTAAAAAGGAAGATAAAAAGAGTTTAGATGGTACTTTCCTCGCCTTCCACCTCTGTGGCCCTGGTTCGAATCCCGTCTGGGTCAGTATGTGGTGTGGGTTTCCCGTATACAAAATTGTGTACAGGTTTTACTTCACAACTCTAAAACTGAGCATTTCTTCGTCGTTTCTTCAGGCTTACGAGCTACAGTGCCCTCAGGCACTTTCGAGGAATCCTTGGTTTCAATAGACTGCCGAAGTGAATACGTCACCTTTTGTTGGTTGCCAAGGCAATTGGATCTAAACTAAAATCACTCAACCGCATCCCAGTGCTTTTCCAATGGTACTTTTCCCGACGCCATGATAGTTTAGATCCAATTGCCATGGCAACGCACGTCACACTTCGGCTGTCTATACCAGAAAGAACTAATTATAATTAACCGGGTAAACAGACTTGGCATATCAGCTGCAAAAACACATGAATACTCATGCACTGTATAAAATTACTTGAAATCCAAATGCGAAATTACATTCTTGTAATTATTAAAAATATATATATATGGTATTAAACTTTACCCTCAGATTGACATGTGGATACTGAAGTGGTGCACATGCACAATGACCTTTTACCATGAGGATAAGTTTTTACCTCATAAACCTGTCAGCGAGAATTTGCTCGAGCGCCAATGTATTTCACATATATGCATGCAGTTTATTGTCTGATGCATTCTTACATGTTGGTTGTCTGCCTCAAGCAGGTCTCTGTGAAAAATGTGCCACTTCTGCTTAGGTCAAATATCCACTGATTCGGGATAAGGCATCCGTACGGGCCAACAATTTCACAGCGGCCGCAAGGGTACCGTGGCTATCCTGCAGGCACCGTAGCGTTGTAAGCCTATAGACAGTATCGAGTGGGCCCAGTACGGCCCCCGCAGCATTCGTACGGATGCTGTACGATTTTAGGACGGAATTTTAGGCCCCCTCAAATTGTACGGCACCCCGTGCAGGCGCAGCAGGGACGCCATGCGGCTTCTGCAGGATTATCTTGCAGTACCCTTGCAGCTTACACACTTGCCGAATATGTGACTGCTGCACACGGATGACACCGACACCCGAATACCCCCAAGTTCCCGAAATCTTAGAATTCCGCCGTAGGCAGAATAATTCATACGGGGCCCGGTGAATACGTGACTAAAGCATTAACGTGCTATTTTGCCCAGTAAGTGTCTTAGCAGATAACAGGTTTTATGAAATGACAACAGCCTTTTGGTATGCCGCTTAATACACACAGCTAGCCAAACTGACAATTTTTGTACGCTAATACGATGATTTCATACTTGACAAATTGAAGGATAATCCAAAGGAAAATGCTAAAGAAATACTCACCAGCAAATAAGTAAGAATTTTCTGTGGCAGTGACACCTAAACCGAAATAGACGCTTGACCTGTGATGGTTTCCAAAAACAGTTGATGACAATGTGGCCGAGTTCGGGCGGTCTGTTATGGACACGGGTAAACTCATCTCGTGCCCAAACGACAGGAACACTGCACTCAGAACAGGATCACACACCACCCATCCATCGAGAACTAGTTACTCGTGTCAAGAACAGACCGCCCGAACTCAACCTTTAAATTTCACGAGGCTTGTATATTGACTAATACCAGTACACATTTGCAAAAAAGTTGGCCATGGTGCCCTTTGAAATTTGGACAAAAGCATGGCCAGCGTTCTTGTTACGCCATCATTGGTCCACCTTTTTAGAAAAAAAGACTACACCCCTCCCTCTTGGACAACCAGCCTACATGCCTGTTCATGAATTGTGAGCAAACAACGTAACGAGACCAGTGTCTCCATCCTGCTCAGTCACATCTGGTGTTCTTTGCTTCGCTGCCTTTCTCATCATTGGCTCCAGATTCTGTATAACAATTTCTCTCTTGAACATTTGGCAAACAGGTGTCTGTGAAATGAAAACACATAAGAAAATCAAAATATAAGATACAAAAAAATGTACGGAAAAATGCATTAACATTTTAGTACCATGAAAATTATACAGTGTTTTTTTCAGGTATGAATTCCGTTCTCTGGTCGCCACCGAGATGCCGTGTGTCAAGTCTATGGAACATGGTTGAAAAAGTTTAGGTATTTTCAAGGAAATTGTTGAATGTTTTTCACTTCCCCTAAAAATATTTACATGTTTTGGTGGTTACTGAGTTATTATAAGGAGAATAAGTGGCGACCAGGAATCCTTTAACTTCTCAGTGCCCAATGTTGTTCAGATTTAACCCTCAAGTTCCCAACATTTTTGCATTTTTCGTAACATACGTGACAGTTGGCCTGTTGGAAGAAAAAAGATCTTACGTGTATGATAGCACTTTCAGAGTACATACGATAGACTGTACATGTACGATCTTGGCACTGAAAAAGTGCAGAACAAGGCAACAACTGACTTCAATTAATTCGGAGAACAAAAACTGTTGAGTTCTGGCACCAGATGAAATCGATCATGTAGCTCAACCAGAAATATCCAAGGTTCTGGCACCAGATGAAATCGATCATGTAGCTCCAACAGAAATATCGAAGATTCTGGCACCAGATGAAATCGATCATGTAGCTCCAACAGAAATATCCAAGGTTCTGGCACCAGATGAAATCGATCATGTAGCTCCAACAGAAATATCCAAGGTTCTGGCAACAGATGAAATCGATCATGTAGCTCCAACAGAAATATCCAAGGTTCTGGCAACAGATGAAATCGATCATGTAGCTCCAACAGAAATATCCAAGGTTCTGGCACCAGATGAAATCGATCATGTAGCTCCAACAGAAATATCGAAGATTCTGGCACTAGATGAAATCGATCATGTAGCTCAACCAGAAATATCCAAGGTTCTGGCACCAGATGAAATCGATCATGTAGCTCCAACAGAAATATCGAAGATTCTGGCACCAGATGAAATCGATCATGTAGCTCCAACAGAAATATCCAAGGTTCTGGCACCAGATGAAATCGATCATGTAGCTCCAACAGAAATATCCAAGGTTCTGGCAACAGATGAAATCGATCATGTAGGTCCAACAGAAATATCGAAGGTTCTGGCACCAGATGAAATCGATCATGTAGGTCCAACAGAAATATCGAAGGTTCTGGCACCAGATGAAATCGATCATGTAGGTCCAACAGAAATATCCAAGGTTCTGGCAACAGATGAAATCGATCATGTAGGTCCAACAGAAATATCGAAGATTCTGGCACCAGATGAAATCGATCATGTAGCTCCAACAGAAATATTAAAGATTCTGGCACCAGATGAAATTGATCATGTAGCTCCAACAGAAATATTGAAGATTCTGGCACCAGATGAAATTGATCATGTAGCTCCAACAGAAATATTGAAGATTCTGGCACTAGATGAAATCGATCATGTAGCTCAACCAGAAATATCAAAGATTCTGGCACCAGATGAAATTGATCATGTAGCTCCAACAGAAATATTGAAGATTCTGGCACTAGATGAAATCGATCATGTAGCTCCAACAGAAATATCAAAGATTCTGGCACCAGATGAAATCGATCATGTAGCTCCAACAGAAATATCGAAGATTCTGGCACCAGATGAAATCGATCATGTAGGTCCAACAGAAATATCGAAGATTCTGGCACCAGATGAAATCGATCATGTAGCTCCAACAGAAATATCGAAGATTCTGGCACCAGATGAAATTGATCATGTAGCTCCAACAGAAATATCGAAGATTCTGGCACCAGATGAAATTGATCATGTAGCTCCAACAGAAATATCGAAGATTCTGGCACCAGATGAAATTGATCATGTAGCTCCAACAGAAATATTGAAAATTCTGGCACCAGATGAAATTGATCATGTAGCTCCAACAGAAATATCGAAGATTCTGGCACCAGATGAAATCGATCATGTAGCTCCAACAGAAATATCGAAGATTCTGGCACCAGATGAAATTGATCATGTAGCTCCAACAGAAATATCCAAGGTTCTGGCACCAGATGAAATCGATCATGTAGCTCCAACAGAAATATCGAAGATTCTGGCACCAGATGAAATCGATCATGTAGCTCCAACAGAAATATCAAAGATTCTGGCACCAGATGAAATCGATCATGTAGCTCCAACAGAAATATCGAAGATTCTGGCACCAGATGAAATTGATCATGTAGCTCCAACAGAAATATCGAAGATTCTGGCACCAGATGAAATTGATCATGTAGCTCCAACAGAAATATCGAAGATTCTGGCACCAGATGAAATTGATCATGTAGCTCCAACAGAAATATTGAAGATTCTGGCACTAGATGAAATCGATCATGTAGCTCCAACAGAAATATCGAAGATTCTGGCACCAGATGAAATCGATCATGTAGCTCCAACAGAAATATTGAAGATTCTGGCACTAGATGAAATCGATCATGTAGCTCCAACAGAAATATCGAAGATTCTGGCACCAGATGAAATCGATCATGTAGCTCCAACAGAAATATTGAAGATTCTGGCACTAGATGAAATCGATCATGTAGCTCAACCAGAAATATCAAAGATTCTGGCACTAGATGAAATCGATCATGTAGCTCAACCAGAAATATCAAAGGTTCTGGCACCAGATGAAATCGATCATGTAGCTCCAACAGAAATATTGAAGATTCTGGCACTAGATGAAATCGATCATGTAGCTCCAACAGAAATATCGAAGATTCTGGCACCAGATGAAATCGATCATGTAGCTCAACCAGAAATATCAAAGATTCTGGCACTAGATGAAATAGATCATGTAGCTCCAACAGAAATATCGAAGATTCTGGCACCAGATGAAATCGATCATGTAGCTCCAACAGAAATATTGAAGATTCTGGCACTAGATGAAATCGATCATGTAGCTCAACCAGAAATATCAAAGATTCTGGCACTAGATGAAATCGATCATGTAGCTCAACCAGAAATATCAAAGGTTCTGGCACCAGATGAAATCGATCATGTAGCTCCAACAGAAATATCGAAGATTCTGGCACCAGATGAAATCGATCATGTAGCTCCAACAGAAATATTGAAGATTCTGGCACTAGATGAAATCGATCATGTAGCTCCAACAGAAATATCGAAGATTCTGGCACCAGATGAAATCGATCATGTAGCTCCAACAGAAATATTGAAGATTCTGGCACTAGATGAAATCGATCATGTAGCTCCAACAGAAATATCGAAGATTCTGGCACTAGATGAAATCGATCATGTAGCTCAACCAGAAATATCAAAGATTCTGGCACTAGATGAAATAGATCATGTAGCTCCAACAGAAATATCGAAGATTCTGGCACCAGATGAAATCGATCATGTAGCTCCAACAGAAATATTGAAGATTCTGGCACTAGATGAAATCGATCATGTAGGTCAACCAGAAATATCAAAGATTCTGGCACCAGATGAAATAGATCATGTAGCTCCAACAGAAATATCGAAGATTCTGGCACTAGATGAAATCGATCATGTAGCTCAACCAGAAATATCAAAGATTCTGGCACTAGATGAAATAGATCATGTAGCTCCAACAGAAATATCGAAGATTCTGGCACCAGATGAAATCGATCATGTAGCTCCAACAGAAATATTGAAGATTCTGGCACTAGATGAAATCGATCATGTAGCTCAACCAGAAATATCAAAGATTCTGGCACTAGATGAAATAGATCATGTAGCTCCAACAGAAATATCGAAGGTTCTGGCACCAGATAAAATCGATCATGTAGCTCCAACAGAAATATCGAAGGTTCTGGCACCAGATGAAATCGATCATGTAGCTCCAACAGAATTATTGAGGATTCTGGCACCAGATGAAATTGATCATGTAGCTCCAACAGAAATATCGAAGATTCTGGCACTAGATGAAATCGATCATGTAGCTCAACCAGAAATATCAAAGATTCTGGCACTAGATGAAATAGATCATGTAGCTCCAACAGAAATATCGAAGGTTCTAGTCCAGGTGAAATCGATCATGTAGCTCCAACAGAATTATTGAGGATTCTGGCACCAGATGAAATTGATCATGTAGCTCCAACAGAAATATCGAAGATTCTTGCAGCAAATGAAATCGATCATGTAGCTCTAACAGAAATATCGAAGATTCTTGCAGCAACTAAAAGCTCATGTAACAAACGAAACCTCTTGTTTCGAATGAAAGAACACTTCACAGAACTGTTACCAAGTTTTCCATTTTGGGAACTGTGTTTGACCAGTTGACGCCAGGATTATTTTTGGCAAAAAAATACCTTTTTTGTTTAAAGGCAAATGATTGGCCAAAAGGGGCAAATTTCATAAAGCTGTTTAGCAGAAAAATTTGCTCAATCCAAAAGGTTTGCTCTATAAAAATAGGTAAATGGTAAAAATTGTCTGTCAACTCGTGTTTTTAGCAAGAATAGCAAGAAATTTAGCAAGAATTATGTTTTTGCATACAACTCTTTCCTGTATTGCCATAGGATTTGTACACAAAAACTGCTTGTAGTCATAACTTTCCCCTCCACTAGTAGCGCTAGCTTGGCCAACTTACCCCTATGATTCCACAGACTAGTTTCTTGAAGTTGTCCCGTTTAATTTTCTCACTGGCTGGCTTCTTGTGCTCTTTGTTGAAGATGAAGCGATTATCGAATGTTTTAAGTGTTTCTGTGCTGACGCCTGGTACCTGAAGCATCAGTTCTTGCAGGCTGTTGTGCATTGGCCTCTGAAAACAGCGTTTGGGATACAGATTAATTCAAATACAAGTAGCGTTCGAGATGCTTACACGGTGTAACACCAACTTACACCAGAGCGTT
Source organism: Henricia sp. BOLD:AAB3569 (assembly GCA_037783545.1). NCBI lineage: Eukaryota > Metazoa > Echinodermata > Asteroidea > Spinulosida > Echinasteridae > Henricia > Henricia sp. BOLD:AAB3569. The sequence continues at coordinate 2,767,996 of JBBELK010000245.1, forward strand.
CTTTTTGCCATCACGTTATACACGTGTCTGCCCAGGTGCCCGCCACTATTGCCCCAACTTGCGGCCGGTGTAAGGTGCGGTGTAATGACGTCACCTTACACCAGTAAAACATGGCAGACAATTTAGAATCGTGACGTAAGTACGAAAATAATGCACAGATTTATGCCAAAAATAGGAGTGGGGGTGTACATGCATTTTCTCTAATTTGTTGAAGTCTGTGGACAGAGTTTAATGTTACCTTTAGGGCAGCTAATTTTGCATGGTGCTGGCTTAAATTGTCCTCTCGAATCAAAGGATAATGTTATTTATAAAAGCCCCTTCTGGCAATAACCTTTGACCTGTGTTTTCAGAATTCAAAGGGAAACCCCGTGGAGTTCGTTTTGCACCTTCTAGAGGCTTCCCCTGGTGTACATTCGGTGTAAGCTATTCAAACGCCAAAACAGATATTTTAAAACAAGATTTAGTGTTCAGATGCACCAAACAAGTTTGATGACAAGTAATTAAAATGTGGCTTTATCTCCCGTCTCTGATGGGTTGTGATGTGTCTGAGCAAGACACATCAGCTCAGTGGCGGCTCTTATTGTGAAACGCCCGAATTTTTTTTCGGTGTGAGCTGCTGGTTTCTCTGCGAAATGGAATGGAATTCTGCATCAAATACTGCTACCCAAATTAAGATGTACTGATTTCTACTAACCAAAACCTCATAGTGTTGGAAGGACCTCTGCACCAGCCACGCCATGCAGGCTTCATGCTGTCCGTGGACTTGAAGACCACGTAGGAAACATGTCAGAAGATACTTGGCAGCTTCTGGAAGAAGGGGCCTCCCAATAATCTGATGGAGCAATTAAGCAAATATGAGGAATGGTTAAAGACAGACTACCTACACGATTAGAAAACTGTCAAAAATGGCATTACCTCCACGTGTGATTGAGGACGTGTGCGATAAAAACCAACCTGTGTACAAGTCAGCTCAGTACCTCATGTACAATCCGGGGAAAAAATGAAAAACCATGTCCACGCATTCAAAAAACTATCCTATTCAGGCTGGTTCCCTGGCTATAGGTAAGTCGGTTACGAGCCCATGCTGGCTCATACGGCAGATACTCATTCCCGGTTTCTGTGGCATGGAGTGACTAGGAACATTAATTGCTACTCTCCCTGGATGTGATACCAGTCCATCGCAGGTCTACCCCCAGCAACTAGTTGGGTTTACCCAACCGTTTATACACCTGCAGCCGATTTCACGAAACTTTACGCAATTGCGCAAGTCCACTTACGCCATTACTTGCACAATAATTTATGGCGTAAGTGGACTTGCGCAATTGCGTAAAGTTTCGTGAAATCGGCTGCTGGGTGGAGAGAGATAACAGAATGAAGTGTGCAATGACCAGGCTTCGAACCATGGACTTCTTGACTAAAAGTCTGACGCGCTATCCACTAGACCATTATGTCTCCCTGGCTATACTGCACAGAAAATGGACCCATAATACCACGGCAATCAGGGGCCTGGTTTCATTTACATGAAGGCATCCTTGTAAAAAATGTATGTGCACACATTTATGTCAGCTCATCTTCTATCTTTCATGTTAGTGATTTTTTTCCCTCTTTTTTTGTGTGACGGTTTTGAGACATTGCAAATCCTGTAAACAGGCCTTATTAACTATTGTGGCTTGTGTCTGTTTTTCTTACCTGTTGAAACACCGGCCCACATATGCCAAGTGACTTAATGCATGTTTGTGTATCACTCCAGGATAGCGCTGAATAGATACACATAATTATGCTTCTGCATAGAGACTGTTGAAAAAATAAAGATATTAGTTTACTAACATTTGGTGAACCACTAATTCAATCAGTCCTATACAGATGGTTTTCTGACCATAAACATTATCTAAACTTTCCTTTGTTATAAAATTTTGGGGGTTATTAGTAATACTGAATGTCACTTTAATCAAAGGCGATCTGACATGCAACCTCACTTCGAAACTCATCAACTACTTCAACACGTACGATTTTGGCGTACTTTTTACGATTTTTCACCCATTTTACGATTTTGTTCTTCATTTGTACGATTTTTAACGATGCTGTTTTTAAATAATTATATTTTTTCCCGCACAAAGGAGGGAGTGTGAACCAGTCTAGTGCGTAGTAAAACTCTGCGCAATCATGCTAGATTAGTTTCCGGACCTCATATTCCACATACGAACACGAATATGTGTTTGTATGTGCTAAATATGTGTTTGTGTGTGCAATAAGTGGACTGAGAATCAGTCTACAGTACCATGCTTCTGGAAGTGCGGCATGTATCGCAGAGCGGGCGCGCCGGGCGTGCGGTGTACTGTACATTTGAACAACACGTTTCATATACGCTAAAAATACATTTGTACATTTGTTTTTGCGGAGGTTTTTGCCCAAAAGGCAAAATAGTGTCCACCAAACATGGTAAAACGACGTCGAACCACAGCAGAAATGTTTACAGAAGTACAATGATGAATGGCCTTGACTGATATTTAGCAAACATTCAGAATACTTCGGCTTTAGTTTGTTGTGCAATGCGGATTGTTATGTGAGTCACACCGGTCGAATATGAAAAGTATGATTTTCGAATTCTAAATGTTGGGAGCTCTGCTCCTTGTGCATGTCATTTTTAAAGCTTTCATTTATTAACAGAAAAACCATGCATGGATTTTAGAAGATTTTCTTAGGCACTGCTGCTTTTTATAAAAGTTTATTTCTTTAAACCTTATTCCTTCTGACCACTTGACAAAAAACTTTAAATTTGAGTCTAAAATGCTTCATTAAATGCGCCATATTTTGCAGTTTGGCGAATTTAAGTTTTGACTTCATTTCAGGATTTCAGTGTAAAATTCCATTGATGACATGAATATTACCTCATGCTGTAAAATCTTCTTGCCTAGATCACTGAGTTGATCACTGTCCTTATGCTCCCCTGCCCCTGGTGCCGGTGTAGTGTCTGGCTCCATCATCTCAACAGCACCATCAGCTTCATTGCCAACCTCAACACCTTCAGATTTCTTCCTGAAAACTATGCCTGTTCAATAGATCAAAGATAGATTGCAACGTGTGACCCGCTCTGCAAAAAGGTAGGATAAGTCGTTGCAGGCTAGGTCGAGTTTTTGTGACCAAAAAAAGAAATCTGCGGCATATCCATGCTCATTAAAATACAAAAACACAATGGAAATTCCTGGCGGTGCCCAGATACCGCCTGGATTGCCCGTGTTTTGCCTGGAATTTCCATTTTGTTTTGTATTATAATGAGCGTGGATCTGCTGCAGATTTCTTTTGATGGTCGCGGAAAGTAACTCGACCTAGAGCGTGCTCGACTTACTCTACCTTTTTGCAGAGCGGGTCACATATAACCATCTTTGAGACACATCATACGTTCTAACTAAATTCACAACATCGGACTTACGACACATTGAAAAATGCCTTTTCAAAATCCAAAAGTGATTTTTAGCTATGATATATAAAAGTTTATCTGTCTTTGACCCTAATCTCACAAAAAACATTGCCTTGTTCGACGAAGATACGTTAATCATCGTTAGGTAATGAAGTGTGCGTTCACATCTTACTTAACGAAGATCGAATGAAGAGCGGTACCGTTCACATTAGGCGACTGCTAACGAAGATCGCATGAAGCTGTGGGAGGCCACTACGCCTGGTCGCACATGCCCATCGAGCGTCAAGTGTCGAGCTTCGAGTGTCTGACGCGCTTTGTGTTTTTTTTCAGTGGTGCGTCAAAAACAATGCTAGCTAGCCGCTTGATGCACGACGCGCTTGTGCAACCAGGCCTGCTAAATCGCTTCGACGAATGAAGAGAGCATTCACATTACAAATTTGCTTTGTCGAATGGAGCGATCTCTTCATTGAATGAAGCTATTTTGCTTCATCGAACGAAGAGATTATAATCTTCGTCGAATGAAGAGGCGTGTTTTCACATCAGGAAATCTCTTCGTCAAATCTTCGTCGAACAAACCGATTTCTCTTGTGAGAACGGGGTCTTTGATGTTTTGAAGGGATTTCAACTGCATTAATGTTTTTGACTCGGGACTTAAAACCCAGTTTTGACCCAAGTGAGTCAAGCCTCAGACTCAACCTAATAATATCTGTAATAGAAAAGGTGTTCCAGATTATAGTTCTTACCAGAGCTGCCTACCCTCCCGGATTTTGTAACAGATTCTTCAGAAAATGACTAATTTTGTGAGTCCTGACGCTGCGTTCCAAACACACGAATGGTTTGTTAACGTTGGAGCCAACGTTTGCTTAATGTGGAATGGATTGTTTGCCAAAACACATTGTCAACATGGCGGCGTCCACAGTCACAGCAGTCGTACCAATGTTGTAATGTGGCTCTCTGCTGCTTACCAAATTTTTGAGGAAATGTGACACGTTGATATTGATTGTGTATCGCCAGCGATAAGGGAGATAACCACGAAAGGTGTAATATATTTGTTATTTTCTGAACTGCAAACCATCGTCTGTCATCTTTCATGTCGCGCACGCCATTTTGAAATGACTTGCGGACATCGCGAACAATCTAAAAGTTTGTTGGCCAACGTTGATTAACGTTGGTGGCGCACAATTCGTTCCACTCAAAATTGTTGGCCAATGTTTGCAAACGTTCGCGTATGTAGAACGCAGCCCAGACATGGATAAAAACCCTTCCGGATTGTCAATTAACAACTTTGGGGATTTTTAGATGTGTTTGGAGTCACGGAATGAACCTGTTTTTCCCAAAATCTGGGAGAGTTGGCAGCTCTGTCTTACCTAAGAGATCCAGATAATCCCTTGTGACAAGTCGCAGGAACATATCGTCCAAAATCTCCTGTGATTCCTGGTTGGTATCTCTGTTTCCCGACTCCTCCCTGCATTGCAATGTCAAACCACCAAATACAGTAAACTCTCGTTATAATATAATGGCTCCTGATATAAAGCTCGTACTAATGTCAAGCTACTTTTCTAAACCTGGCCATTCTTCTGTTCATTGTGTCTTAGTTATAGTGCTCTTTGGATATAAGGCTCACATAGACTACTAATTAAAAAGTGTAAACGTCAGCTGCTAGGATAACTGGCTCTAAACATTTACTGGTAATCTGACACGTCCATTGCTAAAGTGCAGGGAACTAGTTCAATGGTTTTAGTGTAGACCCAATAACCTTGGCAACCCATACAGGGCGACGTTTTTACTTTTGTAGTCTATTAGTTCGTTCCCTTGAAGAATGCCAATAGTTTACTGTAATAGGTGATGTATACAAAAGGCAGGTCTTGATATTAACCCAGGCCACCGAGGCCAATGGCCTCATGCCCTGTTGAGTTGGCTCTAATAATGCCCCTTCAAGATATACACTTTCCGAGGCCAACTTGGCCAACATGCATTATCCTCTAAAATATCTTGAGGCTTGTATACACAAATAACTAGTACACATCTGGAACAAAGTTGGCCATGGTGCTCCTCCAGTTGGCCTCAGTACCCTTTGAAATTCGGACAAAACCAAGGCCAGAGTGCACATTATTAAAACTGGAGCTCGTTTCAATTTCTAGTTCAGCCAAAACTTTCCACGATCAGTTTCAAATTAAAATAAATACTGTGTGCAAAGATGACCACATACCCCATGTCAAGGCGCTCATTCCACACAGAACCCAACCTATGAAGCATGAATTCACACAGGCAGTTCAAAGCTGGCAGTAAAACACGATCTTGACAATTGACTGGGCAATGCTGAACTAAGGACTTCATGAAAACACGTGCAAAGAGGTCAAGGAACAACAATGTTTTATGTGTGTTTAAAATTTCAGTTTTAAAATCTCAGTTTTAAAATTTCAGTTTTGAATAAATGGTATTTTCTAATGTAAAAGGGAAATCCTGCGATGCGAGTGTAACAGTATTTTCCTCACCCTGACCCTACATGTAACTAATGGTAGTTAAAGGAGCGTATCCAGATCACATCTTTGAAAACCCCATTTCTCCCAGGGGAGTTTAGATTTTCATACCGTATCATTTATTATTATTATTATTATTATTATTTCTTTCTGGTATTCATACCAAGGATTCCTCAATAGTGCTCATTGCACTGTCACTCGCAAGCGTGAGGAAACCCATGAAGAATTATAATTAGAATTAGAAATGGCCAGAGACACCGGGGATGATCCCCCTTGCTCTTTACGAAAGAATGCTCTGGGATCTTTAGAGTGCGTTTCCATTACCCAACACACTGGACCAACGGCTTTACATACCTTCCGAAGGATGGAGCAAGTGTGGTTGAGTGCCTTGCCCAAGGGCACAGGTACCATAGCCGTGGGGAGGTTCGAACCTGCAACCCCAAGTTTTCACGTATGATTGCGAGTCAATGACCTAAACCGCTCGGCCACAGTACCCCACATTACCATTCTGAAATTTTGCGTTCTCAATACGTATATTTTTAAGGATAATCGTCACAAAACCAGTTTTTGTAAACTAATTTATCCGTTCAATCACACCAACCTTTTTGCTTCCACAACCAAATTAGAGATTTCCTCTTTTCTTCCCATGGATAGTACTTTGGAGAGGTATTTTATATGATTCTTAGGTTAAAACAAAATAAATTTTCTGGAAAAATCTGAACACGCTCCTTTAAGCTTCTGTATGCATGTGGGTCATTCTATAAATTTGGGGTCCAATTTTTCTGTCCCCGTTACATCTGACATCTTGTAAAATGTTGTATTTTTTAAATTCAGGACATATTCTTTAAATGCTCTCTATTTCAAAGAGTGATTACTTAAAGTACAATTCATAAAAACATGTTTTGAAGGCATTTTTAATGATACTTGTATGGCAAATAGCAGTATGTCAGGTGTAACGGGGACAGAAAAATGTCACACGTTGGACCCCAAATTTATAGAATGACCCATAGCCTTTTGCACGTTTTGCATCAACAGCACTGATGTACTTTAATATGTACTTCCCTTCACATGGAAACTTAGTATCCAGATGACCAGTCTAAATTTGTTGCTATATAATGTAATTTGGTGCACATGGCAGGTATCAATACCATGTTCAAAGTAAGAGAGAATGGCATTAAGCAACCGGATTGTAGCAACAGCATGCATAGTATGTGACTTTCTATTAAAACTGCACCTCCATTTGAAAGTGACGAATTTGGGGCACCAGCCATTGTGCAAAAATTACACAGAAAAGCAAATTTTTCCACCACTACTAAAAAAAAACACGTACAATATCAAAACACTACTGCAAAGTCTACAAAGAGAATTTTCCAGCCAAAAGGATATGAATAACCGGCCTGAGCCTGTTGTCAGGTGCATGATGAAGAAACGATGCTACGGACTCCACTAACTGCCTAGTGAAGTCATGTGAGATGTACAGCTCATAGCCCATGTTGTCACAAGCACTGGCTAACACGTGGCAACTGTAATAAACATAAAACTCAATCGAAAATAAATTTGTAAAAATCGTAAACCAAGGGGTTCTCCATGAAGTACGTATGCACGTAATGAGACTTTTTAGACCCCCTCCCCTGTACACAAAATTTGGCAAAATCTGTGACATCATTTATTTACTTTAACATCGGTAAACGCATTAGTTTTGACCCCCCTCCCCATCTCTCCCCCTCCTCCCCACCCCCACCCCCTGTGCATACATACTTTATGGACAACCGCTTTATGATTTACTATGTGTGTTGTAGCTGGAAAAGTTAAAATGCCGGTTGAATACAACACTAAAGTCAAAAAGATTACCAGTGAATGTTTAGTAGTGTACGCAAATCTATTTTCGCAGATATTTTCCCACCAATTGTGAGACACCCAGTGACTGAACCTCTCTTCTGAAAATTTTGCACAGATACAACTATAAATGAAGTCCTAAAATCTTGGCTAATTAAAAGGTCATGGGTCAAAATGTGTGACTTTAATAAATAAGTGTTTGGTACTGCAAAATCGGAAAATAGAATTAAGTAACGACAAAGACATGCTAAAGCTTTTTGACTTGGCGTGGGTACGCTATCGATGTAAATATAAGGCTGAAGGGCGGTGATGACGTGATGAGAATGCTACGTGCTGATTGGTCAGCTGGCAACAGCAGGGAGTACGCCACTGCGCATGCGCCGTTAGACTACATGTAGCGTGTGAACAAATTCTTTCTGGCGACATAACACAGGTTTAGTGATGTGTGACTTTGTGTGAAGGTTTATTTATACGTTTACCCTTCTGAGGGTTCAACTCACCAGTTTTCCTGGGCTGTAGACAGGAAGCTCTGTAGTCTTTCAGCTACTGACTTATTCCCTGGAAGCTCGTAGTTATCTGGAGTTGGCACAGGCATTCCTGTCAGAAACACACGTCAAAATAATATTTTAAAAACAGTTTTGTGTAGCCTACAGACATCAAAAGTTAACCTGAAGGTTCAATAAAAAAAATAAAAAGGTGTGTCTGTATGCACTGCTGGCATATTCTTGAAAACACTACCTGGGGCCAATTTCATAAAGCTGTTTAGCAGAAGATTTTGCTTAATGAAAAATTTATGTGATGTTACAATTGACTGGTGTTCTGCTATACTTGCTAAAAACACAAGTATACATAAAATTCGTACCAATTTTTATAAAGCAAACAAATTTTGGATAAAGCAAATTTTTCTGCTAAACAGCTTTATGAAATTGGCCCCGGGTCATAATAAAGGGCCTTCACTTCTTAACCTCAGCATGCACTTAGGTACAGAAAGCCCATTAATTGCTCTTTATTCTGATATAAAAATATGTTCAATAAAGTATCATCATGTCCAACTGCTAGAACACGTCGTGGTACAGGAAAATATAAATGGTTCAGATCGCACCTGCAGAGATCAGTAATGGGGACAGTTGTACCAGTCTATTACAGCATAAATCAAAATGACATCCGGTTATGAATATTTATAAGGAATAGTATTAACAAATACATTGCATGTTTTTCCACGTTACTTACCTAAGACTGCACTTTTCTCATTTTCTGGAATGTCGAACACTCTGGAATACTCCGTTGGAACTCTCGCTTTGTTTTCCGGTGCCCATAGGACGGTCATCATTCTGGTTTATTAGGAAAAGGACATTAAGTACAATAACATATATCAAAAACATGTACACTGAATGAGAGGTTGTGGTGCCCGTTTCCAATAAAATGCTACTTAAAGGCTGTTTTTGAGCTATTCTGCGAATAAAGCATTATAAATCAAAAGAAAGACATCAACAAACTCATCCGAAGAAATTTCAGCTTTGTCAAATGTACCACGTTTAAAAAAACATGAAAATCCATATGCATTTTCCTGGTCTTGGCGGGGTGTTTCAAATATTTGTTCTCAGTTGATCGGGTACTATGTGGCTTGCGTCATGCACTCTTTGGCGCACATACTGCGTGTGCGCGCGATCCATAAAAATGCATCGCGTTGGAACACGCACACAGAGTACACAGCGCCCATGCATTTTGGACCGCGTAGATGCGAACCAAAAAATAATTTCATCTTTACGGATTATTTTCTGGTAAAATTATATAATTTTGAGCGAAAACCTTTCATTGGATAGTTGCTATTAATTCAATCTTTACTTTCAGAACTTTTCCCCTGTAAACTCGTCGATTATTTTTTGGGGTCATTGCAAATTATCCACTGGGCCTTCAAGAAGACAATAGCATGTATGTTTATTATTAAAACAACAGAACTGAGTCTTTCCACGGTAGAGGGGGCATTTTGGCAACACAGACCATATTTTCAAGAAAATACCTTTGTCTGGTCTCAAAATAAAGGAAATAAGTTTCAGTTGTTCTAAAGAGATAACTTAGGCCCAAAAAGGGTTACAAATAGTGTGACAACATGCCTTTCTAAAAACCCTGTGTACAAATTTCAAATATATGCCCGTAACAGGGATGGACACTTGTGTTACATTTTAGGCCGTCCCGGTTACTGGCCAAACCCACTTTTATTCTCTAAGTAGAAAGTTGAATAAAACTGACCTCAATAAAGCAAGAACGTTAGTCAACAATGGCAGCATGTGCTGGAAGCATGGATCTCGATATACAGTGCTGACATCAGGTACTGAAACACAAAAACCACCTCTCTGTGCTTCCTATTAGATAATATTGGAAAATACAATTACAAGTAACTGAGTAACGAACACAACATCTGGTATGGTGCCTAATCACCATTGAAATGACACAACCAAACTTGGGATGAGAGAAAAATCATAAGGGCCTTATCGGGATTCAAACCCGAGACCTCTGACTCACCGGGCAGATGCTCTACATCTGGGTTACTTTGCCCAGTTGCGCTACCATGCAACACCGAGAGAAAAATTGGGTCAATAGGGAAAACCTGAGGGAGTATACCAACTGTGCCTTATAGCTCAGCTGGTAGTGCGTCTGCCTAGTGAGTCAGAGGTCTCGGGTTCGAATCCCGATAAAGCCCTTACGATTTTTTCTCTTATCCCAAGTTTGGATGTAACCGAGTTACAATAAAGACACATTCATGAATTAGACAGTTTACGCATTCCTATTGGCCGAGAGCACATCATGTGAGTGGTCTTTATCAGACGATAAAGGCCCAGTTGGTTTTGAACATTTTCTAGTCTGGCCTACGGCCGCGCTCTAGTTGGTTTCAGCACCTATGGAACACGCGCACACATGCCCAAAAGCAAATTTGATGCAGTGTGACAAAAATATGTAAGTTTACCCGGTCGTGTGTGTGCACATACAACATGCATGCAATGCGCATAAATCGAACAAAAACAACTCGACGCACAGCAGGAACGAACGCGATGATGCAATAAGGTTCACTGCAAAATTGCCAAAAGGGGAAATTTACTGTCTAAAAAATTTAGTGAGTTTTACTGGCATGGATGGCAGTGGCTCTTACCTTCAGGGCCGGATAAAAATCCACTATCATAACTGCATGTATGTGTGCACATGGACTTGCCAGCACAGTATACTGTACAGTATGTACATTGACAGTGTGCAATGCAATTTATGTCAGTATGGATACAGCGCCCTCTATGTACTTCTGATCAATAGTCTGGTTTCGTGGTACTTTAGTTGTGAAGGATTATGGCCAGGATACAGACATACTGCATGTGTGCAAATCATGTACATAGGCTGTACATAGTACATACATGGCATCTCCGGACATCGTTGATTAGTAAGTGATACAATTTTCCACGTTTTTTTTAACTTGAAGGGTTGAAAATATATTCTCCTTATATTTCCGGCCATTTACTTTTCCGGCCTGGAAAAAAGGCTTTGCCGGATTTCTTTTTCCAAAATAAGAAAAAGCCGGAATTCCGGCTATAGCTGGAAGACTGGCATCCCTGTACTGATTTACACAAAAATATAATGATGAAACTGCACGTATGAAAAATCTGTTCCACAAAATGTAAGGTATGACGGAGGCATTTCAGACCTGTGGATCAGCTGGTGATTTGCTTCGTTTCATGACAGCCATCATCGTGGCTAAGCAAGCTAATATAGTCGCTCTGTTGGCTCCTTCTTGAGCCTCCTGTGTGGGAGATGTCGGTGTCGTCCACAGGCCAATATGCTCAGAGAATTTGTCTGCATTTCCAAGTGCGCTAAAAAAAGCAACGAAAATAAGAGAATTACTGTTTATTCTTTAAAATATACATAAGTATAAAATCCCTAAAAATAATCACTTATTCATACTTAGTAATTGGGGCAAGCCGGGCAGGGGTTTGGGGCATATCTTAATTGATCTCTGGGAGGGGTGGTTATTTCTATGTTGGGCTTGCTAAGCTCACGTGATAGCCAATCCCAATCAGTTAGAAGTAACTGCACCACTGTGATTCGAGACCACCAGTTGGCTTCATAGCTCAATTGGTAAGGCATCTGCCCGTTAAGCAGAAGGTCCATGGTTCGAATCCCGGTGGAGCCAAGTTAATTGCTTTTCACTGCATCAAGATTTCCCAAACTCATATGGACATTTGTCCACATTTGTATCGAATTCATTCACCCCGGCTGTCCCTGGGTCATAAATACTCATAATCCCTAAAAATAATCACTTATTCATAATAAGTATAAAAGGTGTGAAGTAAACCCACTGCACACCTTTGCGGCCCACAAACCATAAAGGTTTGCGCTGAAACAATTCGGGCCGATCTGACTATACACCGCACGACCAGGGCAAATCAAACTTGTTTGATTTTTTTTCGCATCTGATGGTCCAGTGTCGGTAAATGTGTGTGGCGGGCTTTACTGTTGAACAGTATTTTTTGGTACTGTACTCAAGCACGTTGCACACACGCACAATGCATTCAATCAATGCAGTACGCACGCGTACGCGTGTGCTTTGGCGCACCCAGTGTGGACGCACATCGTATTAGGTCTCTGTGCTGCACAGTATCAGAAACGCACGGTATCCGCAAAAGCTTCATGTTATATAAGAATAACGGTGGCAGAGTATCCTGCAGGGTAGTTATGCGCTATAGAAGAATCCACCACTATTATTATTATTAAAATTATTTACATTTTCATTGCGTCCGACATCCAAACAGCAGTAACTGGTTGCAGGATTTCCTGAATGAGAGCGCTCTGCTTGTCCAAATCCTTGAACTCATTACTCAGCAGGATGAGCACTTCATTCAGCGTGCTTTTCTCCAACTGTGTCAGCTGGTCTTGGTCTTCGCCGAGGAGTTTAATGCGGGAGTAAAGGTTGTCAAAGAAATGCTGTACAGAAAGAAACAAATGAGAAAATGTTCATAGTAATTGTAATGTGCATTCAGTCTTCTAGATTTGAACATGTACAGGCATGCATTTACAGGGTTATTCACTAGCTGTTTTGTGCAGGCGCACCACCCGGACAAAGCACCATTAGCCTAAGTACCATTAGCCGAAGTACCATTAGATTTACCGTCCGGACAAAGACATTTTCACCTGGACAAAAATAATCAATTTGTCCATATGCAGCACGATACAGGAGCGGATCCAGGAATTTTTCCAGGAGGGGGTTTTGCCACCAGGGAGGGGTTTTGCCCGTCAGATTTTTATATCAGCTTGTTTCGGACAGGCGGACACACAAAAGATGCATTACATTATATTGTTTTGTGTCGGAGAAGGGAGGGGTTTTGACCCCCAAAACACCCCCTCTGGATCCGCGCCTGCGATATGTGGCAGAGGGTAGCTCCCTTCCATTGTGTCTCAGACATCCAAGTAATTTCAAAAGAATTCCTTTCAGTTTTAGGGGTCGGGGGCGGGAGTGGTGCGTTAACAAAAGGGAAGAGTGTGTTGAGGTATAGGGGCGTTAGGGGAAGTCCCTTTGCCACATATCGTGCTGGGTATACATTTTTCTCTCTAGCAAGTAAGGCCGAGGCATTCCAAAATTAGGTGTAAAGTCGCCAAACATTATCCGTTCGCCGCTGGTGACCTTATCATTTAACTTACCATGTTTATCAATGCATAGTTCCGATTTTGCCCAGTTAACCCTGCCCCCTTGGATATTGTTGCTATGGCTCACACGCTATCGTCAAAATGGCAACACACACAAAGCAATGGGACTTTCAACGGAAAGCACAGATTCATTAGAGAAAACTCAAAGGTATTCACAGGGCATAATTTACAGCAAAAAAAATGTATAGCAATTTTGCTATACATTTTTGATTTTGTGTAGCAGTTTGGAAAGTTTGTGTAGCAGTTTTGAAATGTTGTGTACTACTAGTAGGCCTACTACTACTAGCAATTGCAGTTAACCATCATCATAGAAATGTTAAATTAATGAAAAAAGAGCACTTATTCAGAATCAGACCGGTGTCTTTTGTGTCACAAATGACACGATACTTTTTCATAGCTGCAAACTATTACGAAAAAATCGTAGTTATTACGAATTTATTAATAAATTACGAAAATACGAAATTGCTCTTGAAAGTTACGAATTTCAAAATTTTCGCCTTAATATTTGTTTTGACAACCGAATTCACGTAATTCGGATTGAGATCGATACTTTTTGTCATGTACTTTTGTTGATTTTATTGCAAAGTAACCGAAACATCGAAAAATACGGGAATCGATATTTTATTATCATGTACTTATGTTGGTATAATATGCTTGAAAATGTCTGGGAACCAGGTATATGTCGTAAACAAGTTTTTCGGTTAGTACAGTATCGATACTACTATTGCAGGGCACCAGCGTGTTGATTGATATACTGGTATGTGTATGGAAACCAGCGCGCGTGTGATCGCTATTCAAAATGGCGCCCAAAACATTTCGACGTTCGTAGTTTTCATAGAACTATTTTTCAAACGTTCGCGCTCGCCAAATTGGGTTTATTACGAATTGGTTTATTACGAAGTTCAAACATATACTCGTCTGATGTTTTATTATAATTAAAAGTGGCCAATTCTGACGAAATGAGACGGGTGCCGCACAGTCTTGGCCGAGATTTTGCAACTTGTTTTGGGCGATTCCCAAAATTAGGGGTCCTAAACCACTTTCAATCACTAAACACACTTGAAAATATTTGAAAGCATGTCACACTTTTGGACCCCTAATTTTGGGACTTACCCTTTATCAATCAACAGCTGATCCAAGCCCACTAAAATACAAAAATACAATGGAAATTCCGGGCAGTACAAACAAATTCCACCTGGGTACTGCCAAGATTGTCCATTATATTTTTGCTATCGTGCTAGCACAAAAAAGGTAGGCTAGCATGCTTAAGCAAAAAAATGGGCTTGATGAAATGAAAGTGCATTTGCTTAAATGAAAATCAGGTTGCTTATGGCCTTTATGAAATTGCATGATACATTTGAATACAATTATCATTTGATAAATACATAAGTAGTGTACGTACCACCATGAATTTCGAGTTGTCACGGCAGATCTTGACTAAGGCCGAGCAAGCGTGTCGGCGGACATTTTGAACAGGTCGCGTCCTCGTCTTCTGAGAATATGCAAAAGGTACATTCTACCATTACATGTACCTATCAAAATGCATTAAAACCATCCAACTTGAAGGGAATGCATATATGTTGCTTTTCAAGGTATGAGCGAGTTCAGAGTTATTATAGTGCTTTCTGAGCATCGCTTTGTGCACACTTCAAGTGGGAATAACAAGTCACTTCAGTACTTTGAGTGCAAAATGAATAAAAACAGTTGCGTGTTTACGCTTCCTGAATATTTTCACTTTTTTTTTTTAGATACAAATGTGGACAAATGTCCACATGAGTTTGGAAATCTGGATGCAGTGAAAAGCAACCGGGATTTGAACCGCGGACCTTGAGCTATAAAGCCAACAGGTGGTTTCGAATCATGATAGTACAGTTGTTCCTCACTGATTGGTATTGGCTATCACGTGAGCTTAGCAAGCCCTACAGAGAAATAACCACCCCTCCCAGAGATCACTTAAGATACGCCCCAAACCCCTGCCCGGCTTGCCCCAATTATTAAGTGTGAATAAGTGGTTCTTTTTAGGGATTGTGACCCAGGGACAGCCGGGGTGAATGAATTCGATACAATTTTTTTTTTTTTTTACTCCGGTTTTTAAGAGAACATGCTTTTTCCATGGTGATTGACCCTTCTTTCCACTCACTTGTGTTACGTTTCAATAGACCTAAAAAATAATGACGTCATGTTCTGTCCTCCCATTCCTTTCCCACACCAGTGTTTTTTCTTCAACCCCCCCAACCACTCCACTCTTTGTTTGAAAGCCAAACAAAATTTTGAAATTGCATTTTTGAAATAATTGTGAAGCAATAAAATACCTTTGTTTGACCTGGTAGAGAGAAAATGGCCGCTGAAAAGAGCTGTTGGAAATAATCAAAACATTAAATAAATTACGTGAGAGAAATGCTCTAATGCTACGTAAGCACAATTTATCGCCGTATATAGTATTAAGTATCAGGTAAAAAAATTAAAAGTTGAATGTAGATTTTGTACTAACTAATTCTGATTTGCTTGTTCTATCCCCGAGAAGGGTAGAATGGCATTATCAGAGCATTCCTATTAAGGGGGTTTCCAAAAGCGTTTGAAGGGGGGCGCAGGGGGGGGGGTTTTGTTGTCTGAGGCCACGTACGACTTTACATGCGATGTAAAATGTTAACATCTCATGGTACTGACAGAAACATTTTGATAAGTACTATTTCGGTGATGAGAGAGGGTCTTGAAAAACACTACTCTCTGTACGACTGTAAAAATGTTGACACATTTGGACAGCCCCTATAGGGGAAAGAACACCTCCTTCTTCTAAAAGGCATCTCCTTCTTCGTCATCTCAAGTTTATAAACTCATGTTAATTTTTATACCGCATAGTAGATGGCATAAAGGGCCGTATCTTAAAATGCCATAAGTATTGGAGCCACATCCGAATGGCACATTCCCACACTTAAAGGTAGAACACATGATTGGTATCTCGAAACTCAGAAATTTTCACAGATTTACACATAACTTACACAATATAAACATGATGATGGTAGAAAACTTCCCCTGAAATGGTTTTGTCTGAAGTTCTATATTCTTTGAGAAATTAGTAAAACAATAAACTTTTGACGAAAAATCACTTAACCCTGGACCACTTCGCCTTGAACCACTTCGACCCAAAAACCACTTCGCCCAAATGCCACTTCGCCCAAAAACCACTTCGCCCAAAAACCACTTCGTACACAGGCCGTGGTTCAGTGCGAAGTGGTTTTTGGGCAAAGAGACTGGAAAGCTTTTTTTGACTATTTTCTCAAATGTGTTCTACCTCTAAATTGTGTTCAAATCGTGGTGCGAAAATAGAGTACTAAAACAAAAAAGCCATCCTTTGTGTGCTGCTAACTTGCCAAGGTTACTGGCAAGTTGGCCAGTAAAACCTGCGCTTTAGCAATGGACGTTTCAGATTACCAGCGAATGTTTAGACCCAGTATTACCCTGGAAACTGACATCATACTCTAGTTGTCCATGTTTATCTTACCTTGTCAAGAAATGCGTTCACGCATTTGTCAAGTTCTGCATTTCCCTTGATTTCCTTCACCACTGGAAACAAGGTGGAAATTGCTGATAACACGCAGGATAGAACTGCGGGATCCTGTTATAAAAAATATTTTACGGTTCAGGGTTGTAGTCGAGACCATCACAAGTCAACACAAACCTTTACAAGTCCACACAGTCTTTCCACCCATACACTATGCGAACATTGCTTTGTTCTCGTGCAGTTAAGAAAACTTCACCAACACAAACACCTTTCCTCAAAATCAAAAGAACTTTTTTTACTAAAATCCTAAATCAGGAGTCTAAAACTTACTCCTGAATCCTAATCCTCAACCTAAATTCCCCACCCTAACACTCAGCTTGGACAACTCGTCTGCGGACCTGTGCAAGTCCACATAGTTACGGTGTTACCTGGTTTATGCGGATCTAGCCTCCATTGTTCAAAAGTTCGCATAGTATATGTAATGCTCGTACACCACATATCCCTGGGTCTTAAAGTCACAAGCTATTCGGATGAACTCTAACAAAGGCATTCTTTTGTGCGTGTTCATCCCTTGCTTCTTGTTACTGCACTTGTGCGGGACTCGTCACGGACTTGTGATTTTATCGGCTCTGGACTTGTGAAGGACTCGACTACAACCCTAGTGCGGTTATTTATGCTATATTAAGTAATCACTAATCAGTGCGTGTTTCACATAAATACAGTGAAACTTGTATATAGTGGCCACCCAAGGGACCGACAAAATGTGGCCAGTATAAGCAGGTGGCCCTTATATAGAGGTTTAGCGTACACATGCAGGAATATTCAAACATCAAAAAACATACCACAGTGCATGTCTATAGTTGAAAAACTGCTAAAAGTGAAGTGTATAAAAAGGTTCCCTCATTAAAAAGTTGAAAAATTTTCAGTTTTTGATAATTTTTAAAGCTTCTCATAAAATTTCCCAGAGTAGCTTGATTAATTGAAGCAATTTACTGTGTGTGGCCAGATTATTCAGGTTCAACTACCATAGGATTTTACACAAAAATCCTAGTGCCCTGGCCGCTGGCCGCATTAGAGAGGGGCCCTAATATCAAGGTTCCACCTCCATATGTTTGTGTACAAACTGGTTTGGGACCGAACAGATGTGGCTACTTTAGACAGGTGGCCTCTTTATAGAGGTGGCCTGAAGAGCAGGTTTCACTGTAGCATCTGATGTTTATACTGACATACTTCCTTTTACATGCACACTTAGTATCCAGATGACTAGACTAAATTTTATTGCAATACCGAGTTCACTGCAGGGGAGAATGACATAAGGCAACCAGACTGTGGTTGCTAGGCAATGGCGTGCACCAAGTAGCGACAATTTAAGCATATTATGTTTACTTTCTAAACTGCACCCCCATTTGAAAGTGAAGTATGTGAGGTGCCAGCCTTATGTGCAATAGTTAGGCCAAAAAGAAATACCTGTGTATTTAGGGTGGGTAGGTGGGAAATATCATTTTATTTTGCTCCAAATTGTTACCCGAAAATATTAGGGTGGGATGGTGGTCAGTATTTTTGTACCTTTATAAATTATAACAGTTAAGATTTTGATGTAAAAATCACATAGCACTGTACACAATATCTGAATTTAGAAAGCAGGTGATTGATAATACACAAGGGTTAGCCACATTTTTAAGATTTTGGGGGTTAAAAAAAATAAAAACGATGTATACATACATGTACATTAGGTTTCAGGTAGGAACTAGAGCTGCGACGTTTAAACGTTTAAACGTTTAAACGACCGAAATTTAACTATCCGTTTAGAAAAATGCTAAACGGATATCCGAAACCAACTTGTGAAAAAACGATCCTCCCTTTTTCAAAGATCTAATGGCCGTTTTGCGCCGCCAGAAATTTCTAAAGCGGCAATTTTGTTCGTAAGAATCAGGCAGCATACCGCTGCACAGAATGAGATCAGGGCTTGAAATTCGTCACTGAAAGGGCAATGTCATTTTAGTTTTTGGAGTAGTCTTTGGAGTTAAAAAAGGGCACTTCCATTGGAAAATGAAAAAGTCTATGGGAGGATTGCAAAAGGGCACCAAGGCCAAGAGCAGAGGCAACGGCCTTCGTTAATTTTAAGCTCTGTGAGATGCTTCAAAAGTTGGTTAGAATTTCTTTAAAAACAAAAATTTAAAAAAACCAACTGACTATTATCAATAAAATGTGTCACAAAAAAACTATAAAACAACTAATAAATTTGGTATAGCCCTAACAAAGGGAACAAGAATTGCTGTACCTCAGTTTGGAATGACAGAGCTATTTGTAGAAGTTCTGCAAGCTGAGGGGTGATTTCAGTCAGTTCATCACTCCAGAAGAGTCTGCCAAGAACACACTCTAAGAAGCAGGTGAAGGCATCCCAATGTACATGGGAGGGTGGAGGCAGTTTACCTTTAAAGAAGTAATCAGTTGTTTCACTTTTTTCGATTTTGTCAAAACGTATGTTACAATGATTCACCAACTCATCGTAACTTATGGTGCATTTCAATGTCAGATATGCTTAACTACATGTGCGAAGTCCAATCGTAGCACCAACAGGATGCAAACCCGGGAATGTGTGACTTTAGCCTTAACAAGTAAGCCCATCTGGGTAAGAAAATAATGTTAAAAGCAGGCCTCTGCACACGCTATGTACATACTGCTGAATATTAAATCACACTGAGGTAGAGTATTAGCAACACCACCTACATACCTTGTTCAGCACTGACTGATGGTTGTAAGAGTTGCTTGAACCAATCACAAGCAACTTGAAATGTGACCAGCGGACAGCTGTCTGTGATGAGACGAATCAGCTCCATCTGATGTGAGCGATGAACTAAAAGCACAAAATAGTTGAAATAATTGTATGGGTGTCATTACTTGACTTAAAGGTCCATTGTATCATTTGCAATGACCCAATTTTGTTCATGAGTTGACATGAAATGGTAATGGTAACAAATGCTAACAAATGCTAACAAACACCACATGAATTTTTTTAGTAACAAATGGTATTTTATGCTAGAAATTAACAACCGAAGTTAAGTTTCTATGTACACAAAATCTATATAGATTTTCAAGTTTTTCTGAAGCAACGGTGCAACTGTGTAGCTAACATTTCTTCAGGCTAGTTTACCAACATTCTTCCTTAGATAATTTACACTGTTATTCCACGAATCTGTAAAAAGTTTTATCTTGCAAATGATACATAGGGCCTTTACAAGACACACTCCTCGTGCAGCCAAAGTGTTTGTCCACACTAAAAGATACATTCAGCAGATTATCTTTTTGGGGGAGGGGGGGGGGGGGGCTGGGGGAGGGGGAGGGAGAGTGGATATAAAAACTTTATTACATTCTAAATGCAAGAATTATATCTGCTCTCTGGTTTTCATTAACAGTTTATAAAATTACAACAATATTGTATGCAAAAGGTTGTGGACTTAGCCGGGGCAGTGTCTTCTGTGATTTACACATTACACATTCACAACAAAGAATCAAGCAGGGAGTAGAATCCAATCCACATACTGACCCGGATGGGATTTGAATCAAGGCCACAGAGGCTGAAGACTACAACATACACTACACCAACCAGGTTTTCCCATTTAACTGCATATTATCCTGTTGGTACTTACTGCTAAAACTGTAGGTGAATTCGTCATCACTGTCATAATCTAGCAATGAATAGGCACATGTAGGAGAGTCATCCTTGGAAGGATAACCAACCTGCAAGGCAAGAACATTACATACTTAGTGCACCTACAATATCAAACATCCAGTATTTACTGTTCTCCTCAAATTCTTGTTTTAACATTTTAAGCCTTTTTAAACAGTGATGTAAAATGTTAAATTAATTAAAATATATATAAAGTTGCCAAGATACTTATATATTACACTGATTATTCTTTTAGTCAATTTAATGAGACTAATTATGCACTTATCAGTGCCTTGTTATATGCAAATTCACCGTATTCAACAAACGTCTATTCTGATCAAGAGTTTATTTTTTTAAACCGTATATTACTAATGTCACCCCACCCCAATTCCTCACAGAACAGAACCCCACCCCCAAAACACCATTTACATTGTGCATACTATTAATACCTTTTGCAGCTTTATCATAAGGACCTGCAAGATCCGTGGCACTCTTTCCTTTAGACTGCTGTCATCGCCGATTTGCTCATGACGGAAAAACGCAGACAGGAGCGGAACGATCATGGAGCACAGATGCATGCTGGGATGGCTTAGAAACGCTAGCAAGGTCTCCAAGAAATCGGGAAAACTCTCTGGTCGAGTGACGTCCCTGATGCCTGAACCCTGCAGATAATTGGGGAGAAATTAGATAACTAAATTTTATGTTAGCAAAAAAACAATGGTCTTAAAGAGATTTGAAGAAGCAAAATTTTGATATAAAATATCCTAGTGTGGTTCTGAAAATAACCGGAGAGTGTGAACTGAGTTGTTCCACAGTAAAGGGGGCATTTTGGCAACACAGACAATATTTTCCAGAAAATATCTTTGTCTGGTCTCAAAATAAAAGACATAAGTTTCAGTTGTTCTAAAGAGATAACTTAGGCCCAAAAAAGGTTACAAATAGTCCGTCCCGGTTACAAGCGTATATTGAACATTTGTACACAGGGTTTTTAGAAAGGCATGTTGTCAAACTGTTTGTAACCCTTTTTGGGCCTAAGTTATCTCTTCAGAACAACTGAAACTTATTTGTTTTATTTTGAAACCAGACAAAGGTATTTCCTCGAAAATATGGTCTGTGTTGCCAAAATGCCCCCTTTACTGTGTAAAGACTCATCTCCACGTTTCACACAGTGTGCTCTGTTCATCTTCAGGAGAAGTGCCATACTCGTGATGATACAGAGCTTAGGTACTGGATGAAAAGATTAGTGGAAACAATATGCGAGACCTTCACACTCCCCAGAAACAAAAAAATTCCAAAACACTAAGAAAAAATGAGTATAAAATTACAGCGGCTAACATGATACTAAAATGGACCTGAAAAAAACGTACCAATAAAACACAGAGTTGTGCACCGAGACCAGTCAAAACTTGGCACAGTCGCTTCAAGAAGACGTAGTTCTCTTCATCTAACCCAGCTGAACATGCATTTCTGGGAATAAAAATGAGACTTCATATGTTTATTAACGGTCATAATTTTAGCACTTGGGGGGTGGGGAGG
This sequence comes from Henricia sp. BOLD:AAB3569, assembly GCA_037783545.1. Classification (NCBI taxonomy): domain Eukaryota; kingdom Metazoa; phylum Echinodermata; class Asteroidea; order Spinulosida; family Echinasteridae; genus Henricia; species Henricia sp. BOLD:AAB3569. Next base: position 2,790,123 of record JBBELK010000245.1, read on the forward strand.
AGGGGGGGTGGAGGGGGGGGGTGGGGAGGGGGTGGAGAGGGTGGGGCGCGAGGGGGGGGGGAGCAGGGGTGGGGGGGGGAGCAGGAGTGGGGAGGGGGTGGAGAGGGTGGGGAGGGTGGGGAGCGAAGTGGCGGGGGGGGGGGGGGGGGGGGTTGAGGGAGCAGGGGGCAGTTACATGGAAAATGTAAACTGTGTATTAAACAAATACACACATACAAAGATGCTGTTAACCTGAAGTCATTTGGTAATAGCCCGACTGAAATGTAACACAAACAAATGGGCACCAACCGTGGAAGAAGCACGTTCTCTTCGAACTTGAAGAAGAAACAAATCGCGAAAATGTTCAGGAAGCATAAACATGTAAACTGCATTTAACTATCAGGGGTCAATTTTATAATACTGTTTAGCACAGAAATGTGCTTAGCACAGAATTTTTTTGCTTTTTATTGCAAACATGATTTGCCGGCCAAAATAATATGTGATATGTATTTACTAATATTTTACTAAGTATTGACGTACAATTTTGGCTGGTAATTACCCGTTTTACCAGAAATTGGAAATTGGCCCTAGTTGTGTTGACAAAAGCATTAAGTGGAAATAGACCACCAGAAACAAAGTTGTTATTCCCAAATCCCAAGTCAAAGTGTGCACAAATAAAGCAGTGTACAGAAAGCAAATTAAAAACTCCAAATTTGTTTATTACAACGCATGCAAATTGTATAAAAGGGGAATTATACCCATGAAACAAAAGACCTTGTGCTTAAAGATAGTATACATGATTGGTAAACTGGACATTACAAATAGTTTTATCCCCCTGTGTGATTGAAGATATGCATGATTAAAACCAACCTGAGCAAAAACCAGCTTTGTACTTCGTCTAACCTTTGAGAAAATAGTCAAAAAAGGGTTTGCAGTCTTTTCGCCCAAGTGGTTTTGGGGCGAAGTGACATTTGGGCGATGTAGTGTTTGGACGAAGTGATTTGGGCCTAAATGGCACTCGGGCGAAGTGGTTTGGGGGCGAAATGGCACTTGGGCGAAATGGTTTTGGGGTGATCAATTCAATTTTCGTCTCATGAGACGAAAACTATGTGTTTTACTCATTTCTCAAAGACTATAGCACGTAATTACTTTAGACAAAACCTTTTCAGGGGACGTTTTCTACGGTCATCATGTTTATATTGTGTAAGTTAGGCGTAAATCTGTGAACATTTTTGATTTTCGAGATACCAATCATGTATACTGCCTTTAATAAGTACAACGTGTACATTATTTTGCCCATTATTCGGACAAGATGGCGGCGCCCTTACTGCGAGGCATCGATGCAATTGCCATTCTTTGTGAAGTTCGTATCCGCTTTCCGGAGGGTAAAATTTCTTGTTCTTTGCATTAAAACAATGCATGAGTTGTACTTGTTGAGCACAAGGTCTATTTCTTTTTTGGGTATAATTCCCCTTTTATTGAATAAATAGAGGCTTTTGTGATACAGTTCTGTAAATCATGAGATCCCGTCAGTTGGCCCAATCTAATTCCTCTAGAACCATTTAATCAACTCACTCTGCTGCTGCCACAATGGTCTTGATAGCATCGGGTTGGAAAAGAATCAGAATTGGACATCTCTCCTCTGTTTTGCCCTGGAAATTGCGCATAAAGTGTAAAGAAACAACAGTAATTTAGAAGATGGTTATTCTTCCCTGTTCTACACTGAAAACACATTTACTGTTGGAGTTACATTTCAGATTTATAATACATTGGCTATTTTTTGCCCTTACCCGACGTAATTATTAACACTGTATACTAAGTGCTTTCCCGAGAACACTATGAAAAACGTCTTAACATGCTCGGGTGGGACTCGAACCCATGACCTCCTGCATACAAGGCAGACATCTTAACCACTCGACCACCGAGCTAGCCGGTGTTGAATGGCCGGTTCGAATAATTTCGCAACGGGGATCGCAATTAGTCAGAAATTGATTTAGACTTGCGTCGGGGAAATTTAATATGAGTAAGGTTGTTTTTGCCATTACCCGACGTAATTATTAAATATTCAATTCCCCGACGCAAGTCTAAATCAATTTCTGACTAATTGCAATCCCCGTTGCGAAATGATTCGAACCGGCCATTTACTTTATACTGGTTAAGACATCTGCCTTGTATGCAGGAGGTCGTGAGTTCGAGTCCCACCCGAGCACGCTAAGAAGTTTTTCATAGTGTCTCGGGAAAGCACTGAGTATACAGTGTTAATAATTACGTCAGGTAAGGGCAAAAACAACCTTACTTAATATTCAATTTCCCCGACGCAAGTCTAAATCAATTTCTGAATACAATGGCTGTTTTTTATACATTAAAGGGGCGGGACCAGATCACACTGGGTGTTGAGATTTTGATACAATATCATGTGTCATATTTTTCTCATTACCATTCTGAAATTTCGTGCCCTCAATCTGTATATTTCCAGGGATATCGTCAAAAATCCACCGACGTTTTGTAAACTAATTTATACGGTTACATAATGCAATGCAGTGATTACACCAACCTTTTTACTTTCACATACAAACAGGGGAATGCAAATTTACTGTTTTCTTCCCATGGATAGTATTTTTGTAAGATATTTTATACGACTGTTAGGTTCGAATGAAATAAAAAAATCTGGTTATGCTCCATTAAAATGAAGCTTGGGTAATATTACAACATTATTATCAGTTATCACAATATATTTTTCATAATCATGTGGAATGCTTAAAAAAATACTAAAAAAAATATGGTCTCATAATTAGTGGTCAAATGTACCCCTTTAAAATGAAAAGAGTCAAATATATACAAAAATACACCGACAAATTTTAGTTGGCAGATTTTGACTCTTGAAGATATTATTATATTTACAGTTTAATATTTAAACTTGCCTTTCTGTTAACAATAAGCTGTAGCACTTCCGCTGCGGCAAGTTTCAGTTCCGGCACGGCAAGCAGAGCATACAACGTCGACAATAATGCATTGTCGTTAGCGAAGATGTGTTGACTGGAAACCCAATCCACGTATCCACTTAGCGTCATTAGCACTGCCTGCGATACTCGGATGGAGCTTAGAAGTTGCTAAACAAACAAAAACAACCGAACATAGGTTAAGAGAAAAATCACATGGTCCTCATCAGGATTCGAAGCCGAGACTTTTGGCAAGCTAGATCTATGCTCTACCAGCTGAGCTATAAGGCACAGTGATATACTCCCTCAGGTTTTCTGTAAAAACCCAACTTTTCTCATGGTGCTGCTTGGTTGCACAACTTAGCAAAGAAATGAATATTTAGAATGGTAGCTAATCCCCATGAAAATGAAATGACCAAACATGGAATGAGAGAAAAAAAATATATATATAGTCCACATCAGGATTTGAACCAGAGACCTCTAAAAAACAAAACCAATCTCAATCAGTGAGGAACAACTGCAACACCGTGATTCGAGACCACCAGTTGGCTTCATAGCTCAATTGGTAGGGCATCTGCACATTAAAGATAGTATACATAACTGGTAAACTGTTACAAATAGTGTTATACCCCTGAGCAAAAACCAGCTCTGTACTTCGTCTAACTTTTGAGAAAACAGTAAAAAAAAGGGTTTGCAGTCATTTCGCCCCAAAACCACTTCACCCTGAACCATTTCGCCCTGAACCACGGCCTGTGCACGAAGTGGTTTTGGGGCGAAGTAGCATTTGGGCGAAATGGTTTTGGGGCGAAGTGAAGTGATTTGAGGCGATATGGCACTCGGGCGAAGTTGTTTGGGGGCGAAATGGCACTTGGACAAAATGGTTTTGGGGAAAATTGAATTTTCGTCTCATGAGACGAAAACTAATTGTTTTACTCATTTCTCAAAGACTATAGCACTTTTGACACAACCATTTCAGGGGAAGTTTTCTAAGGTCATCATGTTTATATTGTGTAAGTTAAGCAAAAATCTGTTAACATTTCTGATTTTCGAGATACCAATCATGTATACTGCCAAGTTGCATTTTCACTGCATCCAGATTTCCCAAACTCATGGACATTTGTGTCAAATATATTCATCCCAGTGGTCCCTGGGTCATAATCCCTAAAAATGATCACTTATTCATAAAAAACAAAACAAACAAAAACTGACAAACAAAACATAACTGATAATTCTGTGTTTGGAGCTTTAAAAAGGCTTTTACCAACCAACTTTGTTGAATTATTAAAACAAGTCGAAGTTCTCAGCGAGACATTGAGACTTTGAAGTTTTCAAACTATATTATGGATACTGGACAGAATTTTGCTGTGACAGGATTATTTTTCTGTGGACAGTGCCACACCGCGCTGTACTTACATGGTTTCTGTATCGTTCGACATGATTTTTCAGTAGTCGTAGCATGAATGCGAAGGTGTCACCCATGTGTGATGTCAGCGCTTGTAAGACGTCTCTTCTCCGATTGGTCTGAAGATTCTGAAATGCTACGACGTCCTCAACCAGCCGCAACAGTACCAGAAGAACCAACTCGGTCTGGGTTTCCTGCTCATGCAGTACGTTGAACCCAAGGAAACAGATTACAATTAATTTATAAAGAAATTGACAGTTTGACCAATCAGTCAGAAAGAATTTCATTTACGTTATCACATATGCTAGATGCTTAACGATTCCACCTCTCTGGAAATGATTATAGAGAATGCCCCAAGTGCTTCCTTACATGTTTGCGTACCGAAACCATGCAACGAGGCTTAGGATGGATTCACACGGAGCCTTTTTGCACAAAAATGCGACACACGTTGGGGAGTCTGCAGTTTTCAGTAAATTATTTCACTCCAAATTCCCTCTACATTGCTTTTTCTCAAAGTGATGCGCGTCAGATTTACAGTGACGTGTAATCAGGTAATGCATTTTTAGAGTGGTTTCACGTTTTTAAAGGTCACTAAATTATCTTGTGCTTATCTTTTAGAAAGAGGAAGGAGCCCAGAGGAGAAAACAATAGAGCCATGTTCATTTATGCATTGATGAATGTCTACTCACAGTAACGTACTCTGTTGAAAATGAATAAGATCAATGAATGAATTTACCCCCAAAGAGCAGAGTGTGTTGAATTCAGGTAATAGAGTAGGCCATTGCTGAGGCCATTCTCTCTTGATCATTTCCACCATGATGCGAGACAAGCCGTCTTTGATGCACATTTCCTCTTCAAGGAGATTGCGCGTACCCTGGACGAAAAAAACAAATTTAAGCTCAGTTCACACTTCACGTGAAGGCGAACACAAATGTAATCCTGACATAAATCTGACGTCAAATACTTTAAGGCGAATACTTAAAAGTTTCGCCTTAAAATATTTGTGCGATTTAACATTGGCCAGCTCGGTGGTCGAGTGGTTAAAGGTAGTATACATGATTGGTAAACTGTTACAAATAGTTTTATACCCCTGTGTGATTGAAGATATGCATGATTAAAACCAACCTGAGCAAAAACCAGCTCCGTACTTCGCCTAACTTTTGAGAAAACAGTCAAAAAAGGGTTTGCAGTCATTTCGCCTCAAAACCACTTCGCCCTGAACCACGGCCTGTGCACGAAGTGGTTTTGGGGCGAAGTGACATTTGGGCGATGTAGTGTTTGGACGAAGTAATTTGGGGCAACCTGAGCAAAAACCAGCTCCGTACTTCGCCTAACTTTTGAGAAAACAGTCAAAAAAGGGTTTGCAGTCATTTCGCCCCAAAACCACTTCGCCCTGAACCACGGCCTGTGCACGAAGTGGTTTTGGGGCGAAGTGACATTTGGGCGATGTAGTGTTTGGACGAAGTAATTTGGGGCAAAATGGCACTCGGGCGAAGTGGTTTGGGGCGAAATGGCACTTGGGCGAAATGGTTTTGGGGCGAATTGAATTTTCGTCTCATGAGACGAAAACTAATTGTTTTACTCATTTCTCAAAGACTATAGCACTTCAGACAAAACCGTTTCAGGGGAAGTTTTCTACGGTCATCATGTTTATATTGTGTAAGTAAGGCATAAATCTGTGAACATTTCTGATTTTCGAGATTACCAATGATGTATACTGCCTTTAAGTCATCTGCCCAATATGCAGGAAGTTGTGGGTTTGAGTCCCATGCAAGCACGCTATTAAGTTTTTCTCATAGTGTCTCGGGGGAAGCATTGAGGATTCAGTGCTAATCAATTTGTGTCGCGAAAACTTCACTTTCGCATGAAGTATGAACTGGGTTTTTGAAATCGGCAATAATTTATAAAGGATATTGTTGCAAAAATATGACAAATGAAATTATTCGATCTTCTGAGCCAATGCAAACGCCAATGTTAAAGTAAAATATTTTACCAAATTTTTAATTTAGGGGGATGGGGTCCAAAAAGTTGGCATTTTGTGCATACCGGTACTTTATGGACGGACCCTTTCACTGTACCGGATGGAACATTTGAACACGTTGACTGCCGACTACGAGTATACTCGTAGTAACAGGTGTACCGGATTCTGCCACTATACGAGTATACTCGTAGAAAATGGGAACACCCTCTGTAGGAACGCCCTGTGAAACTATGCTTGGCAGTCAACGTGTTAAGCCACTGAAATACATGTAACGGCCATCTACATGTATACATTTTGTCCACATGCATGATGCATCTGGCACGAGTACCGGTAGGTTCTTTGTATTTCTATTGTCACATTATTTTATTACAAACATTTTCCCACAAACATGGCTGCCAGCACAAAGGCTCTATTGTATTTATGTGCACAATAACATGTACGTCATACATATGAATTTCATGTGTGCTATGTGAAGATTTGAGCATGTCTTACAATGTATGTCTAGTTTGCAGACTGCAATAAAACATTTTTAAGGAGGAATGTGTCAGACACTAACATGCTCAAAGTACTCCGTAACAAACTTCTTCAGGGACAACTTCTCGGAAGACGTTGCAGCAATCCATCGAAACCTGCAGAAAGAATGAAAAATAGTGTTCCTAATGTGTATAATACTCTGCTTGCTGTTGTCACATGACTTTCAGAGTAATGGTAGAAAATGAGTAATTGATGGAATGTCAGACCATCACAGGTTTACCTCCTAGAAATCAGTTTAGTTTTCCCAACAGGTTGTTAGTTTCCATGGCATAGAGTGACTAGGAGCATGGCTACTCCCCCTAAATGGGATGCCAGTCCATCACAGGTTTACCCTTAGCAGTTAGTTGGGTTTCCCCAAAAGGTTGTTAGTTTCCATGCCATGGAGTGACTAGGAGCATTGCTACTCCCCCTGGATGGGATGCCAGTCCATCACAGGTTTACCCTTAGCTGTTAGTTGGGTTTCCCCAATAGGTTGTTAGTTTCCATGGCATAGAGTGACTAGGAGCATTGCTACTCCCCCTAAATGGGATGCCAGTCCATCACAGGTTTACCCTTAGCAGTTAGTAGGGTTTCCCCAATAGGTTGTTAGTTTCCATGGCATGGAGTGACTAGGAGCATTGCGACTCCCCCAGATGGGATGCCAGTCCATCACAGGTTTACCCTTGGCAGTTAGTTGGGTTCCCAATAGGTTGTTAGTTCCCATGGCACGGAGTGACTAGGAGCATTGCTGCTCCCCCTAGATGGGATGCCAGTCCATCACAGGTTTACCCTTAGCAGTTAGTTGGGTTTCCCCAACCGGTTGTTAGTTTCCATGGCATGGAGTGACTAGGAGCATGGCTACTCCCCCTAAATGGGATGCCAGTCCATCACAGGTTTACCCTTAGCAGTTAGTTGGGTTTCCCCAACCGGTCGTTAGTTTCCATGGCATGGAGTGACTAGGAGCATTGCTACTCCCCCTAGATGGGATGCCAGTCCATCACAGGTTTACTCTTAGCAGTTAGTTGGGTTTCCCCAAAGGGTTGTTAGTTCCCATGGCATGGAGTGACTAAGTTGTTCTGAAGAGATAACTTAATTAGGCCCAAAATACTGTTACAAATAGTGTGACAACATGACTTTCTAAAAACCCCGTGTACAAATTTCCAATATACGCTCGTAACCGGGACGGAAACTTGTGTTACATTTTAAGACATCACAGTTACGAGCGTATATTGAAAATTTGTACACAGGGTTTTCAGAATAGCATGTTGTCACACTATTTGTAACCCTTTTTGGGCCCAAGTTATCTCTTCAGAACAACTAAAACTTATTTCTTTTATTTTGAGACCAGACAAAGGTAATTTCTGAAAAAATATGGTCTGTGTTGCCAAAATGCCCCCTTTACTGTGGAAAGACTCAGTCGGGACTTACTTGACACAATTCTCCAGAAGCTGAAGACCAAAATGCCTGATAACCGTTGAGTTCTGGAGAGATGCCAGGTGCTTCCCACACGCCAAGCACTCAGAGAAGGAAGCTTTCTCCTTGAACTCTTCACAAAGCTGCAGAGATTTGACAAAACATAAACATTTTACACAACTTGGTTTTGAAACTAAAGCCAGAGACACACCGCCAGGACTATTTAACACTCGCCATGACTCAACCGCTGTGAGAAAATTGTATGTTGTAATCGTTTCAATCTCCATTGCCTATGATGATACTAATATTGCCAACGACTTGAATATGTCCGGCCTTGTCCCTCTAGCCAGCAGTTTCTAAATTAGGCCTATATATTATTATTATTATTTATTATTACTATTATTATTTCTTTCTGGTATTCATACCAAGGATTCCTTAATAGTGCTCATTGCACTGTCACTCGTAAGCGTGAGAAAACCCATGAAGAATTAGAATTAGAAATGGCCAGATCGAGACACTGGGGAATCCCCTTGCTCTTCACGAAAGAATGCTCTGGGATCTTTAGAGTGCTTACCATTACCTAACACACTGGACCAACGGCTTTACATCCCTTCCGAAGGATGGAGCAAGTGTGGTTGCAGTGCTTTGCCCAAGGGCACAGGTACCGCAGCCGGATTCGAACCCGCAACCCCAAGTTTTCACCCATGATTGCGAGTCAATGGCCCTAACCACTCGGCCACGGTACCCCACGAATATACATGTACAATATACCCCATGAATATATACCCCAAATATACCCCATGAATATACAAATCTAGGTCAACAAATGCCACTTTGTGACTTGGCTAAACTACCACAATATGATTGGTCGAGTCAATTCAGAGGTTAAGTTGAACAGAAAATTTAAATACGGTGAATTGACCAACCTGGTAAGCCTGCAAGCGTCCTTCATGCGATATTCCCGGGCTCATAGCAGCAACTACAGCCTCGGTAAGCTTCCCACACCATTGGATTACTTCATCACTCATTGTGCAAGATGATGTTGTTGGGTCTCACCGTCTGCCTCGCTACGTGTAGCAACGAATGGTAGATTCAATAGATGTTGTGTGCAGGAGTCTGAGACTGAAAACCATTACAGAAGAATTGTTTGCAATGATTGTTATAATATTAAATGCACAGGTGGCGGAGTAGCTAGTAAGGTAATACTAAAACTTTAATGTGGTTATTTACAAATAACCACATGGAATGACATGATAAAGTTAAGGCTGAGGTAACCATGGTAACCTTATATTATAGCTAGTGGCGGAGGGGGAAATTGATAGACCTATCAATTCTGCACATTCCAATGCTAGTAGTAGGTGAGTCATTTTAAAGAAAAACATTTCTGATAAAAAAAAACTCTAACCAACCATGGAGGTAGGAAATGAACCAACCACCACCCCGCGCCCCCGACCTGGCGGGGATTATGATGGGGAAGTGCGGGCGTGGGGGTGGGGTGGGGTTGGTGGGGGGTGGGGGTGGGGGGTGGGGGTGGGGGAGGAGGGGGAAGTAGCGATGGAGTTGGTCGCGTTTTTCATGCCCCAGGCATGCAGGGTGAGGATTTTGACCCACTGAAATAAAAATGTCTGTGCATTGCTCTACCAAATACCATGTCTACATACACACGTACACGTACGTGCGCCAACCAACCGCGCGAGATGTACCATCTGCGTGCATGAACTTGGTCCTAAACCAGTTCGGTCTAAACTCAACTCGGGTACAATCAACTCGGTCCCAGTCAACCCAGTTCAAGATCAACTCGGTCCCAGTCAACTCAGTTCAAGGTCAACTCGGTCCCAGGTTAACTCGGTTCCAGGTCAACTCGTTCTGGCCAGCCTAGCCTTGGACAGGCGTACATACATGTACATAGTCTAGGGCGTACTGACTGGCTCCACAAAATGCCGGCTCGTCAGCAATGCGCGCTATATATAGCTCCATAGCAAAGGCATGGAACTGCGTGAAGGCGGATATACACACTATAGGCGCGTTCACACTATCGCGGAAAAATCACACTGTTCCATTGGTTTGTACACAAACTGGTTTAATTGCCGCTAATTGTGCGCGGCCTATCGCGACGCGCAAAACGTTTTGAGCTGGGTCAAAGTTCAAATTTGTTGAACTTTGACCGCGGTGCGCTGACCTTTCCAACGCGCAGCCAAAGATGTATCAGAGAAGCCCCAAGTTACCAGAGTGGAATTTTCTATTTTGGAATAATCGGCGATTAGGAACTCATGCAATGCGGTGAGCGCAGCGCGAAAGTGTGAATTTTCCGCGATAGTGTGAACGCCCCTTTACTCGGGAGTAATGCGTGCGCATTGCACTCGGGTCACATTACGCGAACGGCAAGTCCGCAGTCCGCGTGCGCGAAAGGCAATCCGTGAAGATGGCCGTTTCTTGCCATCACTGCACAAAAAATGCCGTTTCACTGCTCACAAGAAACTGAGGAAATACAGGCCGTAAGTCGTGAGAACCTTTGATGCCGTCTAAGACAAACCTTAGTGAGTTATTGTTTCAGTTATTGAGTTGACACGTTGAGCAAATTCACCAAATATCCCACCCATATTCCACCATCTTCGTACAAATCACATGACACTTGACAGGAGTACGAGCACACTCCCCATTTGTTGCATCTTCCTTTCGCAAGGGTCTTTCCTGCACTGGTACCTCGCTTGTCAAGAACAAGCGAGGTACGAGTGCAGGAAAGACCCTTGCGAAAGGAAGATGCATTTGTTGGGGAGTAGTGAGAGCATACTCTCACTGACCCGAGTGTCGTTATTCTTGCCGTTCACGCGCGCAGGAGTATAACTCGTGTTAACACGAGTACACGCCCGAACGCAGCCAGAGTATCAGAGAAGCCCCAAGATACCAGAGTTGAATTTTCTATTTTGGAATAATCGGCGATTGGAAGCTCATGCAATGCGGTGAGCGCAGCGCGAAAGTGTGATTTTTCCGCGATAGTGTGTATCCGCCTTTATATGGAGCAGCTGGGCGCAAAGCCATTTTTCCGCGATAGTGTGAACGCCCCTTCAGTGTGCATCCACCAGATTATATGCGAAAGCGAACGAGAATTGTCCGTGCGTTTTGGGTGTGGCACTGGTAGGCCTACCTCATAAATTTTTTTTCTTGAATTGATATTTGCGAAATTCAATGCAAAATAAAAGCGTGAAACTAGTTCAACTTTCAACTTTGAAACTAGTTCAACTTTCTGCGAATTCGCGGCGCGAAAACTTACTAGCTGTGACGTCAAATTAAAAATTCGCGTAATATGAACCGACTCAGTTTAGGCCTACAAACCGATTATGGTAGGCCGGCCTACAGCGACATTTAATTTCAATCCGCCCCTATATTACGCCGAATAGTCGAGGACCTGTGACAGTTTTGTATGCACTTCATAGGAGAGGATTTCTCAACTGATCTAGGCTAATTTGACCCCAAAGAAACAACGTGGGATGTGTGCCAAATTCGCTATCTGGGGCGAAATACCCGAAAATGACCACGCCCTTTTAAAGATGGTCACGCCCCTTTCTTCATCAGTAGTACGTGCTGCTTCCGACATAGTTGTATCTACTGAATTCAACTGATATATGAGCTAATATGACCCCGAGGAACAACTTGGGATGTGTCCCAAAATCGCTACCTGGGGAGATGTACCCAAAACTGACCACGCCCTTTTAAATGACCACGACCTTTATCAGAAGTGCTTCCTCTGACATATCTGTACATGTATCTACTGAACTTGACTGATATAAGCTAATTTGAACCCGAGGAACAACTTGGGATTTGTGCCAAATTCACTATCGATAGAAAAGTACCCGGAAATGACCACACCCTTTTAAACGACCACGCCCCATATTATCAGAAGTGCTGCTTTCGAAATAGCCAAACTACTGAACTCAACTGATAAAGGGTAATTTGACCCCCAGGAATAACTTGAGATATGTGTCAAAATCGCCACCTAGAGAGTAGTTCCCACAAATGACCCCGCCCCTTATTTAAAGTGCTACTTCCGACATCGGTGTATCTACTCTAGAGCAAGCTAATTTGATCCCGGGGAACAACTTCGGATTGGTGCCAAATTCCCTATCCGGGATAAGTACCTGAAAATGACCACACGCTTTTAAATGACCACGCCCCTTCTTATCAGAAATGCTACTTCCATCATAGGTGTACTACTGGACTCAACTGATATATGTAAGCTAATTTAACTCCAAAGAACAATGTGGGATGTGTGCCAAATTTGCTATCAGGGGAGAAGTACCCAAAAATGACCACGCCCTTTTAAATGACCACACCACCTCTTATCAGAAGTGCTACATGACGTTTAATATTGCTTTATCTACTGAAATCAACAGATATAAGATAATATGACCCTGAGGAACAACATGGGCTGTATGCCAAAATCCTGGGGGAAAAGTACCCAAAAATGAACACGCCCTTTTTTTTCGTCAGAAGCGCATTATCTCCGACATAGTTGTATTTACTGAACGCAACTGATGTAAGCTAATTTGACCGCGAAGAACAACTTGGGGTGTGTGCCATATTCGCTGTTAGGGGAGAAGTACCCTAAAACGACCACATTCATCTTTTCATCTGCAGTGCTACTTCCGACATAGCTGTATCTTCAAAACTGTTACAGCTGGGTATCTGGGTTGCTCAAAATGTTCAAAATGGCCATGATGTTTAGGGGGTCATATAGAAGAGTTTCGAATTTATCTGTTGATAATTAGAGAAAAATTGCCAAAAATGTTATCATTACCATAGATACTACCCCTTACTACCTACATAGAAATTGCCAAATATTTATTAACGTAAGCGTTCCATGCTTAAAGTGTACGAATGTCTATTTCTTATTCTATAGTGCACTCACACAGGAGTAAATCGGGTTATGACTTCCGTCTTAATGACATAGCATTTTTTGAGGGGTGGGTATAGGCAATGCACTCTATCAGCAGTATGGATTAACACGAATAACTAGATTTTTTAAATAATGTGCACCAAGCTATAGTCAGTAGATTTTTTTCTTTTGAATAATTTTCACCTTTTAACTACATGTACTTTGAACAAGGTGAAGCACAAGGAGCAGTGAGAGCGACCTCACCCTAAAAAGAAACCGTTATACCATCATCAGATTGCTACACATTGTCAAGAGTAAATTTTGCTCTGCCATCAAATACCGCTATATTTCTCTCCAAAGCAAAGATAATCTCTTTGCCCCCTAATACACGGTACAGATCTAATTTCTATCAAAATATAAATTTAAAACTCGTCTATGACCCCCTAAACATTATGACCATTCCGAACATTTTGAGCAACCCAGAAAATACAACTACGTCAGAAGTACATTTCTGATAAGAAGTGGGTGTGGTCATTTTGCGGTACTTCACCTGGATAGCGAATTTGGCACAAATCCCAAGTTGTTCCTTGGGGTCAAATTATATTGTATCAGTCGAGTTCAGTAGATACAGCGATGTCGAAAGTAGCACTTTAAATGTGGGGCGTAGTCATTTTAAAAAGGGCGTGGTAATTTTCGGGAACTTCTCTCTATGTGGCGATATTGACACACATCCCAAGTTATTCCTCGGGGTCAAATTAGCTTATCATAGTTGAGTTCAGTAGTTTAGCTATGTCGAGAAATAGCACTTCTGATAAGGTGGGGCGTGGTCATTTAAAAGGGTGTGGTCATTTCTGTGTACTTTTCCATCGATAGTAAATTTGGCACAAATCCCAAGTTGTTCCTCGGGGTCAAATTAGCTTATATCAGTCAAATTCAGTAGATCCATGTACAGATATGTCGGAAGTAGCACTTCTGATGAAGGTCGTGGTCATTTAAAAGGGCGTGGTCAGTTTTGGGACACATATCGATCCCAATTAAGTTGTTCCTCGGGATCATATTAGCTAATATCGGTTGAATTCAGTAGATACAACTATGTCGAAAGCAGCACTTTTGATGAAGAAAGGGGCGTGACCATCTTAAAAAGGGCGTGGTAATTTTCGGGTATTTCGCTCCAGATAGCGAATTTGGCACACATCCCACGTTGTTCCTTGGGGTCAAATTAGCCTAGATCAGAAATCTCTCTAGTTGAGAAATCCTCTCCTAAATGAAGTGCATACAAAACTGTCACAGGTCCTAGAATAGAAGGCGAATGCGAACGCGAAAACGCAAATTAGGCCTAATTGGTCGTCATAATTGTTCATGCCACGAATAATTTTTTTTTTTAAAGAGTAATTTTTAACTTGCTGGAACATGGAGCTTCCTCCATGCTGGAACCTTGCTGTGAAATAAATAACGTCGGTTTATTTTAAGGCCGCATTTCATGTATATCATGTCTGGCGAATTCGCGTGCGATTTGGAATCCACGCACGACGAAGCGGCGTCACCGCGTCCTTCCACGGACTATACGTTAGTCTTGGCTCCAAGACCTTCGTGTTAGTTTTTGTTGTTGCGAGACAGAATTCCCACAGCGCGCGATGAACAGTGCGCGAAACGAATGAGGGCGTGTTTCCATACATTTTAATCGATTATTTGGTGTATTCGTAACGGTAGTACGTATTCGTTGCACTGGTATCGATACCAGTGGTGCATACGATACTGGACCTTCCCGAAGGTCTTGGCAATCTTGGCAGCAATTCTTAACTTTTTCTTTATTTCTCCCTTGGAAATCCAAGGGAGCCAATCAGTGATTAGGTTTGGACCATATCGTGAATTATTAATTAGGCAAACTAAAACAGGTTGATGTGTGTGTAAAATGCCTACGGGATGTCTGTTGGGTTGAGTCAACAGGCCCAAGTGTTATTTTTGCCGTGTAGGGAAAACTCGGCATCGGGAAAATGTGTGGACAAGCGAGCGCTGCGCCCGGGCCAGGCAACACCGCGCTACCTGCAGACGCAGGCAGCTATATCGGTACGGTCGGCTTCCCGGCCGACGGCCGCCGGGATTTCACCGGGGGATTTCAGTACCCTGGCGTTAGCTTGTTACTCGTCTTGAATTGAATTCTATAGATAATCGACATAAAAATGTGATAAAAACAGAAAAATAGGAGTAAATGTTAAGGAGGTTACCCCGAAGTTTTAAACAAATTGTATTTTTTTCTATAAACTCCCGGGTGTTTCCGATGATATAAGAAGCAAAGTTTGGAAGGGAAAACCATATTAATCATGTCCTTATACAGGTCTATCAATTGTACACCCATCCCCGGTCGAGTTGTCCTGCACTCGGTAAAAAAAAGGGTACAAATGTACATCATTACAAACTGTATGTACAAGTTTGACAGTAGTTATAGTCTCAAGAACAAACTAATTTGGAATGCTGTTCAAAAAAATTCCCAAATACCAGGGCAAAACAAAATCTCAACACACATTCTTGCATAAATTAGTTGTTGCACATCCTATAATTTTTGTTTACATACCCATTTTTAATGCATGTACCCGGTCAGTAAACACATTGTTTCTGTATTATCATTACCACTTGATCAATAAATGAAAGAGCGTGTAGGGCATAAACAGAAATTCACAGAATGGAATTTTAATATGATGTTTGAAGAGAATAAGCAGTTGCACTTATACTGCAGCACTTGTAGGCAGGATATTTGCATCCAAGTAAAAAAACAAACAAACAAAAAATCAGTATTTAAAATATTCTGGAAACAAAGTGTTTTGTTCTTGCTTGTACTGGTTTGGTTTACATTTGCTAATTTCAGCAATTATGGATTGCCGACATGCAGGCCTAGTTATACAAACAGTATTGATAAACACACACAAGTACTGAAAAAATCCCAAACCCATGAAAAAAAGACATGTATAGTAATAATAGTTTTTATGAAAATCAGAATCACTGTGTCACTGTTTTACTGCACATGGCATTTTATCAAAGTACAAAAACTGGGCAGAAGGGCACTTAACTTGTTCATAACATGAACACAATTATCGAAATACAGCTATACACCATTAGTAGAGGAGAGGTGTTACTTGGAACAGTGGGTATGTTGAAACATTGATATTTTCCACGGCATTAGTTATTTTTAAGAAAAATATCGCATTGTATGCAAATGATGTTCATAGATTCACTCGACTAGTATTTGAGTACAAAATGAGGTTAACGAGATGTCAAATTGTAGTCCCTGTTTTTCGTAGTAAGCTTGCCATTGTCAAACAGGCCAGCGGGTTTAGTTGGAACAAAATGAGGGGGCTAGTTGGAACATGTTTCATTGACCACATGAAACAGGCCACCTGTTTATAGTTGCCATTTTTTTTACGGTCCGGAAAGTGGCAACTATATACAAGTTTCACTGCATTATAAGTTAGCAGTTGTTAATGACTCCCCTGTACCCAAAGGGTTAATTAATTAGCGCCCCAATTTACAGGTTAAGTGTCTGCCTTGCTAATTAAGGTGATTACAGAAGTTATAGTAGTTTTTAAATGACAACATACCATGTTTCAACTTACCCCATAGGTGGGGCTAGTCGGAACAGCTGACATGGTCATGTTCAAGGTGGATTATCCGAGAAACCAGCGAGTCGTAACATTTTATAAGCTCCATTTGTAGCCCAAATAATTATGAATGCTTAAAGTGGTATAGTTGGTTTTTTTTCTTTAACCCCAACACCCCTCAATCCTTAAAAATCAATATGATTTTACAATAACCCTAGGGAGTTAGGGTTAATAAATTATGTTACTGTTTTATAGACGATTTTGTGAAAAATGTTCCAACTAACCCCACTCTCCCCTACTTTTTATATGGGTATTATGTTTTTGGTTTTGGGGGCTAAACATTAACCATGTGCACACAAAAGGTTGTTTTTACTGGACTATGACTGGACATTTAATTCTATTGCATTTTTTTCACTATTTTCCACTATTTACAAAAACAGCAAGATATGTGATGACAATGACAATTATACAAAACACCCAAACAAATGTTGTTGGCACCCCAGATCGAAGGATTGCCAAAAAAGCAGACTAATCACTATCGAGTGGCTATATATCGGCCCAAACTGTTAGCAAAATTAAGAGAATTTAAAATCAAAATTTTAAAATAATTTTATCTTCGACATTATACTAAACTTGCACTGTGTCCAAATGCTGGTACTTTTGTGAATGGATATTCAGGACATAAGTGCAAACATTAACAATTCCATTTACTTATAACCAAAATAAAAATCTGAGAGCTAGAACAATAAAAATGACAATTAATTTTACACGAACAGTAACTGAAAATGTTAGCACAGACGTTATGTAAAGAATTTGCATCATATCAAATCTCTACACACACAAAAAAAGAAATATAAAATTTGTGTCTGCATTAAATTGCAGTCACTGTCTGGGGAGAGCCAGAGTTGTCTTAATTTTACTTAATTGAATGAATTCAAATGAAGGCAGGAGTATTAGTATCATCATAATCTAGAAAATCTGACAAGAGGTCCGAGTGCAGGAGGAGCGAATAAATTTAACCTGTCCATAATTCTGCAATTGACTTAAACCAGGTCAGAAATGTTTGCATGAAATCTGTTGCACAAACTATTAATAAAAACAACAGATAGGAAAGGTAGTTTACTGAGTAAGGGCAGATGAAAGCAGTGAGTTGAGTAATCAATATCATCAAGAGCAAGAAAAACAACAAATTAAGACTTTGATTGTTTGATTTGGATGTCATCTCTTCTTTATATTAGGAGAATTTTCATTTCTTTGTTACTCGGGTCGGGGGAGTGTGCAAATTTGGGGCGGGGGGAGGGGGACGTGGGTTTTTTTTTTACCTCACTTCCCCTCTGAATTGTAGTTCCCCTATTTGGCATAAGCTTCAGTCATTCTAGATCTGAGGCACAGTTCACAACGCGGAAGCTGGACCGGGTAACTCCCCCGTGCTCACATGTTCGGCAAGTTCTATCAATCTATGCAGAGACGTGGAGTATATTTTCTCCACGTCTCTGCAGTCTCTGGTATATGTTTACCGAACAGTTGACCTGTTGACCTTACGCGTTGTGAGCTCTTTGCTGATGCATACATTATTTTACAATCGTCCGCCAATCATCAACCACGCAATGAATAATGCATATATCGTCTGATATTAGCATAGTCTGGTCACGCCCTCAAATGCCAAGATCGTAAAGACGTTAACTGGGTCCAAATCCACACGTACGACAGTCCAAATACAAGTACTTGAAGTGCGCCCTCTATTGGGCATGCAAGTGTGACAAACACAGACAGTTAACGTCTTTAGTAAAGACTAACTATACGTCCGTGCGTCCTTCACATTGGCGTTCGTTTGATGTACAGAATCAAAGCTGGGACTGAGTTGACTGGGGACCGAGTTGACAAGGGACCGAATTGACTGGGACCAAGTTAACCGTAAACCCAACCGTAAATGTACTTGATTTCAAAAGGCTAACAAAAAGTCAAAGAAAATGAAATAAAATTTACATTTCATTTTGCGAGGCTTATGATTGTGTCGAAACATGTCTCAAATTGCTGGACTCGGAATACTAGAAGGGAGAAGCATGAAATAGACACATAAATTAAAAGGAGAAAACTTTTTACATTGTTCTCTAGCTATCTCCCGCCGGCGGGATTGAAGTCACAATACAAAATAAACAGCGCCCTCTTCTTCGAAAATGACAATGAACCGCCATTTTATGCATTTGGTCACCGACAGCGACATACACTGCAATTTGCTTTTCTTTCGTCAGTTCGTGTGTTTCGCGTCGCGTTTGGGCTTTGTTCTTGTGAAAGTCAACAGTAACTTTGGGTAGTGGCAGGATTTAACGCCTTGTGACGATGTATAATCGCTGAAATACAGACAAAAATGGAAAGGTAGGCAAAATCTTGGTAAATAAAAATAAGCATTAAAAAATGTAGCCCAGGTTGCTTTGGACTCCATGGACTCCGTACGTGCCGCATAGACATAGTGGCATACTGCATCATGCATGTCATGTGGCAAACTCACACCAATGAAATTTGTTCCTTGCTCTTGGCTCTGATATTTGCTCAATAGGTGCACTCGCCCCAGCGTTAAAATATTCCGAAGAGTACGCATCGATACGATGTCTAGTTTCGATGAAATCGTAGGGCAAAATTTAGACCCTCTGACGCTCCGTGAGATAAAATAAGGCCGTTTGCCCCAAAATTAAATATGCACATGCATGAGAGTGGAGAGGTCAACACGAGCTAGACTGGTTCCCTGTCCTTATATTTACTTCCCCTTCGTCATATCGTATACGACAAGGGGAAGTAAATATGAGGACAGGGAACCAGTCTGGATTTTCCCCCTATGGAGGTAAGACCTCCATGGATTTTCCCCCTCCCCCCTATAGTTAAGACCTCTCTTCACGATAGGCCATCAGTGTAGCGAAATGAATACTAGACAACTCGACCCCGGGACAACTCGTACCCGGGACAACTCGAACCCGAGACAACTCGTACCCCTTTTGTTGTTATCATTTTGGTAACTTTTTAAATGTCCTGCGAAACGTCCCCAAAAGTTCCAGCAAACATCGCGGCAAAATTGCGCAAAAGTGCCAGGAAATGTTGTGGCAATAATTGCGGCTGAAATTGGGTGAAACTATTGCCGGCAAAAGTGACACCAAAACTCGCGCCAAAAGTCCGAAAGTCTTGGCAAACGTCCCGGCAAATTCCCGATAAAGGTCCTGCAAACTTCACGGTAAAAGTGTCGTTCCAAGTAGGGGCAAGTGCCGGAAAAAAAGTCTCTACAAAAAAAAGTTAGTGAAACGGTTTCATAAAGTGGCGCGCACGTACCGTACATGATAGAAAGTGTTTGAGTTGTCCCGGGCACGAATCGTCCCGGGCACGAGTCGTCCCGGGCACGAGTCGTCCCGGGCACGAGTCGTCCCGGGCACGAGTCGTCCCGGGCACGAGTCGTCCCGGGCACGAGTCGTCCCGGGTACGAGTTGTCCTGTTTCCAGCGAAATTGGTTGTCATGGATTTGCCCAACTGCATTGTTGGAAAAAGAATGGCAAGCACAAGATTGTTGTGATGCTCCAACGGGATGGCCAGATAGCTCAGTTGGTAGAGCTGTTGGCCATGTATGCCAAGGACCTGGGTTCGAATCCTAGTCGGGGCACTGCAATTTTCTCGTGTTTCTAAATTCATCTCCAATTGGGGTGTGGGTATTAAATTTGCGGAACTGCAGAACTTTGCGGAACTCTCAGATATGACACAAGATTGTGCTACGAAGAATAAATTCTCCTCTCGGGAAATTCTACAACCCTCATCTAGCACCCTGCAAAATAATGTAAATCTGGGGTTCACATACATGTACCGGTAGGCCTACATGTACATGTACATGTATTCATGCACGATTCTTGAGTTTGCTAAACATCTGTGCGCCAAACGAACGTCCTAAATAAATCGGGCGGAAGGTGTTTTGATGGGAATTACAATATTGTATGCTTTTATTTTGACACATATTGGTAGATAATAAGATGTATTCTTGTTTTATTGTGTATTTTGTTGGTAACATCTTTTTGTTTGCTATTTTGGCAAGGTTCTGCAATGTTCCGCAAGTTCCGCAAAATACCAATTGCCCAATTGTCAATCCTATCATATACATTGTAGGCCTATATACCTTCATTATTTATATTATTGTTAGATTATTCATGTCGTGTTTTGTTCAATGACATTGAGTTCATTAAAGTAGAGTAAATTAAAATATTGTTGTCACATACATGTACATGTATCTGTAAAATGGGTTATTTTATTAAATGTGAGCTACCGTAATGGGGTACCGTATCGAGAGCTGTTTTATGGCCGGAAAGAAAATCCTTACTCAAAGTGTTGATAGCAATGGTAACAAACACCACAAGAATTTATTTCCGTCCAAAATGGTATTTCATGTTGGTAGTTTTTTAAAAGTCCCGTGAACGGGACTTTTTAACCATTTACTTAAGTACACAAAATCCATATATAGATTTTCGAGGTGTTCTGAAGCATTGATGCATCTAGGTAGCTGAAATTTCTTCAGGCTAGTTTACCAACATTCTTTCTGAAAGTGATAGAAAACACCCATCCAGTATATTACCGGTACATTTAATAATATAATGAATATTTGTCCATTTTTAGGTCCGAGTCAACGCCGAAGACGTATGGTATAACATCACCAATCAGTCTCCTGGGGCCAAAGCCAGAGGATTTGGTTCTCACAGAGAAGTTAGCTGAAGCTCTCGAACCACATGGAGTTTTTGAAAATGAAGAAGAGCTTAGTCACAGGTAAAATACACCGGCCTTTTCGGGGCTGTCAAAAGTTGTCAACATTTACACCGAACTACAGAACATAGGAAGGAGTGGATGGGGGTCGGGAACCACGTACGACTTTACATGTACTGTATAAATGTTGACATTTCATGGTAGTGACAACAAATGTTGATAAGTAGTATTTCGGGGGGAGGGGGAGAGGGGATCTTGAAAAATACTACTCTCTGTACAACTGTGTTAATGTTGACAACTTTGGAAGGCCCCTTACCATTATAATCTCCAGCATACAGTTTTGTTACTGTTAAAATGTTATCTAGGAACTACGGTACGCTTGGGCGATTCCACGCCTGAATTGAGTAGAATCGATTCCACTTTGGGAATCAGATTTTTAAGGAATCGATTCCCTTTCATTTCGATTAGATTCCCAATGATAGCTTGCTGATTCCAGAAATTACCTAGCCTTGGTTAAGCGTTCATCGATAGTCCAGGCAGGGCGTGAGCTATAACATAAAGAAAAACATGAGGTGATCGTCGCGCTTGACAAAAGGCGTTCATACCGCTGAAGGTAATTTGCATAAACTAGTGCCGACACATGAGGTAGCTGTTTGCGCTGAGAAGCGCGCCACAGACTGGACCCCGGACAACAGGCTTGTTAGCTCACGCCCTGCCTGGACTATATCGATGAACGCCTAACCAAGGCTAGAAATTACCTAGCAATTCCGGAGACAAAACAATCAACTTCTGAAAGAGTACTCGGCCTCAAGAGGCCTGCATCATTTCATGGAAGTAATTAGTGCCAATATTTCGGTCGTCGTCTGCACAATGTGTAGTCCAGTCAATATACGTACGCGCACTTGAACATGCTTAGTATATTTAACGTTTTCCCTATGAAACAAGATGTAATCTTTTGAAATCATATTCAACTCCAAAAATGCTGGAGTCACTAAGTCTATCGTAAATTTTGGGACCTTTCAAGAATAACATTTTGAGAAGGTTTTATGGACATCGGACAATGCACTGATGCTAGTGGACCCAGTTTGAAAATTACATGTCTAGACTAAAAACCCTGGGCCTCATAGCTCGGCTGGTAGAGCATTTCCCGATGTATACGTACGTATCAGAGACCCATATTTTTTCTCTATATCTATAGCCTTATCAAATTATTGACCACACTTGCATTGTCCAAAGTAACAACTTAGAAAATCCTTTTTTCTTATTGAATCAGAATGGCGGTGCTGTCCAAGTTAGATGCCATAGTGAAGGACTGGGTTCGAGACATTTCTCTGAAGAAGAATATTCCGAAAGGCATAGCTGAGACGGTCGGTGGCAAAATCTACACCTTTGGTTCATACAGATTAGGAGTACATACAAAAGGTAAATACAAGTTTTTATACAATGTAGCTTCACACAATTTTTCTTTAGTTATGTTTAAAGTTGAAAACAAAGAAATTTATTTTTTTCATTTTTTTTTATCATTTCCAAAAGTGGAACTGGATAGTAAAAAAAAAACCTGAATATTTGAAAATTCAGTTTCAAATCAAATTTTTGTCAAATTCATTTTGAATTTGTTTATCCCTAAATCGAAGCAAATATAAGCATATTCCGTTGTTTCTGTAGGTGCCGATATTGACACACTTTGTGTAGCCCCAAGGCATGTAGAACGGTCAGACTTCTTCAGCTCCTTCCAAGAAATTTTGAGAGGCATGCCAGAAATCAAAGATCTAAGGGTTTGTAGCAACTTTCCGTGTACTGACATCGATTAAAGAAAATATATTATATAACGCCCAAGTAGATCCCTGTCATTTGATTGGACGATAGGAGGTCACATGGCGTTAAATAATGTAATTATTTAATGCTACGTCACCAACCGTGCCCGTTTCCATTGCACGGCACGCGCACTGCATGCATTTTTACTGCAAGCGTGTGTTCGTGTACGCACGTGACATTACACGATGCTGAAGCAGATGAGTTGTAGATGTGTTGGATTTGGTCATTGTGATGCGAGGGATGTCAGGGACTTGGGTCTTAAGTACTTGTTCATATTCTTGGGTTGTCAGATGTTCTCCAATCAAATGACAACGATCTCTTTGGACGTTATATAAAACAAATAATGAATGTTTATGAGTTCAAATATTTTCATTCGTTGAAAGATGGAAATTATTCCATTCAACTCGGCTACGCTTCGTTGAATGGAACATTCCATCTTTCAACTCATGAAAATATTTGAACTCATAAACATTCATTATTTGTATACTATATCACATTTGTAATATGGTTTCAGCTTTCAATAATGCATGTTGCCAGATGGCTATAGTTTGTTTTTGCAAATGGCTTTAACCCGTAAGAGACCATGTGTACTCAGCTATGTCAGTCATGCCATACAAATAGGATATAACTGGTTAAAGTTGCACTGTCAGATTTTAGGCCGATTCGAGCGTCAACATTTTTTTAAAAGTTAAATTGCAATTTTTCTAGAATAGAAAAAGTTATCAGCTTTCGTTTGGTACCAAGAACGTAAAAATCCGTCAACGATTAATGCCAGTCGATTAAAATCAAGAAATAATAAAAGACGGGCCCGGTTTTTTATTTGACAGGGTTATGACGTAAATGTACATGTGTGCCTACATGTCTACATTGTATACATACTATGTACATATGAGCGTACGCGCACATGTACAAAATGTACAATCGGTTACATGGTACCATTACCTAAACATAACTGCTATAATGCGCACCTTATAGTAATCCTTATGGGGTACTTCATCTTTTTATTTATTTGTAGGCTGTAGAAGAAGCCTTCGTTCCTGTCATCAAGATGATATATGATGACATTGAGGTAAGTTGAAAGTTGATGGGAACTGGCACCGTCAGAATACACTTTAGGCCTTTATGATTCTTTGTTGAACTTTACCTTTTTTATTTCCTAAAAGGGCAAAATGAAACCGGCTATGGCGGCCATCCGTAAAGTACATATGGACGGGAGGGGGAGGGGAGGAGGAGGAGGAGGGGAGGATGGTCAGAGCCAATGTGTATGCCAATGTTAAAGTAAATGGGTGAAATCACAAATTTTTTCAATTTGCATACAAGGGAGGAGTGAACTAAAAAGTCTGCATTTTTTGTTTATGGATGGCCCCTAGATGCTACAAGTTGAAGCACAAAAGGTAAGTATTAAAACAGGGATGCCAGTCTGCCGGCTATTGCCGGAAATCCGGCTTTTTCTTATTTTTGGAAAAAGAAATCCGGCAAAGTCTCTTTTCCAGTCCGGAAAAGTAAATGGCCGGAAATATAAGGAGAATATATCTGCAACTCTTCAAGTACAAAAAAACGTGGAAAATTGTCTCACTTACTGATCAACGGTGTCCGGATATGCCATGTGTATGTTATGTATTCCCAATGTATGTCATGTTTTCCCAATAGTATGTCTGTATCCTGGCCGTAATCATTCACGGCTAAAGTACCACAAAACCAGACTATCGATCAGAAGTACATAGATGGCGCTGTATCCATACATCAGTGGTTAGATACTGACATATTCATTGCATTGCACTCATAGTACATGTACATGTACTGTCAATGTACATACTGTACAGTGTACTGTGCTGGCGAGTACACCATTGCACACATACATGTGCACACATACATGCAGATAGCGGCCGCGGCCGTATATATTTTTTCCGGCCTGAAGGTAAGGGCCACTGGCATCCCTGTTTAAAAAAAAGACGGAAGATTAAGAGTGGGCACCTTTTTCTTGTGATACACGCTTGGTTGGTTACATTTAAATTGGTTTCCTTTCTATCTAGATGGATGTGCTGTTTGCTCGCCTGGCTCTTCAGATCATTCCCGAGAACCAGGATCTCACTGATGACAATCTGCTCAAAAATCTGGACCAGAAGTGTGTCAGAAGTCTGAATGGTAAATTGACTGTTCCAAAGGGGTACTCTAGGAACATAGTGAAGGCATTTTGCTTGTAGGTGTAACAGCATTTCAAATTTTGATAAAACTTGGTTTAAAACAGCACTAAAACTTTTTTGATCAATCGGACCAGTGGTTTAAAGAGATACGGCCACCCAAATTTAGAGTTTTTAGTAAAAGTGTCATGGCGACCTACATTTCGATCAATCTGTGCATTAGTTACTGCTGTTAAATAAAACTGTGGACGTTTCTATTGTATAAACACAACAACAACAAAAGACCCAAATTAAAATTAAAAACCGAATAGCCTTTTTGATGTTTTTATGACTATATAATTTGTGTGTCCCAATGGATATGGGTAACATGTACAAAACCATGCAACATCGACTGATAATTAATGTTCCTTATGATCTGTGACTTTAATACTTGCCTTTTAAATGTTATTCTTTTCAGGTTGCAGAGTTACAGACGAAATCCTCAATTTAGTTCCAAACAAAGAAAACTTCAGATTAGCTCTAAGAGTTATTAAACTCTGGGCCAAAAGTAAGTGGGTCTTTCTATAAATTAGGGGTCCAATTTTGGTGTGCCCCGTTACATTTTACATCTTGTTTTTGTAAATTCAGGACACATTCTTTAAATATTTTCCATCTCAAAGAGTGAGTACATAAAGTACAATTCATAAAAAAATGGTTTAAAAGCCATTTTAATGATTTTTGTACGAAAAATAACACATATCAGGTGTAACGGGGGGCACCAAATGTCACACTTTTGGACCACTAATTTATAGAAAGACCCAAGTGTCTTGGCACTAATTATAAGTTCTTATATCATGCACATATCCACTGAATAAGGTTCTCAGAGCACTAGTACTATTACCCCTGGTCACTGTGCTCAGTTAAATCATTCCATCCAAAATTTTCAATTTCCTTGCAGTTCCAGAAATAATGCATTTGTCTAGGTTCCATTGGGAAAAAAAAAATGAAAAAGTAGCTAAAAGTTTAGTGCACAAACATGTGCTCTTGTGACCCGATTTAGCGAAATAAGTCGGATGTAACGCATGCTGGGTGGAGTTTGTGCGACCAGTTCTAAAAAACTGTGGCTGATCTAGGGCCATTCAAATACAAAAATATAATTAAAATTCTGGGTGGTACTGCCTAGGTATTGCCCAGAATATCCATTTGTATTTTCACATTTTTATTTGTATTTTCACATTTTAATGGGTCTGAATCCACTTGCTGATTTCTGGTTAGGCCAACAAAGAACTCTGTTTAGCATTAGCGCACATGTCACTTTCAACCCTGCACGTCAAATTTTGTTTTTCTTCAAAAACACAAACAAAATTAAAATATCATTACCGCGTGCTTCACTTTCAGCCCAGAGTGTTTCAATTAAAAACATGCCTGTTCATGTCAACTTGTCTTTATTGCTTGGAATCCACTTACCAAAAAAAAAACCCAAAAATCCCCCGCGTCACTTTGGGAGACTTCAACTAGCGCTAAACATAGTTTTTTATGGTCGCAAAAATTTGACTTTGACTGTGTGACACCGACTCATTTTGCCAGATCGGGTCACAATTTGTGTTGCATTTTCGAATTTCTACTATATTTGATGGCCTTCAATTTGCCTTTTGCATTTCACTGTTTTTTTTTTTTTTGTCTTTCGGTGGAAAATTTGTATTGTGTAACGCACTTAATAGAGCTCTCTTTCGTGAAGAGTTCAAAGGTATTGTCCGGTGTCTTTGTCTGCCGGCTGCCAATGGCGCCACCCACCTATCTATTTCGATGTTGAGGTGGAAGACACTTGTAAGCTTCATGCAATTCAGCCTACGGGCTGCGAATTGAAGTTCATTAAACCCATTATAATGTGCAGTGCATGTGAATATCATATAGGAAATGTGCACTATATAAATGTAATCATTAATTAATTCTCTGTTTATTCTGTAGAGCGTGGTATATACTCCAATGCTCTTGGTTTCCTGGGCGGTGTATCATGGGCCATGCTTGTAGCCAGGACGTGCCAGCTCTACCCGAACGCTGCACCCTCTATAATTGTACACAAGTTCTTTCTTGTTTTCACACAGTGGTAAGAATTTCACCTTTTGTAAACTAATGCTGTGGGACCTTTTAAACTTGGATTTAAATCTCGGGACTTGAGTCGACTCAAGTCTCGATTTTTATTGACTTGAATTGGATTCAAGTCAATGTTGCAAATGACTCGAATTGGACTTGAGTCACTGACACAAATGACTCGACTTTGTCTAGAGCCTTTTTTTACTCGAATTCCCCGAAAAGGACATTTAATATTACTTGTCATAAAAATTACAATGCCGTGTCTGATTTTTTTTGCCATTTTGGGGATTTTTGCCATTTTCAAGAATGACGGAAATTTAAATTTAAAATAAGTCTGTCTAGAAAGAAAAACAAAACCTACATGCATGACATCGATGCACGTTCCAGTGTTTAAAGCAATTTTGAAGAAAAAAAACAAATTTACTGCTGTGACTAAAGTTTTGGACTTGATTTGGCCAACAAGCTTGACTCTACATTGATATCAAATGGCTTTACTTGACTTGGGAAATGAAGGCAGTTTAATTCGACTTTCCTTGAGACTCTGCCATTTTGGTTGCAGCATACCGGTACCTATGCTCTCAACTGTATTTCAGTCTTGCACTATTAAACATACCTTGTTTGCTATTCTCAAGAAAAAATTTCGTCACTTTATATAATGATAATTTTCTATTATTTCATATAGGGTCTGGCCTCAACCAGTGTTACTCAAACAGCCCAAAGTTTCCATGGACTTAAATTTTCCTGTTTGGGACCCCAGGGTGAGTACCAGTTGTTACAATCCGAGTGTGGTTGAAGAGAGTTAAAGAAATTTACAACTGCATGTGGTTTTAAAAAATGTATTGATTCACGTACAAATGGTCTATACACGCAACCAACATTATGGAGTTCAAAAAAGAAACGTAAATAATACTCTTGACCAAAAGATCAGGGATGCTGAGAGATGTAGCATGTTTTATCCGTCAGTAACGTATGCACACACCTCTTTTGGCAAGGCTGACTACACCAGCCTCTTGAAGAGCTGCTGAGGCAGAGTGTGCCACTCTGCCTGACGTTTTTCACTGAGTTCAGGGCCGCTTGGGAGATGCACAACTCCAGATTAACTCATCCCATGCAGATACAGGGGTGTGAAATCTCCGATTTTTGTTTTGATGAGCGTGCCAGAATTTATTTTCCGCTTTTTTGTTTTGCGCTTCATATTTTATTTTCCGTTTTTTGCCCTACCAACGGGCCATATATTTTTACCGAGCATAAACAGCGTCCTCAATTGATTCATTTTGTGAAGCAAACTTGTCCAAGTAAGTGCCATGGCATACGGCGTTTGTGTATGTAGTGTATGCTAAATGTGCAGTGGTGCCGAGTGTGTGACTGCAGCGAGTGGCTAAACAGACTTGTACAACTCTAATCCCTCAGCAAGCGCCATCTTTTTGAGAGTATATTTTGAAAAGAGATGATATAAAATAAAACTTTTTGGTACTTTCACAAACATTTTAGTCTGTACATTTTCATATTACTAATGACTACTTGATTCCCCAGGTAAACGTCTCAGACAGGTTCCATCTGATGCCAATCATAACCCCAGCATATCCTCAGCAGAACTCCACGTACAATGTCACACAGTCCACGAAGTATATCATGGAGCAGGAATTGAAAGAAGGCAAGTCCAAAGAATTGTCGTAATTTAAGTTAAGCTAAATGATTGATTCTTCTAATCTATGACTTGTGTAATCTTGGCCATTTTCATGGTGTTTGTGTGGAGTACCATGGTCGAGTGGTTCGGGTCGTGGGTTCGAGATACTGGGTGAAAACTTGGTGTTGCGGGTTCGATACCCGGCTAGAGTACCTGTGCCCTTGAGCAGGCATTAAATACATTTGCTCCATCCTTTGGAAGGGATGTAAAGCCGGTAGTCCAGTGTGTTGTGTAACACAAAAGATCCCAGAGCACTCGTGAAGAGTAAGGGGATTACCCGGTGTCTCTGGCCGTCGGCTGCCAACGGCGCCACCTACCTATGTATCTCGATGTTTAGGTGGGAAACACTTGTAAACTCCATGCAATTCAGCCTACAGGTTGTGAATTGAAGTTCATTAAACCCATTAAATAAAACAATTCATCAATGCCTTAGACAGTTTACGCATCCCTATTGGCTAAAAACACGTCACATGGCCAGTCTTAAAGGTACGATAAAGACCAGTGATAAAGACCGGCCGGCTGGCCCGCGTTTGTGCCTGTGCCCTAGTCAACGCGTATAAAACACGCACATGCACACAGAAACTGCATGCACCTGAAAGCAAAATGTGCAAAGTACCCCGTCGTGTGCGTGCGTGCATTATGCGTAACGCGCGTGATCAAACAAAAACAACTTGACGTACAGCTGGCAGTTTGAACGAATGCGATGTATACAAAAATACAAGGCAAAATATGGCAAAAACAGCAAGCAAATTTTGATGAGCTTGCGCCTCGGCCATTATCACTCGTTCAGGCCCCTAGCCGGTTTTAAACGTGTCTTTAAGACTGGCCAAACCCACTTTTATTCCCTAATTAAAAAAAAAATGTTTCTAATTTGCTCTGTTTTGAATTCAGGTTTGAGAGTTACGCAAGAGATAACCACGGGCTCGGCAACATGGGACATGCTTTTTGAGTCAACCAATTTCTTCCAGAAATACAAGTAAGTTTATAGAGACAACACCCAGAGCATAATGAATGTGACTGAGAGGTTTACATGTTATTTGTAGGTTTCCACTCACTTAGCCAGTTACTTTAAGTATCCCATAGTGCTCTATTATACACAAATGGACTGGCAATGAGGTCACTAGTGCACGTCTATGGGCCCAGAGGGCCTGTGAGTGACCACAAGAGGGTCCTATTTCCCCCCCGCTCCCTCCCCCGAGGCCGAAGCCCGAGGGAAATAGGACCCTCTTGTGGTCACTCACAGTCCCAAAGGGGCACATAGATGTGCACTGGTGACCAAATTATGCCAGTCCATATGTGTTTTATAACACATCTTTGGCCAAAATATTAATGCAATTATACTTAAAAGAACCAATCCACAATATGCTAATTTTGAACAAGAATTAGCGGGATTTCCAACATTGAGCACTTAGACAATAAGCAGTTCAACAAGAGGCAGTTCGTCAGTTAACAAAAATAGTCACTAGTTTTTTTAGACTAGTGCCCGGTCAGGAACACTAGTCTGGGGCGTGAAGTCTTTACGCGAACGTTTCGCTCGAAGCTTGATACACGCGTCTAGTTCACGCTGGCGCAAATTTCATGCACTAGCCTAGATTACTCCACCTCAATGGCCCTGGTTCGAATCTCGTCTGGGTCAGTGTGTAAATTGGGTTATCAGTCCCAGCTTGATCCTGTGGCTTTCCCCTATACATGTTGGAAGAGGTTTTCCTCCCAGATTTAAATCTATGGAATCCTTGGTTTCAGTACCAGAAGAATTAATAATAATAATAATCATTGCACGGACTTGGAAGTAGTTCCCATATCATGGTTGCTGTTGATCAAAATTAACATTTAGACTTGTCCAATTTACCAATTAGGCAAGATTACCATGCACGGACAGTAACCGACACCCATTTTACTAATGAAAGGTTTTTCAGTGGTGTTCCATAGGTTTAGACATTTTTTTTTTCTTCTGTTACATGTTACAGGCATTACATTGTCCTCACAGCTAGTGCTGGGTCAGTCGAGCATCACCTTGAATGGTAAGTCACATTGTAAACGCGCTCAACTTTCCGTACACTATTTTTATGTACCGTATTTTCCTGCGGATAAGACGCTCGGCGGACAAGACGCAGGACCCTAAAATGACCCAAAAAATTCAAACGTCAGCAGACAAGGCGCACCGCCGCATAAGGCGCAGGTTTAACCGCACACAGAAGAACACCAGGCACCACCCGGTGTCGGTACATTGACACAAAGACGTCATTTTGTTGCCTTTTGGAGCGTTCACACGTTCAAACTGACCTCCCATACATTCACGTACACACACACACACAGCGCTGCACGCATTCCCATTGCCACACACAACTTCCGGTCGATCTTGCTTTCGGCACGCAATAATCTGCAGTGCAGATTTTCTTGGTTTTGAGATGACATCATTCAACTAAAAATAGTTGCGTTTCAATTGGCCCGACAACAACGACAACGTCACGATCGGAAAGACGAAGATCTTCGGAACACTTCGGATGTTGCCGCTTTACAATAGACCGACAGCTTCCATTTCTATTCGTTTAAGAGGTTTTTCCAACCGTAAAAAGTCTCATTTGGAAAGGGAAAATCACAAAGCGGCAAGGTATATGTTAATATGTATACATCACTTATTTAGGATATATGATTATAACTTTCGTATAAATCACGATGTTTCTGCCAAAAGCCGTTTTTGTATAGTCTTTTGACGGCATGCAACCCCGAAGACCAAGCACACACGGAGCCATTTCCGCCCTGTACCACAGCTCCGTGCAACGGTACTACGTGTATGCAGCACATG
This sequence comes from Henricia sp. BOLD:AAB3569, assembly GCA_037783545.1. NCBI lineage: Eukaryota > Metazoa > Echinodermata > Asteroidea > Spinulosida > Echinasteridae > Henricia > Henricia sp. BOLD:AAB3569. The sequence goes on from JBBELK010000245.1 coordinate 2,822,063, forward strand.
GTCGCTGTACACGTGCTCTCGATCCCGTGCATGTTGCCACACTACATTCGCTGGCAGTGGCACATTTTCACGATCAGCAGTGATCAAATTATCAAAAATAAATGCAAGCAGGAGAGCTACACCAAAGATAAAGGATGACATTTCTCAGAATTAATACCTTCAGTATTGTAATTGGCATATTTAGTGAATTATTGACGTAAATTTGTTGTAAAATGTATCAAGAATTGAGACAGTTTAGACGACAGGGATGAAAATGGACCATACCATTTTTGATGGGGTTTGGTTCGTGAATCAAATTTGTTTTTCAAATGAAATTGTCCTTGCTTTTGCAGACTTTTGAATAGTTTTGTAAGCAGAATGTAATAATAATTCACTGAGTATTGTTTATAAACGTCATCATCATCGTACTTCCGAAAAAGATTAAGGTGTTTGTGTATTTCTAGAGCTTAAACAAAAATCCATCCCCCCTGTTATGGTTGGACCGAAAGCACCGTCATAAGGGGAGCTAGACGCATTGCGGCATTGCTGGAATGAAAGCACGGTCATGGGGGATCAACACGTTGCGGCATTGTTGGAATGAAAGGACGGTCTGGGGGATTGCGGCATTGTTCGAACGAAATACGGTCTCAGTGTCTGTATAGTTCAGCCTTGTTTGACGTTTGACCGCATTATTGAGTAAGGATTCTTCACACAAAGACCGTTGATTTGAACTGGACAAGAAGGTATTTATTATTTCACACAGTGATCATCAACAAAAAAATCAATCGTCAGCAGACAAGGCGCACCGAAAGATAAGACGCACTGACGTTTTGGGGGTCTAAAAAGTCAGATAAGACGCGTCTTATCCGCAGGAAAATACGGTAAATATGAATCGAAAGGCGTGTCCAAATTTCCATTGTTTGTGATAAAATGAAAAGCAGAGAGTTTATATGTTGGGATCGATTTTCACCTCGTAGGGTTGGTTTAGTCGAGTCCAAGATCCGAATACTTGTCGGCAACCTGGAGAGGAATCCATTCATCAAACTAGCTCACGCTAACCCCAAGTCATTCGTGCCTCCACAAGCTGAAGAAAAGTAAGTACATGTTCTACATACAGTTGGTGTCCCCAAGGTGTCTCTTAAAATCTTGTCATTTTTTTGTTATGGTTGTGAAAGTTTCAAGAAATAAACTAAAAGTGGAAGTATCAAAATTCAAGTGTACTTGGCATTCATAAAATACTGTCATCTTTCCCTAAAGTATGAAAAAGTGATTATATTTTAGGGACCGCCAGGGTGAATAAATTAGTCTCTGGCCGTCGGCTGCCAATGCATAGTTCCGACCTGTCAATCAAGCCGAACCCGCCGACCAATCACAACAGAGCTAGCAGACGGCGCCCACATAGGTCAAAGTGATGCAATAATCACACAATCACGCGATTTTCTGCCCATACAGTTTGTATGTTGTATGCGCCAGTGACCGGGTGAATTTTTGTTTAAATGTCGGGCGATTCGCTGTTCAAAGGTAGGAAAGCGCATTTTTATGAATATATTTAATCCCTGCATTACAAGCCCTTTGCTCGGTGTGTGCTACGGTAAATGGCGACCGTAAAACATAAATACCTTTGAGTTTTCTCCAATGAATCTCTGCTTTCCATGCCGAGTCCCGTTGCTTTGTACGTTGTGTCGCCATTTTTTTGCGATGGCTTGTGAGCACATAGCAACAATATCTAAGGGGCGGGGTTAACTGGGCAATCTCGGAACTATGCATGGAGACACCATTATCTCAATTTGTTTGGATATGGCACCTATTGCGTTTTGCAATGAAACTCTTCATTTGTCCATGTTTAGCCAACCTTGAATGTAACCTTCCCTTTTCTTTTCAGGACCGACTTCTTTGCATCGCTGTGGGTGATTGGTCTGGAGTTTGAGCAGATTGATTCCTCAAATCCTGTGGATTTGACCTTTGACATCCAGAGTTTTGTTGACACGGTCCATCGGCAAGCCATCGCTATCGGCATGCTCAAGGATGGAATGAAGATTGAGGCTAAACATGTCAAGAGGTAAACAAGGTTCAAGGAACCTTGAACCCACCGATTTTTGTCAAATTTTAGTGAAAAAGTTGTTACATAAAACAGGAGCCAAAATCAAAACACATCTTGCCATTGGTAGAAATGCATGTACCTGTACAGGCATGCCTACCCAGTGTGCAGACTTTGGTGTGGTCGCTGAGAATGTGTGCACACACACAAGGTTACATGGCAGAAATTAGTGCTTGGAACGCAACAAGGAGACCCAAAAAGGTGGTTTTCAACCGTAAAGTGTCTAAAATCCACTTGGAGTTTGGAATAAACAATATATATACAATTGTATCAATTCCGACTTAAAATAGGTTAAACACTCATGATTTCATCAAATGTACGAGGTATGCGAAAATCCGACTTAACACGATCCCACTTAGGAAATTTGAAAATGTGCTTTAGTATATTTTTGTAACAGACAGCTGAGGTGAATATATCCCTTTTTGTTAGGTGCCAAGGCAGTGGCTCCCTATCACTAGAATCAGTTAATTTTTTTCTCACATATTCCTTAAAATACTAAAATGCATTATGTATTTTCAATTGCTTACTAGGAAACAGCTAATTCAGTTCCTACCCAACACCATCCTCAAATTTAAGAAGAAATCGCTGCAGAACCAGGATTCCCCAAGCGCCGTCATATCGGTCGAGGTACAACCGAAAGAAAAGCGGGATTCCACCACGCCCAATCGCAAGGCACCAGCCTCGACCGTCGGCAAGCCAGATAGCATGTCGGAAGACGAGTTTCTATACGGCGGGAAAACTAGAATGCATTTAGCAAAGACTGCCAGTAGTCCGGCTCTGTTAGAGAGTTCTGTCGAGGGTAGGAATTCACAGGATGGGGCTGAAGTACCAGCCAACTGCGGCGGTGGTGGTGATGGTTCATTACGGCCTGCTGATTCAGCACCGGCGTCGTTATCTACGGAACCAAATCTTCATACTCAAGTAAACTGTTTTGTCAAGTTGTAATCTTTTACAGATTCTTTTACTTAAAGGCACAGGCTCGTCAGCAATGCACGCGCGCCAAATTTGTGTCATGAAATACGCAGCTCCGTAGCAAATGCATGGAGCTGCGTATTTCATGGCACGAATTTGGCGCACGCATTGCTGACGAGCCTTGCATTTAATCTTTTACATAAATTAGTTCACAGATATTGACTGTTCATGAGGGTAAGTATGCAAACTATTGTCCCGAGGTGATCTTGAGACAGTATGCCTGCTATACTGAAAAAATAGCAGGTCTACTGTCTCAAGATATTGAAGGGCGGTAGTTTACACAATCTCCCAAATAAAGAGCAGTCGGTATTTGTTTCACGCATTATTTTTGTTTGTCCAACGATTGGTATTTCACGAAAGGATGGAGCTTTGCGAAGAGCAAACGTGCACTTGTCATAAATGCACAATATGACACAAGAGGTCAAACATAGTACTTTTTTTTCGCCTGTGATTTTTTTTCTTTGGTAATTGGTGAACTAATCTATGTTGTGTGATCTAAGTCAACCAATCAGTAAAGGTAGTATCTTACTGGGTTGAGATAGCTCGCGACTAGTTGCGAGAAAATACGCGAATTAGTGACAATTTTTACTTGGAATCACACTGAATTGGTACTTATGACACGTTTGCGTGTCGAGAACTTTCGGCGAAATTTGTTCAAAAAATCGCCGGAGTTCGCATACGTGTCGCGTGACGGTCAGATTCTCATTTTTGTCTCCAATCTGTCACAATTTAGTTTCATAGGTCGCCAACCCCTCACAAAGTTGTCTCATTTTTCTCTCACTTTCTGACTCCTGGTAACTAAATTGAGAAGGGTTCGAGAAAAATTCCAGCGACACGAGAGGAAGGCCCTGCGACTCAAGCGAGGAAATTGAGAACCCCTGTGACTCAAGCGAGGAAATTGAGAACCCCCGCGAACGTTTCGAGACATTTTGGAAACTCCCTCGCGAATGCCGTTCGCAATTTGTCGCCAACAGTCGCACCCCTGTGAGATAGGGGCTTAACTCTATAGCACAACTTTTCTGCTACATCAGACATGCTTTAACACATGAAATTGTGCCCCGAAGTTTCCCACTTACATGTAATCAAAGCGTTCCTTGCTCTTTAGGTAATTGCTTTATTTCCTTGGCATGGTTCCACTTTTAGAGTCGCTCAATAAACTGTAACATTGATTTCGTCTTGTAGGAAGAAGATACAAGTTCAAGGGAAGAGGAAGCAAACAAGGACGTGGCATCAGATCCCGTCGCTGTCTTCAAACAACCTCAATCTCTGGACGCGGCTCCTACACTCGGCAGTACAAACCCTCCCAAGAACCAAGTATGTGGTTTTTTTTCCCATCCACAAGATTTCTTTTATGGGTGTTTCCACGGTAAAATGGGTTCTTTTGACAACCAAGAATTTTTTTTTTTAATAACTTGGTTATTTTTTACAATTATTTTAAGGAGATGACTTAAAGGAGTGTGACCAGATCACTTTTTTTTACCCATAACTCCCCGGGACTTACCTTATGGGTCATGAGATTTTTATATCATAACAACCGTTATATTTTTCTGATTACGAAACTGAAACTCCCGCGCTTCTAGGCCGCATATTTCCGAGGATATCGTCGAAAATCCACCGATTTTTTGTAAACTAATTTTCCAGTATCAACGTTTATCCGCTGAAAGCCGACTGGATAGTTTTGTTAAATTTTTTAATGGAAATTGCGAATGTTTTTGGGTTTTTGGGACATGGGAGGTGTGTATGGGAGTTACTTGATAATATTGGTAAGTTACATCGAAAACTATTTTCCAGAAACTCTGGTCACGCTCCTTTAAGTCTCCGAGGTCTAACCAACAATATATACTCAACAAATATTTTTTTGAGATATTCATAAAAATTGCATAACATTTGTCAGGCAGACCCAATAAGCCTGGACAATTGGTGCAGATGAACCTTACAATACTTCACAGAATGGTGTGAAATTTCACTGCTCCGTGGTGGCTAGCCTATTGGCAATTGCGAAATGTACGTTTCTTTTTTTTACACTGAGTACAGCTTTCTATAAACTCTGTGTACAAATTTCGCATGCAGTATATGTTACTAGGACAGACAAAATGTCACAAGTGTCTGTTGTTACGTACATTGCATTGGAAATTTCTTCATGGAGGTTTTGAAAAGGCAAGTTGTCACAAATATACAAAACGGCAGTCCTGCCGAGGGAAAATAGCAGGACTACCGTCTCAAGATCACCGAGGGGCGGTACTGGTAGTTTGCATCATCACCCGAATAAAGAGCAGTCAATAGTTGTTTTTTATATACCTCATGCGTAGATTCCTGTCATCTGATTGGTTAAAAGTGGGGGCATTGAATCAGCTAGACCCGGCGCGTATATGCCCACCGGGCAATAGTCTTTGCCATGCCCCGGGCATAGTCATTTAGCGGGTTCCGGACGCGCGCATTACATGTGTTAGGGGCCGTCCATAAAGTACGTACGCACGGAGGGGGGAGGGGGGGTTGTTGACATTGCGTACAACATGCGTACAGGGGGGGGGGGAGGGGGGGTCCAAGCCAATGCGTATGTACGCCAACCGAAAATGTCTTTTTAGTAAATCGGGAAAGAATGGACAAGTTGACCATGGTTTCAGACCTTATGTACGAAATATATTAGATAGGCCACACATTTTTCTCACACATCCCACATTTTTCTCACTCCTCAAATTAGGTTTTCCCATTAAATCCCCAGTTGAATGATGCTCGATGTGTCATGTGTCACAAAAGAAATCTATACATTTTGTCATTTATTTCAGACTTAGGTGGCGACATGCGAATCGTACTACACGTAGTAGTATATAGCACTATACATGTAGTACTGAACCATTTTTACCAATGCCGAGGTATATATGTAATGCGTATGCGTACAGGGGGGGAGGGGGGGTTGGAGCCACTGCGTACGCCATGCGTACAGGGGGGTCTAAAAAGTCGGCATTTCATGCGTACGTACTTTATGGACGACCCCTTAGCATAGCTGTGCACCAACTATGCAGCTGGGCGCTTCACGTAAACATTCAGCAGGACGGTAATGGCGGAATCTCTACGTCATTTTGTCGTCTGTCGTAGATGATGAAGTCCTTAAGAAAGTAAGAGAAGTGGCCTACAGTGAAAACTGTGTCAGGTGAAATGTGCTACTAAAGTGCCAGGTGATTATGCTACAAATGTTTGCTGTAAATATACAACTTTTCCGCCGTAGACCAGCTTCCGAAGTCGAAACCCGACGGACCACTGTCATGACTGTATGATGTATCGTTACTTTTAACCAACCAGATGACAAAAATCTACACATTCGGTATATAAAACAAATATTGACTGCTGTTTATTCGGGTCATGGTTAAGATTATAGGCCGTCGGTGATCTCGAAGCCATGACTATGCCCCTCGGCTTCCGCCTCGGGGCATAGTCATGGCTTGGAGATCACCTTGGGCCTATAATCTTAACCATGCCCCTCATTGCAGTCAATATTTGTATAATATACCTCATACAGTGAAATAGTACCCCAGTAATGGCGGACGTGTATGGAAGGAGTCCATCGCACATGTGGAGATAACGCAGTTTTTAACAGTTTCCAATCATGTAACTGTCTTTAAACACAGTTTGACTTATTTCCCTGTATATTGTGACTTCAACAGGAAATATCTCGAGACTCCATTGAAAGCGTGCCTGATTCGGGTAGAGGCACTCCGGAGGAAGGCCTTGGTCACATGAAAAGGCCGTCATCTCCCGAGGCCTCGCCTGCCCAATCACCACCTAAGAGGGCTAAATCAGACTGCAGTCAAGAGGACACGGGTAACCAACAAGAGCCTGCTCAAGTGAGTTATAATAAATGTTCATGTGCGCTGTACATTGTAATGGGTTTATGGAACTTCATTGAAGTGAAGCTTACAAATGTCTGCCACCTAAACACCGAGATACATGTGTGGGTGGTGCCATTGGCAGCCGACGGCCAGAGGCACCAGGTAATCCCCTTACTCTTCACGAGTGCTCTGGAGTCTTCTAAGTGCGTTACAGAACACACTGGACCGATGGCTTTACATCCCTTCCGAAGGATGGAGCAATTGTGGCTAAGTGCACAAGTACCACAGGTTGGTGTCGAACCAGCAACACCAAGTTTTCATCCGAATGTTACAAGTCAATGACACAAACCCGATTTACCAATTGGTAGATGACTCCAGGTTTCCCCAAAAACCCATTTGTTTTCTATTTGTGCTGCTGGGTGTGCAACTGAGAAAAGTACAATATTTGGTATGCTGCCAATCTTCAGGGAAATGAAATATGAAAAAGCAACACAGTACAATTCGTCAGCCTTTTCACGAAGTGGCGTATCCGCGAACGCAGTAGTAACACTTTGTTTTGAGAAAATCACTTTTGAAGTTGGTCACTTTTTAAATCTCCAAATTCGACCGGTTATTCCATGAAAGTAGTCAGTCTTTTTAGGTGATACTATTTAGTATGAGTTTTTTTTATTGTATTGATTGTCTTTAGCTTAAAACGTATTTGTCACGCAAAATGCCGACCATGCGTGATTCGCCACAGAATTCCCCCCTGTCTGTATTTCACTGCGCGCGTAATATTTACAACGTCGCCCTGCGCGTTGCATCTTCACGAAGTGGCATATCGCGATACGCCACTTCTTGAAAAAGCAATTCATGCACATACCATCTTTTTCAATGAGTGGCATATCGCAATATGCCACTTCGTGAAAATGTAAATTTGCATACCCATTAGTTACGTGGTTTTAGGCAAATTCTTAAATTTAAAAAATACAAATTTTCAAGTCTCGAAACTTTGCAGAAAATAGTCAAATTATACCAAAAACAGAAATTGCTAAAATGAAAAGGCCAACGAATTTTCCAGGAATGATTCTCTTTAACAGGTTTTTGTCTATTTTCATTTTTAGCAAAACGGTCAACCTATTAGGAAAACGGAGAGTTTACAACCAGTGTCACTCGATATACGGCAGGTAAGGCTGTCAACATTTTAAAATAGATAAACTGGTTTAGCACAACACCAAGATCTAAAACCCTGCCGGCAGGGTCAGTGCCAGAAAAAAACTGTTAAGAGGGTGAAAAGGGACAAACCGGCAGAGGACACATTTTTTTAATTTTCAGATTGGAGCACAGGGGCAGTAAGGCTTAACTCTGCGCTACACTGACGTACCGTTTTAAACAGTCCTTTTTGTTTTATACTAAGTACGTTTTTTGATCGCATCTTTTTAAACAAAATACTAGGCACCATGTGTACACAAAACTACATGCTGCTGTGACACCATGAACAAAGGTGGGTGTCACCAGGTCTACTAGGTTTGTTTCCTAAAATCAGGTTTCACCACGGAAATTAGAGGCAGGTGCCCCCAATTCCACTGGTTTTTTTTTTCTTTTGAAGGTGGGGATGTTGCTAAGCCCACAGCCAAGCCCTAAACAATTTTTAGAATAAGTTAATTTCTAATGTACAGTGTTTTGAGTTTTTATGCTCGATTGCCATTTTGAAGTACTGTGTATAAGTTTTACCTTTTTTTAAACACAAAGCCACTTTGGCACAGTTTGGGGCACAGTTTTTTTTAGCAGTTTTTTTTAGGGGGGAGGGGACAAAAAATCCAAAGGACATTTAAAATTTACCAAGTGGCCTTTTTTACAATCAGGAACTTTCTTTTTTATCAATTTCTTACATGATTTTCTGAGATGATTACTTAGTTTATTTAAAAATTAGGCATTCTATTTACATAGTGCTCCTAAAACTTGTACATATTTATTAATATCTCTAGTGTGATTAACTGAGAAACTCGGTCTTCATTTTCACATTTGAGGGACCAAAGTTAAAACAAACATGATATTGAGGCAGGGAATTCTCAAACTACTCCCATTCCGGTAGTTAAAGATTTTTGTGATACTGAAACAGTAAAGTAATGCATCAAATTCAAACGTGGGTCCTGCTATATTTTGGCACACAGTACAACAGGTTTTTAAACAACTTGTTTTATACCAGTGAGTTAAACCTGCATTAATTTTTAGTCACTAACTATAAAATGGGCTTGGTCGAGTCTACGCCAGAGTTGAGTAGAATCGATTCTACTTTGGGAATCGGAGTCGCGATTCCAAATTTTTGTGGAATCGACGGATTCCTGGTAGGAATCATTTCTCAATTATTGAAATTTGATTCCCAGTGAAAGCCAATTCCAGAAATTACCTAGCAGTTCCAAAGTCAGAATACTTGACTTCTGCAAGAGTATTCAGTCTCAGATAATTCCCACATTAGGAACATGTGTGTGGCACAGGCTGGCATCAGTGCATGGATGTTGAGTGGTACTCGGTGCCAAAAATTGGGTCGTCATCTGCACGATATGTAGTCACACCATTGTACGCGCACTTAGGCACACTTTATATATTTAGCATTTTCTGTGACAAAAAATTGAATCGATTCCGAGTGAAATCGTTATTCGTTTTTTGAAATTGGATTCAGCTCTGAAAATGATGGAGTCGCCCAAGCCTACTATACAAAGTTATTAAATGGTGCCTGTGATATTTGAAATACAAAGCATAAGTTTGGAGCAGCAAATCCGAAGGAAAACTTACAAGAAAATTGATGTCCTTGTGTTTAAAGTGAAGCAAGTGCCTGCTTGTGGTGTTTCTTTGTGTTTTTCTCTTCAGCGGTTGCCTAGTGGTGAACTGCCCGATATATCATCACCCATGCCCAAACAAGTCACATTGGTCAAGAATTCCATTAAGCTAAACCTCAAGTGAACGTAAATATATTTCTCTCTCTCTCTCTCTCTCTCTCTCTTTTTTAAATAATAATTTCTGTTTCTTGATAATTTGTCTTCATATATGTGCAGATTTAGGTTTTTAATAAGCATTGTAGACATCATATTAAATGTACATGGAAAAACTGATATGGTGCAAGGTGTCTGATTTATGTTCAGGGATAAATTGTAAAAATAAAAAAGTGGGAAAAAGAAAAGAAAAGAAAATCTTTTTGTCTCCGTGAGATACGATTTTGGTTTGTAGAGACTGGTTTTCACTGTACTGTCATGTCCATAAAAATTACACATTTGCGTTTAATTTCCCAAAATAGGGAAGTGGTTAAATGGTCATGTTCATATAGGACAGTTAGGCCTATTTCAACTTACAAAATACGTGTATATTGCAAAAAAGACAAAATGTCTCTCAGTCTCTGCACCTTTTGTTTAACTTCATTTGCAAATATTTGTATCTTTAAATAATTATTATTAATCATTTCTATATTATGTCAATATTTTCCAAGGACCATATCTGACATTTTGTTGTTTCATTTATAATTTATTTATTAATGCAGAATTTAGAACTGATTCTTTATACCACATGCAACTTTCCGTAGTTAGCAAATGAGACTAAAATGTATGTACTCAGTCAAGTAGGAAAATATGCATAGCTTTATTATGTGTATATTGTATTATTTTGTGTTGACCATTTTTGTGTGTATCTCATGTACCTTGTCTAAATATGTTTGTATAGTAGTGTTTCATATTAAAAGGACAAAAATAGTTTGCGTCTGGTGTATCTGAAACATTATTTCTTTGGTCTCGTTTGATTTTAAGGCATAAAGCGGGCCTCCCACTGCGATTTTTGCCACGAAATTCCTACGATTGGGTACGATTGTGTGTAGACTCTATAGACAGTCTCTGGTAATCGTACCCAATCGTTGGAATTTCGTGGCAAAAATCGCATAGTGGGAGGCCCGCTTAAGAAACGGTTTATGAATGCTTCTTAAAAACATTATTTGCAGTGACCCAAAATTTTACTTCATGAATTGACAAGGAGAAAAAAAGTTTTGAATGTCATTATATCATTTGTAGATGAAACTTTCTTTTTTACAAATTCCAGAAACAACAGCATGACATAACTAAATATTTCAGGTTGATTAATCTGCCTTGTGGATATTTCAGACACATAGATGCAGTGATACTTCGGGAAAATATATGCATTGTTTTTGTGTTTAATGAATGGTAGAAACAAAATCGTTTGCAAACGATTTTTTAAAACGCCATTAGTTGAATATTTCCCCATCAAAGTACCATTTTACACTAAAATAAAAAACGTGTTTGTTGCCTTGACATCAATACTTTTTGTCGGGTTTTCTTAGTAAAATTTGGGGTCGCTGAAAATGATGTAATGGGCTTTTAATAAATGTGACCCGCTCTGCAAAAAAGGGTCTTAAGTCGCGCTGGCTAGTATTCTTTTTGCGACCATAAAAAGAAATCTGCGGCAAATCCACGCTCAATAAAATACCAAAACACAATGGAAATTCCTGGCGGTGCCCAGATACCGCCTGGAATGTCTGTGTTCCCCCTGGAATGTCTGCGTTACGCCTGGAATTTCGTTTGTGTTTAGGTATTTTAATGAGCGTAGAAATACCACATTTCTTCTTATGGTCGCAAAAAGAATACTAGCCAGCGTGACTTAATACCCTTTTTTGCAGAGCGGGTCACATATGAGACCGAGTGACTCCCCCTACTGCCCTTATACCTCAACACACTCTTCCCTTTTGTTAACGTAGGACTCCCCCCCCCCCCCCTCCCCCTAAAACCTGAAAGGAAATTCCTTGGATGTTTTACACACAATAGGGGAACAATGGAAGGGGGAGTCACTCGGTCTCATATCTTGCACCAAATGCACAATTTTACTTCATGAGTTGACAAGAAAAAAACGTTTTGAATTTTTATTTTTTTTACAATCTCCAGGAACAACAGCATTACATAACTAAAGATTAAGGTTGATTAATCTGCTTTGTGGATATTTCAGGCACATAGATGCACTGTAATACTTCAGAAAAATGTATGCATTTTTTGGTGTCAGCAATGCACGCGCGCCAAATTCGTACCACGAAATACGCAGCTCCATAGAAAAGGCTGACGAGCCTGTGCCTTTAATGAATGGTTAAAACAAATCGTTTGCAAACGATTTTTTAAAACGCCTTCAGTTGAATATTTCCCTCACAAAGGTACCATTTTATATTACAAAATACTGTGTTCTTGCCGCGGGCCGTCACACTAATCTTGATCCCAACCCTAAGGGAACAAGATAAAATGAGTACATGTGGAATTTGTTCTGTGATGTTTTTGAACAAAAAACTGATAGAGGAATGTCGAATTGTCATCGAAAGCGAGGGTCACAGTGCTTTCTTTTGTGATATTTGCAAATGAAAAGGCGCGAGACGTAGCCTAATGCAATGGTAAACTATCTTGAAATGGCAAACTAATTTGAAATTTGTCAGTTTCCTTGAACAATGCCCTCAACGAAATTAACGTTTAGTGTGATTATACATAGGGCGTATGCAGAACGATATGTGGCAGAGGGTCCCCGTCCCTATACCTCGTAGTCTTTACTAAAGACGTTAACTGTCTGTGTTTGTCACACTTGCATGCCCAATAGAGGGCGCACTTCAAGTACTTGTATTTGGACTGTCGTACGTGTGGATTTGGACCCAGTTAACGTCTTTACGATCTTGGCATTTGAGGGCGTGACCAGACTATGCTAATATCAGACGATATATGCATTATTCATTGCGTGGTTGATGATTGGCGGACGATTGTAAAATAATGTATGCATCAGCAAAGAGCTCACAACGCGTAAGGTCAACAGGTCAACTGTTCGGTAAACATATACCAGAGACTGCAGAGACGTGGAGAAAATATACTCCACGTCTCTGCATAGATTGATAGAACTTGCCGAACATGTGAGCACGGGGGAGTTACCCGGTCCAGCTTCCGCGTTGTGAACTGTGCCTCAGATCTAGAATGACTGAAGCTTATGCCAAATAGGGGAACTACAATTCAGAGGGGAAGTGAGGTAAAAAAAAAACCCACGTCCCCCTCCCCCCGCCCCAAATTTGCACACTCCCCCGACCCGAGTAACAAAGAAATGAAAATTCTCCTAATATAAAGAAGAGATGACATCCAAATCAAACAATCAAAGTCTTAATTTGTTGTTTTTCTTGCTCTTGATGATATTGATTACTCAACTCACTGCTTTCATCTGCCCTTACTCAGTAAACTACCTTTCCTATCTGTTGTTTTTATTAATAGTTTGTGCAACAGATTTCATGCAAACATTTCTGACCTGGTTTAAGTCAATTGCAGAATTATGGACAGGTTAAATTTATTCGCTCCTCCTGCACTCGGACCTCTTGTCAGATTTTCTAGATTATGATGATACTAATACTCCTGCCTTCATTTGAATTCATTCAATTAAGTAAAATTAAGACAACTCTGGCTCTCCCCAGACAGTGACTGCAATTTAATGCAGACACAAATTTTATATTTCTTTTTTTGTGTGTGTAGAGATTTGATATGATGCAAATTCTTTACATAACGTCTGTGCTAACATTTTCAGTTACTGTTCGTGTAAAATTAATTGTCATTTTTATTGTTCTAGCTCTCAGATTTTTATTTTGGTTATAAGTAAATGGAATTGTTAATGTTTGCACTTATGTCCTGAATATCCATTCACAAAAGTACCAGCATTTGGACACAGTGCAAGTTTAGTATAATGTCGAAGATAAAATTATTTTAAAATTTTGATTTTAAATTCTCTTAATTTTGCTAACAGTTTGGGCCGATATATAGCCACTCGATAGTGATTAGTCTGCTTTTTTGGCAATCCTTCGATCTGGGGTGCCAACAACATTTGTTTGGGTGTTTTGTATAATTGTCATTGTCATCACATATCTTGCTGTTTTTGTAAATAGTGGAAAATAGTGAAAAAAATGCAATAGAATTAAATGTCCAGTCATAGTCCAGTAAAAACAACCTTTTGTGTGCACATGGTTAATGTTTAGCCCCCAAAACCAAAAACATAATACCCATATAAAAAGTAGGGGAGAGTGGGGTTAGTTGGAACATTTTTCACAAAATCGTCTATAAAACAGTAACATAATTTATTAACCCTAACTCCCTAGGGTTATTGTAAAATCATATTGATTTTTAAGGATTGAGGGGTGTTGGGGTTAAAGAAAAAAAACCAACTATACCACTTTAAGCATTCATAATTATTTGGGCTACAAATGGAGCTTATAAAATGTTACGACTCGCTGGTTTCTCGGATAATCCACCTTGAACATGACCATGTCAGCTGTTCCGACTAGCCCCACCTATGGGGTAAGTTGAAACATGGTATGTTGTCATTTAAAAACTACTATAACTTCTGTAATCACCTTAATTAGCAAGGCAGACACTTAACCTGTAAATTGGGGCGCTAATTAATTAACCCTTTGGGTACAGGGGAGTCATTAACAACTGCTAACTTATAATGCAGTGAAACTTGTATATAGTTGCCACTTTCCGGACCGTAAAAAAAATGGCAACTATAAACAGGTGGCCTGTTTCATGTGGTCAATGAAACATGTTCCAACTAGCCCCCTCATTTTGTTCCAACTAAACCCGCTGGCCTGTTTGACAATGGCAAGCTTACTACGAAAAACAGGGACTACAATTTGACATCTCGTTAACCTCATTTTGTACTCAAATACTAGTCGAGTGAATCTATGAACATCATTTGCATACAATGCGATATTTTTCTTAAAAATAACTAATGCCGTGGAAAATATCAATGTTTCAACATACCCACTGTTCCAAGTAACACCTCTCCTCTACTAATGGTGTATAGCTGTATTTCGATAATTGTGTTCATGTTATGAACAAGTTAAGTGCCCTTCTGCCCAGTTTTTGTACTTTGATAAAATGCCATGTGCAGTAAAACAGTGACACAGTGATTCTGATTTTCATAAAAACTATTATTACTATACATGTCTTTTTTTCATGGGTTTGGGATTTTTTCAGTACTTGTGTGTGTTTATCAATACTGTTTGTATAACTAGGCCTGCATGTCGGCAATCCATAATTGCTGAAATTAGCAAATGTAAACCAAACCAGTACAAGCAAGAACAAAACACTTTGTTTCCAGAATATTTTAAATACTGATTTTTTGTTTGTTTGTTTTTTTACTTGGATGCAAATATCCTGCCTACAAGTGCTGCAGTATAAGTGCAACTGCTTATTCTCTTCAAACATCATATTAAAATTCCATTCTGTGAATTTCTGTTTATGCCCTACACGCTCTTTCATTTATTGATCAAGTGGTAATGATAATACAGAAACAATGTGTTTACTGACCGGGTACATGCATTAAAAATGGGTATGTAAACAAAAATTATAGGATGTGCAACAACTAATTTATGCAAGAATGTGTGTTGAGATTTTGTTTTGCCCTGGTATTTGGGAATTTTTTTGAACAGCATTCCAAATTAGTTTGTTCTTGAGACTATAACTACTGTCAAACTTGTACATACAGTTTGTAATGATGTACATTTGTACCCTTTTTTTTACCGAGTGCAGGACAACTCGACCGGGGATGGGTGTACAATTGATAGACCTGTATAAGGACATGATTAATATGGTTTTCCCTTCCAAACTTTGCTTCTTATATCATCGGAAACACCCGGGAGTTTATAGAAAAAAATACAATTTGTTTAAAACTTCGGGGTAACCTCCTTAACATTTACTCCTATTTTTCTGTTTTTATCACATTTTTATGTCGATTATCTATAGAATTCAATTCAAGACGAGTAACAAGCTAACGCCAGGGTACTGAAATCCCCCGGTGAAATCCCGGCGGCCGTCGGCCGGGAAGCCGACCGTACCGATATAGCTGCCTGCGTCTGCAGGTAGCGCGGTGTTGCCTGGCCCGGGCGCAGCGCTCGCTTGTCCACACATTTTCCCGATGCCGAGTTTTCCCTACACGGCAAAAATAACACTTGGGCCTGTTGACTCAACCCAACAGACATCCCGTAGGCATTTTACACACACATCAACCTGTTTTAGTTTGCCTAATTAATAATTCACGATATGGTCCAAACCTAATCACTGATTGGCTCCCTTGGATTTCCAAGGGAGAAATAAAGAAAAAGTTAAGAATTGCTGCCAAGATTGCCAAGACCTTCGGGAAGGTCCAGTATCGTATGCACCACTGGTATCGATACCAGTGCAACGAATACGTACTACCGTTACGAATACACCAAATAATCGATTAAAATGTATGGAAACACGCCCTCATTCGTTTCGCGCACTGTTCATCGCGCGCTGTGGGAATTCTGTCTCGCAACAACAAAAACTAACACGAAGGTCTTGGAGCCAAGACTATATACCTCGTAGCTCAACACACTCTTCCCTTCATACACCGCCTCCCCTAAAACCTGAAAATAATTCCTTCAAAATTCCTTGGATGTTTGAGACACAATATAGGGAAACAATTGAAGGGTTTACCCTCTGTCACATATCGTGCTGCATATGACCTAGTCTTGATGCAAGACCGAGTTCGCGATCCCCACATTGTTCATTTTAGCCGCCAGAGGGCGTACCTACACTTACAACGTGAACTCGAAAACTCGGTCTTGATTACTCCGTAAGAAAAAAGTTCGATAACCTTAATGGAAGCACATGAATAATTAAACAGCAAGGTCAAAAATTATGGGCGCCTGCGTAGAAGAGAAAGCGATGCCTCCATAATTAGGTCATGTGGGATGGTAACTTGCCGTGTACATTTTGTACGTGTGCAGTGCTAGTGATTCACCGTGCCGCGCGAAAATGATATCGGGCCGTTTTCGTGCAGTGACCGTGGTGCATTGCCTGCCGAGAAGCGGCATTTCTCGGTACGAGTGCGCGCCCAGCCCAGCCCGGTGACTTCCTGTCCCCGGCCGGGGGTGCCTGTCCGTGTAGATTAAGACCCAATGCCATGGCCAAAACATTGAACAATGTTGGACAACAGTGGGAAAAAATCTAAAAATCATGAAAATTTCTCTCTCTTAGTTTTTACACCATGGTTTTTACAACTAAACTAAAATTTTACATGGTTTTATAACAATGGAAATCCAGGCTGGGGGCCTAAAATCAGACATGTCATAATTTTATTTCTCATTTTTATCATCAAACTTGTTCTAACATACATTGCTTATTTTTCATTTAATACAAAATAAAGACGTTTATAGTGGTCGGATATGGAATTCAACCTACAAATTCAAATTATTTCTGCACTTGAAGTCAAATATTGAACTAATGAATCAGACAATGTTGACGAACATTTCCTTGGACAATGTTGGACAGCAGTAGGAAAAAATATAAAAATCATGAAAATTTCTCTCTCTTAGTTTTTACACCATGGTTTTTACAACTAAACTAAAATTTTACATGGTTTTATAACAATGGAAATCCAGGCTGGGGGCCTAAAATCAGACATGTCATAATTTTATTTCTCATTTTTATCATCAAACTTGTTCTAACATGCATTGTTTATTTTTCATTTACAGAATAAAGACGTTTATAAGTGGTCGGATATGGAATTCAACCTAAAAATTCTAATTATTTCTGCACTTGAAGTGAAATATTGAACTAATGAATCAGACAATGTTGACGAACATTTCCTTGGACAATGTTGGACAGCAGTGGGAAAAAATTAAAAAATCATGAAAATTCCTCTCTTAGTTTTTACACCATGGTTTTTACAACTAAACTAAAATTTTACATGGTTTTATAACAATGGAAATCCAGGTTGGGGGCCTAAAATCAGACATGTCATAATTTTATTTCTCATTTTTATCATCAAACTTGTTCTAACATGCATTGTTTATTTTTCATTTACAGAATAAAGACGTTTATAAGTGGTCGGATATGGAATTCAACCTAAAAATTTAAATTATTTCTGCACTTGAAGTGAAATATTGAACTAATGAATCAGACAATGTTGACGAACATTTCCTTAGACAATGTTGGACAGCAGTGGGAAAAAATTTAAAAATCATGAAAATTTCTCTCTCTTAGTTTTTACACCATGGTTCTTACAACTAAACTAAAATTTTACATGGTTTTATAACAATGGAAATCCAGGCTGGGGGCCTAAAATCAGACATGTCATAATTTTATTTCTCATTTTTATCATCAGACTTGTTCTAACATGCATTGTTTATTTTTCATTTAATATAAAATAAAGAGGTTTATAGTGGTCGGATATGGAATTCAACCTAAAAATTTAAATTATTTCTGCACTTGAAGTGAAATATTGAACTAATGAATCAGACAATGTTGACGAACATTTCCTTAGACAATGTTGGACAGCAGTGGGAAAAAATTTAAAAATCATGAAAATTTCTCTTTCTTAGTTTTTACACCATGGTTTTTACAACTAAACTAAAATTGTACATGGTTTTATAACAATGGAAATCCAGGCTGGGGGCCTAAAATCAGACATGTCATAATTTTATTTCTCATTTTTATCATCAAACTTGTTCTAACATGCATTGTTTATTTTTCATTTAATATAAAATAAAGAGGTTTATAGTGGTCGGATATGGAATTCAACCTAAAAATTCAAATTATTTCTGCACTTGAAGTCAAATATTGAACTAATGAATCAGACAATGTTGACAAACATTTCCATTTTTTTTAAAAGTTAACCAAACTGTGCAAATTTCCTTCAAGGGCTTCTGTCCTATCTACAAAGTAGTATGCTGTTGTTCCCTGGAATTCGTAAAAACAGCTTCATATCCACAACATTAATGGGCCTTCTCAAAGCATTCTCCTCAGAGCACTGAAAAGGGTGAAATTTTAAACATTTAGTAAACTAATAAACATCAAATTTAAATTTGTTCCATTAAACGTTATTCCAGTATATTTTCGGAGGCTTATGCAAGCAAGTTGCTCTAATTAATTTTCTGCAATTCTGCTTGCTGTAAAAACAAAAACATGCACGAAGAATCAGAAAAAAAAGTATTGTTTTAAATAGGCCCGTAAAAGGTCGATCCTTGGGTCACAAAAATTTGCCTTATTTGTTGTTGGCCTAAATGAAAATCAAATGGGTCATATTTGACTTTAGAAAATGTACAATTACTTTTGTAAAACCATGTGGCTTTGAGAGACTCCTTTCAACATTAAGCTTACAAAAATTTAATAAGGGCATTTTGAAATTTTTAAAAATCTGCCCAACAATTTATAATACTTCAAACATTGTGTACAAAGCATGTGATAGTGAGTGAAATTACTAGTAGTAGTTTTTAAGAAAGTGGGTGGTTCTTCACTCAGATTAATTTACTCCTAAATTTTCTATCATATCTAAACTAACTGATGCTTGCAAGTCATTTTAGGGAAAAATAGTAGTGGATAACTTCTCTGAAATCGTTTAGCACTTTTTTTTTTACCGAAGCCAATAATATGAAAAGCATGCCATAGTATAGAGGAGAAGAAAACAATGCCAGTCGTTTTATTCCTCCACGCGTAAGCGATGAAAAAAAATCGTGACCAAGCAGAACATGCCCTAAGAAAATCTCTAAATGCCAGTCTTTGAACTTTTCGATTATCAACTTGGAACGAAATGCTTCGTCTTCACTGGCCGCCCAATCATCACAACCGACCGTAGACCCGTTCACGGGTCTAACCCGACCGTATACGAGCAACGCAGGCCGGCAAGCGGTAAGGCCCGGACGACGGTACCGGCGAGCCACTGAGTGCAACGCGCAAGATAGCTTTGTCCGTGGACAACGTGTTTGCCTCATATCATGTTTGCCTGCTGACTGCTGATCGATCGATATCAGCGACTGGAAAAGCAGCGACATTTGTATGCACTGTCCTGTCCAGTGTGTACTCTGGGTACCAGACAGACCAGAGCTGTTGTGAATTATGGAAATTAGATGACGTCACGCATTTCAACGTGTCACGCAAAGGTATGCCAGGAATTCGCTCGGTATTTTGCGAGCGATTTATACGGAATATGAAAGACTGTCTTTTCGACTGTATTTCAGGTGCGCCCTCTGGCGGCCAATGATGAATAGTCTATATGTACATCGTGTATTGCGCGCAAAAAGGCAGTCTTTCCGAAAGACTAGCCTTTTATCCGAGATGGTTGCCGCCAAAATGGTAGGTCTTTATTGAGTTGGTGGATTCAACGTTGGCTCTTACAAATGAGTTCTTAATATAGGTACAGATGTCGGATGAGGTGGGGATAGACAAATGGAACAAAATTGCTGGGCGTTTTAGAATGTTGAAACCGAACACAAATGCTGACTATTTGGGAGATTAATGACTTAATGACTGCTGTATTAAAATCGATGCCCCGAATAGCTATCATCTTGTAGGACACGGCAGTTTCTTTGTTCTACGAAGACATTTATTGTTGCACATTAACCCTAACTCCTAAGGGTGTATGTAAAATCGTATGATTTTGGAGGATTTAGGAGTGTTGGGGTTAATTAATGTGCTTACGTTGTTCACCAATTTGAATATCAAAAGTTCCATCCCCACAAGATGGTTGCTATTCGATACGGTCTAGCAGAGCTATAGTAGACAGCAGTCGTAAAAAGAACCATTGCAAAAGCACAGCGACACGGTTCAGTGATTTGTTAGTGTAGAGCCATTGCCTGGGCAACTAACAAAAGATGACGTATTCACTTCGGCAGTCTGTTGGCTCAACTCACCGAGATGTTCGATTTTACTAAAACGAAACGAGACGGGTCTCTGAAGAAAATCCCGGGCGCGCGGACCCAAGATTCGGGCCGCGACTTTGGAAGCCGAGACCGATACCCTGATGGGGAGACCGAGATTGATAGAGACGGTCTGGACTCTCCAGACCTCCCATCACCGAATTACAGGGAGAGGAGGGAATCGGCAATCCAAGAACCCGAAACTGTCTAAAACGTCTGTGTGGATGATCAAAATGTTGCCTTCCATCGGTCAACTCCTTTTTAAGTTTGTGGGAGTTGCATTCCAGTTTTCTCCCGCCCGGCCCCATCCTCTTGCAACAGTGCCCCTTTAACGCACTCCCTAACTCCTGCGTACAGTGGCCCTGTTGAAAAAGGCCCCATTTCGCGGTGGGACTAGCGACAGAAATCTTGTCGCCTCTGCTGGATGGACCAAGCATTACCGAGTACATGTATCACATGCATGCACGGTGTTTACAATCTGTGCGCGTTACATTTGAATGCCTGCAATCGTGCTACAATGCACTGCAAGCGTTCTGATTGGTCCAGCAGAGGCGACAAGATTTCTGTCGCTAGTCCCACCGCCAAATGGGGCCTTTTTCAACAGGGCGGGCCACTGTATGCAGGAGTTAGAGAGTGCGTTAAAGGGGCACTGTTGCAAGAGGATGAGGATGGCCCGGCCCAAACCAAACTGTGTACGCTCGGCCAGCGCCACTAGAGGGCGCAATGCTGAACCATACCACCGTGCAGGCGTACGTGCACGTACACGTGGTCGATCACCACCTCGATAAGCGCAGCATGCAAGCTCCGAGCAGAGACGTATAGAAATATTTCTCTCCCGGGTCTCTGCTCCGAGCTCCCAATCTCAACTCAACTCGCCTGTTTCCCGCTAGAATATGGCATCTTGTAAGAGCATAGTATATGCCATAGACATAGTCGTCGTTGGATCTTGCAACACGGACTTAATAAGGTACGTAGACGATAGAGCTGGTAGACGCACAAAAAAAAAAAAAAATGAATTAGTTGGAAAGATTACCATGCTGTCACCGTTTTCCTACCGCCATGTCATGTCGAGGTTTAGACCCGTGAACAGGACTTCGGGTACATGATGTAGGCCTACCTCTACGCCCTGCGATTGTATCATTGACATGATTGATCAAGAAAAACCTGTGGAAATCTCGCAAAATTAAATTTGTCCCATGGGCCGACATTTGGTCAATGTAGTATTCGAAGGCTAAAATCAAAGTGTTTTTTGTTGACGTTTATATTGGGACGTTATCATTTTCTATATAACACTTTTAGCCCCTTACCAATCATGCCAATTTAACCCCATTCGCTATCTTACATTTTGCTGCACGCGGCAAGATGGCCGCCGTACTCCAAACTACCGGTATACATGTAGTTCACTAGCTAAGATAATCTCAGCTCTTTTTTTATCATTTTTCATTGGGATGTGGTCTTTTAGCAGTAGAGCTGAGAGAAGTTAAGAACATGAACCCGCCATCGCAAAACAAATGTGTAATTTTCTCACCGTGACACACTAATTCCCCCTAAAACTCGCCCAATACCAATGCGCATTGGTTACCAGACGTGATCTAAAAATAGATCACGTCTAGTAACCAATGCGCATTGGTATTCCTTTGTACACAGACTAGGCAGATAGAATTTTTGAACACAACATGACAACGGCTAGGCTGTGAGCATACCGGTTTGTTTCGCTGGAATTGTTGGCAAAATAATCATCGTGGCTGGTTATTTCCCTCAAGGACCTGCGTAGTGGTTATGCCTGGCAAGGTTTGGGTGAGTTTTAGGGGGAATTAGTGTGTCACGGTGAGAAAATGACACATTTGTTTTGCGATGGCGGGTTCATGTTCTTAACTTCTCTCAGCTCTACTGCTAAAAGACCACATCCCAATGAAAAATGATAAAAAAAGAGCTGAGATTATCTTAGCTAGTAGTTCACCAATACAGTCAAAATTAAACATTGAAAAACTTACCATGGAAGTACCTGGAATCTCCAAAATGTAGTACCGTGGTCCGTTTTCCCGGATGATTCTTCTAAACAGAAAAAAAACTAGTCCAACGACATTTACCACGTGTTTAGAGATGAACAGTCGGGGCCCAGATAACCCGCCCTCTTGTGGTCATCTCATTGTATGACGTCACTAGCACTAGTAAAATAATCTGGACCATGATTTGCTCGTCTGTAAACACGGCTGTTGTCCCGAGTGTGCTCGAAAATGTCGAGAAAAATTACGTTGGACCAGTTTTTCTGTTTAGAAGAATCATCGGGGAAAACGGACCACGGTACAACATTCTGGAGATTTCATTTTCAATGTTTAATTTTGACTGTATTGGTGAACTATAGTTTGGAGTACGGCGGCCATCTTGCCGCGTGCAGCAAAATGTAAGATAGTGAATGGGGTTAAATTGGTAAGGGGCTAAAAGTGTTATATAGAAAATGATAACGTCCCAATATAAACGTAAAAAAAAAACACTTTTAGCCTTCTAAAAGTAAGTTACTACCATAAACCATGAGTAGGCCTACTACTCCCAAACGTATGAATATTCCGAAGAGTACTCGTCTAACTCTATCTGTCTACTTTTGGAGGAATCTTGTGACAAAAAATAAACCTTATCTGTTAAGTGTTATCGACATTCTCAATGCATCATGGGGTTGAATGACAAATTGCCAGCGAAGTGTGCGTACATTGTTTACCTACCTACATAGTACATGGCGTAAACCTATGAGGCGGATGCCATGTCGACAACTATTTCACTCATTTTCGCGAAAACCAAATGGAATTTAAGAATCAACCTTTTCATCACCTTTTCTTTGATAGGCCTACATATCAAGCATACTGACAAACATATATCCATAATCCCGAAACAAAAAAAAAGTAGCAAATGTAAGAAATCATCGGGGATTCCCTTCGTGGCGCATACATGTACCTCGTATGGTGGCGGGGAAGTCCGTGTACACGGACTCGCAGTGAAGCACACTCGATCCAACCAGCGCTGTGCCTATACTGCGCGTACGTGTTGCATTGCACATACTGAGCTCCAAGTGCATTACTCGGACTTTACAACTACGAGGGGAATCAATCCCCGATTTGCAAAATTTCTGTTTCAGGACATGTTGGTCAGTATGTTTGATATAGTTTATCAAAGAAAAAATCCTGAAAGATTGATTCTTGAACTCTTTTTGGTTTTCATGAAAATAAGGGAAAAAGTTGCCGAGTTGGCCTCCGCCTCATAGGTTTACACGCACTTGGCTAGCAATATTTGTCATCCAATCCCATGATGCATTGAGAACGTCGATAAGGTTTATTGACATAGGAGCTAAGAATTCGGCAGTTTACCCCCGAAACGAAAATTGAATGACCGAGCGCGAAGTCACTTGGGACTGTTCACCCAATAGCGCCGTGCCAAATACAGAAAATACGATGTAGCCATTTTCAAAACGGCTGGTGGCCGAATTTAGCGCTCCGGTGTTAAACTTTTTTCACAAGATTTCTCTGTTGCCGTTTCCCACCCAAAATCGAAAATGAAATTTGTCCCTTGGGTCTGATATTTGCTCAATAGGTGCACTCACCCAAACATTTTCTGAAGAGTATGCATCGATTCGATGTCTAGTTTCGTTGAAATCATGGAGAAAAATTTTGACTCTCGGATCCTTGTGATAAAATACAAGGCAGTTTTCAGCCGGTCTCGTATGTTTTGAACACGAGGTCTGAAGCCATGATCAACTTCTTAATTCTTTCCCAAGTATTAAATTGCATTGCTACCGTCCAGGTAAAATTCCTCCCTTTATTTCTCTTGCAGTTATGTGCCTCGCTTACCAAAGCCAGGAGAAACAATACATGGATCCAAATTCTCAATCGGATTTGGAGGAAAAGGAGCCAACCAGTGTGTTATGGCAGCCAAAATGGGAGCCAAAACGGCTATGGTTGCAAAAGTATGAATTTTCACCTGTTCAAAGGCACAATTTGTCTCACACTCGTACAAAAAATACAGTTGGAGTCACCTGGTATGCTGATGTGATACATTGCATTGGATTTGCAAACTACATGTAACGTAAATGTCGGCATAGTCGCCACGTGGTGACCTAGCCACTCCATTGATGAACAATGGCTGGTGAATAGGGTGGTGAGGTCACGGACCTGGCGACTATGCCGACATTTACGTTAGTCACTTAAATAATATTCGATGGCTTGAGGGGGCACATGAGTCATGAAAATTATATCCCATAAGAATATTATAATTACAAAAGTATGTAAAAATGTAGCCTTTCTTCCAAGATTTTTGCACGAATTTATTTCCTACGTTTGCAACTGCTTGCGCCTTTGCTTCTGTTGTACTGTTTTTAAACTATGTGACCTGCTCTGCAAAAAGGTAAAATAAGTCGCGCATGCTACATGTAGGTCGAGTTTTTGCAACCACAAGAAGAAATCTGCAGCAGATCCATGCTCATTAAAATACAAAAACACAATATGTGGCAGAGGGTATCCCTCCTTTTGTATTTTAATGAGCGTGGATCTTCTGCAGATTTCTTCTTATGGCCGCGAAAACTCGCCCTAACCTGCGAGAATTATTCTACCTTTTTGCAGGGCGGGTCGCATGTGTGCATGTTCCACTCACTCGATGTATTAAGTGTGTGCATATGCATGTTTTGGTGTGCCTGGTTTGGGCCCCTATGGCTAAAAACTTCATTTTATATAATAGTCTCAAAAAATTAAATGAAATTACGATGCAAATATTGATATTATTCATTCTCTTGCCAGGTTGGTGATGATACATTCGGTCATGAAACGGTGAAGAATTTCAAAAACTGCAATGTTGTAACAGGTGAGAAATTAGTAACCTTTAAAACAAATTGACAAATGGAATTATTCTCATTTGGCACTTTGCTCATTATGAAAATAATGGCTTTGTTCAGACACCTTGCTACAGCGACAGAAAAAGACTCTTTGGGAGGTACCGTGGCCGAGTGGTTTGGGTCATTGACTCGCAATCATGGGTGAAAACTTGGGGTTGCGGGTTTGAATCCGGCTGCGGTACCTGTGCCCTTGGGCAAGGCACTCAACCACACTTGCTCCATCCTTCGGAAGGGATGTAAAGCCGTTGGTCCAGTGTGTTAGGTAATGGTAACGCACTCTAAAGATCCCAGAGCATTCTTTCGTGAAGAGCAATGGGATTCCCCGGTGTCTCTTGCCGATTCTAATTCTTCATGGGTTTCCTCACACTTACGAGTGACAGTGCAATGAGCACTATTGAGGAATCCTTGGTATGAATACCAGAAAGAAATAATAAAAATAATAATAATGCAAGATACAAGCACTAATACATGTAGCTTTGGTTTGGTTATTCTTTAATATTCGTTATTTGTCATATTGAACAGTGAACTTATATTTTGCTTCGACAGATTTTGTTGGTGTGACAAATGAAGCTGCAACTGGTGCTGCTCCAATTGCTGTAAATGATGATGGTAATGAATGCTGAGAATTACTTGCATATTTATATTTTTCAGTTTAAATAGTGACTTGAAGTTGGAGTTTGTGTACGTACACATACATGTACACGGTATAGTAAACTCCCTGAAAATAGTTGAAATAGTCTCATAGCACCCTACGGCAGAAATGACAAAAGAGATGACACTTCCAGTGCCATTCAAATACGAAAATTACTGTACGAAATCACTGTAGTTTAAAATTTTCCTCTTGATTTCAAGATTATCAAGACATTAAAGGGCCTGTTACATGCTAAACAACTTTGTGCCCAAGCTTTGCTTCATAATGACGGATTACTTATTCAGTAAGACATACTATTGTTCGTTTGGATGTAAAATCAATAAAAGGTGGCCTTTTTCAACTTTGAAGATTTCATTGCAATAAATCACAGACAGAGGGCGCTGTTTTGAGTGCATCACATAAGGAAGACGGAAGGGAAAAGTTAAAAAAAAACATAAGACTTCAAGTTGGACTTGTGGCAAATTGCTGCAGTTTCTACCCCCAGTTTTGTCATGGCTTACAGCAGGCAACATGTAAAACAAACTCAAACAGCCATGGATTACAAAAGTTTCAGGAAAATTGAGAAAAAAGTGGAATCTTTTGTGCACAGTTGAATGTGATTTTCCTGTGTTTGCCTCTTGTGACATCGTGACCTTGGTCGTGAATATGCATATTCGTATTAGCATAAAAACTAAAAACCTTTGTTTTAACCCCCAAAGCAAGCTCCAAATAGGATTTTTATGACTTTAACTGAGTAGAGTGGTTTTAAAGCATAGATTTCATTGATAAAAATCCTAAATAAGGGGCCCTTTAACAATGATCGATGGAATTTTACTAGAATGCCTGTTATTCTGATGACTTGATTTTTAAGACATCAAGACTTGAATTAATACTCTGTTCATTAAATGCTTGAACTTTAAATCAGCACTTGCCATTTAAGTCTAGACAGAACATACTTTTTGACAAAAGCAGGGTTTGTCGTTTGGTTTGTTTGTTTCAGGTCAGAACTCGATCATCATAGTAAGTGGAGCCAACTTATTGCTGAATCCTCAAGATGTTGAAAGGGCTCTGAGAACCATTAAGATGGCCAAAGTGCTCCTCTGTCAGCTTGAAATTAACCCAGAAACCACCTTAGCTGCTATGAAATTGGCGAAGAGTTTTGGAAGTAAGAATTGCCTGTGTAAACTCTTGTGTGGTCCAATAAAAATTTAGACTAGGTAGCCTATTTTTAAATACAAGTTAATTTTGTTTTATTTTGTTTTATTTTAACTTAAATGTCTTTTACTTTTTTACATTTTGTTTGTTTGTTTTGTTTGTTTTTTAACTTAAATGTCATTTCTAAGCTAAGATTATCCATCTTTGTCACAGACAATAAACTAACTTTTAATGCTCATTATTACAACATTTAAAATTGTTTATTTCTCTTTATCAAAGTTCTGACAGTCCTAAATCCAGCACCAGCCGTTGCTGATTTACATCCAGATTTCTTCAAGTGTTGTGACATCATTTGCCCAAACGAGACGGAGGTACAGTACCATCTTTCTCGGATCTAGAGGCCATTTTGATATTTTTATGCAAATGCTTTAAAATCTTATAAAAATAGAAGAAATAATTTAGATATTGAGATGAGTCTTTCCACGGTAAAGGGGGAATTTTGGCAACACAGACCATGTTTTCCAGAAAATACCTTTGTCTGGTCTCAAAATAAAAGAAATAAGTTTAAATGGCCCCTGAAATGCTCAATAACTTTATGCACAGTTTTTGCTGCATATGAAGAATTACTTGTGTAGAAAGACAATACTACTGTTCATTTTGATGCCCCATAAATAAAAAGTGCCATTTTTAAACTTTGAACATTTCTTCACATAAACTTACAGAAAGAAGGCGCTGTTAGGGGCATGTCACTTTAGGAACATACAGCAGAAAAGCAAAGAAAAAACATAAGACTTCAAACTGGAATTGTGAAAAATGTTAGTTTCCAGCCTTAGTTTTTTCATGGTTTGCAACAGGCAACATGTAAAACAAACCTAAACCGTTAAAAGTTTCAGCAAGTTGGAGAAAATTGTGGAAACTTTTGTACACAGTTAAATGAGATTTTCCTGTGTTTTCCTAATGTGACATCACCACTTTGCTCATGCATGTGTAAATTTTCATTAGCATAAAAATCAAAAACCTTAATTTTAACCCCCCAAACAACTTCCAAGTAGGGTTTTATGATTGTAAATTAATGGACTAGTTCCATAGCACAGATTTCATTGATAAAAACACCATTTCAGGGGCCCTTTAAGTTGTTCTGAAGAGATAACTTGGGCCCAAAAAGGGTTACAAATAGTGCGACAAACATGCCTTTCTAAAAACCCTGTGTACAAATTTCCAATATACGCTCGTAACCTGGACGGCCTAAAATGTAACACAAGTGTCTGTATGAACATTATATTGTCAACAGGCTGAGATTTTGACTGGTTTGCAAGTTACATCTGTTGATGAAGCCAAGACTGCAGCAGCCAAGTTGAAGGAGATGGGCTGCAATAAAGTCGTCATTACTCTAGGAGATCAAGGCTCACTTCTGGCAACTTCAGACAGTGAACCTGTTCATATTTCTGCAAGATGTGTCAAGGCTGTTGATACAACGGTGAGTATTAAGGTGTTAAAGCCCCAATTCGCTCGCAGAGTGTGACGTCAATTTGCGCGCGGACGCGCTCACTTCTTTGACAACGGTTCATGCTACTTGCATGGCAACGCGTTTCCCCATTCGTTTTGCACAGTAACATTTTCTGTTGAGTTTTTATGTTACAAACATCGCATAATAAGGCGGTATGGTAGCGTATCGCTATGAGAGTAGGTATGAGCAAGCCATTGCAAGACATTATGGTCCTTATTTTTAAATATTTTCTTCTAAAACAATAATAGTAAAACAAACTCAATGGATGTAAAACGTGAGCGTGAACTAGTAACCATAGTTGCAGTCCAGCGCCCGCAATGTGACATCACAACTCTGCCAGCGAATACAAGATTTGCAGTTACCCAAAATTGTGGAAGGAAATACCGTGTGGAAAGTGCAGCATGTGACTGACCCTTGCGTAGTGTGTCATGGAGCCTAGACTGTCATTTCATAAAATGACAGTCTCCTTCCAATTGCGTCACGCACCTCAAATGCATCATGCATGATTTGGCAGCTTGCACCGATCTGAGGTATTCTTGCAAAAGAGAGATTCGATGACCGTCAAAGCGAACAAAAATAATCTGTCGAGTGTTGATTTATTAATCAGTCATAGACAGGTTTTTAGATATCATTTTACAAGCTCTTTAAAACAATGTTTTGTTGAGTCATGAATGATCCACAGAACATAAGAATTCAATATTCTACTAAAACCATAATTTGAAACAAATGTTCCGATGTTCACTCTAGCAAAATCTGCATTATAGTGCTAGTTGTTGACTGTTCATTATTGTGATTGTACCCTAGTGACTTTTCAATACATTGCTTTATTGTGTAATATATACGTATTTTTGTCTAATTTTCCGCAGGGTGCCGGTGACTCATTCGTAGGTGCACTTGCTTATTACCTATCTACCAAGCCCGAGATCAGTATGGAAGAAATGTGCAAGAGAGCTTCGTACGTTGCCTCAATTAGTGTGCAATCACCAGGCACACAAATCAGCTACCCATCCAGAAAGGATCTACCAAGTCATATACTTTAAAGGTAACAACAGTATTGGTATAATGTAATTTTCAATGAAGTGTGCAAATTTTAAACTGAAATTTAAAGAAAATGTTTCTAAGAATTTGGCTTTGGCTTATTTCTTTGGAGAATTGCTCAGAAGTATGGTTCATTCTTTTAAATGGTTTACCAAGCAACAAAACAAATGAGAACAACTTCTTCTCTTTTTGATTAAAAAAAGAAAGAAATGCAGTAAATCCGAGTGGAAATTTTTAGCATACAAAAGCTTAATGTAGTAATAAGCCTTTTCGATATCTTGCGCCCGCAAGGCATCATTGTCTAGAATGTGGATAAACAAGCACACGGCTTGGCACACCAGCCGTTTTTTGTATGGGTGTGTATAGGACACGCTTTGCTTTAATATTCTGTGAAAACTTCAGTGAAAACCGATTTTATATGCATTGCATAGGTTTCATTCGATAGGGAACTTGTCTTTCATCTTTTCACGTAGTTTTAAGCAACCAGGAGTGCTCTAGGCTTGTCTAGCGGGCAGTTTTTAACAATTTAACTGGAAACCGGCACTTCAAGCCGACTGCGGCGGCATGCCTTTGACTCGGTGCAGTGGAAAGACCGCCCGCTAGACAGGACTAGAGCACTTCTGGTCGTTTAAAACTATGTAAAAAGTTGTAAGATAAGTTCCCTATCGAATACAGAAACCTGTGCAATGCATTTGATTTAAGTTATAGCAGAATAAGCAAAGTGTGTCCTATGACAGGCATATATATACACAACACGCCACGCTATGGGCTTGTTTATCCACATTCTAGACCACAATTCCTTGCGCGCGCGAGATATTGAAAAGGCTCATAGAGCTGTTATGTGACTAATTCAATATCAAATTTTGATTATACTTGTTTTAAAAGAAAATGTTTTTGTTGCTTGGTATATGAATTGCCAAATAATTTTCCAGCATAAATCTTCAAGATAAATTTGCCATTTTAACAGTGTGCTATTTGATAGAATATATTTTAACAAAAGATAATTAAATACATACTGCATAGTAGAGGCTAGATGCAAGTTGGGTTTATATGTACATGTAAAGGCAGAGAAATATTGAGTGTGTGGCCTGTGGAGTTCACCCAAACAGCCCTCAATCCTTCATTTCGCGATAATTTTACACTAACCCTAGCAGTTTAGGGTACAGGATAATTATTTAGTTCCTTTTTCAGCGGTTACATCTATAGCCAAATCATGTTTTGCAACAGTAAGTATAATGGGTACAGCTTTAAATTTCAAAAACAAATACGAGCTTTTGCTCATTTACAAGCCTGAAAATTGGGAACTTTCGATAAAACTGCAGCAGATTTGTATTGCATTGTGTTAGCAAGCACAATGTACGTAAATACCGGTACAATTTAAATATTAAAAAACGTAACCCACACCAAAAATCCACACCGTGTAAAATTTGGCTTTATTAGAGCCACAATTCCAGCAAACTGGTGTCGTCTTGAAACTTATTCTAGTTTTGCCATAATGGGTAAGACACACCATAATGTGACCATATGCACCAAAATATCATTTTGCTTCATTTCCTGCCTCTTCCTCGGCTTCCGCCTCGGGGCTTCGAGATCATCTTGGGGCTGTAATCTTGACCATGCCTGTCATTGCAGTCAATATTTGTATACTATCAGACCTCTGGTAGGGCTGAAACAACGACTTCCTGCCTCCTTGTTCATGGTGCATCTACTCTTTATGGTGTGGAAGTTCTCTGAAGACTCGTGTCTTGAAGGAGCACTGCCGTCTTTTATATTTCTTACAGTCACTCCAAAGTTGATGGGATAAAGAATATCTTGCCAACATTGCTTGGTGTTTGGGTTGTTCCTTGCCTGGTGCTTCATCCAGGAAACTTCACCTCCTCTGTCCGTCTTGGGGAGGGGTGTCCCATCTTGTTTAGAATTGAGAATAGGGGATTATGAATGTTTATCTCCTTCAGACTAGTTTTGATGGTCGGTGCTTTAGGCTTGTACCTCAATTGTGACCTGTGTAAGTTTACCTATCACTTCTTTATAATATTTAATTGGTCTGTTGTGATACTAACACTTCGGATGGACAGCGATGCAAGAATGATTATGAGAATGAAACTAAAGTGTTGTTTAAAGCGTAATGTTCTGATGCGCGTGTCAGAGCACATGACGTTTTTAAGGGCAACGCTCAGACTATACCGGTACTACCGAGAAAGGGCGTCACACCTCGCTTTCTTTTCATGTTTCTTTTGATTAACATAAAAGTATACCCATGCATAAGACTGGATCTTAAGACCATTTTCTCTCAACTTGTTGAAAGATCAACTTTGGCCACTTTTCTTGATTTCGGCTTGTTGAATAAGCCACCACATAGTCGACGTTTAATACAGGAACCTCCCATGAAGACGAAAAATGATAAATACGACAAACGGCGTTAATATTTGTAGAAAAACGATTGAGAAATCCGGTACCGTAACGTACACGCGGCCCGCAAAAATCCAAAGCTTGAAAGCCAAAGGACATGAAGGACGCCAAGCAAATTCCCCGTGCTCCTATACGAAGAGTACCAGTTAAAATCTTTGGCCACCAGTTAAATCTTTGTTAATCACTGTGTAGCATGATGTAGCGTGCTGCACAAAGCAACAGGCAACTCGGCTTGTCACATATCGTGCTGCATTTGATGTGCCATGGATCATCATCCCTCATACATGTAGGTGGCAGGACGTTCAGAGGTTAATCTTCCAGATGCATCTCCAAAATGGACGCCATCATGCCTAGAATGTATTGGTATAATTTTTCTTCCTGATTCTTGATGGTCGCGTACTAAAAAATCCCTATGTTATCGCCGGGTGGCAGTTCTTTTCGCTTGAGAAACATAGATGCTGGGAGAGCTGGATCTCTCTGGGGCCCCTTCCTCCTTTCTGGAATTCCCGGACGTTTTTGAGCTATGCCGAGGTTCCCCCTTTGTGAATTTGTTAGCTCCTCCAATTCTGCTTTTAGGGCTGCATTTTCTTCGCAGAGAGCCTTGATCTCCGCCGGTGTGCTCAAATATCCTGGATGAGGCGGTCGATTCCAGGCGCCATACGGGAAGATTCGTTTGCGTCGTGCCAACTTTCTGGAATCAACACACTCTCATCCAAATTGGCTGCCAGCTGGATGCCATAATACATCGAAGTAGGTTTCAGATTTTTTTTCGTCTTACCCGGCCGCAATCTTCTAATGGAATCTCCGAAGCACTTCCGTATTAGCTTCCCTTTTTTCTTGCTGCTCAACAAAGGGAAATGGTGATGAACTTTCTCCAATGCAATTTGCACGGAAACCTTGCAATTTTTTTTCAGTTCAAAAATATTTCGAACGACTTCTTCTTGATGATCCATTGTATCTCGAAATGAGGATGTCTGCAGCATGCCACTGGTAGTTTATTTGATACTTTTTATAACTCGTTCCTTTACCAACGTAAATCATAGAACAAGGACCAGATTGTCTTGTCTAGAATCAACGATAACCTGTTGAAAATCAGTCAGTTGGGCCTACATGTATAGCTATCGCTTGTATCGTAGGTGGCAGCGGTGGCAATTTCGAATGATGATTTGTGGGGGAGGGGGGCAGTGGGGAGCGACAGCGACCCAAAGATCTGAAAAGGTTACCCCCTAATTTTGAAGGTTGTCCTAATTTTTGCCGGCTTGCACAATATTTTCCCGGTAGTACTTTGCTGTAGCTGCAGTTGTTCTCCTTGGCCAGAATTTAAGATGAAGCCACTGTTGGGAAGGTATAGGTGTACCCTCAGGACACTGTTTTGCTATGGAGATCCCGAATGAGTGCAGTGGCCAAGTGTGTGATGACCTCACAACTGTCATTGGCCATGTCAACAGCATCATGCGTCCGGTCGTCGAAAGCAGTTTCTACTGACGCCTTAAGTACATGTGTGTCTGGTCAGGCCAAATGCATCATTCAAGTACTTGCAGCAAAGCCAACAAAGCTGACCCACGAGTGATTCCTGAACACCACTCTTTAGTGAGTGGCTTGCATGTATCCACATGGATTGTGCTCACCTTGTTATCAGATATGTCATGCACAAGTACTTTGAGGAACTCAAGATCGGTGTGACTTCTTTATCTACAACTTGGAAGTCAAGTTCATGAGTTTTATTGTTCCTTGAGCATGGGAGTACCGTTGTACAATCGTAGCTTGGCTTTACTTTACTCTTTCGTAGTGAGGTTACAGGGGTTACCCATCACTCTAGCATAGTCACTTAGAGGAAGGAGATTGCAAGTAGCGCCGCTGTCAAGTTGGAAGCGTATGTCAGAGTTATTTACCTTCATGTTGACAAACAGCTGTTTAGGGATCTCCTTCATAATCATAGGGTTGTTTGTAACTGTGCCAATCTGGTATGTGTATTCATCATCATCCTCATCATCGTCGTCTGCGTCAACTAGTTTTAGATGTTTCTGGCGAGACGGTACTCTCTGGGTATTCCATTTCACTGCAAAATGGTTCTTTCCATTGCATTTACTGCAAGATTTTCCGAATGCCGGGCATTTGCTCTTATCCATTAGATGGCTTTGCCCGCAGAAGAGAAATTTTATTAGTAGGAGGAGGTGCTCTGTTTCGTAGCGTTGTCGATGCGGTACGTGGTGCTTGGACACCGCGAACTACCTCTTCGCCGCCTATCTGACGGAGCTGCTGTTGCGCAGCTTCAGCTGCTCGAACAACGTCAATGGCTTTCTTCAGGTCCAGTGTGGACTCACGAAGCAAACGCTCTCGGACGTGTGCGTTCTTTATCCCAAAAAACGAGTCGATCTCTCATTAGCGACTCACGGAGATTACCATAGTCGCAGGTGTCAGCCAGATTCTTCAGAGCCGTGACATATTTATCCACGGGTTCACCGCTCTCCTGATTTCTTGTGTTAAACACATACCTCTCGTATTCTTTCGAGGAGTGGCATACTGTGCTCCTCAAACTTTTCAAGTACGATGGCGATTTTGACTTCGTCACCGGCAGTTGTCCACTTGAGCAATGAATAATGTTGCAACTCGCATTGCATCACCATTGCTGGCAACATCGGTGGCCATTTTGTAGTTACTCCATTGTTTAATTTTTTTCCAGTTTTGAGCAGGGTTGCCAGTGAGTAGTTGTAGTGGCTGAGGAGGAGGGAGACTATGGGTAGCCATTCTGACACCATGTAACGATATTCGTTTGGGTATTAGATATAATGGTTATTTAATAGTGCTCAACAAGGACAGAGTATTCACATATAGATGTGGTCCAGTGAGAGTCTAATTAGAGTGCCTTAACCATGGGAAGATATGTGTGTGGTTATGAGTCATACACTTGGAATGTGGAGTCGGCATAGTAACAGCATAGTAACAAGGACCAAGGTTGGATCAGATCATCTAGGGTAGGCCTAGTGTTCAGCATATCTTTACATCATCGACCATGAAAACCACATTCCACTGATCCCTGTCTTCAGCATTGTTGCCAACCTTTTTGATATCCAAAGCAACGCCAAGAAAAACATCTTCTTTTTGACCTGTACATCGAGTGCAATCGATTTAAAGCACTTCCTTTGGCTCTTCAATCTTTTAGCGATTACTTTGGATCGCGTGGCTAAACGTCTGGCTTCAGGGTTGTCCCTTCGCTTGTCGACAATTTTCTGATAGAGTTCGTGTTTTTTGTATTGGGGCCGCGCGTCGGTCTCTCTACACGATCATCTTGGAACCTCTCCACGATCATCTTGGATTTCTTCGACGGGTCTTTCAAGAGAAGGTGCCTCATCATTCTCCACGGGGCCATTGGTAAATGAAATAGCTTGTATTAACCTAGCCTTTAAAGCTTCTGTTCGTCTTTTGACTGCCTGTCGTTCTGCATCAGAAAGATTTGAATCTACAAGGGATCCACCACCAAATAATGTCGCAAATGCACCAATTGATATGGCGCGCCTTTTGTATGTTTCCCTGGGCAAGAAATTATCTTCTATAATGAGCCCCTGCTGCACAAGGAGGGTGTCAAATGGTTTCCAACCTCTTTTTAATCTTCTTCCTTCTTGACCGAGGAAGGTGAGTGCAGTCGATACTGGAATAAATATTTCCCCATTCACAAGTTCACCACCACAAATCATTCCGCCAATAATAATTTATAGTTCATATTGGTGGCTGTTTGTGGACATTTTTATGCTGCTTCACCGGTTCACTCCGATTTGCCTTTTCTCCTTTTCCTGGCTGAGGGGGTGCGCTGGCAGTCTCGCTCATCATGTACAAGGGGCTCCCTCTTTGGACTTCCTGAGCTTGTCGTTCCTCCTCTTGCCTCCTCGATAATTTGGAGTTCCTTCCTTTCAGTAATTAAACAAATTACAACAAAAAAAGCCTTTCCGAAGCTCCCCTTAGCGGCTTCTAGCGACAATAGAACTTACCTCTTGCTTCACAACTGGGGTGGCACACTGGGTGAGGGTATGGCTTCTGACGACGTAAAGACTCAATATGTTCCATAATCTTGTCTTTGTCCGAATCCAATGTCATCAAGCCAAACATATCCAGCCTACCAAGTTCGCGAAGTTCATTTTCCGTCTCGCCATTGTTAAATGCTGAAGACACATGCTTTGCACAAATACCTTTAAACAAATGAAGAAAAAAATATCTGCCCCCTAGAAATAGTCCAGATATTACTTAGTAGAATTAAATTGAACAGCTATAAAGCACAAATATTACTAGTGGTGGGCTATACAGGGGTAAAAAAAGGTGATGTTTCAAATTCTTCAGGGAACCAGCTTATTTGATGCAGTGTGATACCATTTTGATACCGCGCCTTCTTATGAGCATTTTTCTCACGCAAAATGCACTACACAAACACCCAAACAAAAGCTGGTCCAAATTGGTTACAGTGTGCGTGTGGCGTATATACATTCCCAAAAAAAATCTATTTGAATAACAAACGTTCTTAAGTTTTTTAATGAAGTAAACAAAATTGTAGCCATTTACAAATTAAATACCAATTTTGTCTAAGAATTGTTATTCAGCCAAAAACTAAGTAAAATTCTTATATATTTAGCTTAAGTATTTAATGGAATACTGCCCCAGACTTTAATTGTTTGCTTCAATTTTTATGTTTAAACATTCAAGCGATATAAAACTAGGCTTACATTATACCTGGAAACCGAGATTGAGAGGTTGTGGCATACAGTATGGCCAAAACACTCGATAGTATAGCACATATGAAGGACGCCAAGCAAATTCCCCGTGCTCCTATACGAAGAGTACCAGTTAAATCATTGGCAATCATTACCCATGCTCAATTCTGTGTAGCATGTAGCGTGTTACACACGATGGCTGCCCACACAGACCCAAGACATGTCAGTGAGTAATCAGTAGAGGGTGCTGTGCATAATAACTGTCGGTAGTGAATGCTCTTGCATATATACATGTATACATTACACTCGGGTCTTTGTAAGTCATAAATCTCAAAGGCCATATGAATTGGGTCATTAGCATGTGGTCTCTGCATTCTTCTGTGGCAAGACAACGGTGGCGTCTTACTTCCTCGCGACCTCACGTAGGGTGGCTTCAAGGCTTATGGCATACTCGGTGGGGGGACTCGGTCGATCGCTGGGTGCTTGCACAAAACTAGGCCTCGAGAGACACCCTACACTTCTCCCATATTCTTCTGGTACATGTAGCTCCGTAAAGGCAGATTCAGCAGTCGGGCTGGCCATTGCACGGCTCTCTAAAGTGAGTTGGACATCTCTTGCCCTACCACCGATGTAACGAACAACCTCATGGAACTGCAGAGGCTGTGGTGTCTCCTTTTCATTCAGCAGATATCGCATATCTCTTATCCAGTCCTGGATGAGTGGACCATTACGATCCCTCCCGGGGGAAGGCGACACACTCTTCACTTGATGTGTAGCAAGCATCCTGGGGTTGTTTAGAAGTTGTTTTGGTGTTGAGATGTTGACTGGGTCAAAAACCGCGAGGTCTAGAGGAGATGACTCCAGGAGGCGGACAGGGTAGGACTGGATGATGGTGTGAGTGATGGAAGTGGGGCGATTGGCCGATCCCAGGTTGTACTGGCTGCTTTCGAGCGCGGCACCAGGGATCCCTGGTGCTCGCCCGAAAGCGCATTGGTGCACCAGATAGTGGCACCAACTGCTCCCGACCTCCGAGTCGTAGGGACAACTGGAAGACATGCGCAGATGCGCGTACTCATGCATGAATCGGCAAAAATGACTGGCGCGTCGTAGAATGATTCTGGAAATTTGGGTTGATATTTTGAATGTTCAAGCTTCCACATCGAATGCAAATGTTGTAAATTTTTTCATGATTTATCAGATACCTGCGATTCATTTTGTGGAAAACTAAGCTTTTATTAGCGGGAATGTAATTTTTAATGACCGTGGTGCACCATGGATCCCGATAACGCTTTCGAGCGCGATTGTGTGTACGCATGTGTGTGACGTAACGTTCCCAACGCCAAGGTGCACCAGGGACGAGCGCTCGAAAGCAGCCCAGGTTGTACTGTTGTATGTCTGCGGTGTCGGTTGCGGAGGGACACCAGGCATGTGGGTGGAGTGAAGCTGATTCGGTGTCTGCGCCATTGCAGTCAAGCTGTTTCCCACTAATAAACGAAGCCAAAAAAATCCTGCCCTTCACAACATGCCACACATAATAATAGTGGTGAATGCCACGGGGACAAAGTTTTTCCCCAGATGTACTTGCTGATTTGCCGGTGTCGATCTGTGATCATCGTTTGGATGTCAACTTCCTTGCTGTTCAGCCATGACACAGCCCTCACCAATCCATCTTTCTCCATGAGGGGAGACTTGTACTCAGTCTCGTTTTTCTGTAATGCAACAAACACGAGTGGCGTACCAAGAAATTTGCAAAGGAGGCCATGCGAGCCGAAGTTGCTCAGAATGATTATGATTCTTATTTTTTGTTTTTCATTAGGCATAATGTACTTTAATCAGAGCAATTTATGTATGACATAAGGTGGGGGTGGCGGCATAGCACCATGGCTTCCTTGCCTCAGTACGCCACTAGGCATAGTATTATAACAGAATGCGACACTTTAATTACAGTCATGCACATATTGATAGGTAAAACAAAACAAAGAATTACCTGCAGGTGCTCGATGTGCAGCACTTTGCGGTGATTCAACTCCATGACTGTGTTAGTAGCCAAATTTGGCTGAATGCC
Source organism: Henricia sp. BOLD:AAB3569 (assembly GCA_037783545.1). Classification (NCBI taxonomy): domain Eukaryota; kingdom Metazoa; phylum Echinodermata; class Asteroidea; order Spinulosida; family Echinasteridae; genus Henricia; species Henricia sp. BOLD:AAB3569. The sequence goes on from JBBELK010000245.1 coordinate 2,861,019, forward strand.
CCATTGAATCGGCACGCATGTCTCCTCCAAGGATGGCTTATGAGTACCACTTTCCATTTCTGTCAGAATAGTTGCCTGTTCTTCTTGCCAAACATCTGTAATGGCAGACTAGAGAAATCTGTGTTGAATGGAGCCATTAAATGTGCACATGAAATTTATGCACGTGCACTTTTCCATTACCAATCGCCACTGGTGTTATTAACAAGCTCGTTTCAAGTTGCATTCCTTAAAATAACTATAAAGATTCATATATATTTACAATGGGTTCGTACAGAGTGTCTATTTCTTATTGAAAATATCACAAAACTGTTCATTAATTTTACTACACATACATGTACATGTACAACAGATTTTAGCATACAGCGTACCTTCGTTGATGGAGGAAAAATGTGCTGTATGAAATCATGGCCACGTTGATAAACTTTGTGATGTTGACTCAAGTAGGTATTGCCGATGAAATTAGGATGTTTCCTGCTGATATACATGCTAACCATTGGCTGGCTTTTCCACCGTCGGACATGACCACAGGCTCTGGCGGTGCACGTCTGCACTACCTGGATCATCATGCCTCCTAGTGGTCGGCTTAGTTTCTTCTTCGGACCAGCACACTTGGGGCAAGATTTGAAAAGAGGTAGTAGTGAAAAACCAGGTACTTCTCATCTACAACGCTAGTCTTGGCCCAAGACTACTCTAGTCGATATTGGTTTGTGTACGCGTTGGTCATTCCCAGTAGTACGCCCTCTTGCAGCACTAACTGGCCAGCCCTTTGCTCACTAGAGTAGTCTTGGGAAATCCTCCCTGAAGGTTTAACTTTTTCTTTGTTTTTGCCTCGGCTTTCCGAGGGAACCAATCAGCGAGTGACCCAAATACAGCAGCGCGTCGGAATGCAGTGAGCGACCCAAATACAGCGCGTCGGATGCAGCGCGTGACCCAAATACACCGCGTGCACGTGCTTCGAATGGTTTGAAAAATATAAGGCGGCTTACAAGAATCATCGAACATGACCGTTTTATCGTTGCTAATATTTTCGGTGGCATAAGTTTCTTGGCAAATGTTTGCGAATTTATTTACAAACATGTTTGGAAAGGCGTATGACATCGCAAAATACATTTGTTTATGAAGATAATTGCGACATTGCAAATATTTGCAAAGAAATCTGTGGTATGCCATATGTCCCTTGTGTGCCATCATAAAACCCTCTGCAGCTATTTACATAAAATGGTACCGCCCCCAATGCTGAACTTCCGGGAGGATTTCCCAAGACTACTCTAGTAAGCAAAGGGCTGGCCAGTTGTGCTGCAAGAGGGCGTACTACTGGGAATGACCAACGCGTACACAAACCAATATCGACTAGAGTAGTCTTGGGCCAAGACTACTACAACGCCTATATCTTCCTCCGTGTCCTTGTTGGAGCTGTTAAAAAAAAACCAATGCACATGTACTCTTTTAAAGTTAATTAGGGTTTGTTTTGCCCTTACCAGACGTAATTTTGTTGCCTCGCCTACCTTTATTTCGAAGAGAAAAATGTTTCAGCTCTTTCTGTGTCCGTCTTGATCGAACGAAAACCTCCTTCAGCTTCCCCATAGGGTAATAATTTGTCTTGACAACATCAAGTCGCACCGACGGCCTAGATCTTCTTGTCTGAGTAAAGTTCTCCACTGTGTGTGTACATGCACCACTAGTGTCCTGTTCAAAATTCATAGAAAATGTAGAACTATAATTAAAAGCTTCATCTTAAATTGAAAAATAAAACAGTTAATTAGATGACACCTCTTGTCTCCGAAAATCAGAAGCAACAAGCGCTTTACCAGCAGGGGAGGGAGATGATCCCGGGGCAAGGGAGGAGCCAACATTAAGACCCGTGTTCGTCCGTGTTGTGAACCAGTTCTGCTAGTAAGCCAGTGAGAAATGGCTTCATCGGGATTTAAGTCTTCAAGTTTTGGACCATCGTCTCACACCTTCATCACAGGATCACCAGACTCTTCTGGGTTAGGGAAGCCCATGGATTAGTTTTAATCACGTTTTGGACACTAAACGAGCACTCGCACTGGGCAGTGCTGCACAAGAAGGTAGGCTAAGCATATAACATGTAGGTCCACTTCTTTTGAGATGGAAGTGAAGGTATCCAGTTGCATGACAGTGGAGTATGGTGAGAGAGCCAGTTGCTAATGTCCTAGTGGTAGTCTCCTATAGTATAAAGCTCTTTTTCCCAACGTTCAACTTTTGCAGGTATGACTAGTGGTACTAGCTTACAAGTTTCTAGCACTCAGCTGAACTTTGCTGCATTTTACGTCCTATATTTCACCCTCGATTATTTTCAGCAGATGATTAAAGGAGCGTGTTCAGAAAAATGGATTTCGTTTCTGGTGTCAAGAATGGCCTCTCCAATAGTTGAACCTCTACACACACGTGTGTGTGTGTGAATCTGTTTTAACACACTTGTGGGGTACCCGGAAGAATGGTACCTCACAAGGAACAAAGGCGAACAAAGGTACCCCACAAGTCGGTCTTTGTCTACTTAGTACCCCACAAGGTTTGACCAGTGCTTTACCTATGGGAAAGGGTAGACAAAGGGAAGTGTAGGAGGGTAACAAGAGGTACCCCATAAGGGTGTAAAAACACGGTTGTGTGTATATGGGCGTGCATTGGGCTTCTAAAAATTTGTACTAAGCCATCAGGAGAAGCACCAAGTATTCCAGATTCATGTAGCCACACACCTGTTTCCACCACTCTTGGCCTAGTTTTCAAAGTGAAGGCATTTTTAGCTTCTGGCTCATGTTACTCCCCACTTGACTGCTTTTACTCGTGATAAGTCTGCATGTTACATCCCATTGTGTGGAGATTATGCAGTAGCTCACCAGAACCAGAACATAAGTCACATTGTCGAAAGATATGCTTGATGAGGGAGGGTGTTACTCGCTTGGCATCTAAAATGCAACCAGAATTGCTAGCCGTTATTAGCCTCCCTTTCCTAATCATTTGCCACGATGGATTGTCTCTCTGTCCAGTACTGAGATAGCCGACTTCTTGAATGGTTTTCCAGTCCATTGTGTGGTTTTATCCAACAAATTGGGACCTTTGTATCTGCAAAAATCCGCCGAGAAAATTGTTATCAATTTAAGCAGCTGGCAGGTGTGCGGGCTCAGTCCCAGGCTCAGGACTCATCAACCAGTAAAGTCCAGTGAATTTGCTATAATTTTTCAAAGTTTGGAAAAAATCACAGCATAGGGTCTCTTAAAAGAGCCTGGTATCCACGGGCTCTAATAGTACCATCGTGGTAAGTAAAGCTCTCTACATGTATGACCCCATTCTCACTGGAGAAATCGCTTTTGTTTGATGATGATTCGACGATGAGTTTTCCTGATGTGAACGCACGTCTCTTCATTCGACGATGATTAGAATCGCTTCATTCGATGAAGCAAATGGCTTAATTCGTTGAAGAAATCCCTTCATTTAAAAACACTCCCTTCGTTCGACGAAGCGATTTGGCAGGCCTGGTTGCACAAGCGCATTGTGTGTCGAGCGCCCAGCAAGCGTTGTTTTTGACGCACCACTGGAAAACCACACAGCGCGTCTAGATGCGCGACATGTACGACCTCCCACAGCTTCATTCGATCTTCGTTAGAGGTCGCTTATAATGTGTACGGTACCGCTCTTCATTCGCTCTTCGTTCGATCTTCGTTAAGTGATATGTGAACGCACGCATCATTAACTAACGCTGCGACTGTAGGTACTTCTGCTGCGTGACCGTTGTTGAGTTTGTCGGCTGAGCTGGCAAGTCAGGGCTTGGACTTGTACAGTGAGCTGGTTGATCTTTGTCTCGAGGTCGTGGATATTTGTGGCAGTGGCAGGGGGGGGGGGGGGGGGGGGGGAGTGGGGGGGGGGAAATCAGTAAATCAGTAAATCCCGTACTTCTTGAGCGATTTCAGGCTGAAGGGTGCCGATTACATAGGCAAATTATGTGTCCTGCGATACAATGTTGCGGGTGGTGAACTGGGCCTCTACCTGGGCGAACCACAGCGTGGGGTCATTCGGCCAATATGGCGGAAGTATCAGACTCACTGCCGCCACTGGCATGACAGGTGCGGATATTGCAGGCATGGCAGCAGCAGGCTTGGGTTCTACAGGTGGGTCTGACTCGGCCATCACGTCCGGGTCACCAGTTTGTAGGGTTAGTGTCAAATACCGATGTAGACTCGCCTCCGGTTGTGTAAAGTAAACGTGATGCCTGCCTCTCACGCTGGCCTGCCAAGGGCTGGTTTCGTCCACAAAATATGGCAATCGGAAAGTTCACGCAGACAAACAGTTATGCACAGTTGACAATGACGAACTTGACGATGGTATTTACAAACGACGATGACAAAAAATATACGCTAGTAAAGGCGATGAAAGCGGATGCAAAAATCGATGACTAAAATGATGAAGTGACAAAACTAAGATGGCGATGTAAACGCGTGCGTTCATTTGTTGGAGTTTTTTATCTGTAGAGCAACACGCACTTTGACCTTGTCTCAACAAGGGCCAGGCAAGACAAAATTCAAAAGTATTTATTTAGTGTCACTACACCCTCGTTTGAGAGCTGCCATCTTGGCCAGATAGTTTAGACCCAAATTTTGGTTGTTGTGCAACGTGACTTTAGTAATATATTGTCTTCGTTGAAGGTGCTCAACAATTTACTTACATACATTCAGTTTGCTAGTTTCTCCAAAATAAAGATTTGGGGCATAATTTCAGGCTCAATTTTTCTCTGCCTTTTGACTTAGTGTATCTGAAATAAAATAAAATAACCTTATGACACCTATGCATGCAAATTAAGAGAATATTTCTGCAATGTACAGTTTCACTTTATACAAAATTTAAGTTTATCTGTACTCTAAAAAGTACATTGTATGTGTTGCATTTTCTTGTTTAAAGGTAGAGTACATGATTGGTAATAAACTGTTACAAAGGGCGTTATTTTTTTTCTTTCTATGTTTTATTTAATTTACAAAATATTTATATTTGTCTATCCTTTATGTGAACAGTTCAAGCTTGGGTAAGCAGGCTTTAGGGCTACAGTGTTTAGGTTCACTTTTGCTTATCCTGGCCAGCTTGGACTGTTTTGTCCTAGTTCACTCCTGTCTATTTTTCTCTGCATTATTCAGTATTACATCGTAAATCGCGCTTTCTTATGTAACTTTTGTTTATTGTTCACAGCATGTAATTTGTGTGTGCTTGTTTTGTTTTTATGTATTGGCCGAATAAATAATAATAATAATTTCCACTCATAATTAATATCCCATGTTGATAAAACTGCCGTGTAAAAATTTCAGCCACATGGAGGTAGTACTTCAGAAAACTTGAACAATCCATTCATGGCATGTGTGTGTTGAGTTGAATGTTAGAAAACCACCTTCAGTTGTTAATTCCTCGCACAAGTACCATTTTGGACAAAGTCATAGTGTTTCGTACCATTGTTATTAACTCTTTTAGTAAGGTTTTTCTTGTCAACTCATGGGAAAATAAGTTGGGGACACTGCAAATGATGTACTCTACATGTACCTTTAAATTTACTTGTATTTTATGTGATTCATTATAATGAATTTACTTAATAATATGATTCAAATTGGACCAAAGTAAACTTCACCCTCTAAAAAAATCTCCAGTATTAAGATGGTCTTTAAAAAAAAATTGTAAGTGTTTTGTAATGATTTTTGTAGCTTATGCAAACCTTGTTGTACATTATGATAGGTTAAATATATTTAACTCTTGATCTGGCAAAGTGAGACATTATGACTATTAAAACTGAATAAATCTTTGGTTTTGTTGTATTCTTGTGCATATATTCATTTTACATCACTGCTAATAGTGCTATAACAGAAAGTTATGCAAGTGAAAAAGCAACACTGAAATGAACTTGTATATGTATAGTATGTGATATTTATTTACTTTGAGTAATTTGTGTAATGCTTTTGAAAAACATGATGTAAGAGGAAATTATAGAAATGAGTAGCAACTTCCGAACAAAATGATGGTCATGCATACGTACGTGTCAGGGGTGGGCGGGGGCACGCCCCCTTTCAAAAACATTTTTTTAAATTTAAAAAAATCCACTTTTTGTGCACACTTTTTCTGCTTAAAGTGGTTAAATATTGCCTCAGATAGCACCAGACCATCTAGAAGCCATTAGGGCTTTGCGCTACGCGCTCGCTATTTCATTGTCAGCATTTCATGTTTAAACATTTCACGCTCCTCCCTTTTCAAAATCCTGGATACGCCCCTGCGTGTTGATGCTCACCATTGCCTAGAACTGTAGGCCTAAATTGCAGGGTTGTAGTCAAGTCCCTTACAAGTCCTCACAAGCCTTCACAACTCCACCACAAGTCCCTGGGTCTTAGTTTAAGTCGCAAGCTATTCAAATGTACTCGAACAAAGGCATTCTTTTGTGCGTGTTCATCCTTTGTTTCTTGTTACTAGACTTGTCACAGACTTCAGTTTTTATTGGCTCTGGATATGTGATAGACTTGTGATGGACTCGACTACAACCCTGCTAAATTGCGACCCGCTAGCTCTGCAAAAACGTGCTCTGTCGCAGAGCCTTAGCTTGGCTGCATTTTTGCAATCATAATGGTTAACCAGAAATGTTTGACAATCGCTGGTTCAACCAATGATCAGGTTTTGCCTTCAACACTCAAATGTTAAGCCTAGCTATCTTTTGGCGGCAATAGCTTTCTGGTTATGGTTGCAAAATCTTGCCTAAATGTAACATATTACCACCTCTTGTGACGAGGCTGACTGCACTAGCCTTAAATGTTTCCCTGAGCTCCTGCACTTGTAAGGCTGTTAGGGAGACACGAGGCTCCAGATGTTAGGTCGTCTGAGAACCCTCAACTAAATAGGGATTATCCCAGAAACGGAAGATGTTCATGACTCTGGGAATTGTTATTCAAATGTTCTTCTAATCACTGAAGCAGAACAGTCTTGAAAGTGATTGGTCAGTCAGTGCCTTATTATCCACAAGTTCATTATGCATGTGTATTTAAGAAATTCTTATTGTGTACGGACTGCCTTATTCATATTGAATTTTCTCTACTTGGCAGTTATAAATTTTGCACGTCATGTCAGTAATTGTACTTTTTGTATCATTTGTATTTTTGAGGGTGCAGTATAAAAATCAAACGGTGACAATCTTTCAGATGGTGAACTTCTTTTGTAGCATTTCATGATCCTCTGAAGTTCCACAAATCTGGCCGCCTTAAAGGAAGAGAAAACACTTTCCACAATATTGCCAGGATAACGAGGTTTATTAAATATGGCACAAGTTTCTAACCATTTGAAAATACACGTCAGTTGCCATACTTTGCAGTCTGATGTTCTCACTCCGAGAGAGGGCATGAGTCGGGTCGCAACAGATTTTAATATGTACGTACTTCAAAGCATGTTGCACTAGGAAATGCAGCATTCAATCTTCCTCTTTAAAAAAAGCCAGGAAATATGGTGTAGCCGCGTTTGTTGCCAATGTTGAAAACAAGTGCCCAAGATTCCCATCAAGGATTATGCACCTGGCTATAAAAAGTAGGGGTGTTTTTGTGTTATTAAATCTCCCTGGCATTTTATCTCCCTTTGCATTTTTAAGAAAAATAATTGTAGCCACAAGTGTGATTATCTTTGCATATGGGCTTTATTTCAACCAGGTCTAGCTTAGAATATCTGAAAACGATTTCACAATCTACGGGCAAAACTCAATGGTGGCTTAAAATGTGTGTTGTACATGTACTCTTTTAAAGTGGTATTAAAAAGAAATCTCAATTAGTAATATTATATGTGACGACTCAATTGTTCAAAAACACCGTATTTGGATATTTACTGTAATGATGAAAAACTCAATGTCATACTTGCATTTGGGATACGGTGTCCCCTGTTGCGTCTGAGACCTTTTTGGGCTATATTTTAATGAATTTCATTAATAAATAGTACTCGGGGAAATAGACCTTTATCATGGTGCATCCATCTTTGTCTTGTTCCCCATAGCACGATCAGTGCGTGTGTGCGACCGCGCGTGTAATATCCCGTTGTTTGTATTCGCTCTCTGCACTGCGCGTTTTCTTGATCGCGCTGCGCGTATGTCATTGTGATGCATACAATGAACATTTTCAACACGGGACCAAACTATTTTTTCTGCAAGCCTCCCTTTGGTCACGTTCATTTTAATAGGGGAAAAGGGAAGATGGCCGGACCGTGATAAAGGTCTATACCAGCGGCTTAATGAGATAAAATAATAGGAGCACTAGTCAACTAAATGAACTTTTGTGCAAATGCAGGTGTGACAATTGGTGTTTAACATATTTTTTTTTTAACCACATGGAAATTTAAGTTTGAATTTTCCAAATTTAGATTACAAATGATTGTTTAGATCGAGAACTGTGTGCTAATGTCAAATTCAATAAAACTACTTTCAGGGTCGGAGTGAAAAGAGATAAATTTGAAATTGCTAAACTCCATCATGACGACTCAAATTATAACAACAGGCAAAGCAACCATATCGTGCAACATCATTATAGAGAATACAACTCTTTGCTCACTTATTGGCCATTTTGTCGAAACAAAGAAATGTCACTTTTGTGTCCCAACTTTGTGGAATGACCCATTTAGAGGATCGCACTGGTTTATTGAACCATCCTCGCCTCGTCATGCTTTCGGTAATATCAACAGGTAAATAAAGATGTTGTTCATACACTGTTTATATGCCAAGGTCCATTGTTCTCTGAAGCCCAGTATTTGTAAAAAAAACCAATATTTTTTAAAAGAAATGTCACGACATAAGTGGGACATTCCCATTTTCATAGAATGACCCATATTGCAATATAACTGTATAAAAAACGTACATTGTACACATTTACCCCTTTGAAGGGATAGGTGAATTTAGCTGTGCAGTTACTGGCAACATCTACAGCTGGAAGACTTGCTTTCTCCACGACCCTTAGCAGGGCTCGAATTTCATGAAAAAATCTGCTAGACCACAGGGTTAGTAGCTCAAATCATTTACTGGACCGACGCTATTTTTACAAGACCAAAGCCACAAGGAATGTGGATTTACTGTTCGTTAGTTTCAAATTGTACTGGACCACTGGTCTAGTACAGTAGAGAAAGCACTAGACCGAGGCTTAAATTACTGGCCTCGGTCCACCGGTCCAGTGGGTATTTCGAGCCCTGCTTAGTCTTGAAGTCTTGTGTCTACCACTGCTTGCATATTTGTACAAGGCGTTGTACACTGTCTTCAGTAAAACACAGCTCGCTGATGGGGCAGGCATACCACGTGTTGCACAGTTGCAGTCATTGATGAATGTCTGCCATTCTCATTGTTTCTTAGTCTAACATCGTCCTTTGCTGCTAAAAGGATCTGATTTTCTTAATCTCGACGAACAGGACATGTTTGCCGACTGCAAATTGGAGAGAAGAAAAAGACACTTACTTTCATGAAAGCTTTTTTAGTAACTAATTTTACCACAGTTGTCGTCAAATCAGTTGATATTTAAACAGGCAATTTTCTGTGATTTCTGATGAAACAAGAACAAAATGGCTCTACATGAACTTCTGCATACGTGTGTAAGAGGGTCAACATTAATTTTTTTTAAATATATTAATTTCCATTTTAAAATCTTTGATCCACAAGAAACGCGTGGTGGCAGCAACCAAACCGGTCCTTTTCCACGTTTGAGCTAGAGTGACATGCTCAATACGAGGTAGACATTTGAAAAGGACCAGCCAATTTCACGAATCCTTTCGCACTGCGTAAGCCCGCTTGCGCACCTTTTTATTGCATAAGCTGCGCAACATTCCTGTGATAAATACACACAAGCCTATGGGGCTTATGCCATTTTCTGAAGTTGCGCAATTGTTTGTGAAATCAGCTGCTGGGGTCAATTTCATAAAGCTGTTCAGCAGTCAATCTGTGGTGTATTACAATTGACTGGTGTACAGCTATTCTTGCTAAGAACACAAGTTGACATACAATTTTGACTATTAACCAATTTTTATAAAGCAAACCAGATTTTGGATTAAACACATTTTTCTGCTAAACGGCTTTATGAATTTAGCCCCGGTTTGTTTGCTGCTACCAAAAACGTCTTTAAAATCTTCCATTGTATGAACATTACAAAGGCTTAACAAAGCATTTGGTTTATCCTCAAGATTTTGTTTTATCCTCGAGGTTTATTATCAGTTGATTTTTCCAGTGTAAAATGGTACCTTTGTGGGAGAAATTGTCATGTGGTGTTTGTTACCATTGCTATCGACTCATGAAGTAAAATTTTGGGTAACTGCAAATGATGTACTGGGGCTTTAAAATACTGGCTAAAAAAGGTACAATATTACATACTTATATGGTCATATTTTCTCAACACTAGTTTATCCTGTAGACGGTTTCGCGTGGCAATTTTGATCAATCCTGTACCAGCCGCACTTCTCATGGCAACGAGCAAATTCCTTGCAAAAGACAAATGAATGTGATTATTAATTTTTCACAAAAGTGCATAATTTAGCCAAAGGATTTGGGAACAAAATAAGACGGGCCCAACTTCATTTTGCAGGCTAAAGAAACTTATATCCCCGTACAATGGCTTTTATCTTCTCTCAAAATAAAAGAAATTTGTTCCACTGAGATAACTTCAAGAGATAACTTCAGCCTTCGAGCCAAAACAAATACACATAGACCCTGTTCTCACTAGAGAAATCGCTTCGTTCGACGAAGATTAGTTAATCATCGTTAGTTAATGAAGCGTCCGTTCGCATCTCACTTAACGAAGATCGAACAAAGATAGAATGAAGAGCGGTACCGTTCACCGCTAACGAAGATCGAATGAAGCTGTGCGACACCCCCATCTCGTTACGTGTCAAATCGCTTTGTCGAACGACGGGAGTGTTCACATTACAGTATTGCTTCATCAAATGAACGATCTCTAATCTTCATCGAATGAAGAGGCGTTAGGAAATTAGGAAATCGCTTCGTCGAACGAAGCGATTTCTTTAGTAAGAATGTTTTTAAAAATTAAACAAACATTGTACAATTTCTTATGACAAGGACACACATTTTGTCTTATAAATTTATTGACTTAAAATTTCCGCCATTTCAACTTTTTGCAAGGCACATTGATTTATTCGTATTGCTTTTGCCTTCGAGAATGTACAATGTACAATGTACAATAACATGTAATCGAAAAAAAATTAAAAACCCTAGTTGTCTATACAATGAGTTTCTAGTATAATGGCAGAATTTTTTTTCAACTTAGTTATAGGCCTATTGGTTTTCATTTTAATAAAATAATATATTTGATGTACTTACTTGTTTTTAGCCACTGTAAGAAAAATAGAAAAGACAGACAGTTATAAATCAATGAAGTTATATATGCAGTTTACAATCAATAAACTGAGTTGCTGTAAGGAGAGGAAAACAAATAGTTACTTGTCCTCGCCTGCTACCTGTATTTGTAAGTAAAAATTTATCAGGGACGTGATTTGTTCTAGTTTTTACCGGAAAAGTCTGTCACAAGCCACTTAAACATGTTAAACAAAAGCAAAGTTCCTGAAAAATCCGGAACAATCACATCTCTGATTAATATTATATTACAAGAAATTGGGGAAAAATTAAAGTCAACTACATGTAGGTCATCAGAAAATGCTTTTTTGTGAACTCTAAACTTTGGAACTTCCTATTCTACTCCTTTGCAGTTGCACCATAAATACATGTACATGTATGCACACGTAACCTACGAACGATATGGAGTTTATTTTTTTTAAGAAAAGAAACGGTTCACCATGCATCTCGGAAAACCACATTGAGAAAAAGTGCTGCTTTCTTTCAAAAAAGAATGCGAAATTAGTAATTTTGTTTACATGGCCCAACCATGTTTTAGAATTTAGTACTCGGACGTCACTAATTTTGCCTTAAAATGATTTATTAAACGGCAATAAGTGCAAATCTAATGAGAAAACCAAAATTTGGAGGGGAAAGATATGAAGAATTTACTGGGAAAAACTTAGAATTTTTCTGAGTTGTCCCATAGGCTTAGTGCATTAGGGCTTATGACATGTGACGTCCGACTTGTAAATTCTTTCCCAGTTAAATTGTATAACTTCACTGTTCACAACATGATTGAGCTCGTGCCAATGACGTCATTTTGGGAGTCAATGCCGCGTCGTTCTGGAAGCAAAGTGCTCGGCGTTGTGTGTGCCATAGGCATAGCGCGCGTAATGCACTATGCTGAGGCTCCCATTGGTGAATTAAACCGAGTTACGCCCACCAGAGACACACACAACGCATGCAACGCGCACGCACAACGATTTCACAATCATGACTCGGCATTATTTGACTCCCAAAATGGCATATTCACACGTGTTCGAAGGGGGTCAATACGTAATTTGCACACGTGCAGTAATGCTGCACTAAGCTTTTGGCTTCAGGCTAAACCTAACTTAAGGAATTATAAATTCTAGTTAGGCTACTTTGCACTACATAAACAAGTCTTGCAAGGGACAAGTTGGCATAATCAGTATTACTCCAAAATTATAATACTTACATCTGCAAAGTGATACCAACATTTTGATGATTTTACTGAATTTCAGTGCTTCATTTTGATAAGTTTGTACACTTTGTAAGTTTGTTCAATCACGAGATGCAAGCAAGTGCAATGTTTATGCAATGTAAACTAGTCATTAATTGGGTCGAAACAACTTGAGGATAATCTTTTCAGTGGTAAATTCAAACCTTAGAATACATCCACTAAAAGATTAAACACCATGCCCGTGAATGTAGGCTAGTGAGTAAAGCAACTCTACTCCTCTTTTAAAGGCCCAGTGGATCATTTGCAATGACCCCAAAAAGTAATCGACGAGTTTACAGGAGAAAAGTTCTGAAAGTAAAGATTGAATTAATAGCAACTATCCAATGAAAGGTTTTCGCTCAAAATGATATAATTTTACCAGAAAATAATCCGTAAAGATGAAATTATTTAGATCGTTTGCAAACGATTTACTTATTTTTGGTTCGCATCTACGCGGTCCAAAATGCATGGGCGCTGTGTACTCCGTGTGCGTGTTCCAACGCGATGCATTTTTATGGATCGCGCGCACACGCAGTATGTACGCCACAGATCAAGTGCATGACGCAAGCCGCGCGCATACTAGTACCCGATCAACTGAGAACGAATATTTGAAACACCCCGCCAAGACCAGGAAAATGCATATGGATTTTCATGGTTCTTCGGATGAGTTTGTTGATGTTTTTCTTTTGATTTATAATGGTTTTATTCGCAGAATCGCTCAAAAACAGATCATCTACAGGGCCTTTAAAAACAAAGTTTGAATGATTATACTTAAGATGGTTTTTGTGTTGAATGAGTGCTGGTAAAAAGTTGTCTGCAGACATCATGATGAAGTGGCAATTTCTCCCACAATGGTACCCGTACGCGGGAAAGGAATCATGCGGTGTTTGTTACCATAGAGCTATCAACACTTTTAATCGGTTTTTCTTGTCAAAGAACTTTTGGGTAACTGCAAATGATGTATTGGGGCTTTAAGTCGGTTATATTCATGATATTGCAATTTGCAACCCCTGAAGTCGGTGTCGCCTAAATCTTGCATCATTGAGCGATAGCTCCATGCAGTATATGTATTCTAGGAATTTTGTTTGTAGCTGAATCAATCGACGAAGGAACAACGTGATTTGGGGCTAAACGGTGGCTAGCTTGATACAGGTGTGGTGCCTTCGTTGAGGGCGTTTTCCCGTAAAACCATATGCAGACGAGCCATTGAAGAAGTGCCACGCGTTTGGATTGAAAGTCGTCAATGTGGTGGAAAATCTGTTATCGAATAAGAACCTTTTAGTTTAATACAAACATTACTGGCCTACCGGATTTTGCCTTAAAATGTACTTTAAAGTTTTAAGCTTTCCGGGAAGCGCAGGGATAATTGGTGAGTGATAAATCGTGCGTAAATTAGCAGTGGCAGTGGACATGGTGGAGTGCAGTCTTAAACGTTATCAGAACACAGAAAGTCAGAAGCGTACGTGTGGACGTGGTTACTTATTTGCACCTCCTAACTGAACATGCTGGATGCAATTTTTGAAGAAGAAAATGTGATTTTTATTAATAGAAAAGCAACATTTGCGACAAAAGTGCATGTGGAAAGTATATCTTAGAAGAGCTAGACCTGTTCGGGGTTTTTCCATAGGCTCGTACTATAGCTAGGCCACTTGGAAATCTGTGACATCATCAGCCGCGCAGCCGCAGTCGTGACAGTATTATTGGTCAAATCTGTAACTGAAGTTTGCAAGCTTGATGGACCGCTGGGTGAAATTGCACTGTAAGTAATTCTGCCTTTAGTCTGTCATTAAATCTGCCACGCTGATTTCTTTTTGGTACAGGCCTATTGGGGCTGGTTTTCTTTGTATTTGTGCCAAATATCACGCAAATTCACATGTGCAGTGGCGAGATTTTCTGCCTCAAAATATCACCAAAATCGGCAGTTGGCGGGTGCCGTCAACTACCTAGTCTTGATTCAAGACACCGATACAGGCATGACTATAGGCATAACAAAGCCCGCGCCTATAGTGACCTCATGCTCTACTCAGTACTTGGCACCGCTGTTTATTGTCAGTTGATGGCGCCCTGTTTACAGTCTGCTCTTGAAGGACAAGATAAATATATAACGCTTGAATTTAAGACTAACCAAGAAAAAATAAGTGCTTCATGCCAAGGAGGGCGCTTTGCATCACATCACATTTTTTGAAGTTGCTGTCTGTTAATTTTCATTGACGATTCCACACGTAAATTTGACACATTTTAACAGGCATAAAATAGGAAATATCTGTTGCAACTTGTCTGTTGTGTGAAAATGGTTTTTAACTCAAAATAGAAATGTTGATTTTGTTTTCCAAGTCGCTACCATAGCTCCATGCTACAACACAGTTCTTAATCCTATTGCTTATCGAGGAATGTCATCTAGGCCCTATTCGACCGGATAAGGTTCATTTGAATATAAAAGTTGCGTCCAAGGAGGAGCCAGGCAAAACTTTTCAACAATCACATGCCGAGGTAATTGCCTTTCATTCTGCATCAAGCCCCAAACTGGAGGACCGATAGATGAGGTGCGGGTTGGCCACCAAGATGTGGAAATCGACCAGTAGTAGGGACTTGGAAAAAAAAGTCAAAGTGCGATTTTGATTGAAAATATCATCTCACATTACAGATTATTTTATGTTATTTCTAAAACAGCATTTATCGCATAAATTGAGCAAGCGGTAGCCGAGATATGCGTCTTAGGAATCGGCCTTTTCCCCGCGAAATCGTGCGTGTAAACTGATTAGGAGAGAGCTCGAAGAATGCGATGCAGTATGAAGCGTCCCCACAGTGACATATTGCGCCAAGCCAACGAAGATATCTTCAACTTCAAGTCTGATTAGTCTTAATTCAACACGGTTTCTCGTTTTGCGTTAAACTGAGTAATAAGCAATAAAGTGCCAATGCGCCCTCACGTGGCAATTGCGCGCCAAAATAACACTCATCCACAATGTACGTTTTTTGCGTGTTAATTGGCAGTACACGCGTACCGAAGCGTAGAAGGGACAGGAATAAAAAAGTCACACATGTAATAGGGTAAAAGTGGGGGTATTCGACCGGATAAGGTTCATTTTAGCATAACAGTTGCGTCTGAGGAGAAGCAAGGCAAACGTTTTCGACAATCGCAAGTCTAGGTAACTGTCTTTCATTTGCATCAAGCCCGAAACTGGAGGACCGATGAATGAGGTGCAGTTTGACCACCAAAATGAGGTGTAGATGATGTGGAATTCGACTACTGTGTTGGGTTATTCGTCCAGTGCCATTTGTACTGAATACATAGTATTGATGGGACTTTGTTTGTTCGAAAATAAACGTACTTGAGTGGTAATTTTATTCTAATCGGCGCAATTTCATAGCGTGCTACTTGTGTGTGCATGCATTAGAAACACTTTTGGCCATCTATTGAAACATACAAATGATATTCAGAGGATAATTTTCCTGCATGCCAAGAAAATAATAAATGAAAAATATTGGACCTTTCGGATCCGTTTGCGCGAGGCGCATGAAATAAAATTGTCAGTGCTTTGAAATTTTGAATTCTTTTCCGAGACGTGTGGGGACGTCCGCGATTGTCAGTGAGTTCACACCTGTCTGTGTGGTTTAGTGTGTGTGTTTGTTTGTAGTAGGCCTAACAAGTGTTATTTCCTCGATTCCCGCACTTAAACGCCAGAAAAGGGACACAGTCACAGGATTTCCGACTCCACAAGAAAGACAAAGCCGAGTTATCATTCAATATACTCTCCAGCTAACATACCGCAACACAACAACGAAGTCCGGGGCCGTGTGCATCATAAGCACACCGCACAGGAAGCAAGACTAATACAAATAATTGGTAATACATGTACAATGTTATACAATGTAATACATAACCCCAGGCGGCACGTGGCCAGACTCTTCTGGCACGCGCCAAAAGGATTGGCGCGTGCTAGCTCTATACGCAAACTAGGTCAATGCTTGGCAGAAGTTCCGTTCTGCCTCCAGAGTCTGATTAAAGGCACAGTCTCGTCAGCAATGCGCGCGCGGCATATTTTGTGCCGTAGCTCGACGAACAACGCCGCGCAATATATGACTGCTTCAGCTGATGTCTAGTCAAAAGCGGTCCCGGTTTTCTGGCAGGCCTAGCTTGTTCGCACAATGGTGTCTGTTGCGAAACTTTATTGCAATGCGGCGGTGCTCGGCCCGGTCACAAGTGCAGATACGTATTTTAACCATTATATTTTGACAAAAATATCCAGCAATGACTGGTCACAATTATTTTAACCAAAATGAGTCTCATTTTAAGGCAAACCCTATGCAAAAGAATGGAAAACGCATGACGAATGAAAAACGAACCAAAGGAAAGGCGCCTTATCTTTTTTTCATCCGTCTTGCGTGCGCGTTTTGCTCCACCCGTTTGTCTGTATCGGGCCATAGAGCGATTGAGATGCAAATAGATAAAAAAAAAACGCAGGATGGATAAAATAAACTTATCGACCTGTAAAGGAAAGGCGCCTTTATTTGGTGTAAACCGACACGCAAAAAATTGAACAATCGCAAACACCTAAATTCACCAACCAAATTGATTTTGCCAATTTTCAGTATTGTAAAGTGCACGGACAACAATCGCTTAAAAACGATACAGGTCGATTATTTTATCTAACAATTTCGAAATGGTGTTACCAGCGTCAACTATTATGTGGACGTTTCAGAAGTGTAGAATAACAAAAGATATACTCAACGTACGTAATGCAACTATAAATTGTTCCCTATAGCCTATAGAAAAATTAACGTATCCGAAGGTTTCGTACGTCAAATGACAGATTACGGAAGAGTTGATTCGAGGTCTACTTGTCCGTCGATTTTTCATCCGTAATGTCCGTTGTACGTACAACAGCGCAATCAAAATACATCCACCATATAGTACCACAATTAAGATGGTTCGTTTGAAAAAAAATCCTGTGGTGAATGTATTCTTTGTTTTGGAACATGTGTCTAAACTCAGGCGGCTGGATCGCTGCTTTGAGCTAGCTTTGCTCGCGGAATTGGAAGGAACGGATGAAAATGGCGCGCGCGATGCATGCTTCTCGTGTGTGTTTTGCTCAGCTCCGCATATGCGGTTGTTTAGATGCGTCGATAGTGTGAACCACTAGTGAAGACGTTAGTGTGTTTCGTGATGATTCATGATACACCACAAAGAAAAAAAATGCATACAAATTATTCATCCATCACGAAAAAAGCGACAAATCCCCATAACCGGTATCCGTTTTTATGCTACGCGTATGGAGGCCGACATCCGTTATTTACGCGTATGAAAACGTGTGTACTTCGGTTACGCATCACGAGAAGCGCATAGAGTCTTGACGTATCCGTATCGGTATCCGTGACGGTGCGAAACCTCCCTAATATGCACACGTGAGGGCGCGCGACGTCTTTGTCTATGTGTAAGCTCACATTTATGCCTGGAATGAAGACTACGCACTCGACAAAGTGTGCAAGACGGAGCCGTTAATCATTTTTGTGTTCTAAAAATAACAAGCAAGGGGAATGTTTTCTTCAATGAAATTTGGCATAAACATAAACAACTATCTCCCCAAACTGTGTGTTGGTTTCACAAGTCTGTTTAGCAACATGAACTACCTTTTTTTGGGTCATAAATCTCACTATCAAACAAACATATTGCTGCGCCCCACTATAAATCTTTTACAAATCGTTTTAACAAATGCATATCGTCAGAAAAGTATGCCTTTTTCCACGCATCTATTAAAAAAATGAATTGAACAATGTTGTGAGATTTTAGAGCGCATTTTTCATGATGCGCCACTTCAGAGACAGCAAAAATCCGCTGTGAAACTAACCATTACTAGTGTACCCAGTGCGCGCGCGATGACGTCACTGATTTCCAAGTCCCTACCAGTAGTGTTGCATTATTCGTCCAATGCAGTTTTATCGCAGGAAATTGTAAATTGCTCTCCGCAGTGTAAATAAGGTACAGTTCCAAGTGCGCAATAGTCTTGGCCCAAGACCATGGTAATCGATATTGGATTGTGCCAAGGCACAATATGAATAATGTATGGGTCTATTTCGAGCCCAAAATTAAGTGTGCATCAGAATACTGTCAACTAAAGTACATTGATGCAACATTTGTTTTTGCAGCGCTCCTGATCCTCCTGAGCTGCACTATCTCAGATGTCCTGGGTCTCTCTTTCATGTTGCCATCAAACCAGAAGAAATGCCTACAGGAGGAGATACATAAAGACGTGCTGGTCACTGGAGACTACAAACTGAGTGGGGCACCGGGACACAAAACGTTATTACTTGTAAGTGTGTTTAACAAGAACAAATGGGGATGCATGCATGTACATGTAAGTCTACAGTAAAATTGTCATAAGTCAAACCTCAAATTTTTAGAAAACATTTTGAGATAAGCAATGTCCAAATTATTTACATGTTTGATGTGAGTTATCAATGATACTGGTCATGATAATATTTTTGAGCCAAAATTTACTTTAACCAAAATATTTGGTTGCATGTCCTTTGGCCTTTTTTTGGTCTCCACTGCAATCAGGCACTTCTTATAGGTTCTTGCAGAACTCGGTTGAGATGTCCAACTACTCATCCTGGCAAAATCGGTGGAGATTGTTCAAATTTGGTATCTGTCTAACACAGACACTTTAGCTTTGTCCATAGATTAAGATCACAGATTGGGAAGGCCAATCCAAAACATTCATCTTACTTTCCTTGACCAACTTTTGACAAAGTGCCTTACCCAAGAGCACACGTATCATGGAGACGGGTGGAATTAGAACCCACAACCATTAGAATTAAACAGGTTCTTGAGAGCAATGCGCCAAACCACTCGGCCATGGTACTCCATACAGAAGTTTTTTTCCCCAATGGGAGATGGTACATGTATATGGAGTACATAATGGAGTTCTGTGATCAGGGGTAATAATAATGTATGCGCCTTGATCGGGATTTTCCCAGATAAGTGCGCAGTAAATAAGTTAAACAAAGGCCAGATTCTTTTGATTGCAGCAAGCTGCTGGCAGCGGCTTTCTGGCCAGAAGTAGACATTTCTGAAGCTGCTGTGAGCTGTGTGCCGTAGCTTAAACAGCTAGTATCCCCCCGTCCACATTTTTTAAGTTTTCCTATTTATCATGGAGGTGTATGTGTCTACAACACCATCACAACTTGTTTTCCACAAAATCGAGAGGGTTTTTGCTTAAAACGCAAAGCAGTTCCGACCCTTCACCCGAAATTCCGAATTTTGACGTTCTGGGTTTTGACGTCATCCTGAGAAACATACAAAACGGCCTGTGCAGTATTGAATGGAAAATACACGAAGTGAATGTTTATCATGCCTGTTTTGTCTTTGTAATTCAAATTACAAACGTCAAAAACACTTATGTAATATGACAACAATCTACTATTACCTGTTTTGTGAAAAAAACGATGAAATTGTGGCTCACAATGAAGCTCTTTTGAAGTTCATACTGGTGCATTGCGACGGGTGGTTTTGTCACGGAACGAACGTCATTCACAGCGGTCTGTGTACAGCATGGAACGGTCCCTATGCGGGCCGTAGTTCCGACATGTTTAAACATCGGCCGGTACAAGTTAGAATGAGCTACTAATTTTTCTCTGGCTTTTTGGATAAACAAAATTCTTCAAAAAACACCATCTAACAGAGATGGTTTTCCAAGTTTTTTGCGTGTAAACGTATTGAGCTAACAATCGTGTTGACTTCTCTTTCTCAGGATTGCTTCACGGGGTCACGCGCATATCATAAATACCTAATCAGCGTTTTAGAAATCGCGAAAATCTCATTTTCGAAAAGCGCACTTTTGCTTGCAATTTATCCACTTAAAACCTACAATTAAAAAAAAAATCTGTCGGCAAGAGGGATGTTTGGACTATCGAAAAAAGCCTAACTGCTAGATTTTCCTTCAAGGGGGATTCTAGCTCTTTAACATAACATAGTGTATTGAACAATGCTCAAGTTATGCTTCCGATCATGACAGGTTAAAGACAAACAAGGTCATATCCTGTACCAGAAAGATGATGCCCAGCAGGGGAAATTTGCCTTCACAACGGACGCATACACCATGTTTGAAATCTGTTTTTTTACCAAAGTTCCCCCAGGTTAGTGTTTGGTGCACCGGGAGCTCCGTAGAAAGATGTCTCTTCATTTCGGCCATTTCATCGTTACATTGACATGACATGTAGTTCATGATTAGTTCATGTTCATGACATGTAGTGACATGCATACATGTGTGTGCAGGATCTCAAAATGGTCTATGGTCTTTTATTTTTAGCCGTATTCGATCTTCGTTAGCAGGCGCCTAGTGTGAACGGTACCGCTCTTTGTTCGATCTTCGTTAAGTGAGATGTAAACACACGCTTCATTAACTAACGATGAATAACTAATATCTTTGTCGAACAAGGCAATTTATCTGGTGAGAACGTGGTCCAAGACATTTCAGCAACTGACACAATGACATCATGCTGGCTCTCCGTTGTCGATTTCATCTCATCTGATCTCATTATTTCCATTTCACCCCTTGGTCTTTTCCCTGCGTGCCTTACAAACCTCTGTAGGTGAGTGATAGCAAAGGTCACATTCTGTACAAAAAGGACGATGCTTCAGAGGGAAAGTTTGCTTTCACATCCGATGACTATGACACTTTTGAGATTTGTTTTTCGACCAAGCTTCCCCCGGGTGAGTTCAATTTCAAGTGGTATCTCAAACTGCCTGCGCATGGCTTTTTTAAAGACCCTATATATGATCTGTTTTTGAGCGATTCTTGGAATAAAACCATAATAAATTTCAGCTCTGTCAAATGTACCACGTTTTCCAAAAACATGAAAATCCATATGCGTTTTGCTGGTCTTGGCTGGGTGTTTCAAATATTCATTCTCAGTCGGTCGCGTGCTCTGTGGCTCGCTTCATGCACTCTGTGGCGCGCGTCATACTCCGTGTGCGCGCGACGCATTAAAAAATGTATCGCATTGGAACAGCACACACGCAGTACACCGCGCCCATTTCGGACCGCCCAGATGAGAACCAATATATATAAATCATTTGCAAACGATCTAAATAATTTCATCCTCATAGATTATGTTCTATTAAAATTATATCATCTCGGCCGGAAACATTTCATTTGGTAGTTGCTACCAGTTGATCAATCTTTACTTAGAGTAAGGTTCCCTGTCAACTCGCTGATTAACTTTTGGGGTCATTGCAAATGATACAGAGTAAACCTTGTGTGCATTCACAAAGACTCATGGGATTGAATGATAAACATTGGCAGCGAAGTGTGCTAGGCAGGGGGTACCAGTAAGAAAATTTGCGGACATCCACTACGGTCCTGTAATTTTTAGACTTATTTCAAGTCTGACTTTGTGTGTAATGTACCAGTTATGCATAGGGTACTTCCCATAATTGGTGAAGTATATGCAATCTCAGACTTGAATAAGTCTAAAAACGACAGGACATACATGTGTAGTGGATGTCTGCAAATTTTCTTACTGCTACCCTCTGTGTCAGGTAACTTTTTCATTCATTTTAATGAAAACCAAAAACAGTTCAGGTATCAGTCTTTCATTAATTTTTCATAAGTCTTGGGTCCATATTCCAACAATGACCATATATTTCTCTCATCTCACATTTGGCTGTCTCATTTCTGTGGGGATTATATTTAGACATCACACCAAATATTCTGTTCATCCTTCCTGAAATACAAATGGTGGGACATGTACGTATATAAATATCTTAAAGGTTTATAGGGAAAACAAAATTGTTTTGAAAGTTAATGACCATCACTTATACAAAACTTATTTCCGGGCACAAGACCCTATCTCTTCAATGCACGTCGCAAGCGAAATTCTTGGATTATTTTGTTTACGCAGGTTTTTTTGTAAACTC
Organism: Henricia sp. BOLD:AAB3569; assembly: GCA_037783545.1. Lineage (NCBI taxonomy): Eukaryota > Metazoa > Echinodermata > Asteroidea > Spinulosida > Echinasteridae > Henricia > Henricia sp. BOLD:AAB3569. Next base: position 2,883,516 of record JBBELK010000245.1, read on the forward strand.
AGACGGCCCAAAACGCGTATCCCTAAATAAAATCTTGCATTCCAATTGATGAAGTGGGATATATAATCAAAAATAAGCAATCGAAATGTAAAAATTCACGATCTTTTCTGAGCCGACAAGTCAATCTTTGAAGATCGTAAACTACATGCAGCAAAAGATATGCAACACGCACAGCAGCCGACGTACGTAGGCCTACTGTAGTATACATACAGACCTCGCTATCGATAGGCGAAACGCCATCTATCGAAAGTAGAGCTTGCAGACTTTTGTTGAGTGCCCAAGTTCGAAGCATTCATTTTCACATGAATCCACATTTGGGTCATTCATTCCAAATTGGATGAAGAATATGCTAGCAGAGAAATTTATTTAGGTCACGAAATTTTAATAAATTTGTATCGTTTTTAGAGATAATTATGCATGTATTATATATTGTAAAAAAACATATTAGTTACCCGAATCACTTTCGGGTCGGTTGTATACTTAGGATTGGACAGAAAAATTTATATACAAAAAACTAAATCTCGCCCGTGTTATAGGAATAGGCGTTTTAGTCGTGTTGTGCCCGGAAGCTCAGATTTGACCTTTGCCGCGAGACTTACATGTACATAGTCTATTAACCGTTGTACTTTAATAATTTGTTTTCCCATATTTCGTACCTTGTTTCTTGCCTGGTTTATGTTAGGAATGAGAGGAGCAGACCGGGAAGTGTATCTCAATGTTAAACGTGGTGTTGAGGCTAAAAGTTATGAAGATGTAAGTATCTGTTAAGATCTTTTTTTGCAAAATAAGATAAGTGCTGCTAAAAGTTGCACAGTTATTGTTTTTAAATAGTGTGGGTTGAAATCTTATTTCTGGGCGAATCTTTCTTAAAGGTAGAATACATGATTGGTATCTCGAGGAATCGGAAATGTTCACAGATTTACACATAACTTACACAATATAAACATGATGACGGTAGAAAACTTACCCTGAAATGGTTTTGTCTGAAGTGCTATAGTCTTTGAGAAATAAGCAAAACAATTATTTTTCGTCTCGCGAGATGTAAATTCATTTCGCCCCAAAACCACCTCGCCCTGGACCACTTCGCCCTGAAGCACTTCACCCAAAGGCCACTTCGTTAAAAAAACACTACCTCGCCCAAATGCCACTTCGCCCCAAAACAACTTCGTGCACAGGCTGTGGTTCAGGGCGAAGTGGTTTTGGGGCGAAGTGACTGTAAACCATTTTTTCAAATGTTTTCTCAAAAGTACGGAGCTGATTTTTGCTCAGGTTGGTTTTAATCAAGCATACCTTCAATCACACAGGTGGATGAAACTATTTGTAACGGTTTACTAATCATGTATATTACCTTTAAAACCAAACCTGGGTGCACGGAATACCTTGTCATTTAACACGAGCCTCTCTGGGGCATTCTGAGTAAGTCTTTTCGCGCTTTGCTTGTTTCGGCCAGATTTAGTTTCATTAAGAGATAATTTGCACTCGTTTTCAGAAGCTCATTACCTGAGTTTTCTTGGGCATATTTCCCTTAAAAGGAGCGTGTTTAGATTTTTCAGAAAATGGATTTTGTTTTAACTTAACAACCATAAAAAATATCTCCCCAAAATACTATCCATGGGGAGAAAACAGGAAATTTGCATTCTCCAATTTAGATGTGGAAGCAAGAGATTGGTGTAATCGTTGCACTGCTTTATGTACGTAACTGGATAAATTAGTTCACAAAACATCGGTGGTTTTTTGACGATATACGGATTGAGAGCGTGAGATTTCGGAATGGTCATGAGAAAAATATGGGAAACGATATAGTATCAAAATGTCGGCACCCATTGGAAAAATTGGGGAGCTCAAAAATGTGATCTGGACACGCGCCTTTAATATCAGTAACCCTGTTCATCACAGGTAAATTGCTTTGTTTGATGAAAAATTTACAAAGATTTCCAAATGTAAATGCACTGTTCCTTGTTTGAAGTTTACAGTTGCTTTTTTTTCTTTCTTTTGCAAAAGACCTTTTTAGGAAACCACCTTCGGTTGTTAATTTCTCACACAAAATACCATTTTTGACAAATAAAATCATGTGGTGTTTGGTACCATTGTTATACACACCTTGTGGAAAAGAAATTGGGGTCATTGCAAATGATGTACTCTACCTTTAACAAGATAGGGGCATCATACAGCTTACATGTATTTCAATCATGTTTGCTGTGAACAGTACCATTGATAGAGTGACAGGTAATTGTAATGTGTTTTCCATTTATAGATTGCCAAATCTGAAGCATTGAAGCCTATGGAGGTTGAACTTCGCCGCTTGGAGGACCTGTCGGAAGCTATAGTCAATGACTTTGCCTACATGAAAGCTAGAGAAGAGGAGATGAGGGATACAAATGGTAAATACAAAATGCAATGGAAGTTTTTAATGCACACAAGGTGTCACTAGGGTTGCAGGAAACCGAACTTCTCGAAATCTAAATATTCGGATTCCTGAAAACCAAACATTTGATTTTCTGATTTTTAAAATCATATTTCGCTCGTTTGAGCACCGAAGTATCAAATATAGATTTTTAAAAATTACCAACTCCTCTTAAAAATTACCGACTCCTTAAAACAAGATTGGAACCGCAAAACAAGCATTATCTCTTTGATCTTGTTTTTAAACAAGAAGTTCAAAAACTAAGGCCACTGAAGCCAATGGCCTCATGCCCTGCTGAGTTGGACCCAATGCTTCTTCAAAATGTGCATTTTCTAAGGCCAAATTGGCCAGCATGACCTACCTTTTAATTTGTTTATAATAGGCAGTTCTTATATAGCGCATTTCAGGGTCCTATTTCATAAAGCCCACTTAGAAACATTCCTAAATAAACATTCTTAAATCATGTTTTTAAAGATAGGAAAAATTAGATTTTATTGTTCCTAAATCCACTTAAGAATGTTTTTAACTTTTATGAAATAGGACCCAGATCCAACGGATCTCTCAATATGCTTTTTGCATTATTGGGCTCAGTAATATCATTCCTTAATCCTTCTCAGCTCCCTGGGGAGTATACAGCCCCTGCTACCTTAGGCGACCGACTTTCACTACCCTCTCGGGTACCCATTTTGCTCCTGGGTGGGGAGAAGCAGTGCATGGCAAAGTACCTTACTCAAGGGCAAACGCACCATGGAAGGGTCGGGCCGGGATTCGAACCCACTACCTTTGGAACTAACCCAGGTTTTGAATACGATCCACTAGACTGCTCCACCACAGCATTCCACTAATACACTGATAACCAGTACACACATTTGAAACAAAGTTGCCCGTGGTGCTCCTCCAGTTGGCCTCAGTGCCTTTCAAAATTCGAACACAAGGTTGGAGTTACCTGCTTCTTATTTTCATAATGCTGAGACCTAACACTGTTTGGATTAAAGACAGATTACATGATCGTTATCTCTACGTGTGATTAATAACGTGTGTGATAAAAATCAATCTGTGTAGATATAAGTCGGCTCAGTACCTCATCTATGTTCCTAGAAAACGATGAAAAACTGTGTATATGCTTTGAAGAAATTGTGCGAAGCCACTGTCCGATTTAGGCTGGTTCCCTGGCCATACTGCACGGAAGCCTAAGGCATAATAACACGGTAGTTGGCGACACACATTTATATAAATTTATCTTTAGTTATCATTTTCTTATAAAAAAGATATCTCGGGCGAAATCATTGTGTTGGACAGTTGTAACCACTTTGAGAAATCGTTAAGTTGAGTTTTTCCAGTGAAATAGATGATTACAATTTTGTGATTACAATTTTGTGAGTATTACAAATCCTGTATTGACCCCCTTCGAACACGTGCAAATACGCCATTTCAAATAATGCTGAGTCATTGTGGAAGCGATGTGCGTGCCCGCCGTGAGTGTCTCTGGTGGGCGTAACGCGGTATAATTCACCAATGGGAGCCTTAGCATTGTGCATTACGCACGCTATGGACACACAACGCGCACGCACATTGCTTCCACAACGACGCGGCATTATTTGACTGCCAAAAATTACGTCATTGGCACGAGCTCAATAGGGGCTTTAATCTTTTTAATCTGATTTTTTTGGCAGAGTCCACAAACTCTAGAGTGCTGTATTTCAGCATCTTCTCCATGGTGTGCCTTCTGTGTCTGGCGACGTGGCAAATCTTCTACCTCAGACGTTACTTCAAGTCAAAGAAGCTTATTGAGTGATTTTAGCTTAGTTTAAAGGTACAGTCTGTCCAAGATTGGGGGGTTATGGTGGTAACACTGGCCCTGAAATTGATGCAAAGAATACATTCCTGTATAACAGAGTTACAGGTCCAATTTATCATTTGCAGGTGAAACGTTTTTTAAACAAATTCCAGGAACAACAGCATTACATAACTAAAGGATAATGTTGATAATCTGCCTTGTAGAAATTTCAGCCACATAGATGCATAGTAAACAAAACAAATTATGAGCACTTGATTTAAAAATAAAAACCTTCAGCTGGTGATTTCTCCCACAAAGACAAAGGTACCATTTACACAGGAAAAATCATGTGGTGTTTGTTACCATTGCTATCCACACTTTTAGTCTGGTTTTTCTTGTCAACTCATGAAGTAAAATTTTGGGTAACTGCAAATGATGTAATTAGCTTTAACTATGGTTGTTTTCAAAATCACTGGATTCGGCTCTATGATCAGCTTTTGAGATTTGTTTATTCGGCTGTGTGCTGTTTACTTGCTCCTTTTAACAAATTGACAAAATAAAGTTTGGCAACGGTCACATTTATGGTAATTATTTAGGACCAGCTTTTCCTACCAATTTTCAGGGCATTATCTAGTCGTTTGTTTGTTCTCGTACTAGCGCGTCCACAAAGGTCTTGGCTATTTGCTCTGTTGCGAGCCAATTTTTCCCTCAAAAGTCGAGGGAGCCAATCAGCGATCGAGATCAGATGCACTGATGATTTATTCATTACGATTTGAAAACGTAATAAGTGCACACGTACGAATGTGTTCGTGCAGTAAACACGCACTGCATTGTCTAGCCCATAGAATGCACACCACACGATAAATATGGTTCCGGTTGCAACACTGCAAGGTCAAATTTGCATACGACTGTCCGTCATCACTCACGTGAGTAGGTCATTAGCGCAGTCTGGTTCTGCCCACAACTCGACAGAGTAGCATAGACTTGGCATTATCACCCAAAAAGGTCCATAGGCAGGGTTTTTGATGGGGAGCTGGGACCCATGAAAATAAAAAAAATACTTTTCTCACCATTCATACTGCTTGCTAGGTATGTGTGTGGTGCGTCCGCCCTTAGCCCCTTGCCTACAGGCCTGCCCGAATCACCCACTCTTGGACAGAGTATTTAAACTTTACAGCTTTTGTCACATTCTTTAGGATTTATTTGGGAACTCGTTTAGTGTTTGGGGTTAAATTTGCTTTTCAAATTGTAGTATGATGAGAAAACATACGTTGTTAGATTTCTGGGCCTCTAGTTCCTTGTTTTGTTCTGCTTAAATGTCTTTTTTTCCCTGTTCATTTTCACACCATTTTTGACAACCTTGTGCATAGAGTACAAACGGCAAAAACAACTTTTTGGAGGGCATGTATGTACAATTTTAATTTTAGTTTTTTTTTTTTCTATTCAAATTTTAAATGTCCTGTTAACGTTCTAATTAATTAAACGTTCTGATAAATTAAGCCTGATGTATCTCAGTCCTCCCTCCCCCAGAATTCTCCTGGAGGATGAGACACGATTGAGGCTGAATGGCAAAAGCATTTTGCGACGTAGGGGTGATGGGTTTTGATGGATTTAGGGAGCTTGTTCAGGTTTTTTTCCTCCAGAAAATGAATTTCATATAAAATACCTCCCCTAATTACTATCCATGGGAAGAAAACGGGAATTTTGCAACCTTCAATTTGGATGTGGAAGCAAAAAGGTTGGTGTGAATCACATAATGGAAAAAATTAGTTTACAAAATATACAGATTCAGAGCGGGAAATTTCAGAACGGGAACGAGAAAAATATGACAAATGATATGGTATCAAAATCTCAACACCCATGGGAAAAATGGGGAGCTCAAAAATGTGATCTGGACACGCTCCTTTGAGGCAGTATGGCATTCTTCGGTTCAACCTAGGCACACATTTATGGACAATTGAGGGTACATCCTTGCCAAAAAAGGGCCTGTGGGAAAGGTTAAATCTACAGTTATTAGTATACCGAGTAACAACAGTAATGTGGATTTTCTTTAGAACAAGGTTTAATTAAAAACTTGAACATTTCTGTACTAAATAAGTTGACAACGAAATATTATCACAGAGGCTTCGTGACGCATGTCTTCATAAAGCTTCTGTGTGCCGAAAAATCCCACTGCCAGACTGCATTTTTTCCCTTCAATTTTTGACTCTTTTTTTTTTTTAAATAAAAAAAGCAAAGAAATTGTTTACATTTGTCAAAGTTACATTGTTTGAAGCTTCGCCGTACTCCTGTTTTCTCGATATCTACAAAATTAAATTTTATTTGTTAAATATGAATAAGTGAATTTTTTTTAGGGATTATGACCCAGGGACCGCCGGTGTGAATAAATTCGATACAAATGAAGACAAACGTCCATGAGTTTTGGAAAACTAGATTCGGTGAAAAGCAACTTGACTCCATCAAACTCATTAGCCTTTTTGAAGGAGGGCGCACTTTGCATTGGGTATAAAATCGACTAAAATGCAAAATAACTCGGTTTTTCACTTTACACTTATTCATTTTATTGATAATTCTGTCTATGTATTATAATTACAACATGTAAATCAAGTTTTTGGAAAGAAATACAATTGATAAAAAAATTAATACCCAAATGAAATTGCGCCCTCTCCTTTTGTTCCGCCATACTTCTAAAAGGCGGATGGACGTTTGTCCACATTTGTATCGAATTTATTTGTTAAATTACGATTAATGTGCACTGTATGCATGCAAAGGTAATAGCTTTCAAGTTTAAATTTCTATTAATTGAGGTTTAGGTACAATTTTTAAAATGTCGAAAGCATTAAAAGAAATCACACATTTTGTAATATTCCCACTTTATTAACTCAAAGTTAAATTATAATTATGTTAATTACATTTTAGGCTTTGCATGCATACACTGTTTGTATCATTAATTGTAGCTATATAATTTAATATTTCACTTTTGTTTATAGTATGAATGGGTACCAGCAAATACGGTTAGGGAAACTCGACTAGTTGCTGGGGGTAGACCTGCGATGGACTGGCATCCCATCCAGGGTAGCAGCATTGCTCCTAGTCACTCCGTGCCTAGAAACCGGGGATGCGTACCGGCCGTATGAGCCAGTATGGGGCTCGTAAACGACTTGCCTTACCTTTTAGTTTAGATGGATTTCAAAAGTATTTTTGGTTTTGAGTGATTGAAGTAGACACAATGAATCTTAATTTTGAACATGCTCGAACAGGAAACTATTTGTTGTTCGCTTCTGTTTTTGTTTTAGCGTTTCGGAGTGGGGTTATTTAGTGCATTTATACCTAGCACAATATGTGACAGTCTGGACTTCCCCCTACTGCCCATAATGGTTAATTCCATGAAGTGTATCAAAAGTATGGATTTCATGAGTTACTAGTACACGGAAATAAAAACCCTCATTATTTTTAGCGAAATAGAGAACAGTCAACCAAATGGGATTTTGTTCAAATGCAGGTGTGACATTTAGTGTTTTTCTTGAACCACAAAAAAAAAAGAAGAGTAGAACCCTCATTTGGATTAAAAGTGATTGCTTACGTCATGAACTGTGTGCTGATTAGCATTTAACCCTTTAAAGAAAACACCTGTAACACTGAGCAACTAACAATGGAAATTGTGCACGGTATAATCCTGTCATGATTGTGCACGGTATAAAATTTGTGTTTGCTCGGACGATATAAATAACTATCTCTCAAATATTAGGACATATCTTATTAATAAAATACTGATTTGTATCGTCTCGCAAAAAGATGGAACTATATTCATTATCCGGCCGCAACTTCAGACATTTTTCCGGACAAATTTCAGGCTTCAAATTTTGCTCTTTGGTGATCGCCGCCGCAGTTATTAAACATTATTCTCTCTGCAAAAGGAAATTGCAATTTTCGCAAAGTCAGTTCTTGATCACCTAAAAGGTGGGGATTGTTTCTTTTTTCGTGACAAAATCCCCACCCCTGGGGCAACATTTGGGCTGCGTTCGGGCGTGTACTCGGGAGAGGGGATTGGGGGTGAGGGGGGCGGGGGAAACAAATGATAGGTGCATTATGACACGTTTGCGAGATTTGCTCCAAAAATCGCCGAGAGTTCGCATACGTGTCTCGCGAATGTCGGGCGACAGTTCGGCGACAACTTGAAAATTGCGAATTGTTCGCGCCCGGAATGTCAGATTCTCATTTTTGTCTCCAATCAGTCACAATTTAGTTTCATAGGTCGCCAACCGGTACCCCTCACAAAGTTGTCTCACATTTCTCGCAATTTCTGACTCACAGAAACTAAATCGAGAAGGGTTTGAGAAGGGTTCGAGCGAGACACCCGCGACGACTCTGTGACTATTTTGAGAGAAAATTTGTCAAAATTCCAGTGACACAAGGGGAGGCCCTACGCCTTACGCGAGGAAATTGAGAACCTCCGCGAACGTTTCGGGACATTTTGGAAACTCCCTCGCGAATGCCATTCGCGATTTGTCGCCAACAGTCGCAGCTCAGTGGGATAGGGGCTTAAGCGGGCCCTCCCACTGTGCGATTTTTGCCACGAAATTGCTACGAATTGGTACGATTATCGGAGACTGCCTATAGACTCTACACACAATCGTACCCAATCGTAGCTAATCGTACCCAATTCGTGGCCAAAATCGCACAGTGGGAGGCCCGCTTTAAAGCGGCCTCCCACTGTACGATTTTTGCCACGAATGAGGTACGATTAGCTATACGATTTGGTTACGACTGTGTATACTCTATACACAATCGTAACCAAATCGTACCCAATTCGTAGCAAAACTCGCACAGTGGGAGCCTGCTTAACCTCTTGATGATCAGCGCAACTCATGATCACTCTGCAAGACGAGCTCATGGTCGGGGAGCTAGGCACGCAAGGCAGAATGGTGCACCTTGCCTCAGAAGCTCTTTCAGAGGCTAGTGCAGTCAGCCTTGCCAAAAGAGGTGTCCATCAAGCCATGTTTCATCCTTCAGCCTCCTCGATCTTTCGGTAAAAGCAAAAACTCGCTTTCATGGTAGTACAAATGTTGATAAGTACTAGTATTTCGGGGGAGTGAAAATATTGACAACTTTGGACGGCCCCTTTCTTAGATGTCAAATAAATATTGTGATCAACACAGTGGCCAACTACCGGTATTCATTGTGACTAGTAATGTAAATGAGACTTTCAATCTGTCATCGATAACGAGGGTTTCTGTGCTTTCTTTTGTGATAATATTTGCAAATGAAAAGACGCGTGAGGTAATTAATACAATGGCTCAACACCTAAAACGAAGCAGCCAGTGTCAATATGAAAATCTCTCCTAGTAATAGACAGCCGAAGTACAGTGTGACGTGCTTGCCATGGTAATTGGCTCTAAACATCACGACCGTCAACAAATTACCACTGCAAAATCACAGGGCACGGTTCAGTGATTTGTTTAGTGTAGCGCCATTGCCTAGGCAACTGGCAAATGATGACGTATTCACTTCGGCAGTCTATTATTATATTAACAGCCAAAGAAAAGGTCGTTTGCAATCGGTGGTGTTACACTATGAGTAACTAACCATGGAAATTAGGCACACACCATTCATTAATAACAATGGTTTGTGCCCAATGCAAATGACAGGATTCGGATCTCTAAACTGGAATAAAGGTTTGACCAAATAAAGAGTATGGGCGTGGCGGGCGATCGCTGATATTTGCGGGTAGTACAGCGCCCTCTGTACTGTGCGTCGCTCGTAAACATGGAAGATGGCCGCTCCAGCAGATGAAGACGATTCTTCACTCAATTTATCAAGTGTGTCTAATGCGAATTCGCTAAGTGAACCAGCACAGGAAGAACGTTATAGCCATGTTAAAGTGCTTGGGAAAGGTGCATTTGGTGAAGCAGTATTGTACAGTAAAACAGAGGTAGGTGTGGCCTAGCCCAGGTTGGACTCCGTCCGCATACTGGCATGACTGGGGACGGAGTCCAGGATATAAATTCCTGCTGCATAGCGAAATATTTTACAACATAATTGTTGCACACTTTTACCTGTCACTGATGCCGTGATGGTTGAAATTTCACCTACATGTTCCTTGGGTGGGGAATTACACAAATTCTTGATAACATCATTTGGTGACATTTTTTGTTGAAAATCTATTGCAGCTCCACGCTATCGATGTCAACATTCAGTCATGTTACGAACTTGTTTAAAATCACGCATGCGCGCGCTAAATGCATGGCAACTACTTTCTTTTCACGCGGGCGCGGTACGGCTAGTGGGCCGCGGTCACAGGCCGCGGTATATATAGTGGGCGTGTGCGTTGCTGATTCAATTTTTCAGTTCCGGTTCCGTCGGAATAGTGCCTTCTTTCTGCTAAATGTAGTCGTATCCACACCATCACACTGCACCGGCGTGACCGCCGATCTGCGCCTCCGATCCGATAAATCATGAAGGAAATTTTCCTCCCGATGATGGATAAATAGACTGCTGGCGCGGCGGCCCCTAAAGCCCGCTGTGCACCTTTGCGATTTACCGGCTAATCGGGCTATCGTCGCGACCCACATCGGGCTGGTCTGAATGTCATGTCGTACACCACACGACCACTGGCCCGTGTCTGATGTAGGCTACGTCGCAAAGTGTGCGGCGACTTTTTGTGGATTCTCACCGAGCATTTTTGCGCGTGTTTATAGTGACGCTTTCAGAAAGTGGTTTGGAGGGAAATTGGAGTGAAGTGAGGCACTGAAAATCACATTATAATCACAACCCTTTCCGCCCAATAAAATATGCGCTTTTTAGTGTGTCGTTTACAGAATAGAGGCAACAATAGTCGGGAAAAATTACATATTTCAAATCTACATAATTTTCAGGGTTTCGTTTTTGAATTATTTTTATGCGGAATAGACAGCTGAAACTTCAAATTATTCGGAACTGGTCACACAACTGTATCATCATGCAAAATAATTGGCCGTTTCGCTTGTTGCCAGTCATTTTGTATAGATCCGCCCATGGAGCTTATTAAGTTCCGAATTAATCGATGGGCTTTACAAAAGTCTGACAGAAAACTTCTTAGCCTACTGTAGCTGCGCCATTTTTTCCCGCTTTTACGAAGGTCGATGTTTGGCAGTTACCACAAATTATACCGACGAATAAGCTAGTGGAGGACAACGCAAAAACAGAACACGAGCAACCCCAGGGAGCAATTACCTAAGCAAAATTTGGAAACCCAAACGGCAAATCTACATTCAACCCGCGTGATTTAGAAACACTCGTGGGATCAGCAATGTACGCACACGCCCACTAGCCGTACCGCGCCCACTAGCCGTACCGCGCCCGCGTGAAAAGAAAGTAGTTGCCATGCATTTAGCGCGCGCACGCATGATTTTAAACAAGTTCGTAGCATGACTGAATGTTGACATCGATAGCGTGGAGCTGCAATAGATTTTCAACAAAAAATGTCACCAATTTATGTTATCAAGAATTTTAAACCTACCATACGTGTAATTCCCCACCCAAGGAACATGTAGGCGAAATTTCAACCATCTATGACAGGTAAAAATATGCAAAAAGTATGTTGTAAAATATTTCGCTATGGCAGCAGGAATTGATAACCTGGACGTCAGTCGCAATGCAATGAAGACGACGTCCAACCTGGGCTAGGTGTGGCCATGTTTTTCTACTTCCAAATGCTGAAAGTAAAATAATAGGCCTAGCCCCGCGAGCAGTGCTTCGGAAAACCTCAGCCCTGTCGCCTAATCTACCCCAAATCTGTGGCAAACTCGCGCAAATGAAATTTGTCCCATATCTCTGATATTTGCTGAATAGGTGCACTCACCCCAGCAGGCCTCGAAATTACCGACGGCACCGACGGCAATTGCCGTTTAAAAGCCATTTTAATGATTTTTGTACGAAAAAATAACACATATCAGGTGTAACGGGGGACACTAAATGTCACACTTTTGGACCCCTAATTTATAGAAAGACCCAGCTCTCTCCTAATCAGTTTACACACATGATTTCGCGGAAAAACGGTTGATTTCTAAGATGTATATCTCGGCTACCGCTTGCTCAATTTATGCAATGAATGCTGTTTTGGAATTTACAGAAAATAATCTAATGTGAGATGATATTTTCAATCAAAATCGGCCTACCTCAAAATTGAACTTTTGATTTCCCCCCCCCCCCCCCCAAGTCGTTTACAAAGCATCCATGCAATTGAAAGACTGTACTGCTATTTTTTCTGGAGAATTTGTGATTCTGTATGAAGCATAGGCCATTTTCATTTTTCATTCCAGCTCCGTAAATTTAGGATTAAGTACACAGGGTGTTGGGTGATTCAAAAAAAGAAAAAATTCCAAATTTTTGTTTCTAAGCACAATCTGTCTGGTGCCCGGCAGAAGGGCATTCGGTCTTTGTTTGACTTGTTTCTAATGGCATTTTTCCCCTTTTTGTTTTTTTTGCAGGATAATTCGCTGGTTGTTTGGAAAGAGATCAACCAGTCAAAGGCAACAGACAAGGAGAGACGCGATGCACAGAATGAAATTGAGATCCTCTCCATGCTCAACCATGCCAATATCATCACGTATTACAACCACTTTGACGATGAGAGCTCACTCTTCATTGAGATGGAATATGCAAATGGTACGTCATTCCTTACTTTGAGATCATTGTTTCTTTTCTCATTGGCTATTAACGTACACCGTTTTAGACTGAAGCAGGGGTCGAAATTAACCTGAATTTCATGCTGGTCAGAAGGACCGAGGAATTAGAGAACTCTACTGGTCCTGCTGTAAATTTGGTGGTCCACTGGTGCTTTTTAAAATGGCACCGAGATACTGCAACACTTTCTGGTTTAAGGTCATTGAGTGTGGGATGGATGGGATTGCTTTTTGATCCAACACTAGTACTGAGAGATCGGAGAAAGAAATGTAGTTATCTGAAAATGTCTAAAGATATCAGGATATGTTTGTGGTAACCAGGAATTCTTTGCATTGAGTAAGAAATGTTTACTGTGGATTAGGCATCGGGGAATGTTTCCTTGAGTCATGAAATGTTTTCACTGGTCAGATCTAGTGGTCCTTCTGATTTTTTACTGGTCTCGGACCACAGGACCAGTGTTAGTTTTGACCCCTGCTGAAGCGTTTGTGTTTTGCCTTTTTAAAGCAGTACACCAACATGGTTGGCTGGTCGCAGTGTCCTGCGACCAGAGGTACTTTTGTGTTTTTTATTTCAAACAAAAATGCAGTTTAGTCGCTCAAAATTCTACCCGTCATGTTTTATTGTCCATTTCGCAAAGTGCGGTCTAAAATCACACATTGCCCGTCCAAAAGACGGGTGGACGAGTCGCTAGATGAAATGCTGGTGTCCACTGGTTCAAATTTAGAGATATGGTTTATTCGGGTCACTTGAAGTTTTGACCCTCTGTTTACGTTATTTTGAAACACCCTAAATCTACAGGTTGAAGAGGATTTCCAAAATTAAATGCACACAGTAATGGTGAAATATTGACATTTTTATTTTGTTTGATGTACAGGAGGAACATTGTATGAGAAGATAGTCAATCAACATGTTCAACCTGATCCATATGGTCAATCGCTAAAAAAACCAGCCCTATTCCCTGAAAAGGTTTGTCTTTCTCTGTTATTCTTTACGTGTATTTGTAGCCAATGTCATTTTTTTTATACAGGGTGTCCTTGAAAAAAGGAAACCTATATTAAATTGCTAATTACCCACTAATGACGGGACATTTTGAAAAAGGCAACTACTATCCGTCTCATGACCGTTTCCTCATTCCTGGGATGCCGGCCTTTTCATATTGTGAAAAAAGAAATCTGGCAAAACCCTTTTTTTTCAGGACGGAAAACGGCCAGAAAATTGCGTTTTTGTAAGCATTATTATCTTTGCACTGCACGCTCTGTATTAGCTGTGTGTGTACTAAATTTGAGTAGAGAGACTTGTATGAAGTCTAGTATTCTTACACAAGCAGTATGAAGAGCGGCAGCCATTTTTGTGTGTGTCAATCACATGCATGTGTCATGTGTGTACTGCGTGTGGATTGGTTTGTGCGGATCGGTTTGTGCGGCGTGCGTGTTGCGATATGACATGTAAGAGGACCAGGATACAATTTTCGCTGCATATTTAAAGCCTACAGATTACAATTCAAAGGTGATTTTTGACCTTTTGCTGTTGTATTTTGCGCGATGGATGTTGGCAGAGGAACAAATAAAGGGCTAATTCAACTGGAGGTGGCTAGCGTTAAAGATAAACATCGCACTTTGCAGGCAAAGCCCGCTGCATAGTGTGCATGCAGACCCTCCTTTACGAGAGCAGTGGACTTAATAAAACCCCGTTATTAGTATTGAACCACATAAATTCTGAGGCACACAAGAAAACTAAAAGGTTCAGAGACGAAAATCAGATGTCTGCAGTTTTTAGGGCTTCAAAGGCATTGAATAGCAACAGTTTGTTAACACACTCGAAACATCTTGGCAAAATAAAAGTGTTTCATCAGCACAAAATAAGTCTGCATGAAACAATTGATAGGTGCATTAGGTAAGAGGAACTTTATAAGCCTACTGTATGAATCTCCTATATGCACACACGTAAAACTGCGCACTCAGTGGCTGACAAGAGCACGTGTCCACAATCACTTTCCAATCTATGATATTTTTCAGGCCTGAAGAGAAGGCCTGACTGGCTATGTAAACCTTCTTAAATCCCCCAGGAGCATGCAGAGAGTGATCCAATTCCGTTCCTCACGCCTGAGGGACGGAAATTCAGAGACAAATGCCTTTCCTCAGTCAACAACAAATGAAAACTAAAGTGAACCCGTTTGTTTACTTTCTACTGATGTTAATACACACACCTAGTTTATCACATGTTGAAATTGACTTTACAGTTTTATGCGGTGGTTGTTTTTATGCGTGAGGGACAGATAATCAATAAAATTGCATTTTTAACTATTTATTGAAAATGTGTGCCCAGTCAAATTTGATCCGTAAATTTTTTGTAATATGATTGTAAAATATGGACATTTCTTTACAGATCGAGGTATTATTTTGATTAATTTAAGAAATTGTTAAGTTTTCATCCAGTGTTTACCAGTTTTGGATCACGTTCTGCAGCTCCATGCAGCTTAGGTGCACAGGTATTAATCAAACACATCACCTTTCAGTAAAGCAGAGTTCCTAGTAACATACACATACTGGGCTGTGCACGTCTGTGTTGGGAATTCGGTATTATTTTGAGGTAAATTTTGAGTTGCAAATTTGTTAAATAAAAGGTGTGCAAGTTACCTTTGACATTACATTGCAGTATTTGTGTTCATTCCTCAACAGGAAGTGGTGGTGTGGTACTTGTTCCAAATTGTTTCAGCCGTTGATCACATTCACACCAATGGCATACTGCACAGGTAATAAGAGATTCTGTTTAAAAAAAATTAAATTATTTAACGACATGTGATCTGCTATCGTCCAATCAAATGACAGGGATCTACTAGAGGCGTTATATATGTAAATGGCTCTAAATGCCAGGATGGGTAAAAAATTTTGCAATGTACATGTAGCCTACTTCAGGTTCAGTGTTTGCCAAAATTAATCAAAAGATTAATTTGCCTTAACTTATAACATGTCATTAATTCTTTGGTATTTCTTGCAGAGATATCAAGACACTGAACATCTTCCTGACCAAGATGAACCTCATCAAGTTGGGAGACTTTGGAATCTCCAAGGTGTTGAAAAACACAGACATGGCAGAAACAGTTAAGTAATGTCTTTGTATTCTACAGATTTTGTCTTTATTCAATTTTTCAAATTTGTGTTTTTAAATTTTTTAGGCACCAAAACAAAATTATGGATTGTTGGTTTTTGTGAGTTGATACATGTAAGATGTTCAAATTTCCCTTTTTTGTTGGTATTTAACCTAATATTGGACTAGATCAAAATCATATAGGCCTTATCAGGATTTGAACCCGAGACCTCTAACACACTAGGCAGACGCTCTACCAGCTGAGCTATGAGTGGTATACTCCCTCGGGTTTTCTCCAAGACACAACCTTTTCTCTAGGTGTTGCATGCGGATCTGTAACTGGGCAAAGTTCAGTAGGAAAAGTCTAGTGTGTACAAGGCTTAAAGGCCCAGTTTATCATTTGCAGATACATGTAATGTTTTTATCATTTGCAATAATTATGTTTGCAATATATTGCAAAAAACAAGTGTGCACATACACTTTATTTGTTTAAATCCATTTCCAATTGTTTTCTTTAAAAAAGTACCACCTCAGTTGGAATATCTTCACAGGGTGTTTGTTACCCTTGCTTTGTTAAGGCCCGCTTCAAACGTCGCGCTTATGCCGTGTCGAATTAAATTAAATTTGATTTTTTTAATTCGACACGGCACAAGCACGACGTTTGAAGCCATTTGGCTCGGCAAAATGAGTTCGACATGGCAGAAGATTTGAGCTCGACAGGGTCTGCTGTGCTAACTCTATTTAGTGCGGCACAAGCACGGCTTGGCTTCAAACGTCGTGCTTCTGCCATGTCGAATTTAATTCCAGTTCGAAGTTGGTCCGCAATTTTGTGTACAACTAGGAATGCGCATGCTCGCAGCGCGTATGTGAGTAAAGAAATAACCAACAAACAAGTGCATCAAAATAATAAAATGGCGACGTACAATGGACAGAATGGAAAACGCACGTGCACAACGTCCATGACGTGCACAATAGTCATCCGCCATGTTGAATGTATTTAAGCTCGACTGGGAGTTTGCAATTAAGTTCGACGTTTGAAGCCACTGCCGTGCTAACATCGTACCAAAGTCGTGCCAAGACACGGCATAAGCGCTACGTTTGAAGTGGGCCTAACTTTGCGTAATAAAGGTTTTCACGGCACAAATTTCATGTAATAATCTACTAGGTCCAGTGCAGGCCTAAAAATTCATTTTCAAAAGGGCACAGCAATTTTCTCTTAGTAAAGAGCACCTGAATGAGAAAAAGGAAAATTAATGTTAGAACTTTTTAAGGGCAACACGGCAAAAGCATAGGGCACTGATGGCAATTTGCCGTGGTGCTGTGAGTTATATCTCATTTTTGCTGGACTAAAACTACAGCTAAAAAAATTATGTATTTGCCGTTTAAAGGAGCGTGTGATGATTTTTCCACAAAATGGATTTTCTTTCAATGTTACAATCACATAAAATACCCTCCCAAAATATTATTCATAGGAAAAAAACAGGAAATTTCCAATTTCCAATTTGGATGCGGAAGCAAAAAGGTCTTCACTGCACTGCTTTATGGAACGGATAAATTAGTTTACAAAACATCAGTGTTTTTTTTTTTTAATATAAATGTATGAATTCAGAGTGCGAAAGTTCAAAATGGTAATGAGAAAAATTTTACAAATTATGTGGTATCAAAATCTCAACACCGATGGGGAAAGTGGGGGGTTCAAAAATGTGATCTGGACACGCTCCGTGCAGCAGCCACAAAGTGGTCCAGTGGTTACTTTGATTATGGGTTACTGCAAGTGATAAAATGCCCCTTAAAGATGTACAATGTACTAGTTGAGCTATTATGTAATGCACAGTCATTTCCTTTTGTAGGTTGTTGGTACTCCGTACTACATGTCTCCAGAACTGATGCGCGGTCAACAGTAAGTTGTGTACTCATGGCAAAGCTTACATGTACATTGAGAAGACTTTGTTACATTATGGTAAAAACAGTGGCAAAAATGTATTTGCAGTTATTTTACATTTCCTATTTGAAAAACGTGATTTTGTTTCACCTAGGAGACGGCATACCCTACAAAGAAACACTCTGCAAAAATTAACATGAAAAGGTTTATGTCTTTCAGAGTTCAGACCAGGCCAGGGTTGTAACGAGTCTCCATCTGCCTGAGTCCCAAGTCAAGTCAAGTCAAGTCAAGTCAAACTGCCTTCGAGTCTCAAGTCAAGTCAAGTCAAATGGCCTTCGAGTCTCAAGTCAAGTCAAGTCAAACTGCCTTCGAGTCCCAAGTAAAGTCAGGTCAAATGGCCTTCGAGTCTCAAGTCAAGTCAAGTTAAGTCAAACTGCCTTCGAGTCTCAAGTCAGGTCAAGTCAAGTCAAACTGCCTTTGAGTCTCAAGTCAAGTCAAGTCAAATGGCCTTCGAGTCTCAAGTCAAGTCAAGTCAAACTGCCTTCGAGTCTCAAGTCAAGTCAAATGGCCTTCGAGTCTCAAGTCAACTCAAGTCAAGTTGGTTCAAGTCTAGTAGTGACGACAGTAAATTCGTTCAAGCTAATTTCAAAATGTGTCTAAATGCTGAAACTTGCATTCGTGTTGGGTATTTTAGTCCATGGGCCAGACCAGATATTGGTACCACCCAAGGTGGCAAAACATTAAGGGTGCCAAATGCTTTGTAGGATCGACCTAAGTACAAAACCATGTGATAGCATCTCCAAATGAGCAGCTTAGTCTCTGTTTTTCTTAGTTTTGTGTTTTGCCATTAAGTTACATGATAATTCCATTATATCTACATCCTTTGGCATATGGGTTGGCATAATATTAATTACGCTGTTACTGCAGGTGGTTATGTCAATAAAATACAGACAGGCAGTTGGTGAACAATGAATCCTATGGCAGTATGTTGATTGTTACTATAAATTTGTAAGGGAGAGGCTGGGGCGGGGGGTGGGGGGGGGGGGGGGGGGGGGGGGGCTGGGTGAAGGCTCTTACCAATTCAGTGACACAGGCGTTCTGATTGACTTGTTTTGATTATTTGAAATAAAATGTGATATTATTTTATTCCAAATTTGTATTTTGTCCAATTGTACCGTTTTTACTGGGTTAATTCTATATTACTGGTATGGGAGAGTTTCCCCGGTTTTTAGTTGTGCGAGTAAATAAACGTTTTTCAGTTCCTTTAGGTTTAGCAAGAGCTAGCTTTCTGGGCTTCCGTCTGCCCTTCATCAGTTGCGGGTTGATTCAAAATGAATCGGATTACCTCGCATTTGGGTAATTCTTGAGAGCGATAGAACCAGCTTTTGTTATTTTGTTTAGTTACAGCATGATTGTTTAACGTTCAGTGACTGCTCTTTTTATAGTTCTGGTTTGTTACTGGTATTGTTATGGATATTAAAACTGAGTGGACTTTTGTCTTTTTTAGGTGTCCTTTCATTATTTTGATCCGTTGGCTTGTTTAGGTGTGTGCCGGCATGCTTTCTTTTTGTACAATGTAATGCTAGGCTACGTTTACACCATGTCCCCGGCAGTCCCGGCGCCCCGGTAGAGGAGCACCGTGGAGGCACCGGGATGGACGTCGGGGAGCGTAGGGGACCGGGGTGCCGAAACGTGAATGACCGTAGCTCACCCTTGCCACCGGCCAGTGAGCAGCTCTGTCAAAAATTTTGGCCCGGCAGTCCCGGCACTAATGAGAATTGTCCTGGGCCGCAGTGGGACGGGGCTTCCGTCACAGGGCGTGACGGACCGCAGTGTGCCTTGACTCCCCGGGGTGTGGCACCGTGGGGTGCCGGGGGCCTCTGATCGCGGCCGGTGCCTCACGCTCCGCCACGTTTGGAAGCCCGGCACCACACGGTCTGCCAGGGCCCGTCACGGTAGTGGCCACAGCATGGTGTGAATGCGGCCCGGTGAGCTGCGGTGCGCCAACGATGATGATGATGTTGCTGTGGCAGCGCTCCAGGACGAAGTGAAAATGAAGGTGTGGAGCGCACTATTTATACCCACCGGGGCTCACCGGGAGACCTCCGGGTGACCACCGGGGCGTGAAACGTGACAGCTGCCACGTTCAGTCGCAGGGCGCCGCAGCAGACCCTCGCACACCGTCGGGAACGTATTGGGCCGGGACAACAAACGTAACACGAACGGGACGGACGTGAGGCACCGCATCAGAACTTAGCAGGCCGGCCTGGGACGTGGACCCATCCGTAGTGGAACGGCGCTTGAGCGTAGCGCGCCGTCCCGGTTCTGGGGCGCGCCGTCTGCCTCGCGGCCAGGAACCGGCACGGCGCGCCACGCTTTCCGTACCGGGACGTAACGCACCGTGGTAGAACGCAACACACCGGCCCAACTAGGGCCGAGTGGAGCCAAAGTAATAAAAAGACAATAAACGTTCCACGGCACGCCACGTTTTGGACAAACCGGGGCGCCGGGACTGCCGGGGACATGGTCACTCCATGCCATGGTCCACGTCTCAGGCCGGCCTGCTAAGTTCTGATGCGGTGCCTCAAGTCCGTCCCGTTCGTGTCACGTTTGTTGTCCCGGCCAAATACGTTCCCGACAGTGTGCGAGGGTCTGCTGCGGTGCCCTGCGACTGAACGTGGCAGCTGTCACGTTTCACGCCCCGGTGGTCTCCCGGTGGTCTCCCGGTGAACCCCGGTGGGTATAAATAGTGCGCTCCACACCTTCATTTTCACTGCGCTGCCGCAGCAACATCATCCTCATTGCATCATCGTTGTCGTCTTCATATTCGTCGTCATCGTGCACAGTGCCCACACACGTAGATATGGTGCTTGCATGTATCCTTGCTGCACTCATACTATCTCTTGTGAGCAACAACCGTCACACACCTTGGCGCACCGCAGCTCACCGGGCCGCATTCACACCATGCTGTGGCCACTACCGTGACGGGCCCTGGCAGACCGTGGGGTGCCGGGCTTCCAAACGTGGCGGAGCGTGAGGCACAGGCCGCGATCAGAGGTCCCGACACCCCACGGTGCCACACCCCAGTGAGTCAAGGCACACTGCGGTCCGTCATGCCCTGTGACGGAAGCTCCGTCCCACTGCGGCCCAGGACGATTCTCATTAGTGCCGGGACTGCCAGGCCAAAATTGTTGACAGAGCTGCTCACTGGCCGGTGGAAAGGGTGAGCTACGGTCATTCACGCTCCCCGACGTCCATCCCGGTGCCTCCACGGTGCTCCTCTACCGGGGCGCCGGGACTGCCAGGGACATGGTGTAAACGTAGCATTAGTTTCTTTGAGTTTTGTTTAGCCTTGACATTTTTTAGGCGTTTCGGTATGAATATAACGATATGCTGCTGTTTATGTTATATTGTTAGGGTAATTTTTGTCAAGGCGTTTATCTCTTGTTTTGAGTTTAGAGATCTAGAGATCTATTTTTTGCGCTTTTTTTGCGCAATTTCTGCTTTTAGTTGGTCTAGGTTATGGTCAAAGTTTGGCGATGTGTCTGTTGTATATAAGGTTAAGGTGATACACATTGCTGGCTTGACAGGCCTGGTGTGTTTCGACCACGTCATTGTTGCAGTTAGTTGGTTTGGTGTGGGTTTCCCCAGCTCTTTATGCGGCGTGGATGCATCATGCTCTGCGTGACCTCCCATTGTTTGGTTCCGTTGTCCAATGAGCGTTCCTGTTCAGCAGAGGAAAATCCTGATATCTGCGTGTGATCCGTAGGTGGAAATTTATCATCGGATTGTGTTTCTATTTTGTGGAAAAGGACCTTTTTCGGGTATTTGCAATCAAAATCGAGTTAATTGCAATGTGTTGTAGTCCTTTATAGTTGGAGTTTTATCGATGTGTTGTGTTATTTTGTTTATTTTTTATTTCCACAGTTTATATTTTTGGGATTTGGTGTCATTCGTACACGTTAAATTTAAGAATCCGTTGGGTGGGATAGCTATTTTTGAGGTATAGTTTTTTTTTGGTAATTTCAATAGTTACCCTTGAGTGTGGGTTTTTGGTAAATTACCTGATTTTTGTTGTATGGGCTATCCCGATTAATTGTATGTTTTGATATATTTTTGATAATGAATTGGTCTTTTTTTCTTTCCGAGTTTATAGGATCAGTGACGTGTTCCACCAAAGTTAAATGGAAATTTCTGTTATTCAAGTGTATTTGGTGGAGATGGATTTTCCAAATGTGTAAAGGACAAGAATGGTCAAGTCGGTTTTGAGATACCAGAGGTATCTCGGATCTGAGAACGGTGTAACCTGAAGATTCTGGTATTTCCCAGGATAGGCACTCGGAATTCTCGGGCAGATTGAGGTTGCCATCGACTCACGCTGTTCCCTAACACAATGAAGTTAACCCTGCAGCTAAATGAATTGGCTGTTGCCAACTTTCTATCTGTTTTTAATAGTAACCCTACATTGTAGCTGTCACTTTTCATATACAATTTGCCTTACAGTGCAGCTGGCAAGATGCACCACTGAAGAGCAGGTTATTTATGTGCACAGGATATTGTATGATCATACAAGTTGCTCTTATTTAGTGTCATATAGGCAAAATAATCATCCAAGTATAGCGCCCTCTATAGATAGTTGCCATGGCAATAAATTTGTCATGTGAATTTCATCATCACGTGGAGTATGGTTACTTAATTTGTGATTCTTCGGAAGCACATTTGAGACATAGTTGATAACATACATGAACACATGACGCTAATATAAATACTACAGTGTACATGTATGATGTATAGACAATACTGTTACTCAGACAAGTGCTATACTGGCAATTTTTTAAATGTTACCGTCTAAATAGTTAAAACATACCTAAACCAACACTTTTAAACCATTAATTAAGTTTGGTTTGTTTCACAGGGGACACGAACAAAAGATTGATGTTTAAAATACTGTTTAGCATCTAAACAAAATTGTGTAATAAATGAACACATTATATATGTCTATGAACAGCGCCCTCTAGAGAAAAAAACTTTTTTTTACGTGACGTCATTTTTAAAAGCTATAGCTAAACAACAATTTGACCAAGTTTCATCATCAGACAACAAAGCATAATGGTGTAATTGCGAATTGTTCAACCATATCCTAACCCAAGTGCTAAGGATTTATGAAGAAGCTTCATTCTGACTAGGCTTAAAAAGTGGGCATTTTCTTCCACTAAGCTGCCACCCTGGGATTGCTATCACATCAATTTATCATCCCTAGACATAGACCTTTCAAAAAAATGCATTTAGATTTTGCCACCTCAGGTGGTACCAATAAGTGAAATTTTGGCCTCTGGCCCATGGACTATTTGTGTTGTTCTGGCCAAGAATGATCTATGTTCAAACAAAGCTAAGTGTATCTGTAGTGCTGAATTACAATTTGGTCCTCAAAATGAAAAAAAGTGCAATTTTTTGGAGACTTGAGTCCAGTCATTTGAGGTTCGAGTCTCAAGTCAAGTCATTTGAGGCTCTAGTCTCAAGTCAAGTCAAGTCATTTGAAGCTCGAGTCTCAAGTCAAGTCAAGTCAAGTCAAGTCAAGTCAAGCAAGTCAAGTCAGTGAAAATCGGGACTCGAGTCTGAGTCATTACAACCCTGGTTCAGACATTATTTTATTTGTAGCCAAGTGTTTAGCTTTAACCACTTGATGCCGGAGGACGTTTAAGCACACCAAGATTTTCGCATCGGTGTAGCGGAGGGCCTGTTAACATGTTTAGGAGAAATTCACTTGTTACTGCTTTTGACGTCTACACTCGCAGTAATTGACGAGGGAAATGGGCAAAACAGTTTATAACAAAGCGGCATTGGGGTCTGCAATGATGGTGTATTGACATAACAATATTTTAACCGCGCATGGTTAATGAGTTCAGTTGTTTTCCTTCCTCCATGTTTCAACTAAAATAATTAACATGCGCCTATGGACAGCAATGTTTGAAATATTCCCGGCGTTAACTGGTTAACAGGTATCTATGTGCATTCAAACGGTTTCAGTCTACATGTACATGAACAGGGGCCAATTTCATAGAGCTGTTTAGCTTTATAAAAATGGGTCAATAGTCAAAATTGCCTGTCAATTTGTGTTTTTCACAAGGATATCTGCTATGGCTAAGAACACAAGTTGACATAAAATCTTGACTATTAACCCATCTTTATAAAGCAAACAAATTTTTGATTAACAAAATGTTTCTGCTAAACAGCTTTATGAAATTGGCCCCTGATTGTAATTTGCTCAGATTCATTATTTTCTCCATTTTCATTGTACTTTTGGTTGTGTTCTCCAATGACATTCTAAAATGTTGTGTCCATGTGCATGTAGATACAACATCAAAAGCGACATGTGGGCAGTTGGCTGTGTTCTCTACGAGTTGCTGTCGCTCACACGTAGCTTTGACGCAACGGTAAGAAGTCACTTTGATTATACTGCATTCGAGCTTTTTGGAGGCTTTCCTGACTTTTCCTTATTAAAATTTAGTCCTGCATACATGTATGTTGTAAATATTTATGTGTATGTAACTCGACTATGCGGAATAAGTTGCACGTTTTGGGTCAATATTTGCAACCAGTTCAAGTAATCAGTTCAAAATTGAAAATACATGTATTAAATAATGAAAATATAAAGGAAAGTTCTGCCCAGAATTTTCATTATATTTTTGTACCGCTGATTTTTGTTTGTGGTCACGAAAACTTGGCCCAAACTGTGCGACATCCAACTCATTTCGCACGGTCGGGTCTTGTATGAAGAAATTTGGTACAATGCAGGGGTCGAAATTAACTTCAATTTTTTTGTAGCCCACAGGACTAGTCAGATCGGTGTTTCACTAGTCCTCAATGTTTACTAGTCCGCACCACCACACGTGATTATGTATTTGGATAATCAAGTCTACAGTAATGATAAAGGATTACCATGAAATAAAACACAAAAAGGAACTTAAACTTTGACATACTACATGTATATGTTTAAGTGCCATATCTTTTTGCCTAATTGTTATTGCAATGTTGAAATCTAAGCCTATAATTTTCGATTTCCTAATGCATGTCAACGGTTCGATTCCATGATGAACAACATAGTCGATCATATGGGCCTGTAATGGCTAGTCCTAGCCCTAGCCCAAGCCAAGCCGCTGCTATGCCAAACATTGCCCAATCAGAGCACAGTTGCCGGCCTAATGCACTGACACGTGACCGTATGAAACCAATCACCAGCTCATTGCAGCAAACACATATGGTAGCATTTCACCCACGAAGTGCCTGCGGCTTGGCATGCGACAACACAGCGCCCTCTGTAGTTTGAAAAAAACATCATGGGGAAACCCCTAGCACGGTAACCTGGCGCATATGCACAGCCAGTGTGTACTGCGTTAGTGCATGCACCAGATGACATGGAAAAACGAAAACTACGAGAAATCTACACGCAACACAAAACGCAAAAGTGTTGAACTCAAATTGCTTTATTTATCATCAACAGAAAACATTATTTATTGAATGAATGACGGTGCATGATGTAGCGCTACATATTGGCCCACTAACCCCTCGGACTACCAGCACAATGCAACCAATGCATGTAGTCCTCCATCAAAACCACTAGTCGCGGACTAGTGCTAATTTCGACCCCTGCAATATACATTTAGATTCTTCATAATTTGCAGACTTGCTAATTTGTTGTGTGCCCATTTTGTCAAAATACAGAAAAAAATTGTGTGTGTAATAAAAGTTGAATATTTGTACCTTTTTTTTCTCAGAATCGTTTGAAGTTAGTTTGGGGAATTGTACAAAATGAGATTGACTCTGAATCACTAGATGCAATGTATTCAGCGGAAATCAAATCTTTGGTTTGTCAGCTGTTGTCAAAGGTAAGTTTGCTTGAGGCGGATTCACACTGGCATCGCCTGGAGAATATGTGGCATGGAGGGAATTAAAGACGCTCGTCAATGCATGCCAGACAAATTCGTGTTATGAATTTCACTGCACTCCATACCTTGCCCTGGCAGCCGCTCTTACAGTCCCAGAGGGGTAGGGCCATGGTGAAGGCTAATAGCCTCGTCCACTCTGCAAATAGGGTGTGTATTTATTCGAAATAAAATATTTATACAGAAAACACACCCTTTATAAATTCATGACATTTAGTTTCAGCCATATTCACATTATATTACAGATATGGTCACATTTGCTTCAAGAAGGTGTCATGGTTGAATTGACCATATATGGGAACTCTTTGGTACGAATGACATACAACAACACACAACCCAGCGCGCGCGTGATTCAATTAGCCTAGCAATGCATAAACACACTGTGGCGAGCTCGCATAAATAATGAGCCTCCACCCTCTGGGATTATAAGCGCAGCTCCCCTACTCGGGCAAGGTATGGAGCTCGGTGAAATTTGTTGCACAAATTTGTTTGTGGTGTTTTGACGAGCCTCGTCTTTAAGTGATGCACTGAAATCCACAGATTCAACTTGGGCAGGAAGCATTTTCTTGATTCTGTAATTTTCATTTAGTTTTCGCTATATTTTCTCCAAGTCGCGATGTTACTTTTACAATATGGCAGATATTGTAAAGCCTAGTGTACACTGACCTTGCAACTAGGAGCAACTCAACCGTTCAGTTGCTGTCGATGTGCATCCACGTGATCAGACACACTCGTTCAACTTACAGCAACTAGTTGCAAGTACACGTACATTGATGAAACAGACTGCAACTCGATATAACCTGTTGCCAGAAAGTAGAACATGAGCAACTTGCAACTTGTTTGATTTTTCCGCATCCGATGGTCCGGTGTCCGGTGTGCCGGTAAATCGCAAAGGTGTGCGGCAGGCTGAACAGTCGTATAAACTACCTCCCCAAAATACTATCTGTGGGAAGAAAATTTGCAAAAAGATTGGTGTAATCACTGCACTGCTTTATGGAACCCAATAAATTAGTTTACATGTCCACAACATTACTGTTTTTTTTGGACGATATCCTTAGAAATATACGGATTGAGAGTGCAAAATTTCAAAATCTCAACACCCATGGGAAAAATGGGTGTGCTCAAAAAAATATTAGCTGGTCTTGCTCCTTTAAAGATAGTGTACATGATTGGTAAACTGTTACAAATAGTTTTATCTCCCTGTGTGATTGAAGATATGCATGAGCAAACCAACCTGAGCAAAAACAGTAAAAAAAGGATTTGCAGTCATTTCGCCCCAAAACCTCTTCGCCCTGAACCATTTCGCCCTGAACCACGGCCTGTGCACGAAGTGGTTTTGGGGCGAAGTGGCATTTGGGCGATGTAGTGTTTGGACGAAGTAATTTGGGGCGAAATGGCACTCGGGCGAAGTGGTTTGGGCCCAAATGGCACTTTAACGAAATGGTTTTGGGGCGAATTGAATTTTCGTCTCATGAGACGAAAACTAATTGTTTTACTCATTTCTCAAAGACTATAGCACTTCAGACAAAACCATTTCAGGGGAAGTTTTCTACGGTCATCATGTTTAAATTGTGTAAGTTAGGCGTAAATCTGTGAACATTTCTGATTTTCGAGATTACCAGAGACGTGATCTAAGAAATAATTCCTGTTTGATTTTCATTGCAATCATCAGGCACCAGAGAAGAGACCCTCCGCAGCACAAGTATTACAGGGCCCGGTCTTGAAAGATGTCAAAGAGTAAGAATATAGCTGTGCCATTTGTTATAGTGTACTTCCGTGATGTACTGTTATGATGTACTGTTCAGGTCCTTACGATTTTTCTCTCATCCCAAGTTTGGTTGTTTTATTTCAATGGAACCATACCAGATGTTGTGTTTGTTCAGACAATAGGATATTTTGGCAGGAACCAACCCAGTCCTTTCCTTTGTATACGTAATTTTTTGCGTCATTCCATTGTTTGTGGGGGGGGGGGGGGGGGTGGAGTGGGAGTGGAGTGGGAGTGGAGTGGAGTGGAGTGGGAGTGGAGTGGGAGTGGAGTGGGGAAGAGGGGGATGGCAAAGGTGTACATTTCTCGCCCCTTCCCTCAACACTATTCAGTCAAATATGCATTTCAGCATGTTTATTCTAAATTGAGGGCATGACTTTAAATCACCATTTTTAAAGTTGTTTTATGTGCCCATTTGTGGGGAAATGAGACTTTGTATAAAAAAAAAGGGCACTTCAGACAAATTATTGATGGTCGGGGGAATTGTAATACCTCACGAGCAGTCAGAGACATGAGGAGACGATGTGAGCTGTGTATTGAGAGAAATGGTGGACATGTCGAGGGTACACACCCCTGAATTCATCTGTAAGGTAAGGTTTGAAAAGAAATGTGTTCTTTCATCCCTTCATTGCCCTTATCCCACTTTCAAGAAAAGTGCTAACTTGTCACAGTGATGATTTCACCACTTTTAATAATAGCCATGTTTGCTCAGTCATGCATGACAGTTACATAGTGACCCTGGTACCATTGGACAGAGGACAGTCTGGACTTTCCATACATATACACCTCTTTTTGAAATATTGCACAAATTTCTGATAATTCGTATTTAAAGATGGGTTTCCTTCTTGTTATTGGACACCCTGTATTACGAAACACTTCTACATGTGCTTGTGCTCCAAGGTTGCAAGTACTCGTACTAGGATACTTTCTGTGAGAAAATGAATAATTTAACGTTTTTATTTTTCTCTTTTCAAAGAGAAATGGAGAACAGGGTATGGACATTGAATGCTTCAGCAAGGAAGGCAAGAATGGCCAGCTGTTCAGCTACAGAGACAATACCTGTTGTTACCTCTAAAACAAGCGAGGTAATGAACCATAAAATGGAGAAACAAATCATGATATGCACTGTGGGGTGTTATGGCCGAGCGGTCTAGTGCGTCGAACTTAAGTTCCAGTGCTAGTACTAGAATGTAGGTTCGATTCCGGGCTGCGACGGGTTGTGGCACCTGTGCCCTTGAGCAAGGCACTCAACCACACTTGCTCCCATTCCTGTAATTGGCGGTCTCTCCGCTGTTGGATGTGGTAAATAAATAAATAATAAATAAATAAAAAAGACAAATGCAAATTGTCTTCTTTATTTAAAAATTTCAGAAGGTAAAACTACGCTTTTGAAATATACAGGTCAAAAAAAGAAAAGCAAATTATTCTCCGACCAAAAGATCGAAAAGGCATAGGGATTACATTTGAATGGTCAGTAACTTGTATGACTACCTCTTGTGGCAAGGTTGACTGCACCAGTCTCCGTAAGAGCTGTTGAGGCAGGGTGTGCCACCCTGCCTAAAGTGCCTCCCAGAGCTTCTAAAGTCTGTATAGAAGATGCAGTGGTCAGCTTATCTCACGTAGGTTCAGTCAGGTTTACAAATTAATAAAATTTGTCATACACGTCTCACTATCCGCTACGCGTATGAACGGCACGGATAGCGAGCTCGCTTTGCGTAAGCACTTAACACGTAGTGAAACTTCGGACTTATAGTGTTTTTCTTCATTTTTCAGTGCGTTTACAGACACCCAGGTTGAAAAGAGTAGGAATTATTGAATGTCTATGATTTCTTTTGTACATTTCAAAGCTTTGGATTAAAAGTAAAATTGTCCCAATGTCGGAAATAGACGCCTTTTAGCTAACACGCTGTAGTTTTAAAGTTGCGAAACCACAGAAATGCTACTAACGTTTATGGATAGCTAAATGTGTGCGTACGCATATCCGTTGGCTTGCGAAACCTCGAAAGCTCCCTATTAACATGACCGTTTTGTTGAATACCTTATCAACCATTCGTATGAGGTTAATTTACTGCTCCACAGGTTTATTACTGGGGAGGCGGCCGTTTAACACCCTCCAAACTGGAGGTCTTTAAGGATGGTCACAGTGCCTTACAAGTAGCAGCAGGCAACTTACACTTTGCTGCAGTCACGGTGGAAAAGGAGCTCTACACATGGGCAGTAAGTTGCAATTTTTTGTTCACAGTTCACCAAGTACAGAGCAGAGTCAATTCAAGTATTTTGATTTGGTTCAGTTTTTAACGTGCGATGGGCGCGGGATACTTGACAGCGCCCTCATGCATTCAGGAATACAGCCTATTCCACAAAGAGGTGGATATTTCCACAAAATTTGGAATTGTGTAGAAAAGGACCTTAATTGTTAGCATACATGCAACAAGCTTCTGCAAAAACACATTTAGTGTTGAATTGTTGAGGAAAATGTACTACAAATTCATTTTTGTTTTCGAAATCTACAGGAAATCGATTCCTCAAATCTGGAATCGCGATTCCGATTCTTTAAGGCACAGGCTCGTCAGCGATGCGCGCGCGCCAAATTCGTGCCACTAAATACGCAGCTCCATAGCAAAGGCATGGAGCTGCATATTTCGTGGCACGAATTTGGCGCACGCGCATTGCTGACGAGCCTTTGCCTTTAAAAGTAAAATCGATTCTACTCGACTCCGGCGTGGAATCGCCCAAGCCTAGATGTAACGTGACTTACTGTAACTTTGCTTACCATGATTTTTTAATAGTTCTTGAAACTGGTGAAAGTAGCTGTGATTTGTCATACGCAAAAACACATGCCAGTAAACATGTAATGAAAAAAATATGATATTTGTTTCAGTTGTCATGTTTGAGGAAAGTTTTTGTTTTATGGGGCTAAATGATTTTAGTTATTACTGTCTAATAGTCATTGGTAAGATGCATTGATGGTACCATAATGGAGAACTGACAGGCTTGTGTGTTGATATAACAGATGAAAGAACTCGAGTAAATTGCTAAAAATGTAACGTTACTAACCGTGGAATTGCTCATGTGTTTTTTGTACAGAACATCCAGGGAGGGCAGGCCCTGGTGGGTCAGTTGGGCCACGGAGACACAGCATGCTACAAGCAACCAAAGAATGTAGATGTAGAGTCATTGCAAAATGTCAAGGCAGTGTCGTGTGGAGAGGAATTCACTGCATGTATAACAGGTTGGTGTAGTCAGTGGCGAGGGGACAGAACGGCAGAGATGCGGGGATCAAGTATTGAGATAAATCCAGTATCAGTACTAGAAAATGTTTATTCAATTCTGCAAAGAATCAAACAAGAAAGGAAAATCATTAAGTCGGATACTTGTGAACATACAAAACATTTTCATGTTAAGTAAGGTTGTTTTTGCCCTTACCCGACGTAATTATTAACACTGTATACTCAGTGCTTTCCCGAGACACTATGAAAAACTTCATAGCGTGCTCGGGTGGGACTCAAACCCACGACCTCCTGCATACAAGGCAGACGTCTTAACCACTCGACCAACGAGCTAGCCGGTGTTGAATGGCCGGTTCGAATCATTTCGCAACAGGGATTGCAATTAGTCAGAAATTGATTTAGACTTGCGTCGGGGAAATTGAATGTTAAGTTAGGTTGTTTTTTGCCCTTACCCGACGTAATTATTAACACTGTATACTCAGTGCTTTCCCGAGACACTATGAAAAACTTCATAGCGTGCTTGGGTGGGACTCGAACCCACGACCCACGACATTTTCATGGATCTAATAAAACTAACACACCAGTCGTTCGTAATGTGCGCGAAGTCCCAAAAAGAGGCTGAATAAATCATTCAGACTTATAAAATAAGTAGTAAAAAGAGAATGATTACCCTCGACATATCAACAGCATATTGCCTCATGAATCGAGCAACACCTTTAGCTGTGGATATTTTCCCAAAACCTGACCAGAATGATTCAGTAGACTAGTGCGATCTTCTGAAAAATACAAGTGTGACGTGTCAAACGTTTATTGAAAGATTTATTGACATTTCGCTTATGTGTCATTCCATGAAGTTAAGGAACACGGTTTCCGTGTTACATCCACAACCATTTTTACTTTTTTTTTGGCCCTTGATAACCCCATGAATCAATACTATTCAGAAATTCAAGCTGTTGGATGAGAGAAATTTAAAACATTCATTACTTGTAACAAAATCCTCATGGATTTAAATTTAGATGTCAACTAAATAGAATTTTGTTTAAATGTAGGTGTGACTTTTGGTGCTTTTTTTTCTTGAATCACACAGAAATATAATCTAGAATCCTCCAAATTCAAATTAAAAAGGATTGTTTAGTTTGAGAACTGTGTGTTTATTTCAAATTCAACATGAAAAAATGTGTAGTTGGAGTGAAAGCAGTTGAACTGTATTGGTTTCCAAGTTACATCCACAACCACCACTTTGTTAAATAATTCAAAATGGCAGCACTTTGTCAACACTGAAAACTCCCAAATTACCCCCAAATTACACCCAAACAGTGTAAGCCACCACATCATGCAACATCGTTATATAAATTACATGTAATGTAATTTGAATTGATGAAGTACAGGCCTATTGTGGGGTACGGCCAAGTGGTTTAAGTCACTGACTCGCAACACTCGGGTGAAAACTTGGGGTTGCGGGTTCGATACCCGATCGTGGTACCTGCGCCCTTGAGCAAGGCACTAAAACACACTGGAAGGAATGTAAAGCCATTGGTCCAGTGTGCTGTCTAGCCCACTTTAATAAAAGATCCCAGAGCACTCTTTCGTGAAGAGTAAGGGGAATCACCGCTGACTTTGGCCGTCGGCTCTGGCCGTCAGCTGCCAATGGCACTTCATACTTGTAAGCTTCATGCAATTGGACTAGACTGGATAAAACCAGCAGCTGCCTTTCCAGAAAGGAACTGGTCAAAAAAGTCTTGAAATGTAATCATAACAGTTGAACATTCCTTAGTGTTCCTCCTAACCCTCCCACTTATTTCATCAAACATATTTTCTTGAATATAATCAAAATTATGATATCAAGACATGTCTGTTTGTTAATTATCTAAAATATTATACACCAATTAGAAAATGCACATAAATTTCTCTTTAAAAACTTTGAGAGGCCATTTTATCAAATGCAACAAAATGTCACACTTTGGTTTCTGTATTTTATGGAAAGACTCAAATCCTGGGGGTGGATTGCAATATAACTGTCTATGAGGCACTTATGTCATTACTAAATTTATGACATCTTAACTACGACACATTGAAAAATGTCTTGCAATATCCAAAATTTAGGACATAAGGTTTTATATGTCTTTACTATTGTGAACGACATTTCAATCGCATTTGATGTGTTTGAGTAGTGAATACCGTCGCACATGCGCATTACATGTACATTACTTGCCGGTCGTTGCTTCCGTACGCATAGTAGGTGCCAAGAAAATTAACATAATGGGCCTAGCTTGTACTGTAGTTATCTTTTAGTGAAAATTAAGTTTAGGAAAGACAAATTTTGTCACAAATTTCTCCGAATTGAGCAGGAGATTTTCTAACTTTAATACGACACATATTACAATGTGTAGGTGGCTTAAATTTTGTTTGTCTTTAATAAGACATAAGTTACAACACGTTAATTTTTATTGCAAGACAAAATATATTATGATGTCTTAGTGATGTCGGAGTTCAGACATCCTAAGATTTAAGACGTCCTAACTTTCTTTATTGCAACCCACCCCAGGATTATTATTCTCGATTGAATTGTATGTAGATGATGGGGAACTCTTTACATTTGGCTCTGACTACTACGGCTGCCTCGGCTGTGATAATGCAGAGGGTGATGAGGTCACGTCACCCATCCCAGTGGAGTTCTTCAGCAACAAACCTGTAGAGCAAGTATCGTGTGGTGAATGTCATATTGTGGCATTAACACAGGACAAGGAAGTTTACTCATGGGGATGTGGAGAATTTGGTGAGTTGTGTGTGTGTATTTGATTGAAAATAGTTTGCTTTCCGGTGACGTCACCCCTTCCATCCACCATTTAGGTTGTCATTTTTCATGACCCACTTGGCTCGAGTGATAACCGTCCAAAAAAGTAATAAAAGCACATTGGTTGCACTTACCTCTGTTACTTAACCTTGCTTTAAGTTCAGGGTAAAAATTGTGATCAAGCAAA
Source organism: Henricia sp. BOLD:AAB3569 (assembly GCA_037783545.1). Lineage (NCBI taxonomy): Eukaryota > Metazoa > Echinodermata > Asteroidea > Spinulosida > Echinasteridae > Henricia > Henricia sp. BOLD:AAB3569. The sequence goes on from JBBELK010000245.1 coordinate 2,917,249, forward strand.
AGCACTTTCGTTTTTACAAGCTGCAGTGCATGCTCAATAATTTGAACGTATCGCAACGCGCGCGTGCGGCATCTTGGAATGAAAGTACGCTCACCTGGTGAGTATATTTTACGCGTTCCCATGTGCGTCTAGTGGCGCGCCGTGTACACGCATGACTGTTGACCACCAAACATTCCCGGATGTTCTACGTCACGGAAAGCAATCAATACTCTGGTTTCTTGTCAATTAACAAGCTTAAAGGTGCATTATATTATTTGCAATGACCCAAAATTTGATTTCCTGAGTTGACCACGAAACTTTCCTCAAGTTGTTTATAGCAATGGTAATATTCACCACATGGTTTGTTTTCATTAAAAATGGTACTTGTCTGTAGAAAATTCACATTTTAAGGTGTTTTGTTTGTAGTCAGAAGCATGTCATTGTCGTTACATAATTCTGTATTTCTCATTTTGCAGCACGAAACGCCTCTTAAAGTAAGTGCATGCCTTTTTGCCTTTTAATTTGTTGGATATTATTTTGTGTGCATTTCTCCCAACAGGTCGCCTTGGTCTTGGCAGTGAAGATGACTACAGTCTACCTCAAAAAGTGAGAAGTCATATATATTCGATGTAGTTGTAAATTGCTAGTTTTTTCCACTGCTTTTTCTGCCTAAGGCCCGTTTCAAACGTGCTTATGCCATGTCGAATAAAATTCAATTTTGCACGGCGTTAGCACGGCAGTGGTTTCAAACGTCAAACTTAATTGCAAACTCCCACTCGAACTTAAATACATCCAACATGGTGGGTGGGTCTTGTGCACGTCATGGATGTTGTGCGTACGTGCGTTTTCCATTCTGTTCATTGTAAGTCGCCATATCTATTATTCTGATGCGGTTGTCTGTTTGTTATTTCTTTGCTCACATATGCTCAAATATTGCTCAAATAAAATTTGACATGGCAGAAGCACGACGTTTGAATCCGTGCCATGCTACTGCACTAAATTTGAGTTAGCACGGCAGACCCTGTCGAGCTAAATTCTTCTGCCGTGCTAAATTATATTTGCCGAGCCAAATGGTTTCAAACGTCGTTATTGTGTGCCGTGTCGAATTTTAAAAATCAAGTTGAATTTAATTTGACACGGCACAAGCACGACGTTTGAAGCTGGCCGAAGTGAGATGAATGGTTTTCTGGTACACCACCGATACATATAACAATTTTATATATGTATGTATATACCACTTACATTGATTCTTGTTCATTGATTCTTGTTCATTTTTATGTGCATGTACTGGTAATGAATTTTTGTGTGGTTTTCTCACTCAAGGTACACATCTACGGCCACAAAATAATCCGCACGGTGTGTGCAGGTTTTGATGGGACGTTTTTTGGCACAACGGACGGCAAGGTTCTAGCTTGTGGGAGTAATGAAAACAACAAACTTGGTTTCAACACCGTGACGAAGGGCCTCAAGAAACGCCAAGTCAAGGTATGTTTCCTTTCACCTGTCGAGTATTTTTAGAAAGTAGATGTGAATCTTTTATGGGGTCAGAGCTGGAGTAAGGGGTACTGTGGCCGCAGTTGGAAACACTCTGATGTTGTGGGTTCAAAACCTGTGGTACCTGTGCCCTTAAAAGCAAGGCACTTAACCCCAATTGCTCCATCCTTTGGGTGGGATGTAAAGCCGTAGGTCCAGTGTGTTGTGTAATGCACTTAAAAGATCCCAGAGCGTTTAAAAGGAGAAGGGTGTTCTCCTTGGTGTTTCTGGCTTGGCTGTCAAAGACGCCACCCTATTTTTCTTGATGCTTTGGAAGTAAAAGGGTATTGAGATGTTGGCAGACATGAATTGCTCTATATAGATGGTATCGAATAAAAGCCATCTTCTGGGGCACCTTTTGTTACTTGAACCGGTTCAACAATGTAAGCACAATATGTGCAACCATGCATGTCCTCAAGGGATAAAGGAAACTGCCCTACAAGATGGCGGCTATTCGATTTGGTCTATAAGAAGTAAGAACTAACTAAACTAATCTAAAAACCTGGAGGTTTTACATTTTGTGCTGTATTTTTGAAGAAGGTTTTAATGGTGTAGTGGAAAGTGCATTGCGCCTTCATGCAAAAAGTGAATAGCTCCACAGCCTGGTCATTGGGTTGTCCATTTAGACAAATGTTGCTCAATCTCCACAGAGACCCCATTTACATCAGGAAAATCCCTTTGTTCTACAATGATTCGATGAAGAGATTTCCATCTGAATACATGCCTTCATTTAAGGAAGATTGGATTCTCCTTGTTTGATGAAGCATTGGCATAAATGATGAACGGCATAAATAAAAACCACTCGGAGCATTTGATGCTCGGTGCACATGTGCAACCAGGCCATCGTGGCATCGCAAAGCTTAAAGACAGTATACATGATTAGTAAACTGTTACAAATAGTTTTATCCCCCTGTGTGATTGAAGATATGAATGATTCAAACCAACCTGAGCAAAAACCAGCTCCGTACTTCGTCTAACTTTTGAGAAAACAGTCAAAAAAGGGTTTGTAGTCATTTCGCCCTAAAACCACTTCGCCCTGAACCATTTCGCCCTGAACCACGGCCTGTGCACAAAGTGGTTTTGGGGCGAAGTGGCATTTGGGGCGAAGTGGCATTTGGGCGATGTAGTGTTTGGATGAAGTGATTTGGGGCGAAATGGCTATCAGGCGAAGTGGTTTGGGGGCGAAATGGCACTTGGGCGAAATGGTTTCGGGGCGTATTAAATTTGTCTCATGAGACGAAAAATAATTGTTTGTCATTTCTCAAAGACTATAGCACTTTAGACAAAACCATTTCAGGGGAAGTTTTCTACGGTCATCATGTTTATATTGTTTAAGTTACAATGTAGACGTAAATCTGTGAACATTTCTGATTTTCGAGATACCAATCATGTATACTGCCTTTAACCAGTTAATGCCGGGATTATTTCAAATATTGCTGTACATAGGCGCGTTTTTTTAAAAGTTGAAACAACTGAACTCATTAACCATGCACTGTAAAGTATTGTTATGACGATGCACTCTCATTGTATACCCCAATGTACCGGTAGCTTTAAGAACTGTTTTGGCCATTTCCATTGGAAATTACTGCGAGTGTAGATGTCAAACGCAGTAACAAATGAGTTTCCCCTATAAAACGTGTTTACTAGTCCTCCACTACACCAATGCCGAAATCTTGGCGTGTTTACACGTCCTCCGGCGTCAAGTGGTAATTCGATCTTCGTTAGCGGTTGCTTAATATGAATTGTACCACTCTTCGGTTGATCTTCAATCGATCCTTGTTAAGTGAGATGTGAATGCACACATTACCTAACGATGATTAACTAATCTTTGTCAAACAAAGCAATTTCCCTAATGTGAATGGGATCAAAGACTGTCAATTCCAATGGAAAAACGTAATTAAAAAGCTAAATAAAATTGGTGTCCCGTCCTGGCAGAGTATGTGTCAAGTAACTCAATGCCATGGAAATAAAGATAAATACTGGTGTTAACGAGCTGCTAGCTTTGTGAAGCAACTTCACCTTTACATTTCTGACTTTGATATTTTTTGTTGATTTTCAGGAGTGTTATGACATTCCATGCAAGGATGTTCCTGCCATTGTGAAACCACTCAACAGGTATCACGTCATGTCAATAGCCACTGGCAAGGACCATTCAGCTGTAATAAGTGGTAAGCACACAAAAGGAGTCAATAATGTCTAACAACCAAGCCTTCTGATAATCGGAAAATTCAAAAGGAAATGTGTGAGATTAATAGTCGACAGGGTGTCTCACAAAAAAAGCAACATTGAGCATGTTCCTACTGAGCATAATAAACATTTTCAAAATGGGTCGGTATACTGTTATCCCTCCAGTAGAAACGGCATTATTTGGTTACAGTAAAATCTCGTTAAGGGGGGTTGGAGCCACTGCGTACGCCATGCATACAGGGGGGAGGGGGGTCTAAAAAGTCGGCATTTCATGCGTACGTACTTTATGGACGGCCCCTCACCAAGAAATCATGCATTTTATGAAATTGTGCGCAAGAAGAGAAATTGCAATTTTGTGAGCATGTTCACTTTCACACATGGAAGAGGATAAAAGTATTTGTAAAAGAATATATTTGAATGATCACCAAAAGGGACCATAGAGCTGAACAAGACCCATATCTGTGCACAGTGTACATGTATCTTTAACAGAGTGTACCTCCTTGTTTTGTAGATTCCGATCGGTTAATCACATTTGGCTTGAACAAGCACGGCCAGCTGGGTGTAGGTGACTGCAAGGCACGGTCAGGAGTCAATTTAATCAGTGGTGTGTTGAGCAGTAAGCATGTCGTCCGTGCAGCGTGTGGTGATGGTTTTACGGTTATTGCCACCAAGGGTAAGCACTACCGCTGGGCGACTAGTGGATTTTGCTACTCGCGAGTAGTTGAATCAATTACTCGCGAGTAATTGATTAATCGCGAGTAGTTGGCAAAGTATCAAAAGGGAGGAAAAACAAAATGCACGTTTGTGTGTATAAGTAACCAACTGTACAGCGTAAATTTGCCTAATCTGTGCCGCCCCTGATTCTGTTTTAAACATTGCATAGATGGTGAACTTCAGCAAGGATAATTTCGTATTTCTCTCCTAAAAAACTACCTCGATTACCTTTGAGTAACAAAAACTAAATGAGTTGACGTCATAAGTTTGCCATAATTCTCCTTCAACCCGTGCATGTAGCTACTGTCACATATGTTTGTATTAATCACGAGTAATCGCGGATTTACAAGTAGCGCAATTTAAACAGTTCATTGAACCAGGCATATGCGACAGATGACACGCGGAGATCTGCAGTCGTTGTACTCGATCGTTGTGGTTTAAAACATGCTTGTCGGACTTTCGGATAACACAAAGGACACGATTAATTGACATAGTCGGCATACACAACAAATAAGTCACCTGCACAAAGGTCGCCTTTTAAGTGCGCTGGTAAACACTAGAACAGGCCTGTTACAGTGTAACAATATAGCATATAATTGTGAGTATGTAACGTACTCGCGCCGCCTCGATTAATCGAGTAGTTTCAAAATGATAGTCACGAGTACGAGTACCGTTTACTACTCGTGATTAATCGATTAATCGAGCTATTCGTCCAGCGGTAGTAAGCACTGCATATTGTGTCATTCCACAAAGAGTGACTTTCTATTAACCACGATTACTGTTTCATAAACGCTTCAGTAAATTAAAATCTGCTTAGAATGACATTTTTGGGTGCACATACATGTAAGCTTGGCAAAGCCCAACATACAAGATATTAAAAAAAAAATTGTGAAATAACAGTTATTGCTAAACAGCCTGTTAAAGGGCATGAACTTGAAATTTCACTTTATTTTGATGCATTGCCAAAAAGTATTTATTGTTGATACATGTAACAAGTCGTTTTTACAAGATCAAGTGTAGTCAAAATTCCTCTATTTATCATGATTTATAAACGTTCATACGAAACAGCCTTCGTGCGACAAGGTAAGGAAGGTTTCTATAGACTAATCCGACGAACGAAAACTGCGGTGTATCTCCAACGCGTTTACATGATGTCACAATAGACATACACCGCAGTAACAATGGAATAACCACAAGAGGGCAGGCTCACTAAATGTTATTTGGATTACACTATATCTTTGACGTCAAGTTAAGAGATATTTTTTTCTCTCTTTCTTTGCTGCAGACAATCAAATCTACTCCTTTGGTAATGTGGATAGTGGCAGGTTGGGTATAGCAGTAGATCCCAGTATGACACATCGCAAGAAAATGGCAGTACCAACACCCAAACCAATATTTGGATCACTGCACTTAGTGTCAGATGTCTCATGTAGACATTGGCACTGTATTGTCATCGTTGGTAAGTTTCAAAATGAAGCGATACATGACTGATAACAGTTGCGAAGCAATCAAGCTAATTGAGTGATTCGTTGACCCATCTTAAATTTATGAATTTTGCAGTTTTTGGAAGATACTGACATTCGGGCTTGATTTGGTAAAAACTCTTGTGAAGTAATAGGAGGTTAGCGGACCTGTGAACATACCAGCAGGGCCCGGGCCCGTAAACTGCTAGGAAACGGCCGGCCTTGTGGTCTGGGGGATTCTCCATAACCCCCAGAATTTATGATTTTTGCAATTTTTGGAAGTACTAACATTCGGGCTTGATTTGGTAAGCGGACCTGTGAACATACCAAGGGGGCCCGGGCCCTTAAACTGCTGGGAAACGATAAGGTACCATGCGTCTTGGGGGATTCTCCACAACCCGCCTCTTAAGGGATCCCCCCTGGAAAACAGCCCAGAAACAGTCTTTATTGAACAATGCATCTCATTCGCTACAGTTTACCAGATATAATTACCTTTGAATTCAATCCATCGTTATAGATATTAATATAACTCCGTCGTGAAAATGGCCACCGATGGCGTTAAACACACTCGCTCAGAAGCAATATACTGCCAAAGTGAATAAGTCATCTTTTGTTAGTTGCCTAGGCAACTGAACCATGTATCTGTGCTTTTGCAGTGGATGCTTTTGGGCGACAGCTCAATATTTAGAGCCAGTTACCATCATGGCAATCCACATCATATTTCGGCTCCTCATAGGACTTCCAACAGGTTTTGTTGTATGTTTATGGCCAAAAAAACTTGTGACCCACATTTGGGTTGTGACCCTCATTGGGAAAAGGTGATAGCTCACAAAAATTGTCAAAATGGGTTTATTTGATCAGCCTATCATTGCTGCTATGGTTCAGAGAGATAGACTCATATTCTTAATGTATTAGAAACCATAGCAGCCATAAGCGTCCTGAAGCTTAACGCCCATAGCGGCTGTAAGCGGCCACTAGCCCCACAACTTTAGAATACTTCTCACGTACATGCTGTACAAGTTTATGTGTTTGATTAGTCGTTGGGCACCTAAGGCAGCCGGGGCTGTATACCTCCCAGGGAGCTGAGAGGGTATATGGAGTGATTTATTGAAGCCCTATGATCAGGGTGATAATGTAGGCGCCTTAATCAGGATTTCTCCGGATAAGTGCGCGGTATAAATCCACATCATTATCATTACTCAACATCTCAATGTTTTTAATTTTGTTGTGTATCCTAAGGCCGGGGTCACACGAGGAAAATCTCGTAATTACTCAATTATGATACGATTGTAATAGTTCAGGGGTCAGACGACAAACTTATTATAATCGGATTGTAATCGTATTACAATAAAGTGGGGTTACACGAGCAACACAATCTCGTCATCATATTGTAATCCATGCTATAGTCCCTTGCGGTGTTGCATGTGTGTGCTGGCTGCCTGCAGTGTGCCTGCGCGCCTAGCGCCCTGGAAAAGGTAGGCCAGGCGCGCGCAGTGAAGCAGAAGTACGCGTCGTGTGCGTAAGGAAGGTTACCGCAGGAGCTAATGGAATGGATTGTAATATGATTACGAGATGGGGTCACATGTGTGTTTTGCCAATTTATTGTAATACGGTTATAATCGTATCACAATCAAACGATGAGAATGCTTGTCGTTGACCGATTGTGATACGATTACAATAGGTTTGGGGTCACACGCACAAAATCTCGTAATTGTACTATAGTAATAGTACAATAAATTAGGATGTCGTAATTCGTCTGACCCCGGCCCAAGTCGGGCCCAATGTAAAGATTTTCCCATTCTTAACCAGTGACATTCCATTTTCATGGCATGACTCTTTGCGTACAGCCGAGTACGTGTGGAAATGCATGGTATCTAATGGGTTAATAACCACTCTGGTTGTGCATGCATTTTATTTCAAGCTTTTTTCTTTTCATCATGCAGAGAAAGTCTTGAAATCCAAAACTATTCGGTCATCTCACCAAGACAGCTTTATCTCAAGTAGAGGTATGTAAATTAGTGGTCATGTTACCCATTCCAGTGTGGGATTCCAACCACGGTAGTCAGGGTCCTAGTTCAATTCGTACATCAGGGTGGCCGTGTAAAAAAAAAGGTGTGCATACACACAGGAGAATGCAATTTGGCGTGCATTGAAGAAAAAAAAGAATACTATAAATTGGCGTTTGTTTTGCCCTGCTTGAATCCCACCTGAGCGCGCTAAGATCTTTTTCTCATAGTGTCTTGGGGATACAGTGCTAATCAAATTACGTCGGGCAGAGAAAAACGAACCCTAATTATGTCAATTCATCTAATCTTCAATTATCATTTTCTTAAAAAAAGAAAGATCTTGGGCAGAATCATAGCATTCAACAGTATGAACCACTTCTAGTTGATGCCAACTGAAGGTGCTTTTAAAACAAATCATCTGCAGACTTTTTTTTACCATTAATTCATTCAACACAGTATTACTGCATCTATGTGGCTGAAATTTCTACAAGGCAGTTTATCAACAGTATCCTTTAGTTATATTTCTCTATTTTATCCAATGGGGCGACACTTTTTGTGTAGAGAACCCTATTAGGACGACGCGCTCTATTAGGTCGAATATATGTAGCCCCAATATTTTGGAAGTCAAAATCCATTTTTTAAGGTCAAAATCCATCTTTTTCAAATCGAGAACCATTTTTATTAGGTCTAAAACCATCTCTCTTAGGTCTGGAACCATTTTTGGAACCTTTGGGTAACAGAATTTTGGTGTCCAATCGATGTCTTTTAGCCGAAATTTCGGTGGTAGTTTGGTAAAATCTTACCGTCGTGTCGTCCCTTTGAAGCATTAAGTGATATTAATATAAGTAATGCTGTTCCAGTTTTTAAAAGGTTCCAATCATGTAATCCGTCTTTAAGCTTGGAGATTTTCTTGTTTATCTTCACCTCCTGTCTCTGATACTAGGTTCTCAAATATCCCAGGATGACAGTGTGTTTTCCAGTGTAATCGAAGCATCTGATAACGCCAGCAGTGAAAACCCTGTAACGTGTAGTGAGGATGATCCTGATTCACCGGCTGTGTCTAACTCTAGTCATGAATCCAATGCTAATAGAAAGGATGAAGATAGTATACCAGCGTGGCTTGCACAGGTCAGTTGATAATCTATGGTAAACAAATATAACATGGTTTGAGGGAGGATAGTCGATATTATATATCTCATACATTGATTCTCGTTCAGTGATTGGTTAAAAGTAGATCACACGTCATGGATTAGTTTAACCATTTCCGGGCGCTAGTAAAAGAATTACTACTGTTTTACCTTTTGCGTCACCGGTCAAACGATAAGTACATTTGTATGTGGGTAATTCCCAAAATTAGGGGTCCAAAAGTGTGACATGCTTTTTAAGATTTCCAAGTGTTTTTAATGATTGAAAGTGGTTTCCCAGTAGAAAATAATTATTTTTATTTGAACAAATGCCACTCAAATTTAATTTTTGTGTGTAGATATGGCGCCAAGGTTAATGCAAACTCATTTTACAGCCAATTTTCATTGGCGTAGGTAACCCGGGACACCAAACTCCTATTCCATGGAACAAATTATAAGCCTTTATGGTCTTTTGTTTTGAATATTTTTCAGGAATCAGAAAACTAAATATTGAAGAAATTGATGCTGCCCCCTATAATCACAGGCCACAGTCCATTACTGAGAATTTGTGGTCATAAGTGGTGATTTTTGAAGCAGAGAGTGTCGTACGTAACTGGGACACCAAACATTTTGGACCCCTAATTTTGGGAATTACCCATGTACTATTCCCCTGCACGTATGGAATATTGCGCATGTGTGCCGAGTGTGGGCTTTCGCATGAAGCAACCAGTGGTGTTTGCATGTGAGTCTTTCCACGGTAAAGGGGGCATTTTGGCAACACAGACCATATTTTCGAGGAAATACCTTTGTCTGGAAATAAGTTTGAATTGTTCTGAAGAGATAACTTGAAGACGTAACTTTGAATCATAGCAGTGACCATTGAACACCAGCCAGGTCATTGAACACTGGCCAGGTCAGTGGTCGAGTGATTAAGAAGTCTGCCTAGTATGCAGGAGGTCGTGGCTTTGAGTCCCCCCTCGGTGCTTCTCGGGGTAGCACTAAGTATGCAGTGCTAATCAAGTTATGTTAGGTGAGGACTAAACAAACCTTGACATCAATTATTATTATTTCTTTCTGGTATTCATACCAATGATTCTTCTAAAGTGCCCATTGCACTGTCACTCACAAGCGCGAGGAAACCCATGACGAATTCGAAATTGCCACGAAAGAATGCTCTGCGATCTTTACCTAACGCACTGGACCAATGGCTTTACATCCCTTCCGAAGGATGGAGCAATTAAGTGTGGCTGAGTGCCTTGCTCAAGGACACAGGTACCGCAGCCGGGGGGGTTCGAACCCGCAACCTCAAGTTTTCACCTATGATTGCGAGTCAATGACCACTCGGCCACGGTACCCCTGATGCAAGCTAAATAACATCTACATTGTCTTTATTACAGGAACTAGACGATGCAGAATTTATACCCATGGAAAGCCGGGGCGAGCCTTCCCCAAGACCACCCAACCACCCACCAAGTGCCTCCAATAATACACCCCCATCCGAGCCCACCACCACCAACCACACTGCCCCACCAGACCCCATTCCCCCAACCCTGTCCTCATCACTCAATGCCAGTTCCATATCAATAGGCCTGCCAGCCAGCCAGCCTAGCCATGCACCCCCACCCTCCGTACCGCCGCTCTGCCTGAGTGACCTGTCGGGGTCTGGGGACTCAATCAGGCTGCAGATGGTGCATGATAGGGAGAAAGATGAGGAGGTGGAATTGCTCGATCGGCAGGTCGTTCAGCTGCAGGCTGAAAACAAGATGGTAAGTAATTCGTCCCCTTAAAACCAGGGCCCAATTTCATAGAGCTGTTTAACAGCCCATTTTTCGTTAACCGAGCGCCAGGCTATTTCATAGACATCGTTAACGGTAATCAACTGAAAACCTGCCTTAACAGCAGAGCCAAATTTTGCTTAAGATAGTGACGCAACAATGGCGGTTTCCAAGCGCGCGCATGCTTAAGCACGCCGCGGCCGTGAAATAGCCTTAACGTTAGCACAACTTTTCTGCTACAGTAAGCACACGTTTTCAGCTAGCGCTTAAGCAGCTCTATGAAATTGGGCCCTGGGGCCAATTTAATGGAGCTGTTTAGCAGCCGATTTTGTGCCAACGGAGGCTCCGGCTATTTCACGGAGACCGTAACCTTAAGCACTGCAAAAGGTTTGCTAGCTTCAGAGGCAAAATGCCCGTTTCACTGGTGATGCAACAATGCCCGTTTCCAAGCACGCAAATGCTTTAATAAGCACGCCGCAGCCGTGAAATAGCATTAAAGTTAGCACAACTTTTTCTGATACAGTAAGCACACGCTTTCAGCTAGCGCTTAAGCAGCGCCATGAAATTGGCCCCTAAACAGCCTATGTGCATTTTTGGCTAGATTAAGTTAAGTTATATGGCACTTTTGGCCCACCCAGGGGATCTAGGAGCATGAGGCCCATGCATCAACATTTACAAGGTGTAAGTAATATAAATCTATAAGATTACTATTTATGCCAGGGTTTCTGATTCTTTAGGCGCGAGGTCAAAATTGAAACTGTCTGTATACCGGGAAACGGTACATAAACGATTCACCGTTTCACGGTTTTGAGTGAGCAAGCAAACGGTTCAGCTGGTCTGGCCAAACGGTAGATAATTGGCAGTGTTCAACCCACCCGTGTTCGCTGAACAAACGGTTTTCTGCCCACAGACAAATGGTTCTAATGGCGATTAACTCGAACCGTTTACCGGTATACAGACCGTTTGTATTTTGACCTCCCGCCTTAGCTACAATGAAATTTTGCAACTTGTTTGTGTCAAAATGACATTTTTGGACATAGACTGTTCTCGTTTTAAGGGGACGGTATATGGACATTCTCCAGACTGCCATCCCAATTTTGCACTTGACCCCATATATCTCAGGGAGGGGTAGTTATCTCATTGAAGGGTTTATCCCTCTGTAGGGCTTGCTAAGCTCACGTGATAGCCAATCCCAACAACTGCAATACTGTGATTCGGGACCACTAGTTGACTTCCTAGCTCAATTCATAGTTCCGAGATTGCCCAGTTAACCCCGGCCCTTAGATACTGTTGCTATGTGCTCACAAGCCAAACTTAACATGTAAATGAGTCTTTCCACAGTAAAGGGGGCATTTTGGCAACACAGACTATATTTTCCAGAAAATACCTTTGTCTGGTCTCAAAATAAAATAAAAAAGTTTCAGTTGCTCTGAAGAGATAACTTACATGTAGGCCCAAAGAGGGTTACAAATAGTGTGACAACATGCCTTTCTAAAAACCATGTGTACAAATTTCCAATATACGCTTGTAACAGGGACAGCCTAAAATGTAACGAGGGTCCGTCCCAGTACTTCATGTTTGATTGTATTTCTCCAACAGCTTCAGCAGAGAGTGAATGAGCAAGATGCCAGGATTGACCAGTTGGAGAGAAAGGTACTGGAGCTGCAGGGTTTACAACTAACAGGGCAGTCTAGCAGTTAACATAGTCTAGAATAGCTTCATTTAGAAGGTGGATTCACACTGGCCATTTTTCACGCCGTTTTCAAGCGCAAGCATGCTTAACCACGCCGCGACCATGAAATAGCGCTTAACTCATCTGCTACAGTAAACACACTGTTAAGGCTCTATGAAATTGGCCCCAGGTCAAGCACCATGAATTGATTGCTTTCTGGTAACGTCATGCCTTCCATCCACCATTTTGGGTGTCATTTTTCATGACCCACGTGGCCTGAGTGATTACCGGCAAAATAATCAAGAAAAGCGCATTGGTTGCACTTACCTCTGTTACTTAACCTTGCTTTATGCCATGGCTGTTGTATCGATAAAGATAAAAATGTGTTTCTTCAGGCTAACAATCGTGATCAAGTAAAAACACTTTAGTTTTTACAAGCTGATTAAATGCTTAATAATTTGAACGTATCGCAATGCGCGCGTGCGGCATTCTCGAATTAAAAAATACGCGTGCGTGTAATCGCGTGACCGGTGACACCCAAGCATTCCCGGATGTTCTACGTCACGGAAAGCAATCAATACTGATTCTTGAGTCATTTCTACATTCTTTGTATGAATGTAGAAATGCATCTTTTAGGGTGGATTCACACCGACCATTTATCATGCATTAACAAAAGTAAATATGACGCTCGTTGCCTCGAGAAAATAGGGCGTGAAGGGATTTTTGTGTGAAATGACGCACAGAATTTTGGTGTAAATCAAAAAAACTACAGAATCAACTTGGGCGGAAAGCCTTTTTATGATTCTGTGATTTTCAGTGGGTCGGTTCACACCAAGTTTCCTCCACACCCCAGTATCTTGAGGCAACGCACGTCAAAATTTATGCGTGTCACACGTTAAAAAGGCTGTGTGAATCCACCCTTAGCATTCGGTTCCATACACCAGTGCTGTAGTCTGGGCCTCCATAAGACCTGCATGTCTGAGTCTTGGCCTAGCCACTAGCTATTCAACACCTTCGTCCCAGGGGATCCCATGCATTGGGAACGTTACGTCACACACATGTGTACATGCGATCTCACTCAAAAGCGTTTTGAGATCCCTGGTGCGCCACGGTCATTAGAAATTGCATCACCGCGTATAAAAACCTTGATATACCACAAAATCAATTACAGATATCTGATGAAAATAAATTTTGGAAATATTTACAACTTTTTGATTCCATGTGGACGCATAGAAATTCAGAAAAATATCCAGAATGGTTCAACAATGCGCCATTTTCGCTGAGTCATGCGTGAGTACGCAACTGCGCATCAACAGCGCATGTCGGGAGCAGTTGGTTCCACCATCTGGTGCAACAACGTGCTTTCGGGCTGGCACCAGGGAACACCGGGAATCCCTGGTGCTGCGCACGAAAGCAGCCTTGGTTGTGAACAAGTATGGGATAAGAGAAAGCACTGGAGCGAGCCGTTAAAGACAATGGCACCTGTATGGCGAACAACACACCTCGATTATGCTACTTTTGGCAGCCAATCAAAATCCCCTGAAAACTGCTGGTTATTTGTGCACTAACTACAACTCTTGGTTGCGCCTGTATTGTAAAGAGAGGACTAAAGTGAAAACGTCACCCTTTGTGTGTTGCCATGGTTATTGGGTCTACGCTGAAAGCAGTGAACCTTTTCCCTGCGCTTTTCCAATCAACGTTTCAGATTACCAGTGAATGTTTAGACCCAATTACCATGGCAACTGATGTCACTTTTTAGTAGTCTATTGCTCGATTACTTGTCACCACCCCACAAATTGACAACCCCCGCCCCCCAACAAAAGGGATATAGTCCTGGAATAAATTTTGCAATATAATGCAAATTCTTCATATTAAGCAATTAAATTATGCAATTTTACACTCAAAAGTTTTAAAATTCCCATGTACATCTTCTAGGGAACTGTGCAAGAAATCCAGTGTTTTATGCAATGATTTCTTGTCGAATTTAACCAAACATTTTTGGGACATGAAAATAGAAACGTAACTTTGTGGTGTTTGTGACATTCCAAAAAATGTGTAGCTTAAATATTTCCTGATCCATTCGGTAAATTTGCTGTCTGCTATTGGGATCAACTAATGGTTAGAACTATATTTTAACATGTGCTTATGCAGCTGTATTTTCTCTCCTTTCCAGCTTATATAAAAGCTATTAAAAGCCAAAAGAAGTTAATTTGTTGCTTTAGCAAAAGATTGACTGCTCCAAGCTTTTTTCTTCATTCCCTCAATTAATTTTTGCAGAAATTGAGTGTGCAGTTCTAGTTATGAGTGCAGTTATAATTCAGATGCAATAATAATTATGCATTATGCACTGAAAGTATTCAGTTATCTCCTCTGTAGACAATCCTTTAGCTCCATTGCTGTCATTGTCATTCGAAATTGACACTTTGTTTCTCTCTCTTGTAAGTTGTAAGTGGGGATGTTTTCACCTTTTTGTGACATTTTGGATTTTGCAATGTTTGTTACCACGTGATCGGCAGTGGCGTATCCAGAAATTGATAAATTGGGTGAAATGTACCCGGGCTGCCGAAGGCATCCCCGTGTGCCGTAGGCACGTTTAGCGATAGGTGGGTCAGAGGGCATGCTCCCCCATAAAATGTTGGATATGCTGGATATGCCACTGGACAGGCATGAATGCCGATATGGCATCAATAGCTATATATAGGCTAAAAAAAAAAAACATTTTTTTGTTTTACAAATATACTAAAAGTCTAAGTTTTGTGTCTCAAATCAAAAGTCCTTTTATAGGTGTTTTGTGCTTGACTTTTAGGAAAAAGACCAATATTGCCTTTCAGTTGTGTACGTAATAGTACAGCATTTGCTCGTACATGCATGGAGGAAGGTTCCTTCCTCCATGGTACATGTAACAGTGATAGTTTTAGTGACATGTTTTAGTAATAAGTATTTCCCCCTCCCCCTCTTCTTTTGAATGACAAACCACATGTTTCCTTGTTAAAATGGAAAATAATATGCCCTACATACGAGACGCAAAATGCACTATATAATACTGAGTGTTTAGTATATATTGCATTTTACACCATGTAGGGCACATTACATTCCTTTTAAACATTGTATTGACCGACACAATAATTACCTATACGTGTTTCCTGTTATGACAAGGTAATTGGCAGCATCTCAATTCATTCATCAATTTTATTGCTTGGGGCCTCCCAACATATTTTTAAAATTATCTCTGCACCTTTTTCATTTATATTGGTGCATCTGTAAAAGACGTATTTTTATAAAAATGTGATTTTTCCATTGTAAATTGGTTTTAACTTTATGTATTTTTCCTGTATGTGCAATGTTTGTAAAAAGTGTATTTTTAAACAACATTTTAGCTTATACTAAATATTGTATTACATTGTCGGAGGCAGCGTTTTAGGTTTTGGATTTGGTGTCGGAACATAGCTGTCTTGGAGTTTTATTGGTCTAAATTTATTGGTCGTGGTCATGGACTGGCTCAATGTCTGTGATAATTACAGAAATGTAATAGTGCAGTATTTTATTTAATTTTGTAAATATATGCATATTACGTATGTAAGTATGTAAGGAAAGATTTCCACATTAGATAATCCAGTGTGCATACCAATTTTTTAAATTGGTATACAGTTGAAGTCCGAAGTTTACATACATGTACACCACTACCATCTCCACCCAAAATGGTAAACAGGACTACCCGAACCATTGCAAGGTGTGCAAGCTATGTTTTAAGTACTGCAAGCACGTGCGGAATTCCACAAAATCACGACTTTAGTAAATACTGTTTAAAAAATTGTGACAACGCAAGTTTAAGCACACCAGTTTTAACACAGTTGTTTGTAAACTACTGACTACAACTGTATGTAATTACTGCTTAGAAATAGGCCTAATTAAAACCAGGGTTGTATCGTCCACTCCATCACAAGCATTCACAAGTCCCCTATGTCATAACAGATGATTATCGTAATATAGAAAATTCCATTAATACTTTAATAACAAAATGTTGCTCTTATAACGATCACAAAGCTTGTTCCACCTAGCAACAATTAATGTATGTAAAATGGATTCCAACCTTATAATTTAAAGTAACAGGTGAATGAAATGAGCTCGTCATATAGGCAGTTTCACAAGAAACATCTATGAATTTGGATACATTACGAAAACGGCCCATTCAAGTCACAAACTATTCAAATAAACTGCAACGAAGACACTCCTTTGTTGTATGTTCATTCGTTGTTACTTGTAATTGCATATATATGGACTTGTGAAAGACTTGATTTTATCATGAGATTTGTGATGGACTCGAGTATACAAGCCTGATTGAAAGTATCTATATACCATGAAAACAATCTTTAAAATCCTTTCTATATCATGTACACTAATTGTTCAATCTCTAAATAGTATTTTTGAAAGACTTTTTAGTAATGTGCTCAAAAGTACTACTATAAATTCATCACTGTTAAGTGTTATTTATTGTCTGCAGAGAGTAATATTTTGTTGTATACAGAGCATTTAAAGAAACGCGAATGGGCAATTCCCAAAATTAGGGGTCCAAAACTTTGGTGTACGTCCCAGTTACGTACGATACCCTGTGCATCAAAAATCGCCACTCATGATCACAGATTCTCAGTAATATACTGTAATTACAGGGGACAGCATCAATTTCTTGAAAATTTTGTTCTGTTATTACTGACAAATACTTAAAACAAATAACCATATTAAAGGCTCATAATTTGTTCCATTATATTTAATAGGAATTTGGTGTCCCGGGTTACCTATATACGCCAATGAAAATTAGCTGTAAAATAAGTTTGCATTAACCCTGGTACTTTATCCACACAAAAACGTTAAATGTATATAGGTGACATTTATTGAAATAAAAATAAATATTTTCTACTGGAAAACCACTTTCAATCACTAAACACACTTGAACATCTTTAAAAGCATGTCACACTTTTGGACCCCTAATTTAGGGAATTACCCAAATGCATGACTGCTCAAAGCTTCCGTGTGCTGTGAATTCCCATGCACTCTCATATTGACTGCTTTTTTTTCAATCAAAGAGTGTTTGCGTTACATGTGTTGCTCGGTTCGTCATTTCTGCTTGCTTTGAAAATTTGCAAAAGCTCGCAAAAGGTGTGTCATCCCAAGTACAATTTAACACTTACTCCCTGCGTCTAGCTCAGTGAAGAAAATGATAGCTGACGGGGTTCCTGATATAGCTAACATGGAATGTAAGTGGTAGTTGTTAACTGCAGTGTAGCAAGTTAACCACGCACTGTTATGACTAATTGATTATGCTAATGCTGGAGCCTTATGGCGGAGGATACCTAACTCATCTAGAAGCAAAAAATACATGCAGCGGTGGTGGTGAGCTAACATCATTTGTTCTTCCCAAATTGTTTAACTATCCCCATCTTATCCTTTATTTCTTATCCTATCCCGTACTTATGATTTAAACAGTGAACTCCACGAGTTATTTATGTCCGTCTACCGTCTTAGGAACATATATTTTATGAAATTGGTTATTACTGTTTCATTGTACATGTATCTGATACAATTGATTTTATAACTGCTCCTTTGTGCAGATATCTCCACTGCTAAGAAAAGACAAAAAGATGTGGAAATGTTTTGACACCTGGCACAAGGAATGCCAGGCCGCGAACAACTTGGCATCGGAACAGCCACCAACCACCAGTGTGCCAAAAAAAGCCAGGAGAACACCATTACGAACACACAGCCTCGTCCTGTATCCAACACACAAGCATAAACCCACCTACGACTACGAGTCCATCATTAACAAAATGATCGGAAATGTTAAAAGCAGATCGGGAAGGAACACTTCCGATCGGGTGAAAAAGACGCACGGATTTGTGGCCAACAGTGAGGGACCGACTAAGAAGTATATGCACGAGTACACGCAGACGGAACAACGTTCTCATGACGATGACGATGGTGATGCGGAAACACACGGGAAGGAACACGATGACACACGCCATCATAAGCCCAGTCATTCGTCGCCGATTCCAACGAGAAAAGCTCTTTATAAGCACAGACATAGGAACATTGATAATCCCCGCGCCACAATAACACACATTCACAACGCGTTGTAGTATAAGTGTGGTAACGCTTTTGGGGGAGGGGGTGTTTCAAAGTAAAATGATATCTGTCATCAACCATTGTCAGTATTTCAAGTGACTTGAAACATGGAGGAAGAAACTTCCTCCATGCTTGAAATAACCATCACCTGATGAAGGTCTGAAGCTTTGCGGTCAAAACATCGCGATCCAAACATCGCGATCCCCTCACTGCATGACCCAGCGTGAGACGGCAGATGAGTATTTAGTTTATTAGGGTTATTAATTGTTAATATATATCAAAGTGGCAAATATTTGCATGCTGACCGTATCGAATATTTGCCATAGAGCAGTTTCTTTGTTCCGTGAGGTCATGCATTGTTGCACATATTGTGCTTACATTGTTGACCAATTTTGCCGTACAAGATGGCAGCTATCCGATACGGTCTATACAATATTTTAAAACAAAATTCTGGAATGAAATATGCGGGTAGACCTAAGCTTTGCAATGCCTAACTCGCAAACCATTTTGAAACATGAGATACGAGAAAGAGTAGCCTGTTACAGCTGAGCTGACTGAGGGCATTAATTTGTATTTTACTGTAATTGCAACGCCCCGCCCCCCGTCCAAAAACAAAGTTCACATGTACACAGGATCAGGAGCAGGATTTCATCACATCGATGTGCTTGCCATATTTGGGTCTGTTTTCGTCACCACAACCAGAAACATCTCTCTGTCGTGCGGATCCAACCAATGGTCATCGGCAATCGAAGCCGATGATCATTTTACGTCGGTGAAATCGGCCCTTGGGGTGGTCCATAATAGGGCCAGGGCAGACAACTGTAAACAGAAGCAAGAAAAATATTCGGTATCTGGTATTATTACAATTTTTATAACGAACCAAAACGTTTTAACAGGAGGAAAATCATCCTGGTCCACCGTTGTATTCATTTTTACCGCTGTGTATCCCATCGTTTAGATAGAGCTCTCCTATATCATGTAATTAGTAATAAATAACTTCGTCATGGATGTGGTTGTAATTATAATTATATATAATTGGAAAATGGAATTAAGTGACAACAAAGACATGCTGAATCACGTTTAATTAAACGGCATACCTGATATACCGGTAACGCCCCTTGCTGCAAACGGTTTACATGCATGTATAATAGTCATTTTATTATATCATTTTTCAATTTATCGTCTTAATTGATTTTACTGTATGATATTCAAATTAGGACTGATGAAGGAACTCAAAACTCGTTCACACCGAATTTCATTTTTGCAAGAAGAAAAAAACATTTTTTTAATATTTTAAAATCAAGAAGAATACGACAAAATGGAATCGCGCATTTTATCGCTGTTGGAAAAAAAAAAAATAATTAATCGAATGCTGTATTGCCAGTTCCTTGCCTTTCAAACGTCTGTTTTTTGTCTCTATTGTGTAGGTGTTAAATACATAGTCTTTTCAGCTTCATTGGGATTAACAAGCTTTTGCTATGTTGTAAAAAAAAAATACGGTAACCAAGAAACATAAATATTGCAACTGATTTAGTATTGTAAAGCTTCTCCCGTTTTTTGAATTGTGAAGCCACTGTCTATGCTTAAGGAAAGGTCGTCTTTTTTTTTTCCGAGTGATATCATTTTGTATGTCTATTTTAGTAAGTCGTCCAAAAAAGCCAAAAGGATTTTTATGCAAACAAATGCAATGTTTTATGATGCTTGAGAGTTTTCATGGTGGAGGTAATTATAAAGCTGATTTTTTTTTTACGGCATGCATTCAGAAGAATCTCTCTATTTTGGGAGATGTGTGGTTCCGGTTGTGAAAAGAACCGTTTGGTTTCTCGAAGATTCGGACAGCGTGCTTTGTCCGTCAAATGCAATAATGTACAAAATGCTTTTTTGTTGTGTATTTTATTCAATTTTTGTTAATAGTATTTGGTGTTACACTAAAAATATATTTCAAATATATTTTGTGCGGTGCTGCAAACATTGCGATTTTTTGTAGTGCATTTTTGTTTAGTATATGAATACATTGCTACACGAGTCGGGTTAATTGCGCTTTGCATGTGCCATGTATAATTCCCAGCCATTTGTTGAATGTTGCATAAACTGTGAAGTGTCAGTCTTTATTTGTAAATCTTGTAAAAAAAGGAAAACACCACCTCCCCATTTTGGTTTCCAAATTTCAATTTGTCTATTAATGATGGACACCGTAGCCTGTCCAATGCCATATTCGGAAACCAAAAGCATCTGCCGAAAATGCAATATATTTAAATTCCGTATATTTACGGAATTCGGCCGTAAATATTGAAGGACATGATCTCCGCAGTTTACGGACGGTGATGTAGACATAATTTTGTAGGTCAAACAAATCCGATAAACAGATTAATTAAACTGGAAAAAAAAAGTAAAAGCAATTTTTCTGCCAGCAGGACCTAATTTTCCCCGGCCCCCAAAACGGGAAGGTTAATGCCTATATGGTGTATCTATCGATCAAGTATGAGCCTACGTTTGTCAATTATTCGGTTACAGTGATTCCATGGATATGCTGCACGATATGGTACCGAGTGTAAGCGCCCCCTATATGCCTACCGCCGCTATACCTCAACACACTCACCCCTTAAAGGACTATGTTTCATCTTGCAGATGAAACTTTTTACAAATTCGTGGAATAAGAGTGTAACATATCTAAGGAAGAATGTTGGTAAACTAGCCTGAAGAAATGCTAGCTACTTAGATGCATCAATGCTTCATAAAACCTTGAAAATCTGTATGTGGATTTTGTGTACAAGTGAATGGTAAAACAAAAAAAGTTTTTTAAACTACCTTCGGTTGTCAACTTCCAACATGAAATATCATTTTCAGGACGGAAATAAATTCATGTGGTATTCGTTACCATTGCTATCAACACTGAGTACGGTTTTTCTTGTCGACTCATAAAAAACAAAATTGGATCATTGCAAATGATACAATCGCCTTTAATCCTGAAAGGAAATTCCTTGGATGTTTGACACACAATTGGGAAACAATGGAAGGGGTAGGTCACTCGGTGTCATATCGTGCACCAAATGGGATTTATGAGCTCATTGCAAACATTGTTCATGTTTCACTTTCAATATATTTGATAACCATTTGATGAGATGTAGGCCTAGCTTAAAAACTCAACAAACGCGACTTGTGAGATGTTAGGTCAGTCGGAATTTCCTCGTCCGTGTAACACCCAAAATACTTAACCAGAGCTACATAGTAAGAATCCTTATTGATTGGTAAAAACATATATCGATGTTAAAAAGAAAATGTAAGGGTCTTTTTTACGTTTTTTCTGGTTTTGTATCTTTAAACTACTTTCTTCCTATCGGATTAGCAAAATGAGTGCTTCGCCGCGCGCCCAGTTGACAAGGCTCTCGAGTGTCATTGCGCGACGGATCGTACCATTATTTGTAGGGTATGCAGTTTATGAAAGTTCAAGTACGCCGCCAATAAATGCATTACATACCCATTGAAACTGCATTTGAATGTTTTAAAACCGTGTTGGGAGAGGAATAAATTCTTCCTGTTTGAAAATATTAATATTTGTTGCGTTTGTTCGTAGTGTGTAATCCCTGCTAAAATCGGCCGCCCCCGTCCATATATTACGTGATCCGTCTTTTCGAATACGGCGCTAGACTGGTTTCCGATCCACATCTAAAAATCGGAACGGACGTGCCACTGAATGGGAAAGCCATCTTCGTAGGAAGAAATGCGACTGCGTATTAAACGCTATCAAGTACGCGCACGCACACGCTGTAACATGTTCCAAACACGCGCGCGTGTTGCTCGAAATTTGTTCGAAATACGGCGCAGCCGATGCGCGTCATAAAAAACTACGCTCAAAATTCTGATGCACGTGGCGATTTGTAGGAATTAAGTGACGTCATTTGAACGTGATCAATTGATTTTCTTGCTTTATTTCCACAAACCGAAAATTAAGATCAGTAAATCGAAACATTCTGAACCTCAATTTACAAAACAATTTGGGACGTTTTGGGAGATTTTATTAAAGGGACCAGCTAAATTTGTATTTTCAAATTGTGCTTAAAAACAGTATCAACATTTTAGTGCACATGTAGGAAATACATATCACAATATTTTGTCAGGCAATCAACTTTTGCAATATAAAGCAGATAAATTATGTGCTAAGTAATGTTTCGTGCCAATAGCGCCATGAAATTGGCCCCTGGAGTTCAGAAATATTTTCCTTTTTTTCAATACTTCATTGCACCATCACTGCTGTCCTCATCTTTTGCAATGTCAGTCGTCATCAAAGTCTTCATTATCTTTAAAGCCCCAACATTTTACTTCACGAGCAGACAAGTAAAAGAAAACTAAAAGTGTTGAAAGCAAGGTAACAATCACATTATATGGTATCTTTGTGGAAGAAAACTGCTAACTGAAGGTGTTTTAAGTTTTGAATATTTTTTTTTTTTACCTTTAATGCATTGGCTTAAATTTCTACAAGGCTCTTTATCAACATATTACTACGACTGTAATTGTGTGGAAATAAAACATGTTCCAAATTATTTAACACTTTATTAAACAGCTTCAACCTGCAAAGCATTATTATGACAATTCAGTGATTTCTTTAGAATGTATTGTACCTGTAGGTGATTGCACAACACATACAATGGAGAAATGAACTGATTGCATAATACACACAATGAGGGAATGGAATGACAAGAATGCGAGTCAAGTAGTGTAGATAACAAGGAAATACAATTAATTACTTGTACTGTAACACTTATGTAATGCTGCTGTTCCTAATTTTAAAAGTTTTCCAGTCACGTAAATAATATCTTGAAGTTGCTGCTGGTGGGTATCACCTTCATGCCATTTGGGAACGACTTTCACCTTCGCGGGTCCATCTCCTAATGGGAATGAGTGGACATGGGTTGGCTGCTCTCTTCCAAATGCCAAATACACCTCTTCGGGAGAATGATCTAGGGAAAAAAAACAATTAACTAATTTAAAAAAATTGTTTAATATCCATATCTACATTCTTTAAAATCGATGCTTAGAATACAGACGTTAAAACAATTTTAGACGTTAAAACAATTTTAGACGTTAAAACAAGTGTAATACAATTGTAGATCACTTGATGAATACCTGGTTGGCATTTGACGCTTGCTCATACGTTTGGGTTCACCGGCGATGTCATCCTGTTTATCCTCGAGCCTCAAATGTAGGTACAGGTGTGGACAATATGTGCTGCATCTGAAGTCTTCGCTCCTTGACAGTTTTGATCCAATCACTGTTCAGGTAAGTGAAATCTTCACTTCCTGACCCCTAATGCACCTGGTGGTTGGTGCCTTGCCCCCATCACTGTTGAACTGAAAAATGAATAACAAGTTAACATTAATAATAAATGGCACTGAGGGTTGAGAAGTTGATCAGAATGTTTTTCTTTTTTTGAAATGACTCAAGCATCGGTAAGTGCAAATTTGATGGAGATACCCACATTTTTGAGTTAGAAAAAAAACATTTTGTGAGGAAACACTTAGTCTCATATGTTTTGTGCAAAAGGTCGTAAGACATGATGAACGGTATAAATACCGTACACGTTCGCCACTAATAAAAGTAACCATGTCATGATCATAAATGCCTCAGAAAGTGTAAAATTTGGTTAGGAAACACGATAAGAAAATATCAAGTTTTTCTTTGAAAACACTTAGGATTTTTGTTGTCATGCTCCATAGACTTAGTGCATGGAGTTTCAACTCGCGAACGTGCATGATAGTTTTTCCATGATCAACCACCAAATTCTCTCCGAATTTTTCGACCGTGACCGGTCGAGATGTCTTAAAACGGGACGACTGTCGCTGTCACTTGTTCACTGTACCGTGTACACTGCGCTGGGGCCTGGAGTGTGTTTTTCAGTTGTGAATTTATGCCACTTAAACCACGAATTAGCAAAAACAGACCGCTAGCAACATAAAGCTTACTATACTATTGTTACCTTCATTACTTACTTTATTTTTAAGAGTAATTTGTTGCTCATATACACAGAAATCTTTCGCGATCCATCGATGAAAATCATGATTGTTGCTGGCCGGCCGGCGCCGCGCCATACACAAAAAGGACATTTCAGTCTGGCTCTCTGACATGACGTTAAAATGCCGTATATTTATATTTTACAGGCCTGGATCCCAGACTTAAGGCCAATCATCGGAGTGGTCGATTTTATAGCAGGAAATACACAAGAAAAATAAACACATTAACGATTTAAATTTTGAAACTAGAAGAATTTATTCTACTACAGCATAATGTTAAAAATTTTAAATGTTATGAGCTACAATTCTGATGGTTGCATAATGTATACATTGACAATGTGCTTCAATTTTCATAAACCAGACACCCCACAAATAATGGTATGGTCTGTCGCGAAGTAACAATCGGTTTCCTGTTTAATGGCGACGCACTCGTTGTAAATCCGGGAAAAACAAAGTAGTTCCAGCGTCAAAAACCGACAAAAACGCGAAAAAGACCCTCAGAATTTATTTTTAACATCGATTTCTACTTTTAACAATAAATAAGGACTCAACTTGTTTAGGTCTGGTTAAGTATTAAAGTCCTACACGGACGACGAAATTCCGACTGACCTATGTGAGATGCAATTATTTACTTTGGTAACTTAAAGGCAAGGCTCGTCATCAGCAACGCGCGCGCGCGCCAAATTCGTGCCACGAAATACGCAACTCCATGCCATTGCTGTGGAGCTGCGTATTTCGTGGCACGAATTTGGCGCGCGCGCATTGCTGACGAGCCTGCATTGCCTTAAAGTTTAAGAAAGTTGCGACACGAGAAGATTTGCTTTTTAAACAAACTGTCTAGCCAAACATATTTCTTTACGGCTAATTTTTCAACACCTTTGAAGCATAAAATGTGATAGGCCTATGTTCTACCTGGGACGTCAAACTTTTCGGAACTTTAAATTTAGGATCAACCCATTGTGTCTTTTGTGGTTGCCTGATTTTAAAGGTAATTTAATTCCTTCATTAAAGGCCATTATTTGTAAGATGAAACTTTTCACAAAACTCTGGAATTAGGACAAAATTAACATATCTAAAGAAGTCGGTAAAGTAGCCTGCAAAATGTTTATCTGAATTAGATGCAGCAACGCTTCAGAAACCCTTTAAAATCTATGCATGGTGTTTTTGTTTGATTATTTATTTATTTATTTATTTATTGGTGGTACTTTTGGTCAACTCGCAAAGTTAAATTTTGTGGGTCATATATGCAAATGTATAGGCCTACTCGGATGGCCTTTAAAAGTATGCGTACGGTCCGCGAGTGAATCTTTTGTCACCTCACCCAGGCCAAAAACATGTCTTGTCTCCAGTGCACTATAGTCGTCTTCTTGGTATGTAACGACCCAGTCTCCAGTCTATAAAAGGAACTGCCATAGAAATGCGTGTTTTTGGCCAGTCGCGCAATCGCGATGACAGCGGATGGACGCATATTTGGCACAGTTCTTGATCTTTTTCTTTGTATGAAATTGGGTGTTAATTTTCGTATCACCGCCAACATGTAAATTGTTATAAACATTTTAAGACGGCAGAAATGCCAAGCAGGCAGTCGTCTGGCTGTTGAAGCACTCGCCCAACAACTTTACAAAGCCCGATGCAAGTTTTTAGTGGCGTTGCGTTGTACTTTAATTTTGTACATGCAGCCTGCTGTTCTGTTGTTGCCTACGAACTGCGGTTGTTCTTTTTTGTACTATTACGGTGAAATCTGCGTGTTTCAACAGATATGTTGAAATATTTAACTCAAAAGCTTAGAGCGCAGTCACTAAATGAAGTGCTGCCTTATGAATCAAAGGTAAGATATTGTGCATTTAAATTTGAGGTATTTTTTTCGTTACTCGTAGTCGTACACTAGACTAGGGCCTTTAAAAAAACAGCTAGGCCTAACTCTTGAAAAGCTATTTAAATTCTAATTAAGATCTTCCCACTTGTAAGTTGTAATTGCACTTCAACTACTTGACAAGAAATGGGCAAGATTACCTCATATGGACACTGAAGATTTGCGTTGTCATTACCCAAGTATGAACTATGTAAAAAAATCATGACTTAATAAAAATGTGGAATCTTTAATGGGAGACTTTAGAAATGTGTGGTGGCAGCAAACAAACCACTCGATCCCTTTCCATTGTTAACGTCACGTTTGAGCTACAGTGCGCATGCTCAATATGACGTAGACAATGGAAATATACCGGTTTGTTTGCTGCCACCAAGTATTTTGAAAGTCTCCCATTGTCCTACTAGATTCTTCAATCGTCTATCGTATACTCCAGTACTGATTGTGATACTGAGTGATAGTGTTAAGAGTTGAGAAGTTGAACAAAACATTTTTTCCTTTAAAATGACTCATCAAGCATCGGTAAGTGCAGATTCGATGAAACAACCCAAATTTAGGAGTGAGACAATTTTAAGATTTTTGTGAGAAAACACTTTTTCGGCCAGCCTCATGTGTTTTGTCTGAGATCATCTTCTCAATTCTTTCCTGAGTGAGGAGAAATTCCCTTACTCTTCATGAAAGAATGCTCTGGGATGATCTGGATATTTTAGGTGCACAACACACTGGACCAATGGCTTTACATCCCTTCCGAAGGATGGAGCAGTTGTGGGTGGTTAAGTGCCTTGCTCAAGGGCACAGGTACCGAGGGCAGGTATTGAACTCGCAAGACCGAGTTTTTTTACCAAGTTTTCACCCCTGTTGCAAGTCAAAGACATAAACCACTCTGGCCACGGTTGAGTAGGCCTTGTGAGGACAATTCTTTCAAGTTTAAGTATTGGACATACGATAGACAATTAAAGAAGGAAAGAATTGAGAAGTTGATCATGGCGTCAGACCTTGTGTGCAAAATCTTTAAAAATCTCACAAAATCTTAAAATTTTCTTGTTCAAAATGTTGGGTTTTTCCCATCAAATATGCACTTACCAATGCTAGATTAGTCATTTAAAAAAATAATAATAATAATTCTCATCAACTTCTCAACTCTTACCTTAAAGAATTCACCCAGTTGGACTATTAAAGAGTTCGAGTATCATGCATCTTGAAGAGTGTATACTGGTGCTTGCGTTACTTACATGTAACATTGTCAGCTGTTTCTTTCTGACTTAACATTCTCAGCTGTTTCTTTTTATCCCAAGTGCAAAACGGGGGACGACTCGGACTACAATGCCGATTCCGAAGAAGAAAATCAAGAAGTAGAGCAGTTTTTTGATGGTTGGTGTCTCTGCATGCTTACAATGTACAATGGGAGACTTTGAGGCACTTGGTGGCGGCGGCAAACGTATTGGTCCTACGTGACCAGTCCGCTATTGTTTGCATCACTGTTGAGTTAAAGTGCGCACACTCAAAATGACGCAAACAATAGTGGAGTGATTACGTGGGACTGTTATGTTTGCTGCCACCAAACGTCTCAAGTCTCTCATTGGCTTGCTGGTGAGAGAGAATCCAGCACTTTGTGTGTGTTCAGATTGCACTTTTCCCACCTAGCTTTTACCAGAGCAATGTCCACTTGTCCTAGGGGCAATTTCCAGACAATAGACCTTATGCACGGCGGCCATGACAGAGGGCAGTCGCATTGTCACAGTGCGTCATGCACGAGTAGGCACATTGTGGATCTATTGTCACATCATTTAAATATGAAAACCTGTCCTCTGTCATGGCTGCCGTGCATAAGGTCTATATAAAAAAGTGCACCAAAGGTACAGATGATTTTGTTATTAAATTTTTCACACTTGTGGGAAAGCTTTAGAGTATAAAAGTGTGATCGCACCCCCTCAAAATTCAGTAGTACTGCAGTTTGACTCATTCAATTTCATTATGCTTGAAACATTTTGCTAAATGTTTACCACTCTTGGAATGTCCAGGTATCTTAAATTCTTTTGGTGAACTTTTAAGTGGGAATCATCTCATACAAAATACACTTTTATGCTGGATTGACAGACTTTTTCGGGCATAAATTTGACCAAAAAGCGGCATGGAGAGAATTTGGAGGTAAATGATGCACTGAAAATCACAGAATAGCAAAACCACCAGTCCAAGTTGATTCTGTGATTTTCATTCTCATTTCACTGAAAGCAATGAACGTCAAATGTACGTGTTAAAAAGGCTCAGTGTGAATCCAGTCTTACAGAAGTTTACGGGGGTACCGTGGCCAAGTGGTTTGGGTAATTGACTCGAAATCATGGGTGAAAACGTGGGGTTGCGGGTTCAAAATCCGGCTGCGGTACCTGTGCCCTTGGGCAAGGCACTCAACCACACTTGCTCCATCCTTCGAAAGGGATGTAAAGCCGTTGGTCCAGTGTGTTAGGTAATGGTAACGCACACTAAAGATCCCAGAGCATTCTTTCGTGAAGAGCAAGGGGATTCCCCGGTGTCTCTGGTCATTTCTAATTCTAATTCTTAATGGGTTTCCTCACGCTTGCGAGTAACAGTGCAATGAGCTATTGAGGAATCCTTGGTATGAATACCAGAAAGAAATAATAATAATAATAACATGTCACACTGTGTAACTTACACCCCATCTACATACATGTACATGTACTTTATCAACAGAGAGAAGAGCCTGCAGTGGAAACCCAAATAGTGCGGGACGCGTCCTAACACCCCATCCAGTCAGACAAAGACCTCTAGAGGACATTGTCAACTCCACTGAAAATATTCTATCATCAGAAAGAGACAGGCACAGTTCAGAAGAGGAACTGTCGGGATTAGACAAGCAGTCGGGTAACGAAAAACGAAAATGGTCACAAATTAGCCGAGCCGGTTACGGGGATGTCTCGGGCTCCAGCGACGAAGAAGTAAAAGAACTCTGTGCCAAACCAACTCCACTGAAATTTAGCGCCTCTCCACCAAGGCACTTGCAAAAACAGTCTCGAAGAAATTTGGAGGGGAAAAACTCAAATTTTGTTGCAAATGTTGGACCAGCTACAGACTTGGTTTCGCCAAGGAAACGGCACAGACACGCGTATTTCACGGATGAACATCAGGGACAAAACGGCCGCTGCATGGACTTTGAAAAAATGCAACAAGTAAGTTTAGTTTTAATTTTGTTTTCCTTTCAATTCAGTAACTCAAATATATACGGTATTTCCAATTGCATCCCTTTCTGGCAACCTACATGCGAGGTTCTCAAATATACAGTTTAACCTTCATAATAAAAGCACGGTTAGTATACCCAGCATACGTGACAGAGGGACTCCCTGTTAATGTACGTTAAATTGTAATGTCGTGTTCCTTTCCTGTACAGAAACAGTATTTGAAGAGGTGTGCTTGGGTTGGCCAAGGTCACAGTTTGAGCCATTCACACGGTGTGAGAGCAGCAAGAGTGGTTAGGATTAAGGTGAGTACATGTATCTGACATGTTGTGTTCAATTACAACATGAGGCTGTTTCCTATTAGAACATCCATCCTTGGGGGGGGGGGGGGGGGGGAACTTGCCTCGTGGCCACCATGGGGCGACACGCAATATCTCACCTCAAGTTCAATCCTATGTCAATTAACACTCGTTCTCAAACTTGTCCGGGGGCAAACTCACCCTGTAGAAGGGCACTTGTCCAGCTCATTTGAACAAGTGAGAACTGTTCTCGCCCCTGGGAAAGTGTATTGCCCTTGGGCCAAAATTTTCAAGCCTGGTCCCGAGCAAGGTTGAACTTGACCCCAGGAAAGAGCATTTTCGGGGGTGGCTCGGGGTGAAGGACGTAGCACTTACTTCGCATCTTTGAGGCTGTGTATAATCATTTCATGAAATCTGTGCTATGTCGTCTGAAAGAATGCGTGCACACATGACACCTGAGTAGTCTAGCTGAATGCACGCTAGCATGCTTTTGGCAATTTGGTTGCAGACTAATCAGCAACCAGCAACATAACCATAACCTTTATTTGCATAATGCTCTGATGATGAGTGCAAGTTAAAGGTACTTTTGTACTTTAGCATGTCTTTGTCGATCTTCAGTTGTATTTTCAGATTTTCAAGTACAACGTGTACATGTAGCAAACATTCATTTTATCTGTTTACTACATGTAGTACATGTATGTATTAGAAACTCATTAAGCTTGGCTTCAAGGTTGTAATGACTCGGACTCGAGTCGCGATTTTTACTGAGGGCATTTAGACTTGACTTGGGACACGAGGGCAGTTTGACTTGGAATGCGAGGGAAGTTTGACTCGACTTGGGACTAGAAGACGCCTTGATTTGAGACTCGAGGGCAGTTTGACATGATATGGGACTCGAGGGTACCTTGACTTCACTTGAAACATGATCAGGGCAGTTTCACTTGCCCTTGAACTAGAGGACACTTTGACTTGGGACACGAGGGCAGTTTGACTTGCTTTGGGGCTTGATGGCACCTTGACTTTGGAGTCGTGGGCACCTTGACTTGGGACTCGTTGGGCACCTTGACTTGGGACTCGGGGGCACCTTGACTTGGGACTCGGGGGCACCTTGACTTGGGACTCAGGGGCACCTTGAGTTTGGACCCGGGGGCACCTTGAGTTTGGACCCGGGGGCACCTTGACTTTGGACCCGGGGGCACCTTGACTTGGGACCCGGGGGCACCTTGACTTGGGACCCGGGGGCACCTTGACTTGGGACCCGGGGGCACCTTGACTTGGGACTCGGGGGCACCTTGACTTGGGACTAACACAAATCAGTTGCAACCAGTACATGTATGTACGCTAAACTGTAGCAGCAACTGTGAGAGCACGTACATGTACGTGTACATCAAGCGTTTCGGGCAACTGATCAGATGCTGCGAGATACTCGTTACCACAAGATCTAACTAGTTTTAATGTTAATGTACTGGCACAGATACACAAGGCACTGTTTTTGAAGATGACAAATCATGACATACATATGTATACAGTGTCTGCCATTGGGCTACCAGTACATAAGTTTGAAATTACATTTGAAGTACATGTATACATGTATGTCTCCCTGTATGTCTCCCATTTGTTTTTCGTGTCTATACGGACATGTACCCGGTACATGTACGTGTTTTTTGCCATAAATCCACTGTAAATGGAAGTCTTGCATGTACTTGCATTTCGGCATTGTATGTTGTAGATCGTAAAACGTGATCATCATGTATCATGTGTACATGTACCGTATGCACATTGTTTGTGGATAAATCAGTGTACATGTACTTCAGTGTACTTCAGTAAAGTTAGTGTACTTTAACAGTGATGTACATGCTTTATACTGTGTACATTAGTACTGTAGACATGGTATAAATGTTCATTTGTGACAGCAAAGCCTTATACATGAAGCCAAAAAACGAGGAAGAAGAGTTTTGTGCTGTGTAAAAGCCTATAGTGAGGTCACAGGTGTCCCACTCAGTTTTACAGTGTACATGTACCCATGCCATCACTCATATCATGCATGTGAAAAAGCTCAAAGGCCAAGCCTTTTCACAGTAGCCAACTACATGCATGTATGAGGTTGTGTCTCTTTGTGTAGGCCTACACATAAATTGTACACATATAATATCCAGACCAACTCTGTTAGGAAAAGTCCTAGCAGCTGATTGCATTTATTGAAGCCACTGGCTCACGGTCCACTAATTGTCTGGGGGAATTACATGTCCCTTTGCTGATTAAGATTCTTCCTCCAAGCGTTACATTTCTGTGTTTGATATACGGGTATTGACAATCTACATGCACTCTTGTATATGAGGTGAATGCATTGAATCACTGTGGCCTTAATGGGACAGTGTGTTGCCTTTGGGAAAGTTACAATCAAAGGTTAGTTGAGTAATTGGAACAGAGGGAACTGATGGAATTTAAAGGGCTGGGTGTGGGGAGAGCAGAGATGGGGTGGGGTAGGATGGGATATGAAATAAATGGAGCAAAATAATTTTTTTTAGGAATGGCAAGAACAAAATTGTAAAGGATAGGGTGGAGCCAGCATTGAATGGCAAAATTTGTTGGGTTGAAAGTCCATTGCATGTTCCCAAGGGAAATCGGCATTCTGTGTGTTTCACATGAATAGACGTGTCTCCTTAGTTTCCAGATGACCAGACTAAATTTGTTGCTGTGTGGTGCACGCGGCAGGTGTGAAGTGCAAAATCAATACCATGTTCACTGTAGGAGAGAATGGCATAAAGCAAACAGACTGTTGGTTTGTTGCTGTGTGGTGCACGTGGAGCAAAATGAATTTTTAGGGATGGCAAGAACAAAATTGTAAAAGATAGGGTGGAGCCAGTATTAGCCATCCTCTTAAAACAGTGCCCCTTTAACGCACTCCCCGATCGAATGGGACAGTCATAAGGAACAGAACCCAATACAATTTCTGGAAAGTATAGGAATCGTTTCTTTTCGGCATAACATGACCGAATTGTAAGTAAGGTTGTTTTTGCCCTTACCCGACGTGATTATTAACACTGTATACTCAGTGCTTTCCCGAGACACTATGAAAAACTTCATAGCGTGCTCGGGTGGGACTCGAACCCACGACCTCCTGCATACAAGGCAGACGTCTTAACCACTCGACCACCGAGCTAGCTGGTGTTGAATGGCCGGTTCAAATCATTTCGCAACGGGGATTGCAATTAGTCAGAAGTTGATTTAGACTTGCGTCGGGGAAATTGAATGTAAGTAAGGTTGTTTTTGCCCTTACCCGACGTGATTATTAACACTGTATACTCAGTGCTTTCCCGAGACACTATGAAAAACTTCATGACCGAATTGATTAAATTACATCAAAATGTGTGTTGGCTGAACACAACAGCCGGCTTACAACACAGATTCGCGTGGATTTCCTCAGGGTATTGTAACGTCGCTTATATTAGCAGAGGGGAAATTCCCTGAGATCTCGGGATGTATTAGCAGAATTTGTTGGGTTGGAAATCCATTGCATGTTCCCAAGGGAAATCGGCATTTTTGTGGGTTTCACATGAATAGCGTCTGATGTACGGATATATGCACATTTAGTATCCAGATGACCAGACTAAATTTTTGTTGCTACATGTATGTGGTGCACGCGGCAGGTGTGAAGTACAGAATCAATACCATGTTCACCGTAGTAGAGAATGGCATAAAGGAACCAGGCTGTTGATTGCTAAGCGTTGGCATGCACCACGTAGCAACAAAAGCGTAGTGTGACTTTCTAAATTGCACATCCATTTGAAAATGAATGTGAGTGCCAGCGATATGGTGCAAAGAGTACATGGAAAATGGCTGGGGTTAAAATTTCTCTACATGGTACACATACAGGCCGGGTGCACATGTAGCAAGTGCACTGCTAGATTCACACCATTGGTGACTGCACCTTCAGCCAATAACCAAATTAAGAAATGCCTTATTTCCTTTGTGATTTGGGTGTGGGAGAATGACTTGCACAATGAAAATATTGGGATTGGGTTTGGGGTGTGGTTCTTGTACCGTTATGCGCTCAACAAGTTGTGTACATGTATGTAGGCCTACTGTAGTTGCCTTGAACCATACACATGATACATGTAGGTGTAAACCATTGTGATTCAACTCCAAGTTAAGTGGACATTCATTTTGCACAGATTTGGGGAGTCTGGTTTGTGTCACATGTAAGTGTATGTAGGAAAATTTACTTAAAGGGCCCCTTATTTAGGATTTTTATCAATGAAATCTATGCTTTAAAACCACTTTACTCAGTTAAAGTCATAACAATCCTATTTGGAGCTTGCTTTGGGGGTTAAAACAAAGGTTTTTAGTTTTTATGCTAATGCGAATATGCATATTCATGACCAAGGTCACAACGTCACAAGAGGCAAACACAGGAAAATCACATAGAACTGTGTACAAAAGATTCCACTTTTTTCTCAATTTTCCTGAAACTTTTGTAATACATGGCTGTTTGAGTTTGTTTTACATGTTGCCTGCTGTAAGCCATGACAAAACTGGGGGTGGAAACTGCAGCAATTTGCCACAAGTCCAACTTGAAGTCTTATGTTTTTTCTTAACTTTTCCCTTCTGTCTTCCTTATGTGATGCACTCAAAACAGCGCCCTCTGTCTGTGATTTATTGCAATGAAATCTTCAAAGTTGAAAAATGCCACCTTTTATTGATTTTTACATCCAAACGAACAATAGTATGTCTTACTGAACAAGTAATCCGTCATTATAAAGCAAAGATTAGGCACAAAGTTGTTTAGGATGTCACAGGCCCTTTAACTAAAAATGCCCCTTTAAAGCCCCAAAAAAATCATTTGCAGTTACCAAAAATTTTACTTTACGAGGTGACCAAAAACAAAACAAAAAAAAACAACTAAAAGTGTTGATTGCAATGGTTACAAACACCACATGATTTTGTTTTCGTGTAAAATGCTATTTTTGTGGGAGTAATTGCCAACTGAAGGTGGTTTCAAAAAACTTTTTACCATTCATAAACACACACATAAGGGCATGGATTTTTCAGGTTTTCAGACATATTGCTGCATCTATGTGGCTGAAATTTCTACAACTACAAGGCAGTTTTCTCAATTTTTTTGGTGGTTTTTAACAGTTTAACAATCGTGAACTCTAAAAGTAAATTTTTAAGTGTATTTTCTGACAATGGCTATTCTGATGCACAGCTGCTAACGGTACACGTTTGGTGTATGCTGTCGACGGGCCTAATACGTACTAGTAATTTTAAATATCGATGCACACTACACATTTGGTACATTACATGTACCTACAGTCCAGCATGCCCAACAAATATTGATACATTGTTTGTTCAAGGACACTAAAAATGGTAATGTACTCATTGATGTACCTTATAGACAGCCGAAGTGTGACGTGGGTTACCATGGTAATTGGCTCTAAACATCATGGCCGTCGGAAAAAAGTACCATTGCAAAAGCACAGGGACACGGTTCAGAGATTTTTTTAGTGTAGAGTCTACATGTAGGCAACTAACAAAAGATGACAAATTCACTTAGGCAATCTAATGTATTACCCGGCATGTGACCATAAAATTGTTCTGTCCATGTGGAATTTACCCTAGTGAGGGCAGTTAGGCATACACAAAAGCCCTTTACCATGTAAATGGTGTCCAATGTACATGCAGGTTGCAAGATTCGTTCATATATCTCAAATGCAATATCCTGTTATCAAAATGCAGTATCCCATCAAATATTGACAGGTTCTGTTTCTGTTCAAGGACATATGAAATGGTACTTTATACCTACATCTAATCATGTATCAGTCTGGTTACCAATGTTTGTCCATGTGGAAATTAAGCCTATACATATACATGTACATGTATGTAGATTCTTTCATATAATAATGGTGGACTCTTGTATACCACACATGTTTATCCTACAGGGTACTCCTGGTGCTGTTGCCATTATTACCGCTGCCATCAGGAAATCACCAGAACCATTTCGCTTCAACTAGGTGGCTACCTGGCCAAGGCGCACAACCCTACCGGTATCATAGATAGTGGCATTCCCCCTAACAGCTCCCTAGATATCGCTTGGGTTGATGAGGCAATTGAGAATAAGTGCCTTGCCCACGGACACAAACGCGGCACAAGTGGGGCTCGGACCCATAACCCCTCGATCACGAGCATGGCTGTGTACCCACTACCACACATGCTCCCATATTCTTATCACAATGTCTCTAGAGGGCCCCTAAAATGACCATTGTGTTCAGGCTCAGAATTTGCTC
This sequence comes from Henricia sp. BOLD:AAB3569, assembly GCA_037783545.1. Classification (NCBI taxonomy): domain Eukaryota; kingdom Metazoa; phylum Echinodermata; class Asteroidea; order Spinulosida; family Echinasteridae; genus Henricia; species Henricia sp. BOLD:AAB3569. The sequence goes on from JBBELK010000245.1 coordinate 2,953,471, forward strand.
GAGAAAGATTTTTCCCTTTTTGTTTGGTCTTGATCATATGAACTCGAAAAAAGTTGCCCTTATTTGACTTTCAAACCGATGTTGCTAGATGGCAGGATACATATACGGCACATACATGTACGTACGTATACTTGTTAGTTACTCTGTGTATTGCACGAGTGAAACTATGGCAAATGGCTACGTAGCAGTTTGCCATACATTCATTGGCAAGGTGCAAGTGACTCACAACACTTCCCTATACCCCTCCTTTTTAGATTGGGGAGAACAAAGAGCTTTAAATATATCCAGAACCTTCTAAGGTGTGTTCAAAATTATCTACATATGTATGGAAATTTGAGAATTCCGCACTGTTAAGGATAAGGATCAGCGCCTTGAGCACCCTGCAGGGTGGATATGTGCGCTTTACAAATCTCATTATTATTATTAAGGCTGACAAATAGATCTAATAGATCTAATTAGATCTAATAGATCTAATTAGATCTAATAGATCTGAAAACTTATTTCATAAAACTGTTTAAGCACTAGCAAACCAAACCGCATGCTATCCTACCGATTTTTTGCTAATGCGACGCAATCTTTTTTCTTCGCTATTTTCGGCAAAATTTGAGACACATTTTCCAACAAATACACAAATTTCAGCTGTTGTTGAAATATTTCAGTCAGCGACAGGCAAGAGTTTTCTGTAGTAGTGATAATCATTCAAAAATGGAAACATTACCGATGACTGTACTTGAAAATCATGTTGACGTTTACACAAGTAAAGCAGACGACGAACGCGTTCGAACAAAACAGACAACAGCGTTGCGCGCGCACTCTTCGCGCGCTTAGAACAACGAGCATTATGAAAAAGGCCCTTGCTTAAGTGAACATTTGTGCTATGTTAAATTTAATCCAAAATTTGATTTAAAAAGCGTAACATGTTTTATGAAAGTGGCCCCTGGAGAAACCATATGCTGTAATCATGTAACTGATGAGGGCAAAGACTACAAAGTAAAAATTCCAGTTCGATTTCAGGTTTTTTGCCCAGGCCATCTACATGTAGCTATCAGATTAGGTGGCCCTGACTGGCAAGGCTAGACTGATTTCAATAAATATTCATTGGTGAATTTACAGACAGGTGTTTCCCTACAATTACACTTTACAGGGTTGTGTGTACATGTACCTTGCAGTAAAATAACAGACAACTTTTATAGCAACTCGCCTACCATATTCCGTCAAATGCACTTTAAGTTATTAAACTGTGTACTGACTGTTCAACTTGAGCCATGGTTGACTGGGTTCATGGGTGAATCATGTCATGGTGGTAGGAATGTTTTTCTGCATGCTGTGTTTTTCTGCTTACTGTATGTGATGATGTATTATTCCACCAGAGTACAAAGTTATTTTAAAACCTCTACAGGACAATTTTAAAAATTATCACATCACCTAGTCCTCTGTGGTAAAGGGGTACGCTTGTGTAAACGAGACCACATTTTCATACATGTACATATATGATGTACATGTACTCTACCGGTACATTATCTCACAATTAAAAATAAATTGGCACCCCCTGTCCCCTACACACACACTCCCCCCCCCCCCCCCCCCCCCCGCCCCCCATCCCCCTCCCCCACCCCCCCCACCCTCTGAACATTTCCCAACTACTGGAAATACTATGAAGTACTTACAGTAGTACACCCCTCCCCAAGGACCCTGCCTTTCCACTGGCATCAGGATAATTTTTTTGGAGCAGGAATAGGATGATTTCGCCCACTTGTCATAATAAAATAAAACTGTGTGTGTATAGTGATATAAACTGCAGTAATGTACATTATTTAATTGGGCCAGAATTTGGGCCAGAATTTCTTACTTGAGCCAAGCATACGTGATTCAAGATAACCTCGGGGTTGCCAGACTTCCTGCCTTTTCACAAACCTGGAAATCTGGGGAGTCCTTTGTAAGGAAGAGGGCAATACACAAAGTCTCGGGAAAATTGCAACTGGCATGTCATTAAGATGGAACCTTATAGCACACAAACTGTACAAGTTGAACATGTAATATATTAACTAGTTCATGTTAAATGGCAGACCGGATAAACTTAAAGGAACGTGTTCAGATCACATTTCTGAACTGCACGCCCCCCCCCCCCCCCCCCCCCCCCCTCCCCCCCCCTACCCTCCCTTCCTCCCCCCCATTTTTGCCATTGGTGCCTAGCATTTCATACCATAGCATTTGTCATTTTTTTCTCATTACCAATCTGAAATTTTATAATCTGTATATTTCAAGTATATTGTAAAAAAAACACCAATGTTTTTTAAACTAATTTATTTGGTTCCATTAAGCAGTGCAATGATTATACACGTACATTGTACGGTACCAACCTTTTTTCTCCAAAATACAATTTTGAGATTGCAAATTTCCTGTTTTCTTTCCATGGATAGTATTTTGAGGAGTGTATTATGATTGTTAGATTACCTGGTTCAACAAAATCCATTTTCTGGAGAAAAAAAAATCTGACTCGGCTTGCTAGTGATCTACAATGTACAGTAAAAATCAAATTACGCAATTTCCAAAAAGGCGAGTTGAAGCCGGGTAGGTGCTAAGTGTAAACACAAAAGGTGAATTTAAAAAGGCGAATTAGACCCGGTCTGATTTGCCCTTTTCAAGTCTCCTTGTGGGTAGGGTTAATTGAACCTCACAATTGTCAAGGTCGCTTGTAGTGTAAACACTACCTGAATACAGATTCTGCAATTTGAGCATCCTTGGGATGGTGCCTGCCATGTGGTAGGTTTAATTGACAAATCTGCGGTCACAATTAGCGGTGACTTTTGCGGTTTGTAAACGGTGGTAAAGGCGAATTAAAAGCCGAATCGAGGTGTAGTGTTAACGCGGTAAATGTTTAGTTTTGAGGTCGCAATAAAAATGCCAGGTCTGTATCCACCTTTGTTGTTTCAAGTGTAAATACAGTGCATGTCTTCTGTGCAGGTCATTAAGCATGATAAGTTCAAGGTGAGGTTCCATGTGTGCCTGGGCAATTAAATGGAGGTTATTCTACGACAATGTATACTTCAGTAATTGGATTTCAGTAATTAAACTTCAGTAATGAACTTCAGTAATTGAAAATACATTACAGAATACATTTGTGAATGTTGCATGTGACATGGCAACTTTCTGAGGGTACTTGGTATACATTGTACAAGGCTTTTCAATGACATTACACTTATGGTACATTGTTTGTATGCTGACAAAACTAGTGGCGTACCAAGATACGCTACTGCACAAACTATTCAAGAGTGATGTCATTTACCAGAGTAACTGGGTATAAACATTCACTGGCTGTCCAAAAAGTCCATTGCTGAAGCACAGGGAAACCCAGATACCCAGGCAGACCCAGATACCGCCTGGAATTTTCATTGCTAATTTTGCCTATAAGGCGAGGCAATTTTAGCAGCGCTTACGTTTACGGTCTTCGTGTAATAGCCAGAGCTATTAAACAGCTCTATGAAATTGGCCCCGGGTCTTCGAGTGTTTTGTCACTAGTGAATAATGCACCTGTCAATTGTAATCCCGGCCCTGGGGGACCCGGGACTTTGGAGAAAGTAGCGGGGACATAGCCGGGGATGCCAACAAAAAAACGTGCCCCGCTAGCCGGGACAATATAGCGGGGACTTGGCCCGGGTTGTACAATTTGTTGCCCCGCTATACCGGAACAATAACAGGTACATAGCCGGGGTTGTACAATTGTGTTGCCCCGATATAGCGGGGACATAGCCGGGGTTGTACAAATTTGCTGCCCCGCCATACTGGCCCCGCATGTCGGGGCCGGGATCGTGCGGGGTTGTACAATAATGCCCCGCATACCGGGGCCGGGGATGTACAAAATCAAGTGTCCCGCACGGCCGGGCACCTAGCGGGGACGTTGCGAGAGTATCACGCTGGGCCACTTGGACATCTCCGGCCCAGTCCCCGCTAGTCCTGGGTGCCCCAGGGGCGGGATTACAATTGACAGGTGCATAACTCCTATTCTCTTCTTGACTATTTGTACAGAGTATCAACTTGAACAACAGCAGGCTACCACCACGGCTACTGTGCGATCCTGCCGTCTTTTCCTTCAGGCCACTGTCCACAGTAAACCCACTCACTCCTGTGGAGGATCCCACATCATTGGCTGCATATTGATTCCACTGGTAAACTCTCAGGATATCACTTTATAGCCTTGTTCTACATCAGTAAAGCTAGGTTCAAACATTCCCGAATTATTGCCATGATTGGCCACAATGTAAAATTTCTTAGTGAATCGTAGTCTTGCCCTAAGACTGGATTTGTTGTCACCTACTTATTTGCGTGCCACTTCTATTTGGGCGCTACATACGCTGATGAGGGGACAACAAATCTCAAACTTGTGGTAAGACTATAATTCACTAAGAATGTTTACATTGTGGCATTAATTCGGTAATGTGTGAACCTAGCCTAAAATCTACTTTACCATTGCGTACAGCCCCATAAATTTTCAATTTTGGTACTTTTCTAATTTGTCCATTGGTTATGCCTGAAGGCCCATTGTATCTTTTGCAATGAGGCAGAATTGTACTACATGTACATGAGTTTACAGGAAAACCTTACTGAGAGTGTTTAATAACAATGGTAACAAACACCAGACTTGCGAGGGGTGGGGGGTTGGGGGGGGTGGGGAGTATTAAACTGACAAAAAAAATGTCGGGATGTCCACACTGGATATGGTTTAGGGCTTGAAATACCCACTCAGTGGACTGCTGGGCTAGTAAAGCCTAGCGTACATCGACCTTGCAACTCAACAGCAACTGATCAATTGCTGTCGATATGAGCGTAGCGCGCTCATCAACAGCAACTAATCCATTGACGGATCCAGGGGCGCTGAGGGGAAGATAGAGGGAAGAACAAACTCCCCATATAGTCTATGGGAGTAGTCCAGCTAACTTGGACCCTAAATATCACGTTTGAAAGATTTAGACGGGAGTTTTGAAAATTCTTAGCGGCGGTAGGAGCGGTTCATTCGGTCTCATATCGTGCAGCATATATCCCTGAAAGGCATACAGGATAGACTGAAGTGACCAAAATCACCAAATCACTAATCGGAATCTCAGGCTCAACCTACATGTACATGTAGGCCGTATCCAAGTTTATTTGAGCGTTTGATCACCTTACAAAGACTTGTGTAATTTCAAGATGCTGCCAATGAATTTTATTCATTATGCGAATCTTGTGCAGAACATCCTGGATTTACAGTTAGCATGCATAGAACTAACCCATGTGGCTTGTACCAAAAAGTGCCTGGGCCACCCGCATTGGTTGAGCATAAAACTTATTTGGTAATGGTAAATTTGTATATGCATATCAGTAGGGCACAGCAAAATACCCAACATTAGCCCAAGGTACATTTGTAAGCAAATGAAAATGGACCCTGAATTTTAAGTGAATTTTATATGAGTTTAATGCTAAACCAAATGGGGCTCTGGTATTTTTTTTAGTAGAGCATTCTACAGCAGCCCCCATGCAGTTGTTCACCAAGGGACATCAAATACACGTGGGCCTATTCCATATTAGTGTACTCAAGCTTCATGTACTTGTATTTAAAAGGGTTTATATTTGCAGGTGCAGGTTGCTAACAACATTCCTTGTTCAAATGTACATCATTAGTTTGGGAAATTAACATGCTTTAAGTGGATATTGACTGTGTGGTAGATGATAGCTATAAGCTGGCAGTCGGGAAGGATAGCAAAAATGAAATAATTGTTTTAAAAATCGGCATTCTTGCTGATTCAACATTTCACACGTGGTGTTTAACCACATCTTTTAGTATGTCTTGACTATTGATTCAACATGCAAGAAGTATTCTAGAAGAATACTTCAAGAAGTTGAATTGCATTCTGAAATTTCTTTTTTTATGCCACAAATTTTATTTGAATTTTACATGTGAAATATACACAGTCAGTTTTCCATGATCTTATATATAGACGAGTAAAAGACAACTTTGGTATTTTTTTTAAACCAAGGTTTCTGTATATAAATGTATAAAGCTTGGGTGAACCTGTACACCCAAACATAGATTCATTGCACATGTGTGCTAAAACCTTCCATATAGACATTTTAGAAGGTACAAAGGAAATAGTCCAGTTTTGGAAAGTGTTGTTTTCTACGTCAAATTTATTGAGTATACCCGTTTTGTATGTACAGTTATGTAATTGAATTTTATCTATGGGTAGGATTTACCCAATGTTATCTTTAATGAATAGTATGTTGCAAAAGTTGCGCTTTTTCTTTGTAAATAAATTCAGTTGGAAAATGACTTTTTAATGCAGAAAGGCGGATACTTTACCTCTATCTTTTTTCATGGATTCCTGTGATTCCTTTTTTTCTAATTGGAAGTAGATGTTTACAGTTTAGATATGTAAGTCTGTATAATTTATGAAGTTTATAAAGAAAAGAACATAGAGAACAAGGGTCTTTTAAATTTGTGCGTTTGTCTTTATTTGCATTGTGCCAGGACTGATATGAAAATCATAATAATGGCGAACACAAAAGAGGGCACTATTTCATTTGTGATATTTATGTATGCAAGGTTGTTTGCAAACAATATTTTGTAAAAACCATGAACTTATTTTGGAGAGATAGAATTATAAATACATGTAAAATGATTAAGTTTTTCACATTTATTTTGAATTCACACTCGCACCAAATTTGCCCTCCTATTGTGTCTGCCATACCTTAAAGTTACTGGCTATTCGAGCTGGTCTTTGCTTTTGTCATTGTTTGCAATCCTCTCAGATTTTTGCATTTTCTAATGGAATTAATAGCCTTTCCCATGAATAGCGTCTGGTGTGCTGACGTACTTCCTTTCACATGCACACTTGACTAGGCAACATTTTTGTTGCTGTGGTGCCATACTGCAGGTGTTGAGTACAGAATTAGTGTTCAACGTAGGAGAGAATGGCATAAAGCAACCAGACTGATGGCTGCTAGGCAGTGGTGTGCACCACGTAGAAACAACAGCGTAGTACGGGATTTTCCAAACCGTACCTCCATTTGAATGTGAAGAATTCAGAGACACCAGCATTGTGCAAATCTTATATGCGAAAGGCTATTGTCCTTTATCACCCAAAATGTTCCTCCTTGTGGCAGTGCACTTTCAGTAGTGAAATTCAGTTCCTGCTTTTTACCCGAGTCGGCAAAATCGTCCAATACCGAAACCAGTTGTCAAATTTACTTCGACAGAGCCGAAATGCTGCCTTTTATTACTCTTTTAATCCGGTCGCTTTTGCTTGGAGATCCCATCCTTGGCGCTGCCACGGAGCCGATAGATGGAGGGATGCCATTAGACGACGCTGTCTGGCAACGCGCTGCACTGTCCATACAGCACACCCAATACACCATCTCGCGCTCGTCTCTTGCTTGGAAAAGGAACTGCTGGCCAGTGGCGAGCCTATCAGGATTAAAATATCATGTTGTAAGAGAAACAGGCAGTCGCTCACTAGTAACAGGGAGGTTTAGATGCACGTGTAGGATATCATAAAGAGTTCCTAGAACTCGGGCTCGAATCTTGGTCACAGCAACAATCTTATCTCGTCATTAGAGTCACAGATGTGGGTTTTTGGTTTTCATCTGTTCTAAGATCTTCTCGGAATAATGACAAAGACTGATCAAAGCATTTCACGTTCACGTTCGCGTTTTACCTGCATACTTTATTTCTTGAATGAAATAAAATTACTACAAAATTTGTGAAAAAAAACCCCCAAATTATGCTTCGATCAAGAAGGCCGGATGTAACATATTTTATCAGTCAGTAACGTGTATGAACGCCTCAAGTGGCAAGGCTGACTGCACCAGCCACCGTAAGAGCTGCTGAGGCAGGGTGCGCCTCTGCCTGAAGTGCCTCCCTGAAGCTTGCACTTCTCGGGCTTTTTTTTTTTAGATGCGCGACTCGGGTCTGGTTCTGGTTCTGTACTGTGTAAATACACCGGCGCAGTGGTGGCAACAGAGAATCAGATTTAAAGTGTGGGGGTGAACTCATTCCACAGGTTTAATCAGGTTGAAACCCAACTAATATATTTTCTGAGAGCCCTCAAAGAAACAGAACATTTCTGATTTTATTGTTTTGGGAATCACTTTGTTCAAACAGGTCTAATTGGACCTGGACGAAATCACTGTAGTGAAACAGTCTTGAAAGTGATTCAAAAATGAGTGGTCGATCAGTGCCTTGTTATCTACAAGTACACTGCATTCAACAAACTTGTGTTCTGATCAAAAATTTATATTTTGAGAAAATTGTGTTACTTTTTGGAAGAGTAGGCCTCTACAATTAATTCCAAAATTGGACTTGCGCCAAAACTTGCGGTGCACTGATCTGAAGGCATTCTGTAACCTAAGCCGCCAGAACTGCTCTCTACGTAAATAAGCCGTGCATGGGAGTAAGAAGAGGCGTTGGATGCCGAGTCCCTGCCCATGAGGTTCGGGTACAAACATTCATCAGTTTCGGACAGCGGCACTTTTTGCCGCCTAAAAATCGTGCAATTTCGAGCTGAATGTACGTTCACTTTGAACGGTAAAAAACATTTAGAAATGTTAGCGGAGACATCACAGAGACTTTCGTAGAATACTCACTTCAATCTGAAAACATGTTTCCTCCGTGTGTACTCCAGAGCCACGCTGACGTATGCATTTGTGAGATCGACCGGCGGTTCATCGTGAAGGGTTTTGCCTCGTATTTTATGATCCCTCGTCTCATAAAACCATAGCAATGTGCCATGCTGAACGACATACACATAGCGCCATGATCTGTTAACAAGGAATGCAAGATATGAAGAATTAATTTTGAGTTTCAAATTGAACTGTGCCTACTTTCAAGGCCCATAACATAATTTGGAGTAATCAAATATTTTACTTCATACGTCGACAAGAAAGACCATACGTTTATAGTTATATACAGTAGGCCTATATATTTTTTTTTCGAGTAAAACGATACCTTTGTGGGAGAAAAAAGTCCACACACACATTTCTTTTTACCATTCACTCAACACAAAATCCATCAATTTTATTTCAATACAATAGGCCTGTTAAAACACACCTGTCCCTGGACCTCATGGCATAGTTCTCCTGTTCGTGTTTCCGCAGCAAAAGCCCCTCTGCCTCCACCCCGTACTTCACATCATCACTGTCTGGTACCGTGGGCAGATCGGCTTCACATGGGTCCTCGTCGTCTCCCTCATCGTCCGCATCATCATCAAGCCAGTTTATATCAGGCTTGCGATTTGTTGGCCTCGTGCTGCTTGCCACTGAATCTTGGTACGGACTGCTGCTGACCCCAGACTCGGAATCGGTGTCTGAACTTCGTTTCTCACTTTGACATGGCATGTTTTGGATTGGACTATCTTCATCGCTTGTAAATTCATAACCGCATGTGGTAGCAGAAGTGCCCTTGCAACCGGCAATCTGTGACATGTTACGCCGGTCTGCCGGCTCGTTGTGCGGAGACAAATAATCATCTCTTGGCGTGCTCACGACGCTGCTTGTGCCCGGAGATGAAGACGTGAAGGCAATGGTCTTGATCGCTTCCAGAATCGTATTCTTGGTCTTATATGAAATAAAATAAAATGGTCTCTCAAACTTCCTTGGGAAACGTACATTACAAATGAGCGAAATGGTAGTCAGTCACTGACGTGACAGTATAATTATGCACCGTGTGTGCGAAACTTTATTCAAAAACCAAACTACTTGAGTCGTTTGTGTTTGCACAAAAATATTATGTATGATACTATAGGCAGATTTACCTCCAGAGCTGTTTCTTTCTGTTCCACTTCTCCCTAAAAACAAGAGACAAAGAAAAACTTATGATGTTAAGTGAAAGTAATTTTGCCATTCACGACGCGGTATATATGCACTACCGCGTTGTGAATGGGCAAAACCACTTCCACTTAGCATCGTTTGGACCGACGCAATAATTCCCTACTTCATGCAGCTTGTAATGATTTGAACAAATTAAATTGAATTGTCATGCAAGCTAGTACCCAAGACAGCCAGTTCGAGACACAGGGAAATTAAGTTTTGCTTACAAAGAGGCGCGCTACACATTGGACCCACGGCCTTAATCCCATACTGAATGAGTGGCCCAAAATTAAGGTCCTTGCAAGTGCATTGTGCCCTGACGCCCTGGAATTGTTTTAATAAAATAAATAATTTCGTTACATTTGTTGAGATGTAACTTCACGGCACCTGTATACACAATTCGAGCTGCAAATGTAATCGACCAGAACTTGGTCTTGCTTCAGGTACCGATCAGGCCTGAGCCATTCTCAAGCCTCTGATAACTATGCAAGTATCCCATTCACAAGGGACAAAGGTTGAAAGCCTGTCTATTCTCATGCAGAATTACCATTCTCGCCCGATCCGACGCAAGCTAAATCTCCTCACAAAATTACCTTTAAAAATTATAACCGTTTTGAAATAATTTTGCCACAAATTCTGCAATACCTGCTTGTTCTCCAGTGACTCGTTAAGAATCTCAATCTTCCGGTTTAATGTTCTGCATTTTCGACTATTGAAGTACAAATTATCCTGCAAATCCACGACCTCGTTCTGGTAATGGTCTGCTTGCTGTTCTAGTTCTGTGCACTTCTCCATAAGAGACACCTTTGGTAAAAAAAAAAGAGAGATTTTATACTGAACACAAATTCGATTTGTATGTTTTAAACATATAGGCCTAAACCATAAAAATACATCGATCAGATTGTAGAATGAGAAAAAAATAGTCTAAAGTGGTGCAAAAAGACACTCTGAAATTACTTTGCTCTCTTGAAGATCGCTCAGTTCTCGCACTGTTCTCTCCAGTAACGAATGGGCGTGGCGCAATTGGTCTTCTTTGGACCTGACTTTCTGCATCGCTCGCCGATAGTTTTCTTTCAATGAAACTAGCAAAATAAACAAAAGAATGGAATGTAGAATACCAACAAAAAAATAAATGTGAAATACCTTTTCCAGAAAAACACTGGCATACTTTGTGTGTTATAACATTTATCAAGCAAGCAACTGTTTTGTGTTCTACATTTTTATGATTGGCGTTGGTTTATGCATGCTTTGATCTTAGAGTAGATGAAAACCAAAAACCCACATCTGGACTTTCGTGGCGAGATAAGTTTGTTTCTGTGTGACCAAGATTCGAGCCTAAGTTCTAAGACCTCTTAAGTCATGATATGACCGGTGCTGAAAAAAACATTGCATTCACGTTAGCGTTTTACGTGCATCTAAACCTCCTTATGTGGAGTTCCATTTTACATAATTGTTATTATTCAGACCCATCTGGTTTTGAGCGAGGAAGACAGCTGAATGACAGTTTGGACAATTATCATATTATTGCGGAGTTGCAAATGTTTAAAATAATTGATTACATTGTTGTATTTTGGGTTACTCGTCCCTTTTCAAACTGATTTTAGAGAGAGCAACGTCCATACCCTGTTCAGCCTCCAGTTTAGTGCTTCGACTGATGTAGCCAGATAACTGATGGGTCAGCGTTTTCACTTGGAATTCTCTCTCTTTGCATTTTTGCTGCAAGTCAGCAATCTATGCGAATAAAGAAAATGGTCTAAAAATATTGATTCAAACACCAGTAGATATGTACGGAGCCCGGGAAGCGATGAGGTGAAACAAAAACTATCTCGGCGTTCCATGACTTATTATCTTGTGGCGACGACTTATCTCGTGGGATTGAGATAATTATCTCGTGGGAACGAGATAATTATCTCGTGGGAACGAGATAATTATCTCGTGGGAACGAGATAATTATCTCGTGGGAACGAGATAACTATCTCGTGGAAACGAGATAATGCGAACGAGATAATGCGAACGAAATAATTTGTTTACCTCGTCACTTCCCGGGCGCCGCAGATATTCCATGGCGTCGGTATATAATTTGTAATACATGTACTATGAATTATTAGAATATTCGAAGTGGCATATAGTTGTCGACTTTCGTTTCTCCATCAGTGCTCCTTAGTTACCTTGGTTTGTTGCAATCTGATGTTTTCTTCAAATTCCTCCGCTACTCTGTAAACTCTGTCATTTTTGCACAGTGTACCTACATCACGCGTTTCTGCCAAACAAACACGGCATTATATTGTCAATTATAAAAAACAAATAAAAATGGACGCACACAATGGAGAAATTACGGCACGGGAGAGTCAAAATGATATGGTCCATCGTCGGCATTTGAACTGAAGACCTCAAACAAACGGGGGATGCTCTACTAGCGAAATACGAGGTACAACAATATTACTATAAATATATACCGACTTAATAACTAAATTTCAACACAGAATCTGATTAATATGTCCGTTTGTACCATTTTTTTTTTTAAACGGTTTGCTAGTTGTGGACATAGTGTTTTTTTTCGGACACAATGGTACAGACGTAATGGTTTGTCGGACACAATGGTAGTACAAATGGACACAATGGTGCAGGCATAATACACAATGGTGCGGACATAATGGTGCTATAAACGGACACAACGATGCGAACACATTGGTGAGGAGATAGTGGTACAAACGGATACAATGGTGCGGATATAATTGCTTCGGACACAATGGTACTGGTGCGGACACATTGAGCCCAAAGTTGTCTGCGGACACACTGGTACAAACGGACACAATCATTATGTACAAGTGTACCTTGGTTCTGCCAGTTGTCACCCTCCGACATTCTCTCTGCATTCGGCAGAGTTTGCACGAAGCGGCATTTGATTCCATCAGGGCAAGGCGCCTCGGCGGACTGCGGTCCAATGTCACCGCGGGAACACGCTTCGTGCAGCTGGCAGCAGAGTCTCCTAGATGCTTCCAGCCTGGGAAAACAAAATATATCTACGAACTTTCCTCAATAACTCTATGCTAATGTTGTTTACAGAAATACACGCGCGCACACACAACCAGCCTTTGATCTTTTTGTCATTTTGTTCCTATTGTATTCACAGACTTCATAGATTTTATCCACGACCGGGCAAATCAAACTTGTTTGGTTTTTCCGCATCCGATGATCTGGTGTCCTATTGGAAGGTAAACTGTACAGCTAAGGTGTGCGGCGGGCCTAAAAGTATATTTGAGGTTGATTCCGAACATATTCTACCATTTGCATTGCTGTCGTCCAGACGGGACAGATAGCGAAGACCAGTCCTTTTTTGTTAAACATGATACCTACAATTTTAAAATTTTACATGAATCAGCATGAATGCACGGTGCTAAATCACAGAAGGCGCTCATCATATACGTCGAGGAAAATGAACGAGAAAGCTAACAAGTGTATTTGAACATAACAAAAAGCATTTGGTTTGCGCGTAATACGGACTCACTGTTGTACTCAGCTGATGTAAAGTATGAGAGAGCCTTGGCGATTTTTCTAGCATCCAAAGTTTGAGAGCCTTGACAATAAATTAACCTACTCTTCTTTAAGCAGATGGCTGTTTTCCGCCTCTTCCTTCAGTTGCCCTTCCAGTATCTCAATGTGATCCTTGAAGTGGAAAGAAAAATACAGCGGTATATTTTACATTAATCGCGACAAAGCCTTGTCTACATAATGATAATTTGTAGACACTCACAGGTATAAACGTCTTTAAAAGTAACATTTTTAATATATACTGCCCTCGGCTCTTGGTTGAACCCAGTATACACAAATCAGAATCATTTTTTACCTTTGCTTAAAGCGGCCCCGAGGCTTTTTCGACGGATGACAACGGCCCGAAGAGGAAGTGTGATGTTTTTTTTAAAAGATGTTTGCAAAGGAAGGTGATGCAGGAGACGCAGCTCATGCAGGAATTTGTCATGTTCGTGCATACCCATATCCCTATCATATCGAGGGGCGTACATATGCTTTAATTCCCATACCTTCATGTGACTAATGGTCTTTTCCAGAGTTGCTACCGTCATCTTTGACTGCTTCTTATTTTCCTCCTGAAATGTGAATAAATTATCTTCAGACATTAGTATTTTAAGACTTTTAGTCGATAATTTGAAGAAATTGCTTATGGTAGCCATGGTCTTTTGTAGACAATTTTATCTTTACCAAAGCTTCGCCTCTATTTCGAGGCCTCATATCAGTGGTACCAGACAGACCTGTGATTACTCAGTGTATCCGCATCACACCACGTGCAGCCCGTTATTGGTAAATTGAGTTAGGATTTAGGAATATCTAGCTGCATTTTACGGCGCAAAGTATTAGCACTGTACATGTACCGTGCATACTCGAAACCGCTGAACTGAGCATTTCCTTCGCTAACTGGTTATCAGTTATCACTTTAACTCGTAGTTCACTATAACGTCTTCAGTACAAGACGATTGTGTCATGAGCATCTCGTCCGTCCGTAGACAGCTTTGGACCCATTATGTCCGAAAAACAATTATGTCCCACCAGTGCAGTGTGCATGTCCAAAACCCCTCCCAGGAAACTATCTTCGGACACAGTGGTACAAAATGTACTGTTAGGCCTCATCCTTTCGACGTGTTTCTACTTACCAGTTGGATGATCTTGTCGCATGATCCAACAGCGTCAGAGTTTGAAGCATCTGACACGTCTCCAGTATTCGGTGCATTGGAATAAAACCCAATTTCACTCCCACCCACTAACGTTACATCTTTATCAACATGAGATGGTTGAGCGACGAGACCAGACGGCAAACTTTGGCTTCGCTGCACGGAGTCATTGCTACTCCATAATGACATCTGGTGCTGTTCGTGCACTTCTTGCTCGAGTACGGACATATCGGACGCACTGCGGCTTTTGCGTATCGTAAGGCGGACGGTGGTTGGGGAGATGATAGATGCACACAGGAGACTGCTCTTGTTGAATGCTGGCAGTATCTGTGCATGGGGGAAGTATAAGCGACTTGTTTGGTTCCATTGTTAATGGTAGATATATTTTTTTGGAAAACTGTTTACCAATGGGGTAAGGGGTTATCGGCACGTGTAAATGAGGATACAATAGAGAGTTTCGGCAAGCTCAAAATCCGCGCGCGTATACGTATCCGTTTGGGAACTAATTTGGTGTAAAGGGTCGATATTAATTGTGTACGTACCGCTCCCGTGTCAAACGGCTCACATACGTTGTCGTACGTGTGGCTGATCCGCATCACGTACGAGGAGACCGCATAAAGTGATTACGTCAAAGCTGAAAATGATACGTATACGTATACGCGCGCGGAATTTGAGCTTGCCGAACCTCTCTACTAAACCTCAACTTGTGTATAAGTCAGCTCATTACCTCATCTACGTTCCGAGAAAACAATGAAAAAATGGCGCCCTTGTAAAATAAAATAATAAATAATGCTTGTGCAAACGTAGGCCTATAATATTTATGCACTCATCTCGTTTGCTCATAATCATCTCGGCCGGAAACAATGCATTGAACAGTTGGAACCACTTCTATCTTGAGGTTTTTCGGTCAAGTTTTGATAACATTTTTGGGACATTACGACTGTATAAGGAGTCCAACCTGCGCTATGCGCTAGTGCACTACACACACAACAAGGTACACAGAAAAACGCAGACACCGAGCCTGCAGCAGAATCCAGTGATTTTGAAAACAACCTGTGTCGAGTATTATACGGCTTCAGCCTAGCACAAGTTAGATGTCGTCGTCTCCACTGCATGTTTAATAGCCCAACTAATTATAAAACCTGAAAGTAGAAAACAAAAGTCAATAAAAACTATTTTCTTACCTGTTTTGGTTCAGCCATCGCCAATCATGTAGGTTACGTACGTCCAAAGTTGACCGGCATTGCGCGTATTCGAAATAACAGGAGGCGCCTCATGCGCATTTCCATATAGATCTGCGTTTGCTGCGTTTATGATTTGAACGCGCGCACATATTATACATACATACCGGTACAAAGGTGTGCGGCGGGCTTAAACGGGCCTCCCACTGTGCGATTTTGGCCACGAATTAGGTACGATTAGCTACGATTTGGTACGATTGTGTATAGAGTCTATACACAATCGTACTTAATCGTAGAAAATTCGTGGCCAAATTCGCACAGTGGGAGGCTTAAAGCGGGCCTCCCACTGTGCGAAGCGGGCCTCCCACTGTGCGATTTTTGCCACGAATTTCCTACGAATTGGTACGATTGCTAGAGACTCTACACACACTCATACCAAATCGTATACCCAATCGTAGGAAATTCGTGCGAATTTTGCCACGAATTTCTTACGAATTGGTATACGATTGCCAGAAACTGTCTATAGACTCTACACACAATCGTACCAAATCGTAGCTAATCGTACCTAATTCGTGGTAAAAATCGCACAGTGGGAGGCCCGCTTTTGCCACGAATTTACTCGAAATTACTCGAAATTACTCGGTGTGGTAAAGGGAAAGACCTCATCATAGGCGAAACCAAAGATATTTCAGAGCAAAATAAAAATATTCCGCAATGACGCAATTATAATTAACCAGTTTGAAACTGGTTACGTAATACCTGTATAGCTGCCCGCGTGAACGTGTATGATGGCGTATATGATGAGAAAGACAACTCAATTTGGTACATATAGGCCTACTGACATCTACAAAACCAATTCTGACAAAAAGTCAAATGTCATTCTATACGGATATTCATTTCACATTGACAAAATATTTTATTTCATGTCAATATTTGGCAATTTAAATGGCAATAAACACAGAAAATATAATTTTCTACTTTTTGCGAAACAACTTTTTTTCACATTATACATACAGACTAAAATGCGTGGTCGTGCTTAGTTCCTGCGCATGGGTAGATGATATCAAGTCGGTAGACAGTCGTATATAAAAAATATGTAATTTGGTCCGTTGGACGCATTTTACATTTTACATTCCGGCACAGCATCGCGGCTGCCGTGAATGGTTTTTGAAGAAATCGATCCGATTACCGACTTGACATCAAGTCCAGCGCATGGAAGAAAATGTTACAGAAAACAATAATTGGGTGCACGTACTAAAACTTATGCAACCATTCAAATTTTTAAATAATAAGACACATGGTGTTCAGCATAAATAAAGACATAAAATATATACTTCTTGTCTATAGAATGTTGACGAGAATCGTGTTTTTGACGTATTACTGATTAAACCATAAAATGCGCATCAGAAATTACGTTAGAAACATAGTTCTTCTGTCTATGGTCACACGAATGTATGAGAATGGGAGACAACCTAGTAGTGATCGTATTTGACTCTTAAAGATGTATAAGCTATATACCTATATTCACGCGTTTGAACGTGTCCCCCGAGTCAGTTCTATAGAATGCAAACTGCTGGTTTAAAAGGTGTACGTATGCGTTCCAAGCCTCGACCCGAAGACGAGGCTTGGAGCTAGCGCATAAGCAGTCGGGCACCTTTCCAACAGGGCAAGTGTCTCCGACGGTAATGGCAAATGTCCTGGAAGGATAGATAGCGCAGCGTCAGGCATACTTGAAGGAGCCGCATTAAGTGGTTATCTAGAGACCGTATCGAATAGCTGCCATCTTGTAGGGCAGTTCCTTGGGCAGTTCCTCGAGGACATGCATGCTTTCACTTTTTGTGCTTTCATTTCTTGACTAATTTAAATATCAAACGTTTCCCAACAAGATGGCAGCTATTGGATACGGTCTATAGGCGGGTGCATTCGCCCGACAACATGATACCCGTCAAAATAGTTTGCGGCCGAAAACTGTAGCGAGCCCAAACTTGACTTGCGGTGAACATTTCTGGAACAGGGGATTTTCTTTGTTGCGAAAAACCGGTCTTTGTCTTTATATCAGATAATTTCGATCACGATTTGCGATGTCTTCACCGGCGTACGTAGAACAGCCGCTATAAGAAAACAAACCGGCACGTTCTCGGGCACGTTTTAAAGAGAGATGCATGCTCAAGTAAAATAAAATAAAAATACACACACAGAAAAACCCAAAAAACAAACAAACAAAAACCTGGAGGGTTAAGGCAAGATTTGGCTTGCTTACGTCGTTAAGCAAAAAGACTTGCTTTATACAGAGCCAATAAAATGAAAATCCTGTAGACCGCTTGTCCGCCTGTTAAGCACAAGATCGGCCGTTAAGCAGCTCTATGAACGTGGGCCCAGGCCTTAACACAAATTTCAGCCATAATAGACTACTAAAGTGTTACGTCAGTCGCCATGGTAATTGGGTCTAAACATTCGCTGGTAATCTGAAACGTCCTCTGGTATAGCGCAGGGAAACAGTTCACTGGTTTCAGTGTAGATCCAAAAACCATGGCAACACACAAAGGGTGGCGTTTTCACTTTAGTAGTCTATTACAATATCAGTGCAAAACATTTCAAAAAATATAAACTTGTAGAGGAAAAACCACCACGAAATGTAAAAGTTCAAAATCACAGACAAAATGTTATATTAGTATTATTATTATTATTTCTTTCTGGTATTCATACCAAGGATTCCTCAATAGTGCTCATTGTACTGTCACTCGCAAGCGTGAGGAAACCCATGAAGAATTAGAAAGTGACCAGAGACACCGGGGAATATCCCCTTGCTCTTCACGAAAGAATGCTCTGGGATCTTTAGAGTGCGTTACCAATACTAAACACACTGGACGAGATCTTATACATGTACCTCTGAAAAACGAATTGGGGCTTTGCGAAATTTAGGGCATTGCGAAAACAGCCATCAACCTTCACTATATGTTTATGAAACCATGCCTTGTCTGCAATGTGCAGAGCATCCATCTTCAATTTTGCAGAGCGCACACTATACCGGTATATGATCTCCTTACATGGCGTTTGTCTACATACAAACGCCATGTTTTACAATGGTTTTACCAAGTTATAAAAGTCAAAGTCATTTTTATTGCACATCCAGCCTCGCTGTTCAGCCAATAGTAGTTCTGTTCAAGAAGCGAATCGGTTGTGATTTGCCTCTAATCAAAGAATTTAAACATTTGGGATGTGCACACACGCACATGATTACATAATCCCATGGACTTTATTAAGTGCACCACCTTGGTGCACAATCTTTAAAGAATTTAAATAAAATGCAACCTTAATTTCCTTGAAATTTTCTTCCCAATGAAAATATTTTGTAACCTGGCTCAGATGTCCATGACTGAAGCCTTGTCGCTCACAAAGGTGGATTCACACAGGCTTTTCGCGTGTAAATGCGACATGCGTAGCTTTGAGAAAAGTGGTTTGAATGGAATTTGGAGTGAAATGAGACACTAAAAATCACAAGATGAACTTGGGCGGAAAGTGTTTTTGTGATTCTGTAATTTTCAGTGCCTCATGTCTTTCCAATTCACTTTTCCAAAAGCGACGCGTGTCGCATTTACGCACGAAAAGGCTCAGTGTGAATCCACCCTAAATACAGTAATCGTTTAATACCAGGGGCCAATTTCATGGCGCTGCTAAGCACAACAATTTGCTTAGCACAGGATTTGTTTTCTTTATAAAATGGATTGCAAGCCAAAATTAGATGCCAACTTGTGTTCTTCGCAAGAGTAGGAGAATACTTTTCAATACGCATCACTTACGATTTTGGCTGGCAATCCATTTTTGCAAAATAAAGCAAACAAATCCCCTGCTACATGTAGGCAAATTTTGGTGCTTAGCAGCGCCATGAAATTGGCCACTGGTATTAAACTGCAACAGCTTAGGACAAAATCCCAGAGCTGGCAACCCTCCCTGATTTTGGAGAAGACACCCGAAAAATAGCTTGATTTCCTGACTTCAGACACATTTCAAAATCTCCGATGTTGTTACATAACAGAAGGATTCCAGAAGAATTTCTAATTTTTCAGAAGTTACAAGATCAGCCATTTTCCAGGAAATCTGTTGCAAAATCAGGGAGGGTTGGCAGCTCTGAAAATCCACAGACTCTTCAATGAGTCTATGTAAAGTGACTTGGGACCTAACATGGTCATAAGCATTACTTATACACATGAATGCAGACTGCTCGGTTGAATAATCAGCGCCTTCCATATTTCTTTGGAGGTGCAGGTCGACTTTTGGTTTCTTTACATTTGGGTATATGCCTCTCAGCCACAGCGGGGTCAAACCGTCGCTGGCAATGTGGGCAATGCTTGTAGTCAGAGTGCTGAGTAGGGGCTGGGGGAGGGAGGTCTCGCAGGTCGCCTCCTTTAGCCAGATGGTTTTGGACCTTCCTGGCATCTTTGATGGCTCGGATCAACTCGTTGTGAGTCTCTTTCCAGTTGGATTTCTTCTTCTAGCAAAGATTAGAAGAACCAAATATGCATTGATTGTAGAAAAATATGATGACAAATAATAAAATTGTGAGTCTACCACAATTCAAGCTTCATAAAGAATAAACATGTAAGCAGGCTATTGTTGCAGTTCAGTAGAACTGCTCCTGGTTTTAATAATTAAACCAAGACCCATTGACTTGTGAGGACGTGTACGGCCTTGAGATGACCTTGTGAAAGTCAACTACAATAAATAATAATAATAATAATATTTGTAACGCGCACATATCCACCCTGCTGGGTGTTCAAGGCGCAGCAATGATTTCACAAAACTTTATGCAAAGTTGGGTAAGTGCAAAGTTACACATGCGAAACTTTTTGTGTGAGTTTTGTAACAATCGTGCGACAATTTTATGCAAACAATGCGATTTTCAAAATGCATGTTTTTGAGAACATAGAAGAACAGTCAATTTTCAGTTGAACACGTGGGAAACTTTGAAACAACAAAACAATTGAGACTTTTATAGCGACAGTTATATATGCACCAAAATGGAAAATGTTATAGACTTGTAAATCTTTGACTTATCAAATTTTTATGACTTTGTTCTGTTGAGTTTTCAGAGATGATGTTACTGCTGAATGTTGTCTCAGAACTGAGAAATACAACATTGCTTGCCGGACATTCTCTTAGTTGCTGACTAGCCTGAACATTGTCTGGTGTCATCAAAAATACAAACAAGCAACTGAAACAAATAATCTAAATTAACAGATTTCAAATTAGTATGGGCAGCATCGTTTCAGATGCTGGGACATTGTATTATGTCATACTTCTTTTCATCTGCAAATCACTGATGAGACCCTTATTTTCGAAGGCAGTGGCAATTTGACATTCTTCCAAATCAGTCCCCTTAAAGGCACAGGCTCGTCAGCAATGCGCGCGCGCCAAATTCGTGCCATGAAATACGCAGCTCTATGCCTTTGCTATGGAACTGCGTATTTCGTGGCACAACTTTGGCGTGCACGCATTGCTGACGAGCCTGTGCCTTTAAGCCCAAAAAGTGAGCTGATGTTCCTCAGAAGAGTGGATACTTCCCCATCTGCCTGTATAGAGACTTTGCACCGACAGCCATGTTAGGGGGTAGGATTTTATTTAGTAAAAGTGTCTGCTCATGCATGACGAACAATAACTATGTGATTGTCCCCTAAGATGGCTGCCGTACAAAGGGCCTATAATATGTGTGAACTTACCGATCTTTCATTTTTTTCGTGCTTTCCTTTCTTCACGTATTCCATCATTTCTGTTCCTTCCAAACGTTGCTTCTGAATGTCAAAAACCTTTCTTGGTTTTTTTTGGGTTGCTTTCTGGCAAACTTTGGCATGCTTAGCAAGTCTGTCAACGGCAAACTGTCTTCCGCAAGTTGGACATGCCCTCAGGTTTAAATTTACGACACTTGCTTCTGGCAACTGGGCTATCTCCGCATAGTAATTGTCTGCAGGGAGCTTGGCTATTTCACTTCGATTATCTGAAATGTGCGTCAATTCTTCACTTTTGTGCTGGTGCTGACTGGGTTTTGGTTGAGGTTTAGTCTTGGATCTGACTCTGACAGGTTTAGTAATTATACCATCATTTGATGTCCGTGAGCTCACATCCTCAGATTTAGTTTTGTTGTTAGAAAACTTGGATGATTCCTTCTTTTCAGGCAAATAGTCTTGTCTTGTGTGTTGATTATGTGGCTTGTTTGGTTGGGACGACCTTGCATCACTTGTAAGTTTTAGTTGTGGTTGAAGAGGATAGTCCTCTATTTCTGATTCCCCGTATAGCTGGGCTAGCTCAAGTTTCTTTCTTGATATCTTTTCTTCAATTTCTTTCATATACCTTTGCTGTTTTTCCGCATCATCTAAGTCTTTCCTTCTTTGATGCTGCTGTGCATGCCTTACTTTCCGTTCTTTTGCATCATAATCAAATTTGTGATTGTCCATGGGTTGGTGCTTTTTCTCATTGTGATATTTTTCTAGTCTGTTTGCCCTCTTCAGGTCTTGCTCCAACTGCCATTTCTGGTAATCAGACATATCCTCATTATGACCGATTGTCCCATTGGCATCTGAATTACGATTTGACTTTCTCTTGGTGTGTGCTGGTGTGGGCAGTTCCTTGTCTGGGCATGCTGCCTGTGGCTTTTGCTTTGCTTGAAGCTTTTGTTGGGACTTGTTCAACTGTGTCGACTCTGGTTGAATGGGCTTTTCTCTGCGTGGCTTATATAATTCAACAAAACCTTCTTTGGGATCTTCACTTGGTCTTTGAGTTGCCAAATCAGACTTTCTCTGTGACTGATTCCTTTGGGTGTTGTTACCTTCACGAAGTGACATCGGCTTGTTTTTAAAAGGCTTGTGGTCAGACTCTTCATGACAAGTTGTTCGTTGACCCCGTTTCAGTTTCTTACTTTTTTCTGGCACTGCTTCATCTTGGCAACCCATAGGCTGCTTTAAATTAATCCGAGTCCGCCTACTCTTTAAGTCATCGCAGGGACTTATTTCTTGAAACTGCCTGTCTGGGCCAAGTGGTCGGGATGCATTTTCCATATTTTGAAAGTGCTCCTTTCTGACAGGAGACAAAGGTTTGGACCGACTGAGCACATAACGATGTTGTGGCAGGAGCGTAGCCCTATTCCCTTGCCTGATGCTACACAATTCCCTTTCTTTCTCCTTCTCTCTTTCCATCAACTCTTCCTTAGTTTCGTATTTCTTCTGTTGAAAATGCTCTGTTCTGTTCAAAGAAAGACCAATAGTGTCCGACTGCTCTATTTTGCGACATTCCCTGAAGAAGTCTCTGACAATTCCTTGTTTGGGGCCACTGGCCTTAAGCCGGCCGAGTGCTGCATTCTGATTTTCTTGGTACATTTTAATCAACTTGGCTTCTCTTTCATGAAGAAGCTGTTGCTGGTATCTGCTCTGCATAAGAAGCAGGCGTGATGACTCAGAAGCGCTCGCTTTTGGTCTGCTCATTTTATTCTCCTTGCGTTTCCCAGCAGGGACTGGAATATGTGATGAGTTGGTACGATGTCTTGAATCTTTCCTGAGGTAGGAATAGGATTGAATGTCAGCCATTGTGGTCACACAACATCGGTCTGAAATGAAACCAAAAAGTTATTGTAATGTTTAACTATAACTGTCACATTAAATGCTTAAATCTAATTCTTTACGCAGGTCTGGCCAGATCTGAAACTGAGCAATTATCTCAGCATTCAAATTCAATCTACCCTAATAGAGTTGAACAGTGGCGTATCCAGCATAGGGCGCCGTGGAGCCGGCATATGCATTCATATCACTTAACGTCGAATGAAGCTATTTCCTTCATCGATTGAAGCGATTCTAATCATTGTCGAATGAAGAGGCATGCGTTCACATCAGGAAATCTCTTCGTCGAATCATCGTCCAATCATCGTTGAACGAAGCCATTTCTTAGTAATTAAGAACGGGGTAATTGTCACTAAGTTTTTACTGAATCAGGTCAAGTCGCCCCCTGGCCGTGTTTCGCTCCTTACCTACTCGCCCCTTTCCAAGTCGCCCCCTGACCGGCTTGCTCCTTACCAAGTCGCCACCTGACCTACTCGCCCCCTGACCGAGTCGCCCTTTAGCCTACTCGCCCCCTTGACCCAATTATGTAAAGTGGCCAATCGCGAATTATGAAGTGTTTGGCGAAGTGGCGCCGGGCCATCGTGATTCTTTTTGCGTTATGTTATAGGAAAATAGTACACACACGGCTGAATACAATGTAGGTTCTTGACTGCCGTATTTCCTTATAATTGTATAAACATTTTCCGATTCCAACCTTGGAAACATTATTCGCCCATAACAAAATGTTTAAAATAAATAAAAATATAAACAAAACAAAATAAAGCCTTATGCCATGCGTATCTGGCGTTGTAAACACATTCCCGTTACCTACATGTACGTCTTTTAACGTTTGCTACTATTGGGGAAAATGCAGCCGACAATTGCCTAGCGCCTGCATGTACCTGCAAACTATTTAAACTTTCTGCGAATTCGTGTGCGCAAACGAAAACTTTGCGCGTTCGCGTTCGGGCCACTTTTCTCAATTGGGCCGGGGGGTGAGTTGGTCAGGGGGCGACTCGGTTAGGGGGCGACTCGGTCAGGGGGCGAGTCGGTCAGGGGGCGACTTGGTAAGGGGCGAGCCGGTCAGGGGGTGAGTCGGTCAGGGGGCGACTTGACCTACAATCGTTTTACCATGTTTACATCATGGATCTGTCAAGTCCCAACTATGCCAACGGTCCTAAGGGCGGGTTCACACTGCACTATTTTTGCCGGTCAGACGTATGTAAAGCTTTCAATTTACGTACGTCGAGTAGAAAAATTACCGTATCCGAAGGTTTCGTATGTCAAATTGACAGATGACGGAAGAGTTGATCCGAGGTCTACTTGTCCGTTGATTTTTTATTCGTCACGTCCGTTGTACATACAATAGCGCAATCAAAATACATCCAAGTTTTTTTTTAAAAAGCCGTTCGATCATTTTCGAACATGGGGCTGAACTCGGGTGGCTGGATCGCTGAGTTAGCTTTGCTCGCGGAAGGAATGGATGAAAACGCGCGATGCGTGCTTCCCTTGTGTTTTGTTCAGCTCCGCATGCGGTTGGATGCGTAAATAGTGTGAACCAACTCATGTGACAAATTCAACTCATCCGTTTTGACGTGTCCTACACATGAAACAAAAGACAATACACAGAATGGCACAAACATTGCAAGGCTGCCAATGCAACAGTTAGGCCTACACTCGACACTTCAAAAAGCATGATTAATTAGTAAAACAATAAATTAATCCTGACAATATTTTTCTAGAAACTAAGCCTTTAGTTTGGAAATTTATAAAACCCGGAGTTCGGAGGTGTTTTGCTAACGTGTACCGGTAGTAGCTGAGTTTACCTCGGCTCGAACATCATGTGGTTTTCTCCGGTAGTACTATTTACCTGAAAACACCGGAAAACATACTAAATACCGGAAAACATACTAAATACCGGAAAACACCGGAAAACAGTATTTTATGGTGTTTTCTGCAGGTAGTGGGGGTGGTGTTTAAAGTGCTTTCTGGTGTTTTCCGGTATTTAGTGTGTTTTCCGGTATTTAGTATGTTTTCCGGTGTTTTCCGGTATTTAGTGTGTTTTCCGGTGTTTTCCGGTATTTAGTGTGTTTTCCGGTATTTAGTATGTTTTCCGGTGTTTTTCGGTGTTTTCCGGTATTTAGTGTTTTCCGGTATTTAGTATGTTTTCCGGTGTTTTCCGGTGTTTTCCGGTGAGTTTTCCGGTGTTTTCCGGTATTTTCCGGTGTTTTCCGGTATATAGTATCACCCGTTTTCTCTATTAGAGCCGAGGTTACATATCAACATGAACACGATATCTCAAATTCAGTCTGCACTGGTAGTCTGGTAACCGACCGCGCATAGCCATTCCTTTGTACACGGATGGACACATCGCATAGACAAGACTTGAATTTGTATCAGCTGTCATTCCAGACCATTTTTACTGCAACTAACTTAACTGTAGGCTAAATCTTCATCGTGGCTTGTTTTTTCCCTCAAGGACCTGCGTAGTGGTTATGCCTGACAAGGTTGGGTGAGTCCCGGGGGGATTAGTGTGTCACGGGGAGAAAATGACACGTTTTGATTTGAATTTTTTGAGATATCGTGTTCATGTTGATATGTAACCTCGGCTCTAATACTAGTAATAGAGAAAACCACATGATAGTTGAGCCGAGGTAACCTCGGCCATGGAGCTATTCCATGCAGATAAACGTGTAGTTGGTGCGTTGATGGTGGCCCCGGAGCTAATCGGTATGCAGTGGAGAACACTGGGTAGGCCTGGCTTTTAAAAAATAACAAGCCGGAGGTAGGTTTATTCAACCTCCGGTTACCTCCGGGTTTCAACCACACCCTTAGTATTTTCTTAAAAACTGGAAGACTTTCTTTTGTGTTTACTTTTGTGTATTCATATCATATTAGAAAAACTAAATGAATAGAAGAATCTACAAGAATGAAAATGTGTTTAGGCCTACCTGGAACTGTTTTGCTGGCGGTGTTCGGTTTTTTACATCAAAAAATTGGAAATTTGTGAGTGGCAGACCAGACCGGTATCTTAGAAACTGTTTGTAAACAATCGTGTTTATTATGTGCGCCCTCTATCGATACGTCAATGAAAGTGCATACAGCTGTCGAGCTAGCTGCGTTCGTCACCAGAGTGACCAGACACAAACGCTGAAAGCGTTTTTGTGCAGTCGTCTAAAAAGTGTGTACGAACTATTAGCGAACGTTTCAAATGGTGGCAGTGCGTGTTCGCATTATGAGTGGAACGCAAACCACGGCACGCAATGCATTTGCAATGTGCGTGCGAAATGTTCGTCAGTGTTCGAAGCGCCAGCCGGCCGCCCGCATGGCCTATGGAGATGGCCAGTGAGCAAGACAAAAAGTGTCTAGGCCTCCGGCCAAATTTTATCAGCAAATAAAAGACTGAGGTGTGACCATAGATATCTGTTGGTGTGACACGGATGACTGCATGACATGTAAACACGAACAATGAATGATGTCAATGAAAAACATTTCCTTCCTCCAGACAAAAGATAATCTCAGCTCTTGCTTCATCATTTGTCATTGGATGTGGTCTTTTCACCAGATGCGGTCTTTTCTAGGGGCTGGTGAAAAGACCACATCCCAATGACAAATGATAAAGCAAGAGCTGAGATTATCTTAGCTAGGCCTATAGTACCATGATTCATTCAGGCTAGTCCACATGAGTACCTGCGACTGCCTCTGACTTTTTTGACGCTTTACACCATGGTCATGATGGTCTGGAGGAAGGAAACAAGTTTGTTTCCTTCCTCCATGTTTACACACAGCCACATCCAGGCTCTCTGCGCGACTTGTTAATAAATGTCAGATTCATTTCATTCAGAGCAGAGAGCCCTGGGGCCAATTTCATAAAGCTGTTTAGCAGATAAATTTGCTTAATCAAAAATTTGTGTGCTTTATAAAAATGTGTTAATCATAATCGAAATTGCAGGGTGTCGTTAAAACCCGGAGGTCGGAGGTAACCCGGAGGTAGAATTTGTTGTGACCGTGTAGTACATGCTACAACCTACCTCCGGCTTGTTATTTTAATACTGCGTAGCTCCGGAGCCACCGTCAACGGACCAACTACACGTTAGCAAAAACAATCTACCTCCGGGTACCTTTGGGTACCTCCGACCACCTCCGACCTCCGGGTTTTATAAATTTCCGAAATTGCATGTCATCTTGTGTTGTTCACAAGAATAGCTGTGAGCGTCATGCTAGCAGTTGGACTAGATTTAGGCATGGGCTAGCCGCTGGCACTAGCTTTTTTACTTTTTTATTACGCCAATTATAGCCTTGGCCTAGCGTTAGGTCACAACTGAAATCGGAAGTTTAGATAATTCTAAAAATTAAAACTCCAACGACACCTGCTAACTGCTGCAGTGCTGGTTCTTTCCGTCGCAAGTCAAGCTAGTGTAATTTTTAGAGAATCCAGAGAGGCGTGTTCAAAAGCACAATTTACCGAAATACGTATGACAGCGTCTGTATCATGCAACCGAAACGGCTTGTTGAATGACTGCATCACAAAACGTACGATCAAACATGACTATACTAATGAGTAAAGACAACGCGGTTTGCAAAGCACTATGGCTGCACGCTTAACGCAAAGATTCTGACATTTAAATTGCAAATCAAAACTGCTAACTCAACCGGCAGTGGTCTTCCACAGTCGAAGAATAAACACTTCGAAATTCTCCTCGACATGCCGAATGTTGAAGCAAAATATTGACTTGAATCCCTATGAGGCAGTAGTAGCCTCAATTTATCCGTCCTCCATCTTGGTATATTAAGCGTACCACATTCCAGTTAAGTTGGGATTGATTGGGATGCAATACGTATTGGGTTCAGTGTTTTCGGTATGCTGGGATGGAATACCAGCGTACGTATTGTGCTGTTAAACGCGCCCCTGTAGTGAAAGTGACGAGGTTAAAAATATTTTTATCCCATTCCCACGACTTGAATTTGATTATCTCGTTCCCATGACATTATTTCGAGGCCACGAGATAATTATCTCGTTCCCACGTCCACGACTTAATCTTGTGTTCACAAGATGATTGTCTCTTTCCCATAGACTCGGATGTTCTGGAACTTGTGGAAGTATACTACTTGCACCGCACATAAAGAAGTAGATGACTATGTGCAACAACCTTGCTTGGTGTCTATCGTGTTTGTTACCATTGTTTTCAACACTTTGAGTAAAGTTGGGACTGTTTGTTTGCAATGCAAACACTGATGGAAACAATCGGCAAAGTTAAACTTGGTTCAACTTTGCTGACTGTCTGCGTTACTGTTTGTGTTGCTAGTTTGCGGTACTCTCTGCGTTTGTTACGTCTATATGGAAACCGGGCTTTATTCACATGTGGTTAAGTCGCAAGTATTACAACGTGCGATGATCACCTTTCGTAAATTTAGTCCTAAGTGTGACTCGATAGGATCAATTAACAAAATCCACAATCATCTCATTCTGGTAGAAATTAACTTAATTTTGTCAATCATTCAACAGGAATGGACTGCACTGCACATGATGAGAAGAGATGAAACCTGAAATGATTGTGACGCTACAATGATTTGCTTGCTACCTCCCGAAGCAAGGGCTAGTCTGCGCTCTGGTATAGCCATTCCTAGCATAGCGCAGTGTGTGGAAGAGCTGGTACTGAACAGTGTAGATGCAGAAGCTACGTGTATCGCTGTCAGAGTTGACATCCCAAATGGCAAAATACAGGTTTGCTAGATTTAAATTTTATGAACTTGTTATGCCCCAACTACACCAAGGGTCCCAACTTATTGTAAGCCTCTCCCAACAATAAGTGAGAGCTCCAACTTATTGTTAGGAAGGCTCAACAATAAGTTTAGACCGTTGGTGTACATGTATAGTTGGTGCGTAACAAAATATTTCAGTTGGATGTTGTTAGTAAAATTAAAGGCACAGGCTCGTCAGCAATGCGCGCGTGCCAAATTCGTGCGACGAAATACACAGCTCCATGCCTTTGCTATGGAGCTGCGTATTTCGTGGCACGAATTTGACGAGCCTGTGCCTTTAATGTCAGAAAAGTTTTCTGCAACCGACCTCCTGCAAACAAGGCAGACGTCTTATACCACTCGACCACCGAGCTAGCCAGTGTTGAATGGCCGGTTCGAATCATTTCGCAATGGGGATCGCAATTAATCGGTAATTGATTTAGCTTGCGTCAGGGAGAATGAATAGTTTTTGCCTTAGGCATATTTGTTACTCATTAGGGATTTCAAAATTATATTCTCAGAACAAAATAAAGTTATTTATTTTGGTTTGAAACAGGATTTATAAAGTTAATATTATGAAAATAATGGTCTCTTTGCCAAATGTGACCCTTTAGGCTACTGTGAAAAGACCCCAAAAGTCAGGCTCTGATTATTCAACAAGGTTGATAGATTTTTAAAAAAAGCAACAATCCATTATTTTCAAAAATATGACTATTGTCAAAACTATGACATATTTTATTCATTACTCTGATGAGATGTTATATATCAAGTTCACTGAACCTAATTTTAGAACTTTGTAAACAGAGGTTTGTCAAATTATGAAATGAATATAGTTTTTTTAGACGTACTTAGTGTCAAATTTAACAAAGGTATTTCACTAATTTGGTGGTTTGGCTTTTTAATGATTTAAAGGCAGAGGCTCATCAATGCGCACGTGAGGCTAAATTCGTACCACGAAATACGCAGCTCCAAAGCAAAGGCATGGAGCTGCGTATTTTGTGGCATGAATTTGAACTCGCGCGCGCATTGACGAGCCTTGCCTTTAATTGTGCCTTATGTCGGCATCGTGGGGTCCTGATGATAAACATCATTCTAGGACAAAAATTACCTTTCTGCTGCCCCCTCTTCCCTTGATTCTTAATATTCCTCACAGGTTGTAGACAATGGAAAAGGGCTGACCAGGGATGATTTTGACCTGGTTGGGCAGTACTATGCCACCAGTAAGTGCCACAGTGTAGCCGACTTGGACAATCTCAAACACTTTGGGTACCGAGGGGAGGCTCTTGCGAGCATCAGCCATATGTCTAGAGTTCTCGAGATTGTCAGCAGAGCAAAGGATTCTGATGTAACTTGGACTAAGATGTTCAGGGATGGCAAGGCAGAGGTAGGTTTACTTTCTTGATTGTATCCTTTATCTGCAGTGTACAGGTGCTAATTAAAAAAAAACCACAAGCATTTGTTATTGTGCTCAAGCGCACACTTATCACTTACATGATGTAAGCGCATATTCATTTTATAAAAACTGTCCTGTTTTCTATTTGGGCATATAGGAAGTGAATTAAGGGGCGCGTTCAATAACAAAATCATCACATGCACCGTTTGCGCCCGGACAAAAATTTGCCGCCCGGACAAAAATAATAAAATGTTTCCCTTTAAAACACTCAAAGTACAGCCAAGTAATTCCAAAATGAGGTGTAAATTCACCAAACATGATTCGCTTGCTATTATCGATCACTAAACACGCAAATCAGCGTCGATATAACGGCCATGACAGTTGCATGCATTTGTCTCGAACAGCGCCCTCAAGTGGTGAATGTGTTCATCTCTTGAGGCCGCTGCATGCTCAGCGCAGTGGTGTAGAAAGTTAATACGGGTGGATCGTTGCAAGCGCGTGCGTGGCCTATTTGGAAATCGTCGTCTTCACACCCCACACCCACCCTCTCCCCCCCGCCCCCCCTCCACCCCCCACCCCCCCCTTCCACCCCCCACCCCCCACCCCCCCCTTCCACCCCCCACCCCCCCCTTCCACCCCCCACCCCCCGCTCCCCTCCCCCGTTGAGCGACATCGGCGCGCCCGGACAAAATATGGACCAGTGCAGAACACTGATACCATGTGTGCTTAACGAAACCTTACTTTGACGTCTGTGATTATTGTTTGCAGGTTTTTGAGGCATCAGTTAAGAGACCAAGTGTTGGAACTACCATCACGGCTCATGGCCTATTCTACAATATGCCCGTTAGGAGGAAGATGATATCTCCCAGCCTGGACTACGAGAGGGTTTGTCAGCGTATGGAAGGTGTCGCATTAATCCACCCAGGAGTGTCGTTTTCACTTCGAGATGACACCACTGGACTGAAGTCAATCCAGACTCGCATCACGCCATCTGTTGTCAACACATTCCGATTTCTGTTTGGTCAAGCCAAGGCGAGAAGCTTGAAAGAGGTGAATCATGAACATGGGCAATTCAACATTTCCGGATACATTGGTGTCGAAGGTCACCCCAACAAGAACTTGCAATTTGTGTACGTAAACAATCGTCTCGTTCTGAAGTCGCGACTCCAAAAAGTCGTCAACTATCTTCTCAGGAAATCTTCGATTACACATGCAAAGCCCAGGTACGGGGAAAAAGAGAATACAACAAATTCGACAGACGTGTCTGTGGCAGATTTCAGCAGCAGTCCAGGGAAAGCATCTGACCACTACGGAATCTTTGTCCTAAACATCAAGTGTCCGCTTTCAGATTACGATATCTGCTTTGAACCGTCTAAGTCCTTGGTGGAGTTCCGAGAATGGAATGAAGTGCTACGTTGCATGGAACAGCTTGTGAAGCAGTTTCTGATTCGGGAGAATCTGTCGGATAAAGTTGACAAGGAAAGCCAATCAAGAAGTCCCGATGCCAAGAATGGAATCTTTATGCTGGATGATGGATCCAGTCAAGAAGATGAAGATGCTATTGTTGAAGAAGAGACAACCAAAGAACGTTCAGGCATGACCCTCTCTGAGAAGTATGGAAGGGGAATTACTGCACTCTCATGCAGTAGCACGCTGCAGTCTTTAACTGTCAGAAGATCACAATGCAGAGTTACCAGTAAGCCAAGCACCAACCCACCAAAGGTTAGCTGGACCTCGGAGAAACAAGTCCTTCCGAAGACGGACTATGCTTCCTGCATACCTGACTCTAGAAAGTTGGTTGATGGGACAGCAATTAAAACACTTCATGTTTCTGATGAACCTATAAATTCTGACCATCATACTCGAAACAAAGATTTCCCCACCAATGACAAAGAACTGAATGCTTGCATACATCATTCTACTGATAGGTGTGGCAGGCTTGTTGAGGAGCACGCAAGTGTTGTACAGGCAATGTCACAATCTCTAGACAGAAATTGCAATTCAGTTTCAACCAAAAGCCAATGGCCTGATTTGCAAAGTTCTACAGACTTCTCCATCCTACCATCAGAGTTGATTGAACATGGACAGTTGTCCCTACACGTTGATAATGCAGAGACGCTGCATGAAGAATTTGCTATCTTATGCCCTACGGAATGTGCAGAAAATCCAAATGTCCAACAAGCACCATGTCAATTACAAGAACAATCCAAGAAAATGGATGAATCACTTGTTGAGAAACACTTAATACTTCCCACAGAACATGAAACAAGCTGTTTGGCGGCACTTGATGAGCATTCATCCGATTCACAGCATGAAAGCACAGATGTTCAAGGCAATGCTGTGGTTGCACACGTTACAGACTGTAAGACCAATGATTTACCAGAGTTTAAGCCAGATGAAAAGACCACAGCTGCACAAGATGTTGATAATCCATGTGTTGTGCAGCAGAATCAAACGGATGGTTCACCGGCAACCACCGAAAGTGGTCTAAGAGAACAACATCTCAAGATTTGTCCTGAAATAAAGTTGCATTCATCAAGTAATACCCGGATAATTCCAAATATCGAAGAATGTACGGAACAGTTTGCTACACCAGAGTTGAGAAGTACAGGTACATGTACGTTGAGAAAGATGGATGGGATTACCTCATCACCAGCCATCAATTTGGGAACTTCAAATTTTGATGCAGACATGAGTGACAAAAGTGAGCACCACTCATCAGAATCAACAGCAGCCATAACTCCCAGTGTTACCAAGACCAAGCCTCTAATATTGACTGATGAAGCACGCCATGAGAACATGGATGTGAAAGCCAAACATTCCTTTATTTCTCTTAAGCCACATAATTCCTCCAGCAGTAAGTCACCAGAAACACATAGGTATCTAAGTAGGCTGTTGAGTTCACTGCAGATTTTCAAGAACTCACTTCAAAGAGCGACTGCTCAAATCAAGTCTACCAAGCACTCAACGTCCAAGCTGGATTCTGGAAAAGATAAGGAAGCCACTAGCAGATTCTTTACCCCAGACAAGGGTCTGAAACGGCACCCTTCGTGTGTCACCGCCTCGCCTCCTATTCGATTGAAGAAGAGAAATCTGGGGGGATTAAAAATAGTGGCCCACAATGGAACTGATGAAAAAGTAGCACAAGTTGAAGTACCACCGCGTGGTCCTGCTAGCCCAGTCAAAGGCAGCAATGTTGCATCTGAGAGAGCAGTGTCAGAAAATTCAAAGTTGAAAGATAAACGTGACGCAACAATGGACAAACCATTGCTTGAAGATTGGCCAATGCGTGACAAACTTAAAGCTAGTAAAAATGCAGACGATCTTTCTAAAACCTGCCCTGTTATGAAGACTGACAAAAGGAGTGATTTGTCCGTGAAGCCTCATGTGACATTCATGGGGCAGCAATACAAACAGCTGGACAGATCTACGCAATACAAAGAGAGAAATGATTCAGACAACTACAGCAGTCACCCAAAGCCAAATCTAAAAAGACTTGCATCTAAAAGTTTCTCAATAGATCCTCATCATGCCCATTCTATGTCACAAAGCAGAAATCGGTACAACATTGAAATGAGTGATATGGAAGCCACGCTGCCAAAGAGATTTATAACATCAGGCAGCTTTCTCCAGTCGGTCCAAGAAGTCTTAGCTCCAGATGTTATTACTAGAAATCTGAAGTCACAACCACCAAACATGCCGCAACCCGTCTACTTCTTCCCGAAAGACGCAGTGTGCTTGTGTACTGTAAAACGAAGTAGTGCGAAGCAAAATGAAAATGTGGAACCTAATGTGCTTTCTTCAGAAACCACAAAGTCAGTTGAAAGAGAAAGGTATAATCTTCCACCTCTAAACACAGAAGTCCATAATTATTCAGGCAGTTGTACTTTGAGGAGTCAAGAAAAGAAACGTTGCACAAACAGGGAGGATTCATTGAGTGTATTTGAGATTGCAGAAGAACCTGAGACCAGTGGTGCTACTCTTGAAGAAAAGACTGCAGTAGACTCAATAGTAACTGCTCAATGCCTGCAGACTGATTCTGATGAATTGTCATCGGAGAATGAACTCAGAAACACTCATTCCAAGATTCAAGAGATACTCTCTGATTCAAGCATGTCAGTTTTGACTAATCCTCGCTGCACACCAAGCCCAAGGATTAGGGAAGTCAGATTCGTAAGCCTTACAGATAGCGAGTCTCAGTCCGAAGTACATATAATTCATGATGAATCATCAGCAAACGATGCGAAAGCCTCTTCCACAATTCCTGAAATTGTGAGCCTTGGTGAAACCACTGATTCAGACACGGACGATTTACCAGCAGTAGACATTGGAACCAAGCCATCGGAATGCTCTAAATTAGACACCAACATTTGTGAAGCACCCTCAGGGATTGACAAAGTGACTTTAGAAGCATGCGGAGTTGATAGAAGTGTTGCTCGGGATAGCATTTGGAGTGAAGTTGGCACAAGAAGCCCTAATAATGAGACGAATGCAAAACTGCCTGAAACTCGGCAGGAAGTGTTGTCACACTGCACATCTTCCTCTAACATGCCAAATCAAGTTCATATACATGTATGTGACAAGTCAGCATCACCTCTAAAGGATGAAAAGTCTGAACAGGAGCCAACAGATACATGTGTGGTCAACAAGGAAAAACCTATACCATCTGAAATGAATGATGACAAAAGTGAACAAGTGTCGGAAGTTGAACAGGGAGATTCCTCTGAAAATGTAATCACAGACATTTGTGGCAAATTTTGGAGCTGTCACTACGATACGAAGCTGGAGCAACAGGTGTACATTGACTTAAGCACGGGTAATTGCAGTTTGGAAGCCCCAACTGTGGGTGGCGATGGACAGCAAGATGACAAAGGGGCTGGAGAGGACGCTACACGTGCAAGGAGTGGTCCTTCTGCAGTGATTGTTCCTACTGGTGAGTGATCAAACACTGACTGAATGTTACCGTACATTTTGTACATGTATATTACAATGTTAATGCATGCATTTATGGAAACCAATGTTGCTGCCATGGTCTGCACATTTGTACCAAACAGATCAAATGCTGTATTGGTGCTATATTGATCACTCTCACAGACGCCATCTTCGTAGGAAAAATGCTACTGCATAATAAACGCCATCAAGTACGCACACACACCCTGGTAAATGTTCCAAACGTGCGCGTGTTGCTCAAAATTTGTTCGAAATACGGTGCAACCGATGCGCGTCACAAAATAATTACGCTAAAAATCCTGATGCACGTGACATTTTGTAGGAAGTGACGTCATTTGAACGTGATCAATTAAACTTGCATGCCAAATTTCACTCGCAAAAACACCAAGGTATGCTTTAAAACTGTACGCACTCATTTGTAGTATGTTCACCATGTGGTTTCTTGCAGCAAATGTTACAAAGCATACCTTGCAAATATTGGCATACACACAAAGTTCACAAAACCAATATAGTCCTGGTTTGCTTGGTATGAACATCAAGACCATGGTAGTAATTTTATGCATGCGTTTATTTTAACTGTGATCCATTCTGGCAAAATGAGTTGGAGATTTTGGGCCGAGTTTTCACCACCAGAAATCAGCGGTGGATCCAGGCCATTAATATGCGAAAATACAATGAAAATTCCTACCATTTGTAATTTTGGGGTATTGCCCTGAAATTTCATTTTTATTTTTTAATTTGAAAGATTCCTGGATCAGCCACTGATTTCTAGAATTGGTCACAAAAACTTGGTCCAGACTGCACGACATTTGACTCATTTTTTGTGGCATTTTTTTGCAATTGGCTGGCAGGATTTCTTCTGAGCTCTTCTGGTCGCTGCAACATGCTACATGTACATGTAGTCAAGGGTATCGGTTATTGCAACCTATGAGCCTTGGGTAGTGCAACTAAACTTGCATATGGGTGAGGGCGTACATCGGGGAACTCTCACTTGTGCATCATCTTGTTCCCAGCATCATTCGCTTAGAAGTGAATGGGCCGCAAGTTTAAAGTGCGGACTCAGTACGCTAATCTTTTTCATCGGTTGCTATGCACACAGTTCGCACACCCAGTGAAAAACAATGGATTTTTTCACCGGCTGACATCACTCCTCCCTCGCCCATTGAGGAATTTCAAATTGTCATCGAAAATGAGGGTCTCATATCACTGCCTTCTTTTGTGATAAAATTTGCAAATGAAAAGACAATACAATGGCTCAACATGTAATGAGGCTGCCAGTGCTAATTTAAAATTTGTCAATACCTTTCCACTTTTTTGATTGTGATTTTTAGGAAGGAAGAAATCTCACCTACACAGAGTCCATTCACTGTGTGCCCAGCCATTCCTGAGCACATCACCAAGGGCTGGTGATCAGCCTGCAGCAGAAACCAAGGGAACTACTGACTTGTCACCGTCTTCCCACTCGGCACTCATTGACATGGTGGAGGATCATATTGATCAGCAGGATGGCCAGATAGCTTCCAAATGGAGAGGAGAATCTCCAAGCAAACTACTAACAGGTATGGACCCTTTGCATGGGACCATCTTATTAGGCAGCAATATCACATTGTTACTGTGCCAATACATTACAGGGTACACCACTCTGGGGGCGCTGCCCCTCCCCCCCCCCCCCCCCCCCCCCGGACAAAATCATCACAGGTACCGTTAGCGCCCGGACACAAATTTTTCGCCCAGATCAGCAGGATGGCCAGATAGCTTCCAAATGGAGAGGAGAATCTCCAAGCAAACTACTAACAGGTATGGACCCTTTGCATGGGACCATCTTATTAGGCAGCAATATCACATTGTTACTGTGCCAATACATTACAGGGTACACCACTCTGGGGGCGCTGCCCCCCCCCCCCCCCCCCCCCCCCCCGGACAAAATCATCACAGGTACCGTTAGCGCCCGGACACAAATTTTTCGCCCAGAGAAAAAACTCGGCCGCCCGGACAAAAATAATCAATTTTCCCCTCTAAAACACTTCAGGAGTACGGCCGAGTCATTCCAAAACTGGGTGTAGAGTAGCCAAACATGTTTCCCTGGCCGCTGGTTTCATTGTCGTTCACTGACCACGCATATATATTGCATCGGCGACCCAATCCGCGGTCGATAACGGCTATGAGAGTTGCATGCATTTTTATTTAACAGCACCCTCATCACACGGTGAACAGGGGGTTGATCAGTCTTCACCGCGTGAGGGTGCTGCTCAGCGCACCCGGACAAAATGTTTAGCAGTGGAGAACACTTTACTTCTGGGGCTGTCTTTGAGATGCTGGGATCCAGAGGTCAGCTGATCCCACACAGGTTTGTTTGCTAAGAGGCTTAACTGCAGGATTCTCCCAGAAATGGAAAATATTGCATTTCATTACTGTGCGAAGCACTTAAAATATGTCTTCTTGGACCTTGTTTAAAGGTACACACCGGCTTCGTTGGGCTATTTTGGGCTCGAAATTGACCCATACCATATTCTAAATGCCCTTCCGAAATAAACTGAACATATCCTGAAAAAAAACCCACATAATTTTGCCGTTTTTTAGCAATTTTCAAAAAACAGAGGTCACGTGACTTTTCGGAACCAGATTCTGGTTCCGAAAAGTCACATGGTCTTGCGAGTTAGTTTTGTGTCCAGTCGCATGTCCAGTCGCATGAAAGTTTCTTACTGCAGAACTGCACCAAATTCAACTCTGATTTTTCCACAATATTTATAAGTAGTTGACAAAAGAGAGACTATTTATACAGGTATGAAACAAAGTTAAACATAAGTATGAAAATTCGAACAGAAATGTTTGTTTCGAGAGTCCGGATAATGGGACTCAGCGAGCGCGTGCTAGTATGGCAAACTACGGTGGATCGCCCCGCACAGCACGGCAAATATCCTGAGTGCACACACGGCGGGTTGGTTGGTGTACATGTACGTTCGTGAAGAAAAAACATGATGCTAACTTCTCCAGAGAAAGCGGAAATTCATAATCGGTCGTCCGGGCTGTCCAGTGAGATCGTGATCAGAAAATTGGAGATATCCCGAGTAGGAAAAGAGCGAATCGTTTGTGACAAAGTCTCGCGCGTAGTTGCAACGGCTGGTAAAGCATATAACCCGTCTTTTGACCTTTTGACTTCTTTAGTAAATTACGGGATATTTTGATGATTTTTTTTCACAACGACCATCAAAAAAGTATTGTCAATGCTTCTACATTACTAAATCATGTAAACAGTAGGCCGGTGTGTACCTTTAATATCCACAAGTCCACTGTATTCAACAAACATTTTAAGAGTATAGTCAGGCACTAATAATAAGAGCGCTGTCAATACAAAGGAATGCTTATAAAAAGGAAAAGTTTGGGTCCCGAGTCTTTGTTTTTCTTTGTTCTCAAGACTGATAATACGAGAATACTGTGATAAAAAGGTAATTTGCCAAGTCCCACCGTGCGGACCTTGTTATATCAGTGTTCAACTCTATATTGTAATTAGAAATCATCATTTGCTCATTTTCTTCCACAGATGACAAGAGCTGGATGGACAAGTTATTTGACAATTGGACAAACCCGATGTTTGCATCACTTGAGTCAGACATCATCGATGCCCAGTGCAACCACATGCCCCGGAATGCCATCAGGGCTCAGAACACAGTACACCCATACAAATTCAGCAAAGCACTGTTTCAAGATATCAAGGTACCTTTAGAGTGTTGCCATTATTAGGGTGTTTCAATGTTGTCAGGAAATGGGGTAACACTTGTCACAACTGTGACATTATAAAACGGGGGTGGATAGCAATAAAGGAAGTTAAGATGTCTTAAATCTTAAGACAAAAAGATGACATAGGTTATTTTGTCTTGCAATACAAATTTGTGTCATAACTTGCGTCTTAAGACACAAAGTTTAAGACGCATACATTCAGTTGTGGCATACATGTATGATGTGTCTCAAACTTAAGACGGTTATATTGCAATCCACCCCTGGTTTGTAGTAGCAGCAGCATGTGAAATCCGTCTTCAGGTCTGGCTGCAGACAGCTAAGTTAAGACAGCACGTCAGGCTGAATACATTGTACGGACGTACTTTGGAGAATGGTGGCGTGATGCACAGCAGACAGCCCAAAAAACTCCAGGGTCCTATTTCATAAAGCCCAGTGATCTCCACTACCGGTTTTGTCCGGGCGCGCCGCCCGGACAAAATCATCAGAGGTACCGTTAGCGCCCGGACAAAAATTTGCCGCCCGGACAAAACATTGTGCCGCCCGGAGGGCGCTGCATGCCAACCACTGTGTTGCGACGTACGTCCGGGTGCGTTCGTAGTTGTGTGTTTGGGTGAGTACGTGCTGTAGTGCTGCCGCCATCGCTAAAACCGCTGAGCGACATCGGCGTGCCCGGACAAAATTTGGACCAGTGGAGATCACTGAAAGCCCACTTAGAAACATTCCTAAATAAACATTCTTAACTCACATTTTTAAAGATAGGAAAAATTTGATTTTATTGTGCCTAAATCCACTTAAGAATGTTTTTAACTTTTATGAAATAGGACCCAGGAAGGCAAGACAATAGTATTACTAGTGACCAAATTATTTGCAATTGACTGTGTTCGGCTAGCCTTCGAAGTTGGCGTACTCGCTCACAGAGGGCCAAAATTAATACCTCTTTGATGTTCAGTAATTGACTGCTGCTTTACATGCAAAATGGCTTGATATGCTACAAGCTTAATTACGTACATGTAGAGAATGGTGCCCTTGATGTGGCCATGTATCCTGGCCTGCATTGCAGTGGGGGAGGGGAGGGGGAAGGGAAAGAGGTGGGGGTGGGGGTGGGGGGGGGGGGGGGGGGGGGGGTTGTGTCACACACATGGTATTTTTTTGTGGCCTGTGCCAACGGCTTGCTTGTAAGTTAAAAAAGAACTTTGACAGAAACAACAACAAAATGTTTCTTTTTTGGTACATTTATGTATATAAAATATGGTTCTGTAATTTGCACAAATTCCTTTGTTCTGATGTCTTGCCTAATTTGGTACCAGATTTGATGGCATGGCTGTAAAACAGATTCCAAATCTGATGTTTAGCAATTGTTCCCAACAGGTGCTTGGCCAAGTGGACAACAAGTTCATTGCT
This sequence comes from Henricia sp. BOLD:AAB3569, assembly GCA_037783545.1. Taxonomy (NCBI): domain Eukaryota; kingdom Metazoa; phylum Echinodermata; class Asteroidea; order Spinulosida; family Echinasteridae; genus Henricia; species Henricia sp. BOLD:AAB3569. The sequence goes on from JBBELK010000245.1 coordinate 2,993,981, forward strand.
TGCATGGTGCGAACTGATGAGATTAACCATGCCACTGATCCCAATCTGCTGTTATTGATTGATCAGCATGCTGCACATGAGAGGATTCGGCTGGAGCAACTCATATCAGGTACATGTTGAACCCTCTCGTACTCAAGACTTTGGTTCTTTCTGAAGGTTGTGGGTTCAAGTTCAGCTTGTACGATGTACATGTGCTCTTGGGCAAGGCACTTTGCCATAAATTGTCTCTCTCCATCCTGGAGTAAATGGGTACCTGCGACGGCAGTGAATGTGATGTGCGTGATAAGCTCATGAGCACTTATAATCCAGCAGTCTGGGCAATATACTCCCCAAAGAGTTGAGAATGCTTAAGGAATGATATAATTGAGCCCAAAAACCAGGGATGATTATAAATATTACCAGTGCCCTGAGCATTTTCCGCGGTGGATATCTACACTATATAAGACTCTATCATTATCAGCATTATTATCACAACCGTGGATGTTTTCTACTCGGCCTCTTTAGGCCACCGCAGACGAACAAGTGTTTGGCGACCTTTCATACATGTACTGTACATAGTGAAACTGAATGGTGACAAAAATTCCATCTTCAACTTGTAACATAATTGATGAAGCCATGAATGTAGTTTATAAAAGTAGAATTTATTCAAACTTGTTAGTTTGTCCATGCTAATCTAACCACAAGATGCAGTGGCACTGTCATCTAACAAAACATAGTTGCTAAACTTCTCTCTGCTTGTTGAAATGGCATTCAAGAAAAAGAGAATAGAAAAAGCATTCAAGAAAAATACAATACTTTTTTTGCGGGTAGAGTTCCAATCTTGGTTCCGAACCTCTAATAAGGAGATGGTAACTTTTTAAACTGAGCATGCATCAGCACAGCAGTTGGTGAACTTGTAAACATGTGTTTGATGATTTGCTGAGTGCGTGATAAGATTTGCAAAATTGGAGCATTGAATATTCAGTCTTCAAGAATTTGAATCTTCAGTTTTTCCAAACAATAATGTCATCAAGTGATTAAAAATGCTGGCAATGCAAAGATTCTAAGTACGACTATGCATAGTGGAAATCGACATGTTTTTGCGGTAGGACCATATCTCTTTTGTATATGCGTGGCTCTCACTCACCGGTTCTTTTCAGAACTACACATAAGTATACAACAGAAATATTTACATAGTGCTACTGCAAACCACGTACACATTTTGTAATGGTATTCAACTAGTAAGCATTTAAATTCACTTTAAGTGCATTTTTCTAGTGTAATTTTCAAAAGACAAATCATAGGAAGTGCTCATTATGCATAGTTCCGACCTGTCAATCAAGCCAAACCCGCGACCAATCACAACAGAGCTAGCAGAGGGCGCCCACATAGGTCAAAGTGATGCAATCATCACGCGATTTTCTGCCCATACAGTTTGTATGTTGTATGCGCCAGTGACCGGGTGAATTTTGGTTTTAATGTCGGGCGATTCGCTGTTCAAAGGTAGGAAAGCGCATTTTTATGAAATATATGTCATCCCTGCATTACTAGCCCTTCGCTCAGTGTGTGCTACGGTAACTGTCGACCCTAAAACATAAATACCTTTGAGTTTTCTCCAATGAATCGGTGCTTTCCATGCCGAGTCCCGTTGCTTTGTACGTACATGTCGCCATTTTTTTGCGATGGCTTGTGAGCACATAGCAACAATATCTAAGGGGCGGGGTTAACTGGGCAATCTCGGAACTATGCATTCACCATTCTTTATCCATAAGATGTATTTGAAGACTCGACCACCGGTAGTGATGATGGAGACAGTACATGTAGCACAGAGCAGTCATCAGTCAAATCTTCCAACGTCATCCCATCAGTTGAACTGACGCTGTCCCACAGAGAGCTGCGTCTGCTCCAGTCCTTCAGGGATAAGTTGGAGGTGCTGGGTATCTCATATCGCATCTTAGACGGTGACAGGGGTGATGAGATGGAGGAAGGTAGAGTTGAGATAACTAGACTCCCGGCGTGCCTCGTTGAGAGGGAAGCGGGGGAGCTCAGGAGGGGAAGACCGACTGTGGCGGCTTCGATGGTTGAGGTACAGTTTCGAATTCACTCCCCCAATCTTTAGGGAATGTTTGTTTCTTAGGGGTGGATCTGAATTCAGAACTGGGCAGATATGTGATTAACTTGTTTGTATCGTGCAGATCCTGAACGAGACTTGAAATTTCCAGAAAGTTTCTTGAGAGGTACACACGTATAGGTCAGTGCAAGATCCAAAATGCCAGTGTAATCTAATTTCATGGATTATCTGTACGAAGCCAGATATTCTAATGTACCAGTAGGTGTCAGTATATTCACATACTGTATGAATCTTAGCTTACAGCTTGATACTAAGTTCTGGATCAGTTGCCTGATTTGTTTACAGCCTTTTCTGGAGCACTAACCGTTCATATTGTGAGAATCATTATAAATATGATGATATTGCCTATTCACCATGTATTATCAGTGTCACACCACATAGTCTTAATTGGAACTGATTTAGGTTAACATTTCTTAAGACTATCCACTCGATCAATTATCAAAACATACCCTTTGCAGTACCTGACTTACAAAGGGCTAAATTTTGGTCAAAGTCCAAATAAACTGAAATTTCAGCGAACATTCCTGATTGCTGTTTTGCAGACGCTACTTTCTGAGCATCTGGAAACATTACAGAAGACCTCAGGTGCAAATGCTGTCCTGCCAGGGACTATGATCAAGATTCTCAACTCACAGGCCTGCCATGGTGAGTCACATAGGTGCAACAAACATGCATCAACTTATATGTCGTGTTTGTACAGTGAACCTTTTTGGTAAAAATTGCCAAGGTCCTCATCAGTTTTCAACTGAACAACTGAATGAAAAATACCATTTTTTAAAAAAATTGTCATCATTGCAGTGCACATACAAGTCATGTACTGTCATTTTTTGTGGCCACTATCTCAGGAGAGACAACATTACAATTGCTGTCGGTGCCTTGTGCCATTGCCGCGGTGCCCTCAAAATCATGAATATTTCATGGCAATAAATTGCTGTGCCCTTTTGATTAAACTGCCGTCGGTGCCCTTTATTGAAACACACATATAAAAATGTCAAATTTCCCACTTTTAGTGACACATTTCGGAGACAAAACTAGCCTTGCCATTGGTGTTTAAAAATGCACCGAAACTGTACGAAATTTTTGTAAAACCACGCCGAACTTTAACACAGCGCGCACAGTAGCCTACGTGTACAAAAAGTAGTCACTCAATCGAACTTCGCCCTGGTTTCCGTGCGAAATTGTACATGTAATATGTTGAGCGGGCTTCATTGGTATCCGTTTGCGGTTCGGTCATGGGTTCGGTGTACAGCACGTGCGTGTACTCGTGGTCGACTATGATGAAGTACACATGCACTTACGTGTCGATTGCGGAATACGGCCAAAGACGAAGATGCTCGAGCATTAGCATGACATTCGTGATATAACCGTGGTCATTGCGCCTGCGTAGCACACAAAATGGCGACCGCAGGCACTGCGTTTCGTTGCGAATGTCAACAAAAGGTCCAATTAGTATCTAGACGATTTATCGATGAGGTGGGAGCAATATCCCATGATCAACGCAGATTAATAAAAGAGACGACCCTCAGACTGCAACCCCAGCTAAGTACTATTAATGATTGCTGTGGTGCCCTCCAAGTTCAAGCAAACTGCCGTGATGCCCTTTTTAAATTGACAGAATTGCCGTGATGCCCTTGAAATGTGGGAAAAGGCAAGGCAATTATTGCCGTGCCCTTTTGAACATGAATTTTGAGGCATGCCAAATGTGTTAGAAGCTTGTGCTAGCTTCTTTGTGGGTCACATCTCTTAATGTATATCTGATTAATGTGTAACTCCTTCTTCTGTTCAATCAAGAGTGTAAGTCAGTTGCTTCAAGTGTTTACTGGCTCATGTGACAGGTGCCAGAGGCGGATCCAGGGGGGGCGGGGGGGCGTGGGGGGTGCAAAATAAAAAATTAATAAAAATATTGCCTCAGATCGCACCACAGAGCATCTAGAATCCATCTAGAAGCCGTCAGGGCTTCGCGCTACGCGCTCGCTATTTCATTGTCCTCAGCATTTCATGCTTAAAAATTTCACGCTCCCCCCCTTTTCAAAATCCTGGATCCGCCCCTGGGTGCTCATCCCTGGTTTTCTGACATAGAATGACTAGTCTGAGCATTGCTACTCCCCCTAGATGGGATGCCAGTCCATCGCAGGTTTACCACCAGCAGTTAGTTGAGTTCTCAGTCAGTAATTAATTAATTTGCTTGTATTCCATTATACACTAGAGGGAGGAGAGAGGCAATGTGCAATAGCAGTAATCAGGCCTCGAACCGTGAACTTATATCGCCCCAAAAGTCTAATGCACTATCCACTAGACCATCACACCACTTCAGCTCAATATCTTGTTTCTTGAAATCGGTTCCCTTTTAGATTGTTTCCGGTGGCAGATATCCACCAGTATAATCAGTATAATATTGATGAGATCAGCACAGATTGTCATTTTTATTTTACTCAGGTGCAATCAAGTTTGGCGACCAACTGAGTCATCATGAATGCTTGTCTCTGATTGGTCAGCTTGCTCAGTGTGACCTGCCATTTCAGTGTGCCCATGGAAGGCCATCATTGGTACCCCTGTTTGACCTTAAACTTCTCACTAGGAAATTTGACAAGGTTAGTCAGTCTTTCGTACTTTAAGCCCGCCGCACACGTGAGGTCGTTTGCTGAGCAAACGGTCATTCGTGGCCGTTTGCTCAGTACTTGGCTCACGTGTGCGGTGAAATTTTGCTGCGTTTTTTGCCTCGCGAGGCCGTGAGCCAAAAATCTAACGTGTTTGATTTCTTTTGCCTCGCGTGGCCAAAATCTCACCGTGTGCGGGGGTGCTGAGCCAAGTGCTGAGCTAAAATGAATGTAGCTTGCCAATTAAAACCGTCCCCTATTCACGTGATATGAATACAGCGCGAGCGCGGGCACCGCCAAGGTCACCAAACTTTTGCTAAAGTGTGGTGACCTTGGCGGGGTTCGCGTGCGCGCGCTGTTTTCGTATCGCGCGCGTGGTTTTAATTGGCCAGCTACATTTATTTTAGCTCAGCACTTGGCTCATCACCCCCGCACACGGTGAGATTTTGGCCACGCGAGGCAAAAGAAATCAAACACGTTAGATTTTTGGCTCACGGCCTCGCGAGGCAAAAAACGCAGCAAAATAGCCACCGCACACGTGAGCCAAGTGCTGAGCAAACGGCCACGAATGACCGTTTGCTCAGCAAACGACCTCACGTGTGCGGCGGGCTTTAGTTGCTTATAATATTTACATGTACTACATTCCTATTTCACTACATATCGCCAACCTGTATGAGCCCAATTTTATAGGGCTGCTTAAGCATTAGCTTAAAAGGCGTGCTTACTGTAGTAGGCAAGTTGTGCTTTGCTTAAGTGTGAGTATGGAGATGGCTATAGTTGCATCACTATTAAAAGCAGAGTTTGGCTTTTCAATGCTTATTAAAAACAATATCTATGAAAAAGCCTGATGCTCAGTTAATAATAATAATAATAAGAATAATAATAATAAGTCGATCTTATATAGTGCAAAACATAACTGAAGGAAATCTCAATGCGCTGTACATTACAAAACAAAATATTTATTTTACAGAGGGTGGGTGTATGCTAGATGAAATAGATGGGATTTGAGAGTGGTTTTGAAACGGTCCAGAGTGTCTGCTGATCGGAGTTAAAGATTGGTTCCCGATCCTATAGCTTATTGCGAAAAAACAAGGATCGGTATAGGGTAGCCATGACGGGCAGAAACCTGCCCGTGGTCACGTGGTACTTTGCATTGCGCTAGTGTGTTATTTTGCATTTCGCTAGTTTGACATTTCTAACCTAGTTTGACATTGCCTAAAGGGCTTCCCCAATCTATAATTATAAAGCACACAATGCACACGCGCAAATGACAACCAATCACAGATCAAAATGAAGCGCCCTCTACCGATCCTTGTATAGGATCGGGAACCAATCTAGCTCGGTTAATGAAAAAATTGTCTGTTAAGTAGCAATATGAAATTAGATCCTGTTGGTTTTGGCTGCTCCTGGTAAATTTCTTTTTAATCTGGGCTCCTTTAAACCAGCCATCATTCACCACACATTTGATTAATCCAGCATTTTCCTTATCTCGGATAATAAGCATGGATGGGCTAATGGAGTATCAGTTTTCATGTAATAAACCCAGTTTTGTTCCTGCCACATCACTAAGCCCAGGATATAGTCTTAATCTCTCAGTCGTTTTACCCCCAAGTTGAACAGTCAAAGTCCAAATAATCATCGAAATATTGCGCCTATCAATTGTTCGCCCCTCCCCGGGCTACCCCACCTAAGAGGTGGGGATTGTCACTTTTCGTGCCACAAAATCCGCACCCCTGAGAAAAAATTTAGGTGACAAAAAACACCATCCATAGCGAATGCCCTGTGGCAAATTACTCTTTTTCAAATTGCAATGTAGGTGCATATTAAAGCAGGAGTTCTGGAAGCTGCATTTTTGTATTGTAGTTGTAACAGTGTTACAGTTCTTGTAATATCATATGCAGAACTGCTATTGACATGATTCTCATCATTCTCATCATATCTGTTTATCTCATAGGCTGATGAATGCAAACCAAGACTGCAACGTCTTCATCATTTAGCAAGGTGAACAAATGCATATTTCATCACAAATAAATCTTCTTTTTCTACCAAGATAAAGTTAATTCGGGGAAGCTTTCCGAGATGGCATGTTAAAGGGCCATTATGTCTTTTCCAATGACCACAAATTTTACTAGATGAGTTCATAAACAAATCCTTACTCAAAGTGTTGATGGCAACCGTAACAAACATGACATAAGTTTATTTCTTTCCAAGATGGTACTTTTGTATGAAATTACAACTGAAGGTGTTTTTAAAAATGTGTGCGCGCACAACAGGGAAGATGAAACTTATCTTATACAGACTCAGAGAGATACAAGCAATCTTGGATTCTGTTTTTTTCTTTCCAAGATGGTACTTTTAAATAAAATTACAACTAAAGGTGTTTTTAAAAATGTGTGCGTGCACAACAAGGAAGATGTGAAACTTATCTTATACAGACTCAGAGAGATAAAAGCAATCTTGGATTGTGTTTTAATATGAACAAAATGTTTATTTGTTTATTGCTGTCATGTCTTGGACAGATATTTTAAATGCAGCAGCCCTACAGCTCTTAGTTGGCAGGCAAGGTAGTTGGCGAAAATGCATGTATACATATTTTTTATCATTATGTAATTATTTATTAGTCTGTTTCAGCCACTATTTTTAAAAAGCATGATATTAATATTGACTATGTGCAGGGCACATGTTTCTGACACAATCACTGGTTCAGATAACGATCGACTTTGGTTTCTGACAACCGTAGCTGGTTAATTCAGTAATGTTGTCACAAACTTGTTTCTCGTTGTGGTTGCCACAACAGACCCTTGGTCAACACGTCGTTCAGACACGAGATTTTTATCCGAAAGAAGTCAGACCACTTTTAAATCGCCCTTATTTTATACGAAATTACCAAAGCAAGGTTGGACATTTGGAACATCTTAGAAAGTCAATGACAGTTTAAGTTTTTGTTCTGTTTTCAATTGATTTAGGGGGCGTCCAAGGTTCTCAACATTTTCACTGTTCTACAAATTGTGGGGTGGGGGAGGGGGCGTTTTCCGAGGGCCATGTATGATACTTGGAATTGAGGGCCATGTTGATACTTGGAATTCTGACAGAAAAATGTTGATAAGTAGTATTTCAGATTGCCAAGGGGGTCCGCCGTTTGGATTAGTGTACACTGAAAGCAAAAAAAACAGTCCAAACAAAAGAGGAAGAATGGGACGTCCGCGGTGGGAGGTGGGTACAAGAATATGTAAATGCATGAACTACTTAAAATTTGCCAAGGATCACTGATATTTTTTATACATGTATATAGTTTTATTAAAAGTAATAATTAAGAATCCTTAAGCAGTGTTTCCCCCAGAAAATTGTTAAAGCATAGTGGTAAAATATATTCGAGATGACATGCATGTCTGTTGTCTGTTCACTTTTGCCATCCATAGTGTGATACTGCCATGATACAAACATTGAATTTCTGGAGAGTTTCCACTTCGATTATTGTACATTTATCAGTTTCTTTGCCTTTTTGTATCAATTTTAATGTCTGAGAGCTCAGAAAGAAATATTCTCTAAGAATATTGTTGGAACCTCTGAATGTGAAAGAGTAGTGGCTGATTGCCAAAGGGTAGTGGCACCACTACTCATATAACACTTTGGGTGAACCCTGCTTAAGGCAAATATATTATGTATTGATCCCTTATGTAAGAGCGCAGATTACATAATAAAGGTTTCCTGTATTCCAGGAGGAAATTGTGCTTAACTCACAAAAAGTGTAAAATACAAAATAAACGACTACTTTTGTGTGGTACAATATCAAACTCGGTTATAAGCACAATGTCCTGCTGGATTACAGGAAACCTTTAACACATGTATTATTTCAGAATTGGGTCATTCCATAAAGTTGGGATATGGCATTCCCCGGTTACATCAGTGACTTATGAATTTTATGAGCAAATGGAGCTTCTGCACCAGCGGCCATGACAGGGGGCAGGTTTTCTTATTAAATGTGTAACAATAGAACCACAAAGCACCTACTCATGCATGACACATGGTAACAATGTGACTGCCCCCTGTCATGGCCGCTTTGCAAAGGCTCTATAGTACACGGAAATACCAGCTGCTGGGTGAGATAAATTAAAAACCTCCATTATTTTTGACAAAATCGAGAAGCACATTCAATTAAATGGGATTTTGTGCAAATGCAGGGAAAATGCAGGTGTGACATTTAGTGTTTTTCAACAGATTTTCTTGAACCAAAATAGAATCCCCAACATTTTGATTAAAAGTGATTGTTTACATCAAGAACAGTGTGCTAATGTCAAATTCAACAAGATCACTTTTGAGGGCCCGAGTGAAATGGGATAAATCGTCATGACGTCCCCGTTACATCAATGATATCAAGTTACTTCAAATATTTCAACATTGTCAAAGTCTCTCAAGACTGAAGATTAATAAACAAAAATCAGAATAGACAAAGCAACCATATCGTGCAACATCTTGACAACTTGCTGTTCACTAATTGGCCATTTTGTGTAAATGAAGAAATGTCTCACTTTGTGCCCCAACTTGGTGGAATAACTAAATTAGCAAGTGATCCTCGGTCAATTTCGAGTAGTATGTATCATATCAGGGTTAGTATATTATTACATATATATTATTACACTTGTATAGCGCACATTCCATGTGGATGTTCACATGCGCTGCACATTATAATGGGTTTTAAGGATCTAATACTCCACCTAAACATCGAGGTACATAGGTGGGTGGTGCCATTGGCAGCCGACGGCCAGATACACTGGGAATTCCTCTTACTCTTCACAAAAGAGTGCTCTGGGATCTTTTAAGTGCGTTACACAACACACTGGACCAACGGCTTTACATCCCTTCCGAAGGATGGAGCAAGTGTTTAAGTGCCTTGCTCAAGGGTAAAGGTACCACGGCCGGGTATCAAACCCGCAACCCCAAGTTTTCACCCGAGTGTTGCGAGTCAGTGATCCAAACTACTCGGCCACGGTACCCCACTAATAAATGTTTTCACATTGAAAATATGATTTGAATCAAACATTGCAGTTTCTTAAAGTAAGTCAAATATCAAAGTTTGCAGAAAGTTTCATAGTGTACACCTTTTGGATATATTATTTCCCGTTGGTTTTTCTGTTTTTTGTGTGTTTATTTGAAAGCTAATAATTATAACTTTGGCAAACTGAGGACATTTATACTAAAGTTTATTTTTTGCAAGTTTAAATCTGTTTTGTGTACAGACGGCACATTTTCAAAGAGCTTTACAAACAACTTTAACTTTGAAATGTATAGTACATGTACCTAAAACGTTGTGCAATATGAAATATTGAAGGGATATATTTATGGTAGGTTTGATAATTGAAAGATGAATTTAGAAACACGAGAAAATTGCAGTGCCCCGACTGGGATTCGAACCCAGGTCCTTGGCACGAGATTGTTGCGGCGCTCTGGCGGGATCCCCAGATAGCTCAGTTGGTAGAGCAATTGGCCATGTAAGCCAAGGACATGGGTTCGAATCCCAGTCGGGGCACTGCAATTTTCTCGTGTTTCTAAATTCATCTTTCAATATGAAATATATTTATTAAAACGTTTTGCTTCAGATTACATTTTTGTCTCAATTGTGTCTGTTTGAAATGTGCTTGTGTCATGGCCCATGGTCATAGCGCTGCTTAGCCTCCTGCCATTCATATCCTTTTGCATGCACTACATTGCGACCCAAGTTGCCAATAGCATGCTAAGGGTTACCTTATTCTGCTAAGAACAATTAGCCTTTTGCATGTTTCACATGAATAGCATCTGATGTACTGTTTCGCTACCTTTCACATGCACACACGAGTATCCATATGAGCAGACTAAACTTTGTTGCTATGTAATGTGACCGGGTGCATGTGGCAGGTGTGAAGGACAGAATCAATAGCATGTTCACCGTAGAGAGAATGGCATAAAGCAACCAGGCTGTTGGCTACTAGGCAATAGACTGCCGAAGTGAATACTTCATCTTTTTTGGTTGCCTATAGGCAATAGACTGCCGAAGTGAATACGTCACCTTTTGTTGGTTGCCTAGGCAATTGGATCTAAACTAAAAATCACTCAACCGTGTCCCAGTGCTTTTCCAATGGTACTTTTCCCGACGGCCATGATAGTTTAGATCCAATTGCCATGGCAACGCACGTCACACTTCGGCTGTCTATTGGCTCTACACTAGAAATCACTAAACTGTGGCCCTGTACTTTTGCAATGGTACTTTTTCCGACGTCCATGATGTTTAGAGCCAATTGCCATGGCAACGCACACGTCACACTTCGGCTGTCTATAGCGTACAGCATGTGGCAACAACAGCATATAGTACGAGGACTACCAAACCACCTATTTTGAAAGTGAAGAATTCGGGGTGCCAGCCATGTGCAAAGGTTTCACGCAAAAGGTTTTATTTCCAGAAATTTGGGCACACATTTGGCTTATTGGCTTATAATGCTTGAAATATTAAAATTGTTTGATTTAATACACGTGATCTTTTGCATCCTTAAAAGGTAATTCCCATTGAGCGCATTAATAGGTCTAAATAAAACTCGGGTTTGGACCTGGTTTTGGAAATATTCATTGAGTCGAAACCGAAGTGAATTACATATAAATCTAGGCCTACGTCCAAATTTTCTAATTATCCAGTACGCATATGGGTACGGGTAGACTCGTGTTCATATGTGGAATTAGTCTTGGCTCCAAGACCTTCGTGTTAGTTTTTGTTGTTGCTATACAGAATTCCCACAGCGCGCGATGAACAGTGCGCGAAACTATTGAGGGCGTTTTTTCATACATTTTAATCGATTATTTGGTGTATTCGTAGCGGTAGTACGTATTCGTTGCACTGGTATCGATACCAGTGGGGCATACGATACTGGACCTTCTCGAAGGTCTTGGCAATCTTGGCAGCAATTCTTAACTTTTTCTTTATTTCTCCCTTGGAAATCCAAGGGAGCCAATCAGTGATTAGGTTGGGACCATAGCGTGAATTATTCATTAGGCAAACGTAAAACAGGTTTATGTGTGTGTAAAATGCCTGCGGGATGTCTGTTGGGTTGATCGAGGGAAAACTCGGCATCGGGAAAATTTGCGGACAAGCGAGCGCTGCGCCCGGGCCAGGCAACACCGCACTGCCTGCAGGCGCAGGCAGCTATCGGTACGGTCGGCCTTCCGGCTAACGGCCGCCGGTATTTCACCTGGGGATTTCAGTACCCTGCTTGTTACTCGTCTTGAATTAAATTCTATAGATAATCGATCTCATCAAACCAAATAAAAAGGTTATAAAAACAGACAAATAAGAGGGGAAATGTTAAGAGGTTACCGGTACCCCGATGTTTAAAAAAAGGATAATTTTGGAAGGGAAAACCAATAATTTTCTTATACAGGTCTATCAATTGTCCAACCCCCTCCCCCACCCCGGGCTACCCTAACCAAGGTTAACTCGGCTCGAATTTTATCATGTGGTAATTAATCTGTGGTAACAGATTACCACATCGGATACAATTCGAGCCGAGCTAGGTAACCTTGGCTAGGTCTACCCTAGTCTTTCGGAAAGACTGCCTTTTTGCGCGCAATACACGATGTACATAGACTATTCACCATTGGCCGCCAGAGGGCGCACCTGAAATACAGTCGAAAAGTTTTCGAGTTCACGTTGTAAGTGTAGGTACGCCCTCTGGCGGCTAAAATGAACAATGTGGGGATCGCGAACTCTAACAGTAAATTCGGTCTTGCATCAAGACTAGGTCTACCCCACAAACGAGGTGGGGATTGTCAATTTCCGAGTGACAAATTTCCCACCCCTGGAAAAAATTTAGGTGACAAAATCCCCACCCTGGGGCATAAAAACCAAATCCCCATCCCCTATAGGTGGGGACAACAATTGATAGGTGCATTAGATCATGGAGGAAGGTTTCTTCCTCCATGATTAGATGAAATCAAGCCCCCTGTATTTTTCCACAGGGTCTCAAGCTATGCCCAGCCTATACTCCTTTTCCTCTCTGCCTGCTCGACTGTTTTCGGTCGAAAATAAAGTACATCATCACAAACTGTATGTTCAAGTTTGACAGTAAAGTGTTCGAGTTATAGTCTCAACAACAAACTAATTTGAAATGCTGTTCAACAAAATTCACAAAAACCAGGGCAAAACAAAATCTCAACACATGTCCTATAATGTTTGTTTTACATACCCATTTTTAATACATGTACCCGTAAACACATTGTATATAGTACCACTTGACCAATAAAGGAAAGAACGTGTCATCCAGGGTATAAACAGAAATTCACAGAATGGAATTTTAATATGATGTTTATGTCCTTGACTGGACATCTCTTAAAATTGAGAACTGTTTGCATCACAAAACAGTCTGAAATGACCTAAGAGATTCTTTGCCTATTCTTGTTTGCAGTTCATCTCTCTCAAATAATGCAATCATGTTTTCTAAAAAAGCACATCAGTACTAGACGATTAAATAAAAAAGAGATGCCCACATGGAGAGCCAAGAAAGGAAATAACAGACCTTTTGATGTACAAATTTCCTATATGACACAATGTTACATTTTTATCAATCCTGTTAATAGCATAGGTCTTGTTTGAGATTTACATTACTGTTTTTTTTATTGGACAACATCATAATATTAAAAAAAGAACTATACATGTACAAGTATATGCAACAGAATGACCCCATTACCATCATGGAGGATTATAGGCCTACACATGCTGTTCCTTCTACAAATGTGGATTGTTTACATCTAACCTGCAACATACATGTACTAAAGTGATGTTGATATGTCTGATATGGAGAAATTAATGACATCCAATATTCACGTTGTTTGGTTTGTTTGATTTTGTGCACATTCAATGCACTAAATTCCCTCACATTGCCCTGGTAGTTTGACTATAACAGTCGTGTATAATCACAACTCAGACCTTGAATCTATGCAGTGACCACTGGGATTTACTAAATCATTTTTCGCTTTAGCATTGTACATTTTCGTGCCATTTCATTAAAAAAATGATTATCCAAAAATCACAGCCTTGAACACGCGTAGTTAAAAGAGCAGACGTGATATTGTCAGAGATTAATTACTGCATTCCAATGCACATCAGTGATCTGAAGTCTGTTTACAGAGAATAAGCAGTCCCACTTTGCTGCAGCACTTGGTGCAGGCAGGATATTTGCATCCAAGTAAAAAAAAAAAAACATTAAATCAGTATTTAAAATTGTCTTGAAACAAAAGGTTTTAATCTTGGTTGTACTGGTTTGGTTTACATTTGCTTATTTCAGCAATTATGGATTGCCGACTTGTAGGCCTAGTTATACAAACAGTATATAAACACATACAAGTACTGAAACAAATCCCAAACTTATGAAAAAAGACATGTAAATGTAGTAATAATACGGTTGATGAAAATCACAATCACTGTGTCGTTGTTTTACTGCACATGGCATTTTGTAGGCCTACATGTATGATGCATGCAGTTATTTAAAAACTGGGCAGAGGGCACTTAACTTGTTCATAACATGAAAACAATTATCGAAATACAGCTATACACCATTAGTAGAAGAGAGGTGTTACTTGGAACAGTGGGTATGTTGAAACATTTATATTTTCTTCCACGGCATTAGTTATTTTTAAGAAATATTGCATTGTATGCTAATGATGTTCATAGATTCACTTGACTAGTTTTTGAGTACAAAATGAGGTTAACGAGATGTCAAATTGTAGTCACTGTTTTTTAAACAGGCCAGCGGGTTTAGTTGGAACAAAATGAGGGGGCTAGTTGGAACATGTTTCATTGACCACATGAAACAGGCCACCTGTTTACAGTTGCCAGTCCCGAAGGTGGCAACTATATATACACGTTTCACTGCATTATAAGTGAACAGTTGTCAATGACTCCCTGTACCCCAAAGAGTTGATTAGCACCCCAATTTACAGCTTAAGTGTATGCCTTGCTAATTAGGGTGATCACAGAAGTTATAGTAGTTTTTAAATGACAACATACCATGTTTCAACTTACCCCATAGGTGGGGCTAGTCGGAACAGCTGAAATGGTCATGTTCAAGTTGGATTATCCGAGAAACCAGCGAGTCTTAACATTTTATAAGCTCCATTAATTTGTAGCCCAAATAATTATGTATGCTTAAAGTGGTACGGTTGTTTTTTCTTTAACCCCAACACTCCTCAATCCTTCAAAATCAATATGATTTTACATTAACCCTAGGAATTTAGGGTTACTAAATTATGTTAGTGTTTTATAGTCGATTTTGTGAAAAATGTTCCAACTAACCCCACCCTCCCCTACTTTGTACATGGGTATTATGATTTTGGTTTTGGGGGATAACTGGGTCCAAATCCACACGTACGACAGTCCAAATACAAGTACTTGAAGTGCGCCCTCTATTGGGCATGCAATTAAGTGTGCTCACATGAACGTGTGACAAACACAGACAGTTAACGTCTTTAGTAAAGACTACTTTCAGCGCTGAGAGGTTGTCCAAAAGTGTGGCTTATGTGCCTCGTTGGCGCAGTCGGCAGCGCGTCAGTCTCATAATCTGAAGGTCGTGAGTTCGAGCCTCACACGGGGCAGTCTCTGTCGTTTTGTAATGCTTCCCTTTTATATTATTGTTGTCTGCGTGAGGCTCAGGGTTTGGTAATGTCCTCATTTTAAACTGGAATGGCTCGTTTGGTTCCAACCATGCTGCTTGCGACCTGAAAGACAGCTTCACGTGGACCACGTGGCCTAATGGATAAGGCGTCCGACTTCGGATCGGAAGATTGAGGGTTCGAATCCCTTCGTGGTTGTGCTATTTTGGCACGCTGACTCTGTCTTCTGTCTTCTAAAGTCGATCCGAGATGACCGCCGTCTCCAGAAGGGCTTACTTCATGTATCCATGTTATGAACAATGTTATAGCAGGCCTTTGTGTTTGTGCAGTCAAGTTTGTCTCACAGGACAGTCTTCTTCAGCTAGCTCATGACAGACGATTGCAACTTTCAGCGCTGAGAGGTTGTCCAAAAGTGTGGCTTATGTGCCTCGTTGGCGCAGTCGGCAGCGCGTCAGTCTCATAATCTGAAGGTCGTGAGTTCGAGCCTCACACGGGGCAGTCTCTGTCGTTTTGTAATGCTTCCCTTTTATATTATTGTTGTCTGCGTGAGGCTCAGGGTTTGGTAATGTCCTCATTTTAAACTGGAATGGCTCGTTTGGTTCCAACCATGCTGCTTGCGACCTGAAAGACAGCTTCACGTGGACCACGTGGCCTAATGGATAAGGCGTCCGACTTCGGATCGGAAGATTGAGGGTTCGAATCCCTTCGTGGTTGTGCTATTTTGGCACGCTGACTCTGTCTTCTGTCTTCTAAAGTCGATCCGAGATGACCGCCGTCTCCAGAAGGGCTTACTTCATGTATCCATGTTATGAACAATGTTATAGCAGGCCTTTGTGTTTGTGCAGTCAAGTTTGTCTCACAGGACAGTCTTCTTCAGCTAGCTCATGACAGACGATTGCAACTTTCAGCGCTGAGAGGTTGTCCAAAAGTGTGGCTTATGTGCCTCGTTGGCGCAGTCGGCAGCGCGTCAGTCTCATAATCTGAAGGTCGTGAGTTCGAGCCTCACACGGGGCAGTCTCTGTCGTTTTGTAATGCTTCCCTTTTATATTATTGTTGTCTGCGTGAGGCTCAGGGTTTGGTAATGTCCTCATTTTAAACTGGAATGGCTCGTTTGGTTCCAACCATGCTGCTTGCGACCTGAAAGACAGCTTCACGTGGACCACGTGGCCTAATGGATAAGGCGTCCGACTTCGGATCGGAAGATTGAGGGTTCGAATCCCTTCGTGGTTGTGCTATTTTGGCACGCTGACTCTGTCTTCTGTCTTCTAAAGTCGATCCGAGATGACCGCCGTCTCCAGAAGGGCTTACTTCATGTATCCATGTTATGAACAATGTTATAGCAGGCCTTTGTGTTTGTGCAGTCAAGTTTGTCTCACAGGACAGTCTTCTTCAGCTAGCTCATGACAGACGATTGCAACTTTCAGCGCTGAGAGGTTGTCCAAAAGTGTGGCTTATGTGCCTCGTTGGCGCAGTCGGCAGCGCGTCAGTCTCATAATCTGAAGGTCGTGAGTTCGAGCCTCACACGGGGCAGTCTCTGTCGTTTTGTAATGCTTCCCTTTTATATTATTGTTGTCTGCGTGAGGCTCAGGGTTTGGTAATGTCCTCATTTTAAACTGGAATGGCTCGTTTGGTTCCAACCATGCTGCTTGCGACCTGAAAGACAGCTTCACGTGGACCACGTGGCCTAATGGATAAGGCGTCGGAAGATTGAGGGTTCGAATCCCTTCGTGGTTGTGCTATTTTGGTATTGGTTGGCATGCCCGCTCGCTCCGCAACAACACCGTAACCATAGAGACAGCTTATTATCGCCATATTGTATTCTACGTGTTTGAAAACCCGCAGAACTCAAAAGCGTGATCCAATTCCGTCCTTCACGCGTGAGGGACGGAAATCAAGAGACAAATGCCTTTCCTTAGTCAACAACAAATGAAAACTAAAGTGAACCTGTTTAATTGTTTACCTTCTACTGATGTTAATACACACACCCAGTTTATCACATGTTGAAATTGACTTTACAGTTTTATGCGGAGGTTGTTTTTATGCGTGAGGTACAGATAATCAATTAAATTGACCAAAAAAAGCAATTTTTTAACATGCATTTTCAACTATTTCCTGAAAATGTGATGGCACAGTGTGCCTAGTCAAGATTTTTCTGTTAATTTTTGTAATATGATTGTAAAATATGGACATTTCTTTACAGATCGAGGTATTATTTTGATTAATTTAAGAAATTTTGAAATCTTCATCCAGTGTTTAACAATTTTTGGATCATATCACGCTCTCCACTTTCCACTAAAACAGACAAATATTTAATTTAGGCATACTTTCGTTTTATTCTGCCGCCTCCAGAAGGGCTTACTGTATCTGTGTTATGAACAATGTTATAGCATGCCTTTTTTTTGTGTTTGCAAAAAAGTCACATACGCTACTGGGCAAAATAGGGCCACTTTTACGAGCTAGATGGTCCAAAATGTTTACAGTTGGAAGAAAAAATACCCCACATTACGAGGATGGCCAATATCTATATTAGACCACACTCGTTCAGCTCACAACTCTCTCTAATATAGAATAATTTGAGGGCATACAAAATATTCATGAGCTCGACGCACGGATCTCTGCCTATTTACTGTGCACCCTGGCCCTAAAGATGATCTCAGAATAGTCAGAATCTTTTGGTCTGGAAACCAGACTACGTTGCTGGTTCCACATTGAACTGATTTTTAGGTCCACATACATATTCCACATTAGTCTTTACTAAAGACGTTAACTGTCTGTGTTTGTCACACGTTCATGTGAGCACACTTAATTGCATGCCCAATAGAGGGCGCACTTCAAGTACTTGTATTTGGACTGTCGTACGTGTGGATTTGGACCCAGTTAACGTCTTTACGATCTTGGCATTTGAGGGCGGGACCAGACTATGCTAATATCAGATGATGTTTGCATTATTCATTGTCGTGGTTGGTGATTGACGGAAGATTGTAAAATAATGTATGCATCAGCAAAGAGTTCACAACACGTAAGGTCAACAGGTCAACTGTTCGGTAAACATACATAAAATTTGCCGAACATGTGAGCCGTTTTACGGGCGAGTTTCCCGGTCCAGCTTCCGCGTTGTGAACTGAGCCTCAGATCTAGAATGACTGAAGCGTACGGTATGCCAAATAGGGGAACTAGAATCCAGAGAGGAAGTGAGGTCACCCCCCCTCCCCCCTCTACCCCGATCTGAGTATAAACAAACAAAGGAAAATTCTCCTAATATAAAGAAGAGATGACATCCAAATCAAACAATCAAAGTCTTAATTTGTTGTTTTTCTTGCTCTTATGATGATATTTATTATTCAACTCACTGCTTTCATCTGCCTTTACTCGATCAGTAAACTTGTCATAACATTGCTGTTTTTGTAAATACATGTACTGGGAAATAGTGAATAAAATGCAATTAAATGTCCATTCATGGTCCAGTAAAAACAACCTTTTGTGTGCATGATTAATGTTTATCCCCAAAACCAAAATCATAATACCCATGTACAAAGTAGGGGAGGGTGGGGTTAGTTGGAACATTTTTCACAAAATCGACTATAAAACACTAACATAATTTAGTAACCCTAAATTCCTAGGGTTAATGTAAAATCATATTGATTTTGAAGGATTGAGGAGTGTTGGGGTTAAAGAAAAAACAACCGTACCACTTTAAGCATACATAATTATTTGGGCTACAAATTAATGGAGCTTATAAAATGTTAAGACTCGCTGGTTTCTCGGATAATCCAACTTGAACATGACCATTTCAGCTGTTCCGACTAGCCCCACCTATGGGGTAAGTTGAAACATGGTATGTTGTCATTTAAAAACTACTATAACTTCTGTGATCACCCTAATTAGCAAGGCATACACTTAAGCTGTAAATTGGGGTGCTAATCAACTCTTTGGGGTACAGGGAGTCATTGACAACTGTTCACTTATAATGCAGTGAAACGTGTATATATAGTTGCCACCTTCGGGACTGGCAACTGTAAACAGGTGGCCTGTTTCATGTGGTCAATGAAACATGTTCCAACTAGCCCCCTCATTTTGTTCCAACTAAACCCGCTGGCCTGTTTAAAAAACAGTGACTACAATTTGACATCTCGTTAACCTCATTTTGTACTCAAAAACTAGTCAAGTGAATCTATGAACATCATTAGCATACAATGCAATATTTCTTAAAAATAACTAATGCCGTGGAAGAAAATATAAATGTTTCAACATACCCACTGTTCCAAGTAACACCTCTCTTCTACTAATGGTGTATAGCTGTATTTCGATAATTGTTTTCATGTTATGAACAAGTTAAGTGCCCTCTGCCCAGTTTTTAAATAACTGCATGCATCATACATGTAGGCCTACAAAATGCCATGTGCAGTAAAACAACGACACAGTGATTGTGATTTTCATCAACCGTATTATTACTACATTTACATGTCTTTTTTCATAAGTTTGGGATTTGTTTCAGTACTTGTATGTGTTTATATACTGTTTGTATAACTAGGCCTACAAGTCGGCAATCCATAATTTGAAATAAGAACAAATGTAAACCAAACCAGTACAACCAAGATTAAAACCTTTTGTTTCAAGACAATTTTAAATACTGATTTAATGTTTTTTTTTTTTACTTGGATGCAAATATCCTGCCTGCACCAAGTGCTGCAGCAAAGTGGGACTGCTTATTCTCTGTAAACAGACTTCAGATCACTGATGTGCATTGGAATGCAGTAATTAATCTCTGACAATATCACGTCTGCTCTTTTAACTACGCGTGTTCAAGGCTGTGATTTTTGGATAATCATTTTTTAATGAAATGGCACGAAAATGTACAATGCTAAAGCGAAAAATGATTTAGTAAATCCCAGTGGTCACTGCATAGATTCAAGGTCTGAGTTGTGATTATACACGACTGTTATAGTCAAACTACCAGGGCAATGTGAGGGAATTTAGTGCATTGAATGTGCACAAAATCAAACAAACCAAACAACGTGAATATTGGATGTCATTAATTTCTCCATATCAGACATATCAACATCACTTTAGTACATGTATGTTGCAGGTTAGATGTAAACAATCCACATTTGTAGAAGGAACAGCATGTGTAGGCCTATAATCCTCCATGATGGTAATGGGGTCATTCTGTTGCATATACTTGTACATGTATAGTTCTTTTTTTAATATTATGATGTTGTCCAATAAAAAAAACAGTAATGTAAATCTCAAACAAGACCTATGCTATTAACAGGATTGATAAAAATGTAACATTGTGTCATATAGGAAATTTGTACATCAAAAGGTCTGTTATTTCCTTTCTTGGCTCTCCATGTGGGCATCTCTTTTTTATTTAATCGTCTAGTACTGATGTGCTTTTTTAGAAAACATGATTGCATTATTTGAGAGAGATGAACTGCAAACAAGAATAGGCAAAGAATCTCTTAGGTCATTTCAGACTGTTTTGTGATGCAAACAGTTCTCAATTTTAAGAGATGTCCAGTCAAGGACATAAACATCATATTAAAATTCCATTCTGTGAATTTCTGTTTATACCCTGGATGACACGTTCTTTCCTTTATTGGTCAAGTGGTACTATATACAATGTGTTTACGGGTACATGTATTAAAAATGGGTATGTAAAACAAACATTATAGGACATGTGTTGAGATTTTGTTTTGCCCTGGTTTTTGTGAATTTTGTTGAACAGCATTTCAAATTAGTTTGTTGTTGAGACTATAACTCGAACACTTTACTGTCAAACTTGAACATACAGTTTGTGATGATGTACTTTATTTTCGACCGAAAACAGTCGAGCAGGCAGAGAGGAAAAGGAGTATAGGCTGGGCATAGCTTGAGACCCTGTGGAAAAATACAGGGGGCTTGATTTCATCTAATCATGGAGGAAGAAACCTTCCTCCATGATCTAATGCACCTATCAATTGTTGTCCCCACCTATAGGGGATGGGGATTTGGTTTTTATGCCCCAGGGTGGGGATTTTGTCACCTAAATTTTTTCCAGGGGTGGGAAATTTGTCACTCGGAAATTGACAATCCCCACCTCGTTTGTGGGGTAGACCTAGTCTTGATGCAAGACCGAATTTACTGTTAGAGTTCGCGATCCCCACATTGTTCATTTTAGCCGCCAGAGGGCGTACCTACACTTACAACGTGAACTCGAAAACTTTTCGACTGTATTTCAGGTGCGCCCTCTGGCGGCCAATGGTGAATAGTCTATGTACATCGTGTATTGCGCGCAAAAAGGCAGTCTTTCCGAAAGACTAGGGTAGACCTAGCCAAGGTTACCTAGCTCGGCTCGAATTGTATCCGATGTGGTAATCTGTTACCACAGATTAATTACCACATGATAAAATTCGAGCCGAGTTAACCTTGGTTAGGGTAGCCCGGGGTGGGGGAGGGGGTTGGACAATTGATAGACCTGTATAAGAAAATTATTGGTTTTCCCTTCCAAAATTATCCTTTTTTTAAACATCGGGGTACCGGTAACCTCTTAACATTTCCCCTCTTATTTGTCTGTTTTTATAACCTTTTTATTTGGTTTGATGAGATCGATTATCTATAGAATTTAATTCAAGACGAGTAACAAGCAGGGTACTGAAATCCCCAGGTGAAATACCGGCGGCCGTTAGCCGGAAGGCCGACCGTACCGATAGCTGCCTGCGCCTGCAGGCAGTGCGGTGTTGCCTGGCCCGGGCGCAGCGCTCGCTTGTCCGCAAATTTTCCCGATGCCGAGTTTTCCCTCGATCAACCCAACAGACATCCCGCAGGCATTTTACACACACATAAACCTGTTTTACGTTTGCCTAATGAATAATTCACGCTATGGTCCCAACCTAATCACTGATTGGCTCCCTTGGATTTCCAAGGGAGAAATAAAGAAAAAGTTAAGAATTGCTGCCAAGATTGCCAAGACCTTCGAGAAGGTCCAGTATCGTATGCCCCACTGGTATCGATACCAGTGCAACGAATACGTACTACCGCTACGAATACACCAAATAATCGATTAAAATGTATGAAAAAACGCCCTCAATAGTTTCGCGCACTGTTCATCGCGCGCTGTGGGAATTCTGTATAGCAACAACAAAAACTAACACGAAGGTCTTGGAGCCAAGACTATTCTTATCCGTGTGTGTGGCACAAACATGTTTACGTTAATCCTTTTTTTCATAAACCCAAACTTCACATTCACCATGTTCATTAAAGTTTGTGAGATAAAGACGAGTAATTTATTTGCATGACTACATGGTTCATAAAATGTTAATGTGGAGCCCGTAAAGTGCTCCCTGCTTGACCGTGGAGTAGTGATAGCGCCACCACGCGACGGCTGGGCTGTTCCTCGTGTGCCCGATCATCGTGCGGTTATTACTTTCACCGCTTCACTTTGCAGGCTGTTCCTCGTGTGCCCGATCGCCGTGCGGTTATTACTTTCACCGCTTCACTTTGCAGGCTGTTCCTCGTGTGCCCGATCGTCGTGCGGTTGGAACTTTCACCGCTTCACTTTGCAGCTGCCTGACAATAAACAATTTTTCAGCCAACAAAGAACCCTCGAATAGATTTTGTTCAATCGTGTCAAATCAAGAAATCAGACTTTGTAATTAAATCACCGGGACCCAAGACTAGTTGGATAACTTTTGAACATCATCAATAGATAACAATCAGTCGAATCTCCTCTTCATTTCCTCTTCCCCGCACCGACGACTCTCTGCAGGCACTTGGGGGCTATAAGTATTTTAGCGTATTGGATCTAACTTCTGGATACTACCAAGTTGCAATGTCGGAGCAGGATATGGAAAAAACAGCCTTCGTGACCCCCTTCGGGTTGTGGGAGTACACTCGCTTACCCTTCGGCTTATGCAACAGTCCGGCCACATTTCAAAGAGTTGCCTCGGTGACCAGGCCCTCGAGAGTCTTCTCATATATTTAGATGATGTGATCGTCTACTCCAGCACGTTCGATGAGCACTTGAAACGCTTGGAGTTTGTGTTCTCTCGACTCCAGCAGTTCGGGCTAAAGTTAAAGCCCAAGAAATGTGGGTTCTTCAAGCCAGTTGTCAAATACTTGGGACACTTGGTGATTGCTGGTGAGGGTGTCAAGCCAGACCCTGATAAAGTGATAATTGTGAAAGATTGGCCAGAGGCCCGGACGGTAAAACAACTGCGGTTATTCCTGGGTTTCATGGGGTTCTTCCGGAAGTTCATCCAGAGGTTCTCCGAAGTGGCATCGCCTCTTTATGTTTACTTGCAGGGCCCTCGGGGTAAGAGAGGAGGTAAGGCAGGAGAGGCTAGGGTAGAGTTAGACGAGAAGGCCCGGGAAGCATTTGTGACCCTCAAGCAGAAGTTGATCCAAGCGCCGGTGCTGCAATTTGCAGATTTTTCGTTGCCGTTATTCGTGGAGACAGACGCAAGCACCTCTGGTCTGGGTGCTGTGCTATCCCAGAGGCTCGCAGATGGGACCAAGGCTTTGGTGCAAAACGGACCCTGCGGTTGATCCGACCTCTCTTTTTCTGGCTTCGGATGGAGACAGGTTAAATTCTGGTGCCAGCAGTGCAAAAGATGTGGGATTGCTAAGCCGCCAAATCGACACACACGGCCCCCTCTGGGCACCCTGCGAGCCACCGCACCCATGGAAGTACTTGCAATAGACTTCACCCTACTGGAGCCATCCCAGTGCGCAAGCCGCGGTCGGGCCGTCAGCGGCCCGCTAGCGGCACCGCTAGCGGGCCGCTGGTGGCAGCCACCCGCGGACCGCGGACCGCTAGTGCTCCGTTGGAGATTGAGGAGCGGCAGTGGCACTGGTGGTTTGCCACTGGATACCGCTAGTGGTTCGCTAGTAGCTCCCCAGCAAACACATAACATTTTAAAAACATTGTTGAAAGGTTGTAAGCAAAACATTGTGAAACTAACATAAAATAACATTATTAAAACGTTAAAATGTCGTCTAATTGAAAACATTTTCTCTATAACATTTTTATAATGTTGTGAAAATGTTAAAACTGTGCAGTCTAAAGACGTTATATTGATAACATTTTAAAAACATTCTTAAAAAGTAATATACAAAACATTTTTTAAATAGCGTAAAAGAAACGTTATCAAAATGTTTTACTTCGTGGTCACTGAAAACGTTTTGCGTATAGCATTAAAATAACGTTCTTAAAACGTTAAACTGAAGTCTAATTGCAAACATTTTCTCTATAACATTTGTATAATGTTGTGAAAATGTTAAAACTGTCCAGGCTAAAGACGTTAATTTGATAACATTTTAAAAACATTCTTAAAAGTAATATACAAAACATTTTTTAAATAGCGTAAAAGAAACGTTATCAAAATGTTTTACTTCGTGGTCACTGAAAACGTTTTGCGTATAGCATTAAAAAAACGTTCTTAAAACGTTAAACTGAAGTCTAATTGAAAACATTCTCTCTATAACATTTTTATAATGTTGTGAAAATGTTAAAACTGTGCATGTTAAAGACGTTATATTGATAACCTTTGTAAAACATTCTTAAAAAGTAATATATCAAACATTTTTTAAATAGCGTAAAAGAAACGTTATAAAAATGTTTTACTTCGTGGTCACTGAAAACGTTTTGCGTATAGCATGAAAATAACGTCATTAAAACGTTAAACTGAAATCTAATTGAAAACATTTTTTCTATAACATTTTTATAATGTTGTGAAAATGTTAAAACTGTGCAGTCTGAAGACGTTATATTGGTAACATTTTAAAAACATTCTTAAAAAGTAGTATACAAAACATTTTTTAAATTGCGTAAAGGAAACGTTATCAAAATGTTTTACTTCGTGGTCACTGAAAACGTTTTGCGTATAGCGTTAAAATAACGTTCTTAAAACGTTAAACTGAAGTCTAATTGAAAACATTTTCTCTATAACATTTGTATAATGTTGTGAAAATGTTCAAACTGTGCAGGCTAAAGACGTTATTTTAATAACATTTTAAAAACATTCTTAAAAGTAATATACAAAAAATTTTTTAAATAGCGTAAAAGAAACGTTATCAAAATGTTTTACTTCGTGGTCACTGAAAACGTTTTGCGTATAGCGTTAAAATAACGTTCTTAAAACGTTAAACTGAAGTCTAATTGAAAACATTTTCTCTATAACATTTGTATAATGTTGTGAAAATGTTCAAACTGTGCAGGCTAAAGACGTTATTTTAATAACATTTTAAAAACATTCTTAAAAGTAATATACAAAACATTTTTTAAATAGCGTAAAAGAAACGTTATCAAAATGTTTTACTTCGTGGTCACTGAAAACGTTTTGCGTATAGCATTCAAATAACGTTCTTAAAACGTTAAACTGAAGTCTAATTGAACAAAATTTCTCTGTAACATTTTTATAATGTTGTGAAAATGTTAAAACTGTGCATGTTAAAGACGTTATATTGAAAACGTTTTGCGTATAGCAGTAAAACAACGTTCTTAAAACGTTAAAATGAAGTCTAATTATAAACATTTTCCTAAAAAGTAATATACCAAACATTTTTTAAATATCGTAAAAGAAACGTCAAACTGTTTTACTTCGTGGTCACTGAAAACGTTTTGCGTATAGCAGTAAAACAACGTTCTTAAAACGTTAAACTGAAGTCTAATTGCAAACATTTTCTCTATAACATTTGTATAATGTTGTGAAAATGTTCAAACTGTCCAGGCTAAAGACGTTATTTTGATAACATTTTAAAAACATTCTTAAAAAGTAGTATACAAAACATTTTTTAAATAGCGTAAAGGAAACGTTATCAAAATATTTTACTTCGTGGTCACTGAAAACGTTTTGCGTATAGCGTTAAAATAACGTTCTTAAAACGTTAAACTGAAGTCTCATTGCGAACATTTTCTCTATAACATTTGTATAATGTTGTGAAAATGTTAAAACTGTGCATGTTAAAGACGTTATATTGATAACCTTTGTAAAACATTCTTAAAAGTAGTATACAAAACATTTTTTAAATTGCGTAAAGGAAACGTTATCAAAATGTTTTACTTCGTGGTCACTGAAAACGTTTTGCGTATAGCGTTAAAATAACGTTCTTAAAACGTTAAACTGAAGTCTAATTGAAAACATTTTCTTTATAACATTTGTATAATGTTGTGAAAATGTTAAAACTGTGCAGGCTGAAGACGTTATTTTGATAACATTTTAAAAACATTCTTAAAAGTAATATACAAAACATTTTTTAAATAGCGTAAAAGAAACGTTATCAAAATGTTTTACTTCGTGGTCACTGAAAACGTTTTGCGTATAGCATTCAAATAACGTTCTTAAAACGTTAAACTGAAGTCTAATTGAAAAAAATTTCTCTGTAACATTTTTATAATGTTGTCAAAATGTTAAAACTGTGCATGTTAAAGACGTTATATTGAAAACGTTTTGCGTATAGCAGTAAAACAACGTTCTTAAAACGTTAAAATGAAGTCTAGTTATAAACATTTTCCTAAAAAGTAATATACCAAATCTTTTTTAAATATCGTAAAAGAAACGTTTTAAAAATGTTTTACTTCGTGGTCACTGAAAACGTTTTGCGTATAGCATGAAAATAACGTTATTAAAACGTTAAACTGAAATCTAATTGAAAACATTTTCTCTATAACATTTTTATAATGTTGTGAAAATGTTAAAACTGTGCAGTCTGAAGACGTTATATTGATAACATTTTAAAAACATTCTTAAAAAGTAATATACAAAACATTTTTTAAATAGCGTAAAAGAAACGTTATCAAAATGTTTTACTTCGTGGTCACTGAAAACGTTTTGCGTATAGCGTTAAAAAGTTAAATAGGTATTTTTCTAGAATAGAAAAAGTTATCAGCTTTCATTTGGTACCAAGAACGTAAAAATCCGTCAAGGATTAATGCCAGTCGATTAAAAACAAGAAATGATTAAAAGGCTTGCAGGTCATTTAATCGAGCCCCAATTCGACCAACGTGTCTGTGTCCCTGGGCAAGGCACTTAATCCCTTTACGATGTTGTGTCCAAATGTTTTTACAACGTTTTTAAAACCACACATTTTAATGTTAAAAAAACATTTTTCGGAAACATTGCTATAACATTGTTAAAACGTTCTTACGGCGTTTGATAAACATTTCAAAAACATTTCCGTGATGTTTTGACAATGCTAATAAAACGTTATAAAAACATTTTCGCGATGTTGTGTCCAAATGTTATTGCAACGTTTTTAAAACCACACATTTTAATGTTAAAAAAACATTATTCGAAAACATTGCTATAACATTGTTAAAACGTTCTTACGACGTTTGATAAACATTTCAAAAACATTTCCGTGATGTTTTGACAATGTTAATAAAACGTTATAAAAACATTTTAATGACGTCTTATAAACGTCTTTTTCTAGCTGTTAAAAAATGCAATGCATTGTGGGATTACATGTAACTCAACAGATTAACCGTGTAAAAAGGCTAATTGGCTTCAGTTTTGGCAGTTGTTTTGATGTTTGTAAATGGGTTTTTGCTTGATAATAGACAAATTGGCAATTGTCGGGGATGAACAAACTCAAAGTGGCGAGAGATTATAATTACATTTGGTATTCGGTTAGTAGGTGTGTGCCAACCATGGTTACAGGGTGCAGGTTTTTGTGGAGCATAAATAGAAGTCGCGCATAAAGCTATTGTATGAGTAGTGTATGTAATGTATGAGTAGTGTAATGTATGTGTAGTGTATGAGTAGTGTATGAGTCATGTAATGTTAAGTAATGTATGAGTAATGTATGAGGCGTCAGGAAACGACGTCTTGGAAATTACGTCTTTTGACATTTTAACAACATTTCCGTGATGTTTTGACAATGTTAATAAAACGTTATAAAAACATTTTCACGATGTTGTGTCCAAATGTTATTACAACGTTTTTAAAACCACACATTTTAATGTTAAAAAAACATTTTTTGGAAACATTGCTATAACATTGTTAAAACGTTCTTACGGCGTTTGATAAACATTTCAAAAACATTTCCGTGATGTTTTGACAATGTTAATAAAACGTTATAAAAACATTTTCGCGATGTTGTGTCCAAATGTTATTGCAACGTTTTTAAAACCACACATTTTAATGTTAAAAAAACATTATTCGAAAACATTGCTATAACATTGTTAAAACGTTCTTACGACGTTTGATAAACATTTCAAAAACATTTCCGTGATGTTTTGACAATGTTAATAAAACGTTATAAAAACATTTTCGCGATGTTGTGTCCAAATGTTATTACAACATTTTTAAAACCACACATTTTAATGTTAAAAAAACATTTTTTTGGAAACATTGCTATAACATTGTTAAAACGTTCTTACGACGTTTGATAAACATTTTAAAAACATTTCCATGATGTTTTGAAACTGTTAATAAAACGTTATAAAAACGTTTTCACGATGTTGTGTCCAAATGTTATTATAACGTTTCTAAAACCACACATTTTAATGTTAAAAAAACATTTTTTGGAAACATTGCTATAACATTTTCGGAAACATTTTTAAAATGTTATTACAATGTTATTGTGTTTGCTGGGTCGGGAGCTGTAAAACGCTGTTCGCGTGCCACTTGCAAGCCACCGGCGAACCGCCGGTGGTTTTTGGTCGGTGTGCCGATGCCGACCGGCCGCTTCCCAACCGACGGCGGTCCGTCGGTGGCTTGCGCACTGGGATCTTCCGATAGGTATGAGAATGTGTTGGTAATTACAGACGTGTTCAGCAAGTTTGTATGGCTGTTCCTACTAGAAATCAAAAGGCTGAAACAGTTGCGAAGGTCCTGGTAAAGCACGTAATCAACCCGTTTGGGGCACCTCTCTGAATCCACTCAGACAATGGGAAATGCTTCGAAGCCAAAGTGGTACATGAACTTTGCTCCCTCTATGTGGTCAGCCGTTCACACACCACCCCGTACCGGCCGCAAGGAAACGGCCAATGTGAACGGTTTAATAGGACCCTTCATAACCTCCTGAAGACACTCCCAGCAGACGAGAAGTCTAGGTGGACTGAGAGTCTCCCCCATCTTGTGGCTCTGTACAACAATACATCACATTCGACTACTGGTTATGAGCCGGCGTACCTCATGTTCGGAAGGACTTCTCGTCTTCCGCAGCACCTGCTCTTAGGCGTTGATTTCCCACAGGTATGCGGGAATACCCCACACGCTTACGTCCAGAGGCACTGTAAGCAGATGGAACATGCTCGAAAGATCGCGACGTCTAATATTGACAAATGTGCAGCAGCTAGGAAGACCTACCATGAGCGGGACATTTTTGAACGATCACTAAACAGAGGCGAACATGTGCTTGTCCGGGACCGTACCCAGAGAGGTAGAGCTAAGATCCAGGACTTTTGGGAAAGCGAGCCATACATGGTGACCGGGCGCCCCTTTGAAGGCCAGCCTGTATACATTGTCCGCAACTCATCTGGGCGAGAGAAAGTTCTTCATCGTGCAGATGAAGCACTGCCCCTGGGATGTTCACCTCGAACGTTC